>JAESUZ010002915.1:0-600000 GCA_017311185.1 Proteles cristata cristata
GGATGTCGGGAAGATTCCAGCACCCAGGGAGCAGTGGTTCTCAACCAGGGCAACTTGCTTTAGAGGACATCATCTATCCCCAGAGACATCTCGGCTGTTCCCACACTATGGCGATAGAGGCACTACTACATCTAGTGTGGATGGAGGCAGGAAAGCTGCAGCAGACGGACGCCCCCACCCCCCCCACAGTGCCGAGGCTGAGGAAGCTGGCCGCAGCCGGGCGAGTCGACAGTGTCCCAGATCGGCCTTCTCTTACACCAGGGAAGTACTGGCCACCACACCCCCTGGGCTAGTAGGGCCTGGCTAAGTGTTTTCCACACCACTGAAGGTACCTGAAGGCCCACCAGGTGCCAGGCACTACTCGTACCTCACAACCAACATCCAGTCACTCGGACAGTATCTACTACGCTCCTGAGCCCGACTGTGGGGGTCCAACCCCCGTGTGGCCATGTCCTAGCTGGAAAGCCTTGGGCAAGTTACAGAGCTTCTCTGTGCCTCGCCTTCCTCATCTATCGACCAGGACTGGTAATAACGAGACAGACCACACACAGCTGTGATGCAGGGTGCCTAGTAGGTGCTCAGTGAATCTCAGTGCGGAGCACAGACTCCACTGACTGGCTGTGGGTGCGAATCCAAACTCTACTTCTTAACTGTGCGCTCAGGCAAGTCACTTAGGCCACTTCCCTCACCTGTAGAATGGGGCTTTCCACAGCCCCTCTGTGTGCTGTGGTGAGTGGTGGGGGGGGTTAGTGCCTGCGCATCCTTACAACAGAAGGCGCACAAAAGGGCTGCCACTTCAGGGCGAGCAGTCACTGCTGGGAATGCTCATTCTTAGGTGCTTGGAGACACAGCCGCGATGAAGGCCCCCACTCTCAGGGCTGCCAAGGAACGGATCAATTAGTAAGCGACAGCAACACAAATCCATGCAACTCGCTGCCAGAGAAAGGCACCTTCGTCTCCATTACCCAGATGGGGAAACTGAGGCTCAGAGCTGTGAAGTGACCTGCCCAAGGACACAGAGCTAGGAGGCTGGAGTTGGTCAGTCTCCCAACACCTGTCCGTGGTTTGTCCATCCGCCCAGAACAGAATCAAGATCTGAACCCTGGAACCGGCCCTGGGTGGAAGGCCTCACCCCCAGCCACCTCTCAACGAGCACGCAGCAAGAAAACAAGCGGCAGTTGACCCGCCTGGGGCGTGAGAGATAAGCCCCCCACCCACCCACCCCGCACCCCGTGCAGAGCTCCAGCTCCCTGGGGCCTCGCAGACAGGCCGTGGGGCAGAGCCGAACCCGAGGGCGGCCTTCGAGGCACAGAGGAGGTGAATGCACACACCGTCTTTGCTGGACCTCCGCTCAATGCTGTCGGGCTCCAGCTCCTCGTGAGACAGAAAGATCCGGAGGCGTTTGAGGGAGACACTCGCCTGCACACAAGGCAATCACAGGCTGCAGTTATTTTTAAAAGCATTTTTGCAAAAACAGTCTGAGGCTAACTCTCAGCGGTTTCCCCTGGGCGTGGAGGGGCCCACATCCTTCCCCATCTCTGGTGGCCCTGCCTTTCCTACAAGAGCATGTGTCTCAGAATCGAAAACAGAACAGGTTCTGCTTGTTTCCCTTTAAATGCCCACAACTCGTATTTAAATAGAGGGTAAGGGGACTGTCCTAGATGACAAGGGACTTAGAAACAACGACCAGAGGCAGTGGTCCTGTGTAAGGGTAAAAATTTGCTACCGGTGGCGTGCCTGGCTGGCTCAGTCGGTTAAGCGTCCGACCTCGGCTCAGGTCACGATCTCACGTTCTGTGGGTTTGAGCCCTGCATCGGGCTCTGTGCTGACAGCTCAGAGCCTGGAGCCTATTTCAGATTCTGCATCTCCTCTCTCTGCCCCTCCCTGGCTTGCTCTCTCTCTCTCTCAAAAGTAAATAAACATTTAAAAAAAGCGAAACAAAAATGTGCTCCCGGTGGATAACTAAGTCCCTGAGACACAATGCACAGCGATCACAGTCAAGGATACTGTGTACAACCTTCAAGTTGGCTAACAGACAGCATCGTAATGGTTCCCAGCAGAAAAAGGAAACGAGAATCATGTTGGGGGGAAAGAGGTGTTAGCTAACATGCAGCGGTATAATCCTACTGCACACACCAACATGTGAAATCCACACGCTGCGTGCACCTTAAATTTCAGCAATGTTACGTATCAATTCTATCTCACTAAAAACAAGTTGAGGAAATAAAACCAAAGCAGAAAAAATTCATGCCGAAGCATTTATGGGCGAAATGTCAAGAGGTCTGGGATTTGCTTTAAAACTCTTCGGGGGCGCCTGGCTGGCTCAGTACGTGAAGCATGCGACTCCTGATCTTGGGGTTGTGAGTTCAAGCCCTGAGTTGGGTTTAGAGATTACTTAAAAATAAACTCTTTAAAAACAAATAAATAAATAATAAAATTCTTCAGCAGAGAAAGGAAGGAAGGAAGTGGGGGAGGAGAGCAGACAAGACGACTTAGATGAAGGAAGTGTGACAAAATGTTGAACCTGGGGGAAGGCTCCCCAGAGTTCGCCGTGCTATTTTGTTCTCTCCCTACTTGTATGGACGTCTGAATTTTTTCATAATAAAAGGGAGTTTTATTTGCTTGCTTATTTATTTTTTTAAAGCTTATTGATCTATTGTAAGAGAGAGAGAAAGCAAAAGTGGGGGAGGGATGGATTGGGGGGGAGAGATGATCTGAAGCAGGCTCCACACTGTCAGCACAGAGCCCAACGCGGGGCTTGAACCCACGAACTGTGAGATCATGACCAAGCAGAAGTAAGATGCTTACCTGACTGAGCCACCCAGCCACCCCATTTGCTCATTTTCTTTTTTAATGAGGCAAACCAACAGAGCTGTACAACCAAATCTTAAGGCTGATGTGTGGCTGAAAATGGGGTTTTTGACATGAACGCATTTTCCGCTGGGGAGAAAAAAATGAAAACTATTAACAGCAGGAAAGTGTAGGAGCCGCACACGGTGACCAAGTGGACAGTTTCCTCTGACGGAGTCACCGTGTAGACTTTAGTAATTCTGGGTGGGCATGCTGGGGTTTTACCAATGGTGGGTCGAGGCCTATCAGTGGGTTGTGAAATCAATGTAGTCAAAAGGTACATTCTTTGCAAAAGCAGAAGACAGGGCAGGGCGGAACAGACCAGATCAGAACAGGATAAAATATTTCAGAATCTTACAAAGCACGGGAAAGCCCGGTTGCGTTCGGTATTTGCTCTGTGTTCCAGTGTGCGTTCCTCGTCAAGAGGTAAAACGGATTCCTTTCTTTGGGCAGGGAGCAAACCAGCACGCGAGCCACAGCGTGGGCCTCGTCACGCCGGCCGGGCACAGTGGACGGTCAGGCAGAGGCAGCTGTGGGGGGGGGATGTGTGGGCCCCCCAGCCCCATGTCCCTGAGGGCCCCTCCGAGCCCCCCGCCTCGCCCGTACCTGCACGATGCTGCTGATGACCATGGGGAGGATATTCAGGGGGAACCGCAGGATGTTGAACAAGGCCAAGGACACGAAAGCTTTCTGGGCATCCAGGATGTTGTTCTTGTCGACAGTCACGTAGACGGCAAACGTAGAGAGGGCCACCTGCAGAACAGAGCGTCCAGGACTGGCCTGTGGCCCCCGACGGCGTGGCCAGGCCTGCCCCGTGGCCCCGGGTGACATGGCCAGGCCTGCCCCGTGGCCCCAGGCGGCGTGGCCAGGCCTGCCCCGTGACAGGCCGCGGAGGCAGGAGAAGACACCGCAGAGCGTCTAGCACACAGCGAGTGCTCACTAAGCACTAAAGAACTAGATAAATGGGTGAGCAGGCGCTGAAAGTCGCGGCCTCTGAGCGCACCTTCTTCAAAGCACCCTGCACCGATATTCTGGAGTTCAACCGCCCCCAGCTTATCCCACCTCTGGACCGTTGTCCCTGCCATTTTCTCTGCCTGCAACGACCTGCCGTCACAGTGGCCCGGCCCCTCCCGCTGCCCCTCTGGAGAGGCTGCCGCTTATTTTTCATCACAGCACCTACTGCCACCTTTTACTGCAGGATTGTAGGCATTTATTGTCGGCCTCTTGCCCTACAATGTGAACTCCACAAAGTCAGGGGCTTGGTGTGTATCCAACAGCATTCTCAGTGCCTAGAACAATCCCCGCGCTGGATACCTCCTCTCCCCATGCCTCACATGCCTGATCTGTGAAACGGGGGTAGAGGTGACAGTGACCGCCGCTATTTCAAGTGTCTTCCAGCTCACAGAATTTATGACTTTATGTCCCCAGGAAAGGGACATTAAAAAAAAAGGGACTGGGGTGCCTGCCTGGATGGCTCAGTTGGTTGAGGCTCCAACTTCAACTTAGGTCATGAACTTGGCGGTTTTTGAGTTCGAGCCCCACATCAGGCTCTGTGTTGTCAGTTCAGAGCCTGTTTCGGATCCTCTGTCCCTCTCTCTCTGCCCTTCCCTGACTGCACTCTCTCAGAAATAAGTAAAACATTAAAAAAAAAAAAAAAAAAAGGGAAAACAAAACTAACAGCCAAAGTCAGACTTGCATTAAGCACTGGGCTGCCCTCTGGGCTTTTACTACCCTGGCTGCCCGCCGACCAGAACGGGAGTTCAGCTGCTTGAGACAGAGCAGGTCACCTCCCTCACCAGGACAAAGGGAGGCCGCCCTCAATGATCCAGGGCCCAGCTGCTCAGCTGGGGAGGGAGGCATGAGATCGCCAGGTGGGTTTCCCAGCCTCTCCCTTTAGTGCAGCAGAGCTGCCGGGTGTTGCTGGGCGAGGCCCGTAACAGGGACACGCTATTGGAAGCAACCTGCACAACCCTGGACCCCAACAGGTGGACACAAGTCCCCACCCCCACATTAGCCCCAGGACTGCAGAGCCATTTAAGGCTTTCCCTGCGGGGAAATAAAGTGCCCAGGCGCCTGCCTTTCTAAGCTCAGAGCAGGTTGCCTGGAAGCCAGGATATCTGTCCCTGTCCCTGGTGTGGCAGTGGTCCAGGGCATTTTCAGGGTCTCTGCTGCCTCATTTCCCTGTGACCTACGGGAGGGTAACAGCTTAAAAATGAAAACCAGGGGCACCTGGGTGGCTTAGTCAGGTAAGCGTCTGACTTCGGCTCAGGTCATGATCTCATGATTCGTGGGTTTAAACCCTTCATCAGGCTCTGTGCTGACAGCTCAGAGCCTGGAGCCTGCTTTGGATTCTGTGTCTTCCTCTCTCTCTCTGACCCTCCCCTGCTCACGCTGAATCTTTTTCTTAGAAATAAATGAAACTTTAAAAAAAAAAAATGAAAACCAACAGCTCTGCGTGTATCGGCTGCATGACCCTGGCCACGGTACCTCCCCTCCCCCAGCAAGCCTCTGTCTTCCTACCTACACAATATGGGAATCCAATGCCACAGAGCAGCCAGCGGTGAGAAAGCAGGCATTCTGCCAAAGTGCTCAGCACACTCCCCGGCGCACAGTACAACGCAATATATGGCAGCTGTTTTTATTTCTGGTTATGGGACTCGGTCCAAACTCCTTGGTCCATTTTCCAAAGAATCTATTCACGGGGTCCCAAGGCCAAGGCCCTGCGAAGTCAGGCCGGTTCCCATTCTGGCTCTGACATTAACAAGCCACATGACATACCAGTCTCTCATCTGAAGATACTCCCGCTCACAGTGCGCCAGGGAGACCTGCGCAAAGGCACAGCATTCAGCCATAAAAAGGAAGGAAGCGCTGGTCCAGGCTACAATATGGATGGCCCCTGAAGACACGATGCTCAACTAACGAGAAGCCAGAACAGACACAAAAGACCATGTCTATGTGATTCTACAGGTATGAAATGTCCAGATCAGGCACATCTACAGAGACAGAAAAGAGATGAGTGGGGTGCCCGGCGGCTCAGTCGGTTAAGCGTCCGACTCTCAATTTCAGCTCAAGTCATGATCTCACAGTTCGTGGGTTCGAGCCCCATGTCCGGCCCCACACTGGTGGTGCAGAGCCTGCTTGGGATTCTCTCTCTCCCTCTCTCTGCCCCTTCCCTGCTTGTTCTTTTTCTCTCTCTCAAAATATATAAATAAACATTAAAAAAAAAAAAAAAAGGCTGGAGTGTGCTGGAGCTGGGGGAGCAGTGAGTGCCTGCCCGTGACTACAGGGTTTCCTTCTGGGCTAAGGGGAATGTTCTGGAATTAGACAGTGCTGATGGTTGCACAACCTTGTGAATATATTAAACACCACTGGGTTGTATGCTTTAAAACAGTAAATTATGTCTCAGTAAAAAAAATACTAAGAACAAAAAACACCTCTCCAAAGACAGGCTACTTTACTTAGTACAGAAGCCAAAAGTCTTGACTCAGGCCCCAGGGCTGGTCTGGTTTGTAAAATCTCTTCCTTGTAACATGCCTGACCTCCTTTCCTATCATCCCCGCGCCCCCACTGATTCTCTTCCAGCCCTGGGGGCCTCCACAGTTATTCCCTCTATGCGGTGGGCACAGTCCTGCCACAGGGCCTTTGCATGTGCTCTTCCCTCTCCCTGGTGGGAGCCCTCACTTTCACTGGGCCTTTACTCAAGCATCACCTCCTCAGTGAGGCATTCAAGCATCCTATTTAAAACCGCAAGCCCTCCCGACTGCTCCGTCTCGAATCTCTTTCTCTCCCACAGCCCCTATGTCAGTTTAGCATGCTATATGGTGCACTTTTTATTCACGCAGAGAGAGTGAGCAATATCACGTGGCCCATCAGTTACTCGGCCTTGGCTTCTCCAGGAAGTGGAGGTCATTCTTCACCAACTACTAACTGATCACCTACTGTGTACCAGAACTGTGTGCTGAGGAGTGAGGCAGGCTAGGCGTTCCTGACACTCACTATCTAGGGAAGCAGGTACTAACCGAGTTCTCTCCAGCAGTGGGTGTCTGCAAGTGTGCGGAGGTGAGTGGGGGGAGCCCAAAGACTGGGGCTGCAGGCAAGAGGGGGGCTGGGGTCTGCCACAGCCTTGTGACGGGTGACAGTCAAAGATGGGAAGGTTTTTTTGCCAACAGTGAAGAACAAGGGTGCCTCTCCAAGAGCTAAGGGCACCTCCATGTTGAGAAATGCAACACACAGATGAGCCGTCTGTTCCAGCCCAACTCCCCTAAAAATCTTGGGGTTTTTGTGTGTGTGGACCTGTGTTCTTTCCATCTTCCCAGCATCCATTCCTGTTTCTGGTGACGATATTCCACTTTTCTTTAGGGAACCAAAATCTCTCCCAATTTCAGTCCATGATTTCAGTCATAAATCACTGCCTGAAAGAAAATACTGTGGAGAATGCAGAGGTGAGAGACAAGAGAGGGGGTCATTCCCTTTGGAACACCTAGATCCAGGCATGCCTGAAACCCCAGTCATACTCAAAACCAGTGTTTTCCTACACAACAATTCAAAATCTATGGGATGTGGCAAAGGCAGTCCTAAGAGGAAAGTACATTGCTCTCCAGGCCTATTTCAAGAGATTAGAAAAAGTGCAAGTCCAAAATCTAACAGCTCACCTAAAGGAACTAGAGGCAGAGCAAAAAGAACGCCCTAAACCCAGTAGAAGAAGAGAAGTAGTAAAAATTAGAGGAGAAATAAACAACACAGAGACCAAAGAAACAACTGAACAGATCAATGAAACCAAGAGTTGGTTTTTTGAAAAAATAAACAAAGTTGACAAGCCTCTAGCCAGACTTATCAAAAAGAAAAGAGAGAGCACCCAAATAGACAAAATTATGAATGAAAATGGACTTATTACAACCAACCCCTCAGAAATACAAGCAATTATCAGGGAATACTATGAAAAATTATACGGCAACAAATTGGACAACTTAGAAGAAATGGACAAATTCCTAAACACACACTCACTACCAAAATTCACATGGGAAGAAATAGAAAACCTGAACAGATCCATACCAAGTGAAGAAATCGAATGAGTGATCAAAAATCTCCCAACAAATAAGAGCCCTGGACCTGATGGCTTCCCTGGGGAATTCTACCAGACATTTAAAACAGAATTAATCCCAATTCTTCTCAAGCTATTCCAAAAAACAGAAATCGAAGGAAAACTCCCGGACTCATTTTATGAAGCCAGCATCACTCTGATTCCCAAGCCAGACAGAGATCCAGCAAAAAAAGAGAACTACAGGCCAATATCCTTGATGAATACGGATGCAAAAATTCTCAACAAGATCATTGCAAATAGAATCCAGCATCACATAAAAAGAATCATCCACCAAGATCAAGTGGGATTCATTCCTGGGTTACAGGGCTGGTTCAACATTCGTAAATCAATCAATGTGATCCATCACATCAATAAAAGAAAGATAAAAACCATATGATCCTGTCAATAGATGCAGAAAAAGCATTTGACAAAACACAGCATCCCTTCTTAATAAAGACTCTAGAGAAAGTCAGGATAGAAGGAACCTACTTAAACATCATCAAAGCCATCTATGAGAAGCCTTCAGCTAACATCATCCTCAATGGAGAAAACCTGAGAGCTTTCCCCCTGAGATCAGGAACATGACAGGGATGCCTACTCTCACCACTGCTGTTTAACATAGTGCTGGAAGCCCTAGCATCAGCCATCAGACAACAAAAGGAAATCAAAGGCATCAGAATCAGCAAAGAGGAAGTCAAACTTTCACTCTTCACAGACGACATGATACTCTACATAGAAAACCCGACAGATTCCACCAGAAGCCTACTAGAACTGATCCAAGAATTCAGCCAAGTTGCAGGGTTCAAAATCAACATACAGAAATCGGTTGCATTTTTATACACCAACAATGAAGCAACAGAAAGGGAAATCAAGAAACTGATCCCATTCTCAATTGCACAAAAAACCATAAAATACCTAGGAGTAACCCTAACCAAGGATACAAGAGATCTGTGTGATGAAAACTATAGAAAACTTACGAAGGAAACTGAAGACACAAAGAAATGGAAAAACATTCCATGCTCATGGATAGGAAGAATAAATATAGTTAAGATGTCATTACTACCCAAAGCTATCTACACATTCAATGCAATTCCAATCAAAATCGCACCAGCATACTTCTCAAAACTAGAACAAATTATCCTAAAATTTGTATGGAACCACAAAAGACCCCGAATAGCCAAAGTAATCCTGAAAAATAAAACCAAAACGGGAGGGATCACCATCCCAGACTTTAGCCTCTACAACAAAGCTGTCAACATCAAGACAATATGGTATTGGCACAAAAACAGACACATAGACCAATGGAACAGAATCGAGGACTCAGAAGTGGACCCAAAAGTATACAGCCAACTAATCTTTGACAAAGTAGGAAAGAATATCCAATGGAAAAAAGACAGCCTTTTCAATAGATGGTGCTAGGAGAACTGGACAGCAACATGCAGAAGAATGAAACTAGATCATTTTCTCACACCATACACAAAAATAAACTAAAATGGATTAAGGACCTGAACATGAGACAGGAAACTATCAACACCCTAGAGGAGAAAGCAGGAAACAACCTCCTTGATCTCCACCGCAGCAACTTCTTATTTGACACATCCCCAAAAGCAAGGGAATCAAGAGCAAAAACAAACTATTGGGACCTCATCAAGATGAAAAGCTTCTGCACGGCAAAGGAAACAACCCACAAAACTAATAGGCAACCAACGGAATGGGAAAAGATAGTTGCAAATGACATATCAGATAAAGGGTTAATATCCAGAATCTATAAGGAACTCACCAAACTCCACACCCGAAAAACAAACAACCCAGTGAAGAAATGGGCAGAAGATATGAACAGACACTTCTCCAAAGAGGACACCCAGATGGCCAACAGACACATGAAACGATGCTCAGCATCCTCCTCATCAGGGAAATACAAATCAAAACCACACTGAGATACCACCTCACGCCAGTCAGAGTGGCTAAAATGAGCCAATCAGAGAACTCTAGATGCTGGCGAGGATGTGAAGAAACGAGCACCCTCCTACACTGTTGGTGGGAATGTAAACGGGTGCAGCCCCTCTGGAAAACAGTGTGGAGGTTCCTCAGGAAACTAACAACAGAACTCCCCTAGGACCCAGCAATAGCACTGCTAGGAATTTACCCAAGGGATGCAGGAGTGCTGATGCATAGGGGCACATGGACCCCAATGTTCATAGCAGCACTCTCCACAATAGCTAAAACATGAAAAGAGCCTAAGTGTCCATCAACAGACGAATGGATCAAGAAGATGTGGTTTATCTATACCATGGGATACTACATGGCAATGAGAGAGAATGAAATCTGGCCATGTGTAGCGACATGGATGGACCTTGAGGGTGTTATGCTGAGCGAAATAAGTCAGGCAGAGAAGGACAAATATCATATGTGTGCACGTATAGGAGGATTAGGAGGAACATAACTGAGGAACAAGGGGGAGAAGAAGAGGGGAAATGGTGGGGGAAAGGGAGAGAGGCAAACCATGAGAGACTCTTGAATGCTGACAAAAACTGAGGACTGATGGATGTGGGGGGGAGGGGGGATGGGCATGGAGGAGGACACTTGTGGGGATGAGCACTGGGTGTTATGTGGAAACTAATTTGATAATAAACTATTTGTAAAAAATAAAATAAAAAATAAAGTCTAGGGGCGCCTGGGTGGCTTAGTCGGTTAAGCGTCTGACTTTCGCTTAGGTCATGATCTCGCGGTTGGCAGGTTCGAGCCCCGCGTCGGGCTCTGTGCTGACTGACAGCTCAGAGCCTGGAGCCTGTTTCAGTCTGTGACTCCCTCTCTCTCTGACCCTCCCCTGCTGTCTCTCTCTCTCTCTCTCCTAGACATAAAATTAAAAAACATTTAAAAAATAAATAAATAAAGTCTAAAATGTTTAAAAAGAAAAACTGTTTTCCTATACTTTTCAATCTTGTGACTTGAAAAATCCCACTTTTTTTTTTCCCTCTAGTCAATGTGAGGGAAATTGCAAAACAGTTCCTAACTCCCATGGCTGATGCAAATCTTCTACTCATTCAGTTATTCATCCGCAGAACATTTAGTGAATACACACCATTTACCCAGTCTCCTAAGTCTTAGAGACACCTGTCCAGAGATACAAGTAAAAGAAAAAAAAAAAAGATAAGGTCCCTGTATGATCTGATCAGCAGAGAAATACACAAAACACGCTTGCCATATGGAATGAAAACCATCCCACCAAAGGGAGACACAGGACAAGTAGAAGGCGAGAAGCTCATAAATTCTCCAAGATGGAAAATGCTAAATATTGACGGCTGCCTGGGGATCCTATTTTAGCAAAGTGCATTAAGTGTACATGACAGATGCCAGGCTCTGTAGTTCAGAAAAACAGGCCCATTAATCCTGTGAAATGGCATCCCTGCTCCTGTCTGACCTCCCTAGGCCTCTGTCTTCCATCACACCCACCGGGGGGTAAACACCTCATCCCTCTTGAAGTGCAGGAATTCGCCAGTGGAAAGAACAGGCCAACACCTTCCAAGGGAACCGAACGCTACATACTTTATCCTAATGTAGTCAGAGGCTTGGGTGTCTCGGCCGGGGCCAAGGTCTCCAAGTGACACCCAGGCTCATCTGTCTCGTGCCCAACAGCTTAATGAACTCCGCCTCCGGGAGCCCGCTGCCCTTTCCTTTCCCCGCCCCACTCCCCCATAACGAGCGGCAAGTTCACGGGTCAGAAAAGCCAGTGCCGTCTCCTGCCATGGCTTCCTTCCTAGCAGAGACTAGGAAGAGGAGATGTTAAGTGAAGGGCCGGCACGTTGTGAAGTGAGGGGACAGGCTAGAAACTAAGCACTGGGTCAGAGGACCCCAGGGTGCAGAGCCAAGGGTCCTGGGAAAAGGCTTCCCCACCCTAAGTCCAATCAAACCCACAGATTAAAAAAACCCTGCCACTGACTCCCTCTGGCTACAGATCTTTTCCTATTAAGAAGTACAATTCAAAACACCTTGGATTTCTTTACAATTTGTCATCACTTGTATGAAAGTAAAGTAAATAAAAGAGATATTCATTTGTGAGGATAGTCACTGCTATGCCGGTCTAGGAGGAAGCCCTGTGCACCCAACAAAACCAGACGCAGGGAGAGAAACTAGGAGGCTGGGGCTGAAGAGGAAAAAGGTCACGGCCTTCCCTGCAGAGCAGCCCTCGACTGGAGCGACACCTGACAAAAGTCTGGAGACTCCCTGGCTGTCACACTGCACAGAGCCCGAAGCGAGGCGTGAACTCATGAACTGAGAGATTGCAGACTGAGCTGAAACCAAGAGTCAGGTGCTTAACTGACACAGCCACCCAGGGGACCCACGTCCAACTCTTGATTTTGGCTCAGGTCATGATCTCGAGGTTCGAGCTGTCGGCACAGAGCCTGCTTGGGATTCTGGCTCCCTCTCTCTCTGCCCCTCTCCTGCTTGCTCGCACTCTCTGTCTGTCTGTCTGTCTCTCTCTCTCTCTCTCAAAATAAGCAAAAATAAACTAAAAAAAGAAAAGAGAGAGAGAGAATCACATATACAAAGGAGAATATTTAACAGTTACAAACACAGTGAAACTATTTTAACAGTTGAAAGGAAAAACAGTTTAAAGGAAACTATTTAAACTATTTAACAGTTTAAAGGAAAATAATCAAAAGAACACCCTATATAACTACCATCCAATCATCTAATACTGTTTACTTCTATAAATCAAAGAAAGCCGTCAGAGACCTGGGGCAAGTTTAGGAGACCGGAGTGTTCTGAAAGAAGGAGCTGGCAGAACCTTCCAGCCCTGCATGCCGGCACATGTGCGCCTGAAATGATCGAGGAGCGCTCGGAGTCCCAGAACAGCTAAAAGATGTCACTTCGTGGGCCAACTGCAATCAGCTCACAGCACACCTGGAGGGCTGCCTGGGAGTGAGCCCCATGGTGGCTGTGGACCCGGGCATGGGAGTGGGGGGCAGGCAGGGGCCCATACGTGACACCCCAGTGGCCTAACCCCTGCATGTTTCCCTTGCCAAAACCCAGAGGAAGGAGGTAGACTCATGGGCCTCGGGTCACACCATGAGTGGGCCATAGAATTCAGGAGGCATCCAGACCCCAAGCCGGGGTCCACACCAGCGTACATCTGGTCCATGAGCTCAGAACAATGTTACACGATTAATTTTTTTTTTAACTATCAGAATAGCAGTCTTTTATGGCACAGGACGGTGACACGAAATTCAGATTTCGGGGTCTATGGATACGCTTTCACAGGAGCATGGCCACACCCGCCACGGAGGTATCACACATGGTCACAGTGGCAGACACCGCACGGCCCAGAAGGTCAAGTGTTCACTGGGGTTCTCTGTAGAAAACGTCTGCCCGCTTCTGCTTTTCACCAGCCTTGCTCAAATGTCAATGTGTACACCGACCACCAGGGGTGGGGTGGGGTGGGGGACTTGCTAAAATTCAGGTCCTGTTGCAGCCCGTCTGCGGTGGGGCCTGAGGCTGCATTTCTAATAACCTGGTGACGTTGGTGCTGCTGGTCCACGGGCCACACACTTCTCAAAGTGTGACCCCCTGCCAAAGGCAGTCAGTAGCTCCCAGGATCCCGTCAGAAATGCAAATACTCAGGCTCCACCCAGACCTCCTGATCTTCTTTCAACAAGCCTCCCAGGTGTCCCTGAGGTGGGCTCAGGTTTGAGCACGACTGCTTTCCACCCTGCTGCCCTGTGTGCGGGTTCAGACTCTGGGGGACATGAAGTGGAGCCTAACAAAAGACCCAGCGTCAGACGGAACACACTTCGACAAACACTGAAAATGCAGGATTTTCCTTAAGCCTTCCACCCGCGACTCCGCTGAGATGAAGCTGATTCTACTGTAACAGAAAAGCTTCACCTTTATGAACATGTGTGACTGCAGTTCACAGAAACTTCCCATAAGAATATACATTCACCAACGAGGCTGAGAAGTCACATGATTAGCATAGCATTAAGATGATGATACAGTTAAGGATACAAAGACAGTGGGGTGCCTGGGTGGCTTAGTCGGTTAAGCGTCCGACTTTCGCTTAGGTCATGATCTCACGGTTCGTGGGTTCGAGCCCCGCGTTGGGCTCTGTGCTGACTGCCAGCTCAGAGCCTGGAGCCTGTTTCGGATTCTGTGTCTCCCTCTCTCTCTGACCCTCCCCTGCTCGTGCTCTCTCTCTCCTAGAATACAAAGACAGAAAGAAAAACACAAACATGGGGGCATACTTAACTATTTTTTTTATTCTTTTAAGCTTATTTATTTTGAGAGAGAGGGAGAGAGAGACCGTGTGAGTGGGGAGGGGCAGAGAGAGGGAGAGAGAATCCCAAGCAGGCTCTCCACTGTCAGCACAGAGCCCAATGTGGGGCTTGAACCCATGAACCTGTGAGATCATGGCCTGAGCCGAAACCAAGAGTCAGACACGTACGACTGAGCCACCCACACACCCCTATTCTTTTTTTTTTTTTCTTTAATGTTTAGTTTTGAGAGACGGTTCAGCAGGGGTGGGAGGGGAGGGAGCAGAACAGACAATCTGAAATAGGCTCCCGGCTCTGAGCTGTCAGCACAGAGCCAGATGCGGGGCTCGAACTCACAAACTGTGAGATCATGACCTGAGCCGATATCAGACGCTCAATCGACTCAGCCACCCAGACATCCCTATTCTTTTTTTTTTTTTTTTAAATGTTTTATTTATTTCTAGGAGAGAGAGACAGAGACAGCATGAGCAGGGGAGGGTCAGAGAGAGAGGGAGTCACAGACTGAAACAGGCTCCAGGCTCTGAGCTGGCAGTCAGCACAGAGCCCGATGCGGGCTCGAACCCATGAACTGCAAGATCATGACCTAAGCGAAAGTCGGACGCTTAACCGACTAAGCCACCCAGGCGCCACATTTGCATCCCTATTCTTAACTATTCTTTTTTTTTTTTTTTAATTTTTTTTTTTTTAATGTTTTATTTATTTCTAGGAGAGAGAGAGAGAGAGACAGCATGAGCAGGGGAGGGTCAGAGAGAGAGGGAGTCACAGATTGAAACAGCCTCCAGGCTCTGAGCCGGCAGTCAGCACAGAGCTCGACGTGGGGCTCGAACCCACGAACCGCGAGATCATGACCTAAGCGAAAGTCGGACACTCAACCGACTAAGCCACCCAGGCGCCCCTATTCTTAACTATTCTTAACAGTGCACTGTGCCTAAGGAGTTTCCACAGTCCGTCTTTATATGGTCTCCTGTTCTGGCGGTAGAAACTTTACTCCTGTCTTTAAACTTTTCAAAGTCGGCCAGCCAGGGAAAGACCCATTAAAGGACCCACGACTTGTATATTGGAACATTCAGGGCAGCACGGATCACGACAGCAAAGACCAGGGCCCATCCTAGAAAGTCAGCAACGAGAGATGGTTTAAGTCAACTCTGCCATATCCACACACTGAATGTGCAGGGCGTCTGGGCGGCTCTGTCGGTTCCACGTCCAACTCGATCTGTGCTCAGGTCACCAACTCAGGGTTTAGCAGTTTAAGCCCTGCATCGGGCTCAGTGCTGACAGTGCAGAGCCTGCTTGGGATTCTCTCTCTCCCTCCCTCTCTGGCCCTCCCGTCACGTGCACTCTCTCTTTCAAATAAACATTTAAAAAAATAATAAATAAAACAGATGAAACAGATCCAAATGCACGAACTAAGAGGTCATATATCAAAGTACAAAAAAGGTAACAGAACACTAAATATGCTAGGACTCTATTTGAATATATTAAAAATATTTTTTTTTTACTAACTATATCCATAAATATTTTTCTTCTAAAAAGATACATAAAACTGTCACTTTGGAGGAAAGACGCAGATGGAAGGGAAGACCATGTACTTTTCATTTTAGGACTTTCTGTGTGGTTTCAATTGTTGTTTTAACAGCGAGTGACAAACACTAGTCAAGCACCTACTGGGCACTGTTGTACGCGCTGAGGATCCAGCAATAAGCAGAGAAGACCAAGCCCCTGCCTTCCTGGAGCTGACATTCTAGTGGAGACAGACAGACAGCAAATGAGGACATTTTACAGCGTGTCTGGCACTGACGGATTCGCGGTTTGTGACCGGTCGGCAAGAGATCGGAAGCTCATGCTGTGAAGCTGGCCCCCTGCGGCACCGAGGACATATGTGGTTCATTAGGAAGAGGTTCCAGGGAAGGAAGCAGAGAGGCCAGACTCCCAGTGCGGCGCGTACGTCTTCCCCTGTGGGCCGAGCACACGGTTCCTGAACTGGCCACTCTGGACTGTGCCTGGGCTGGAAGCTATTAAGTGCTGTGAATAAAACAGACCCAGGGGGGAGGCAGCCACTTTGGAAAGGAGCAGGAGGCCAAGGCCTGGCTAACTAGGGACCCTTCACGAACACTGCGGGATGCCGACACAGCAACACAGCACGCGAGGCGGCCGGGATCGGCGTGGCTTCACTCACCAGGAACGGCGTGCAGACCCAGGTGAAGGTTCCCACGGCTGCCAGGTAGGCCGACTTCTTCAGCACCTTCAGCTCCTCCTGCCTGATGGCCAGCACCTTCTCTTTGAAGGCCAGTTCCCAGGCGTAAAGCTTGAGCACCTTGATCCCGTTGAGAATCTCATTCATCAGCTTAATCCGATTGTCTTTGCTCTTCATGTGGGCCACCTTCCGGGACAAGAGCAATCAACACCATCGCGGGGGTTCGCCAGGCCACCCCACAGCCATCCAGGCCACCCCACAGCCATCCAGGCCCCGGGAGGGGTGGGGAAGCGACCCTGCAATCCTTCTGAACCTACTCCGGACCCTGGGAGTCTTCACTCTCTTTTACCATGCAAAAAAAACAAAACCTGCTGTGGATCACATTACATTGGATAGAGACGCCAATTAAATTTAGATTCACAAAGCAGAAATGAGAAGAACGTTTCCGGTGTCCAGGGAAGAAGGCAGGGGCCCTACTCAACTAATCCAAACACCAGAGAGATAACAATGCTGGACTTTTGTTCCCCTGCGTTTTTTTAGTTTCTTTACCGGGGCTGTACCACCGTTAGATGCTGCTAATACCACCCGGCATTTTCCAGATGCCAGGACCTTTTCTAAGCATCTGACATGCACCTGGTCATTTACGGCTCTCAAGGACCCTATCATCAAGTGCTGTGATCACTCCTGTGTCACAGATGAGGACACTCCTTTTTTTTAAGCCAGAGGAAGTCGAAGTCAGTGACTGCAGCTCATGGGCGGTGGGAACACGGCCCCTTCGTGTTTAACATCTTCCTGCAGATAACACATAGGCCTGCCAGGCCTAACTATGTCGTGAGATCTCTCTAAAATACACGTGAAGTTCTAGAAGGCTTTGCTCTGGCATGTTCACTGGGACTGGGAGACCAGGGAAGGGGAAGGACATCCCCTTTTAATCTACACACTTGTGTATCCATTCAACATCCAAGACAAAAGCATGCGCTGTGTTATGTGGATATTTTAAGACTTAAAAAAGCATTTCTGAAAACAGCTGAAGGCCTAGTATATGGTCATGGGTGGGGGGGGGGGAAGTCAGGGTTAATTTTTACTCCACTTTTGAAAATGCACACAAAACATCCAAACGACTATATTCTATGGGAAATAAGGAATTCTCGGAGGCTCACAGATGTGATTTTGGTACCAGGCCTCCGAGGTCTAACTATTCCGGGAGCTCTCGACCTTGGCTGTCCATTGTTGTTGCTCATGAAGCTTTAAGAACCGATGCCCAGGCCCTGCCCATATTAAGGGAATCAGAACTCCAGATAAAGAGCCCAGGCATGAGCATTTGGGAAAGCAGTCTTCAGGGGATTCCCACGGGGAAAGGGGGCCGAGAAGCCTGGGCCCAAGCAGAAAAGAACTCAGCTTAAACCCACATGGGAAGGTGTCCAGCAAGGGCCCAGCCTGGACCCCGCAGAGACAGACAGCCTACCTGGTAGGTCTTGGTTTTCATGGCCATCACGGCATTGAGGGGAACCATGAGGATCATCACAGCCACTCCGGCCAGGACGGAGGCACCCAGGTTCTAAGGACAGAGGAGAACAGAGGCCGTCAGCACAGGGCTCCCCAACCGAGCCTCCCACACCGACTCCGCAGACCCGGCCCGGGGCATCCAGGAAGAGAGTGTCACTTTTACCCCCTGACAGACTGTTCAGAATTTTCCGACTTAGTCCTGAGCATTTCCTGGGCTCCCACAGCCCCGTTAGGAACATGCAGATCCCTTATCTGAAACCCTTCACAACAGTTCAGGTAAGGTCTTGGCACCAAATTAATTAAGGATGATTTCCAGAGCTTCTGGGTTTGGGATTTGTAGATAAGAGGCTGCATACTTGTTCTGTTATCACAACTGCAAATAAGGAACCTATACTAGATTAAGAGGTCAAGATAACCTCAGATCTACATCTTTTTAGCTTCTACACCTAAGAGGAGACAGCTTGAGAAACAGGCCCGGTGCACTCGTACCCAGGGGATACACACAATTGGAACTAGAGGGTAAGGTGATCCCCACCCCCCCACCCCCCCGCGCCCATTCAGCATTTGGAAAAGCAGGAGCGTTAGCCTCTTCCAGACAGTCACCCTCAGGAACACGGGTCTTAGTCACCCCAAAATTGCCGCTGCTGCTCTAGACGGTTCTGTGACTTATCTCCGCCCCAGGACGACTAACCCACCTTTGACGATAAAGCTGACTCCTACCAACCATCTAAAGCATTCACAGTGAACTCTGACAGCAAACAGTAACGAAAAGATGCTGAGATACTGAGCAGATCTATAAACCACGCACGGTCTAAGAACATTACCTGCATCGATTCATTCCTTGGTCCCATCGCCCACTTACAAACGAGCAACACTAAGTAACAAGGTCACGGCACTGATGAAGGAAGAGGTAAGGCTAGAACCCAAGCAGTCTGATTCCTGAGCCCACCGCCATCACTATCCTATACTGTGTTTTTCATGGTCAAACAGAGAAACCGCATTTTATTTATTATTTTTTTTAATGTCTGCTTGTTTTTGAGAGAAAGAGATACAGAGAGTGAGCAGGAGAGGGGCTGAGAGAGAGGGAGATGCAGAATCTGAAGCAGGTTCCAGGCTCTGAGCTGTCAGCACAGAGCCCGATGTGGGGCTCAAACCCACAAACCGTGAGATCATGACCTGAGCCAAAGTCGGATGCTTAACTGACTGAGCCACCCAGGAGCCCTGAGAAATCCTATCTTTTATCTAAACTAGTAATTCTCAGCCCAGGAAAAAATTTCCCCAGGGGACATGTGGCAATGTCTGGAGACATCTGGGTCCCCACTGGCTGGGGGCAGGGTGGAGGGAGAGGTTTGTGTTACTGGTATCTTGTGCGAAAAGGCCATGGACGCTGCTAAATGATCCTGCAGTCCACAGACCAGTCCCCCAATAACAAAAAATTATCTGGCCCCAAATGCCAATAATATATTCAGCAACCCTCATCTAAAATAGAACTATTTTCTTAATGCTTTATAAATCAGCCCTGAAGGCCAATTCTAAAAGAAGTGCTCCAAAAATACTTCACCCGGGGCTGCACTTTCTGGGGAAGTGGCTATTCCAAGATGTTGGCCCAAAAAGACATTTAGATCCTACTATTTACTGCTAAGTTTCATTACCAGCAGCAATTTATAATCACTCATCTTCTCTCTAAACAGACTCAAAAAAATGTAAACTATAGTCATATCAACGGATGATGTGCTGTGCACCTATTACGCACCAGGCCCTTGCTGGGACTGCAGTCGTGGGAAATAAAAAATGAGGCAAAAAAGACAGACACCAAGCTCATGAGTAATCGACACACTTATTAGGAGAGGAGAGGCTGGTACACTGGGCAGCAGAAGACTGTTCTAGAAGGGAACAGCACAGGAACTCCCAACTAAAGTTATTGGGTTTTACAAAGGAAGAAATTAATCTAATCAAGAAAGAAAAGGAATTAGTGGTGGGGCATCTGGGTGGCTCGGTCAGCAAAGCACTCACTTTGACTCAGGTCACCATCTCATGGTTCGTGAGTTCAAGCCCTGCGTCGGGCTCTGTGCTGACAACTCAGAGCCTGGAGCTGCTTCAGATTCTGTGTCTCCCTCTCTCTCTGTCCCTCCCCCACTCGCACTCTGTCTCTCCCTCTCTCAAAAATAAAAGAAACGTTAAAAATAGATTTTTTTTATAAAAGAAAAGGAATTAATTAGTGGATGTGGCGGTTGCCACAGCCTTGAAAGATGGTAGGACTTCATCCTTAGCAAAGAAAGAGGGAAAGGAATTCCTGGTGGAAGAAAAGGCTCAGAGGGAACAAGAGTAAGGCAGTGGCTGGGCTGTGAGCATCTCATCAACTTTAATTCTGCTCAGGTGCAGGGACCGTCAACCACACCTCTGCCCTTTCGCCACCACGGGAGAGGACACGTGGCCCACGCTGGCCAATCAGAGCGCTCTGCCTCCTGTTTCACAGTGATCGGCTCAGGGACGGGTCTAGGGCCAGGACTGGTCAAAGTGCTCCATGGGACTGCGGCTGAGGCTGGGAGGAATGCAAGATTCCCTTTTCTCAGACACCGCTCTCGGTCAAGACGATATAAACCTAAAGGGATGGAGACCCTTGAGGGAGAACCCATTGAGAATGAAGTCAGCTCAAAGGGAAATAGAGCCAAGAAATGATGAAAGGGTGAGAATGAGTCCTTACAGTACTACTTGCACTCCTGGATCCATCCATGCCTGAAGCCACACTCTGACTCTGCAGTTACACGCACCCACAAAATTCCCTTTATTTGCTTAGACTGTTTTAAAATGGGTTTCTATTCCTTGCAACTCAGAGAATCTTGAGCAACACAGTTCAGGACTAGTGAATAAAGGGAGTCTGGTTAGAGTTTGGGAGGACACAGTAGGAGACATAACGGCGTATATGTTTTAAAGTTGTTAATTACATACACTGTCAAAAAAAAAGACAAATGCTACCAAGTATCGTGCCACCAAAAAAGGCATAAATCCAACCATCAACTAAGGGGTAAAATATCCAGCAACTGCCTAACAGGCCAGAAAGTAAAACGTGAATGACGGAGGGAAAAGAAAAAAAGCAAACAGTGAACTACAGAGCCTCTTATCAAAAACACCCACTCCCTCGCCCCCACTGCCCACAGGTGGCGGTCCCTCCCTCTGCGCGACGCAAATGACGTCAAACACACACCAGCCACAGGAGGTAGAGGGCAAGGATGACTTGCAGAGGGGCTGACCAGATCATGTTAATGTACGTGGCCAGGTCCATGAACCTCTGGGCGTCCACGGACATGAGGTTGACAATCTCTCCGACGGTGGAGGATTTTCTGGCTGAATTGGTGATCACCAAGGCCTGCAGGGAAAGGAGAGGGGAGGAAGGTGAGTGCGGCAGCAAAGAGCCCGGGGCTCCCCGTCCAGGCCCCTGTGGAGGAAGAAGATGGCTCAGGAGAAGAAACCCAATGCCTTTTCTCCTCCCCTTTGCTGCCTTATCTGTGTTCCCAGCTCATCTGTCCCACCGCAAAGCCCCCGCTGTTACCAATGACACTCACTGACTCATCTTGGCCTCTTCGATATGGAAGGGGCGCCAGAGATCGCCTCCCCCAGGGCCTCACACGCTTAGGTGTGCATGCCCGTCACCTGGGAGATCTGTTCCCGTGTGGTTTCGGATGCGGTAGGGCGGGGACGGAACCTGGGACTATGCATGTCTAACAAGCCCCCAGGTGTGCAGATGCAGCCGGTCTGCCGACTACACTCAAGGACCAAGGTCAAGGTCAGAGCTTCTCAGCTTTGGCATTACTGACATCTGCAGCTGGGTGTTTCTTTGGGGGACTGGCCTGTGCACTGCAGGGTGTTCACCACACCCCGAGATGCCCTCTGCCCAACAGATGGCCCCACCTCCAGTTAAGACAACCAAAAATGTCTCCACACGTTTTCCAAACAGCCCCTGGAAGGACGAAATTGTTCTGCTTCTCAACATCGTTTCACACTATTACCTGAGACTTTAAACAATATTGGTGCCCAAGTCCCACCCAAAATCAGAGATCGTGATTTTGCTGGTCTGCGGTGTAGCCTGGGGGCCAGGGGCTTTTGAAGCTCTCCAGGCGAGTCTAACTTACAGATGGGGCTGAGAACCATCGAACTAGTCCACGGCTCCTGACTCCCCTACGCAGGCTCCTGTCAACCCACGGGCTCAAGTAGTGTCTCTGCCCCAAAAGCTAAGAAAGGAAGGAATCAAGAAATTCCTTTAAAGCTGGATGTACAGGGGTGCCTGGGTGGCTCAGTTCGTTTAGTGGCTGAGGTCAGCTCAGCTCATGATTTCACAGTTCGTGGGTCTGAGCCCCATATCGGGCTCCACACGGACGGTGCAGAGCCTGCTTGGGATTCTCTCTCTCTCTTCTCTCTATCCCTCCTCAACTTGCACTCTCTTTCTCCTTCAAAATAAATAAATAAACATAAAAAAAAAAAAGGCTGGATGCATACAAATCCCTGCTAAGTATTCCACTATCGAGGGAAAGGAACTCCTGCTCGGTTCAAATGGACAGTTAGAAGCCCTAACAGGATCAATAGCAGAGACGGGATGTGAACCCGGATTTTCCCAAGTCTGGGGTCACCTAAGAAATTCAGCTGCCCAGGTGCCTGGGTGGCCAGTCGGGTAAGCATCCAACTCTGGGTTTCTGCTCAGGTCACGATCTCACTGTTGCGCGAATTCAAGCTCCGCGTCGGGCTGTGAACGGACAGTGCAGGCCTGCTCAGGACTCCCTCTCTCTGCCCCTCCCCGCCCACACTGTTTCGTCCTCTCTCAAAATAAATAAACTTGAAACAAACGGGAAATTCAGCTGTCCACGGCCGACAGCCTCAAGGAGACGCTCCGTGCCCACCGCCGAAATCAGCTCTGACGCCTGACTGGCCACCCCCATCCCCCGCGGTCCGGGCCACCCTCACGCTACTGCTCCAGAAGCCGGGCTTGCGATCCCCACGGGGGTACGTCCCGCGGAGCCCGAGGCCATGGCGGGGACGCCCGGGCTCCGCGCGGCAGGCCCGGCCGCACGCACCTTGCGGTAGACAGCCCCGATGACGGCCGTCTTGATCCTCATGCCGCTGACGAAGCAGATGTGGAAGTACTGATGCAGCACGAGGGTCTGCAGGCAGGCGCTGACGAACAGCAGCGCCGTGTAGAAGTAGCCCTGCCAGGCCGGGGCCTTCTTATCGTTCACGAAGTTGATGAGCAATCTGCGGGGCGAGGACAGAATGACCTGGCGTGGCCACGCGAAGCGGGCCTCACACCTCCGGTCTTCCGTGTGCGAGAGCCAGCGGCCAAACCCTCTCACAACGGAGCGCCCATGTCTCTGGTCCCTGCCCTGGGCAGTCACCCCAAGGGGACCCAACAGATGACCAGAGGCAGATGCAGGAGCAGAGAGAAGGGACGTGTGGCCCCAAAGAGACAGGAAGAGGGAGGTACACGGCAGGAGAGAAGGGAGCTCCCTTCTCTCTGCTTCCAGGCTGCTGTCTGACACACGTGGGCTCATTGTCCTGTCCTCAGTTTCCCCCAGAAAATCCTCTCTCTTCCCTCTTTCGGCGTTACGAAAGCCTAGGAAGTTTCTGTTCCTGGCGACCAAAGTGGCCTCAGCTCAGATGGTATTCAAGCAAAGCATTAGGCAAAGCAGGTCGAGGCAGAGAGGCCTGGCGTCAAGCCCACAGGGCCAGGACATGTGACCCCAAGGCAGACGTTAGGGTGCCATAAGCAAAAGGTCAAGGACACACGGACTTACGCAGGGGGCAGGGAAGGGGTCTTACTTTAAGATCTCTGGGCCGGCGAACATCATCAGGTCATGGAGGGCCTTGAACAGGAAGCTCATGAGGAAGTAGGGCCCGAAGGTCTTGTATAACACCTTAAACAGCGACGGCTCCCGTCCCTTCTGAGGGGACTTGACAATCAAAACCTCGGCCTCCTCGTTCACGTCCACCTGGGAGCTCCCTTTGGGCTTGGCGGGGTCCTTGGAGGAGTACGCGATCTTCGCCTGCTGTCTGGAACACAAGGAGCGGTTGTGGGGCCTTCGGGACTGGCCAGCCAGGGGACAGGGGAACAGCACCCCACCCCTTGGGGAGGCCCAGCTGAAGAAACCAGTCACGGTGCGCTGGCTAGGAGCACAGACTCCGGGCCCTGGCTGGCCGGCTGTGCAACTCTGAAGCCAAGTCCCTTCACATTCTAGGCCTCAGTTTTCTCATCTGCTAAATGGGAAGACCAGGAAGAGCTACCCCACAGGGCTGCTGTGAGAATTCAGTGTGTTTAATATATGTGAAGAGCACTGAAAAGTGCCAGCCCCACCGTGAACTACAGAGTCTATGCTATCTCTTATCAGAATCCGAGCTGACTTTTTTATAGAAATTGACAAGCAGATTCGAAAATTCATATAAAAACTCAAGAGAGCCAGAAGAGCTGAAACAATCTTTAAAAAGAAAATCAAAATTGGAGAATGCACACTTTCCAATTTCAAAACTTACCAAGATCGGCATAAAAATAGGTAATACGCACACACACACACACACACACATACATACATACATACATACATATATTATCAGTGGAACCAGAAATAAACCTGACTGATTTAGGGTATCCAGGCTGTCAAGACCATTCAATGGAAAAAGAACTATCTTTTTAACACGTGGTGCTGAGAAACCACATAGCCACACAAAAGAATGAAGATGGACCCTTATTTCATTCCACCCACAAAAATCAACTCGAAATGGGCCAGAGACCTCAACACAGAGCTACAACTATAAACTTCTTAGAAGGAAACGTGAAAATCTTCATGACCTTGTATTTGGCAGTGGATTCTGAAAAGTGACACAGAAAGCACAAGCAAAGAAAAAAGAGATAAACTAGACTTAGTCAAAATTAAAAAAATGGGGGACGCCTAGGTGGCTCAGTTGTTTGAGTGTCTGACTCTTGATTTTGGCTCAGGTCATGGTCTCAGGGTCGTGAAATCATGCTCCACACTGAGCACGGAACCTGCTTACGATTCATTCTCTCCCTCTTCCTCTGCCCCTCCTCTGCGCATACATGCTCGCTCTCTCTCTCTCTCTCTCTCTCTCAAATAAAACAGTTGGGTCTCCCATGTTTTGCTTCAAAAGGCACAATCGAGAAAGTGAAAAGACAACCCACAGAATGGAAGAAAATATTTGCAAATGGAGTATCTGATAAGGGATTAGTAACCAGAGCACGTATAAGAACTCTTACCACACAGTAAGGGGGAAAAAAACCAACTGAAAAACAGACAAAGATATGCAAATCACCATGAATTGTTGCTTGATTTCATTAGTCATCCAGGAAACACAAAGCAAAGCCACAGTAAGATATTACTTCACATCCACTAGGTGAATCAGCAGAAAGTCATATAATACCAAGTGTGAGCCAGGATGCGAGGCACTGGAACCCTCTCTCACAGCCCCGTGGAGGCCCCTCCTACTCGAAGAGGACAGGGCAGAAACCATGGAGTGCGGGTCACTTCCGAGATCAGGTCGTGGGAAACAGAGTGGCTTCTGCTTGGCCTCTCTTGGATCATTCACTTTGGAAAAGCCAAGTGCCACGTGAGGAGGAAACGGGGGGAAACCCCTCACGGTGACACGCTGCCAGGAGCCGGCACTGACTCCCAGCCACACGCAGCCTAAAAGCCGAGCCTACAGCCCCAGTCAAGCCCTCAGATGACGCGTCCCCAGCTGACTTGGGGAGCGCAGCCCAGGGCCGGACCCCGACCCAGAGAAGCTACGGGAGATAGGAAACGTGGTCGGTCATCGTCCGCTGCTCGGTTTGGGGTAGTATGTTACGCAGTGAGACCCACACCCCCAGCTCGTGTCTCCCGAGTTACAGTCAAGGCCACACATTGAAATGGCCGGACGTGCGCCCCACCCCGAAATATATGCTTCGTCCTCCCCCCACCCAACACTTGTGACTGACGCAACTGCTCTATGGCACGAGCACGCCGAATGGCGTTCAAGTGCAGAGGACTCTCATTTGTCACGCTGGCCGCTTCTGACCGTGTACACCACCTGACATCTTCTGTCGGAGGCCACAGCCTTCCAACCTGCCCCGGCTGCCCCTCCGTCACCCCCCGCTGGAAAGGACCAGAAACATGGGACTCTCCTCCATGCTCCTGGCTCGATCAGACGTGTGTCCTGTCCATCTCCTCCTGGGATGCGTGTGGGCGTCCATACACTCCAGCCTCTGACCCCTGCACACGACCCCCCCCCCGGGGCCTCCTCCCTGCTCCCTCATTTCTTCCCACTCTTACTCCCTGACGTCCAAGTCCCTGCATCGCAGCCAGAGGGACCTTCCTGGGGACAGATCGTCCCCTGAGAATTTCCACTATATCCAGAATAAAACCTAGACTCTGTGTGAAGCTGCTGTGCCAAATTACCACAAACTCGGTGGCTTAAAGCAACACAAATTTATTGTCTTGCAGTTCTGGGGGCTCAGAAATCTAAAGGGGGCCCACAGGATGGCCTTCCAAGGCGCTAGGGGAGAATCTGTTTCCTGGTCTTTTCCAGCTTCTAGAAGCCACCTAGATTCTCAGGTCTGTGGCCCCTTCCTCCAATTCAAAGCCAGCTGCAGACCTCTCTCTTTCTCTCTCTCTCTCCCTGACATCGTGCCTCCTTTTACAAGGACCCTGGTGATCGTATCCGGCCATGTCCCTTTGCCGTGTAAGGGTTCAGGATCAGGACATGGACATCTTCACAGGGGAGAAACATCACCCCACCAATCCCACTGTCAATGTCACCATGAGGTCTTCCCTGCTCCCGTTACTGACCGCCCCCAAAGCTGGGTTTCTAGCTGGGAGTTTTAGAACTTCTTTTAGCACATGCAGGCGTCCTTGGCAAGGAAGACAGAGGGCCAGGCAGACAGGAAGGGAGCGGCTCAGCCCTCTCCACTCATTCTCTGCACCATTTCCTAAGCGGGACCCGACTGTGGGCCTGTGTGGGCTGCTGGTGACCCAGGGCTGTTCCCAGGGGCCAAGAGACAGGTGCCAAAGGGTCAGGGCGAAGGTCTTGGGCAGGCAGAGGAGGAGGAAAGCTCAGGCCTGTGTGGGAGAGGTCGAGAACAGTGGGAAGGATCAGCTAAGGCCAAGCCAAGAAAGAACACTATCCAGAGGAAAAGAGGCCCACGGAGGAGGCGGGCACTCCGGGAGGGGAGAGGAAGCAAGCAGGGCATCTGTGAGCTCAGGCTGGGAGGGGAAAGGAAAGTTGGAAGGGAAAGGTCTGAGTCAGGAGAAAACTAACTGCCCAGGAGCAGGGGAACCGAAAGGGGTGGAGAGGCCGAAGGCTTGGAAGAAAAAGGAACTTTCTCAGTGGATCAGATTCCAATGTAGGCGGGAACACCCAGCAGTCAGACCGCTAAGGAACTAAACACATGGCTCTGGGCCAAATGCTGGAGAGAGGCCCATTGTCACAGAGCCTCGTGAGAGAAAAGGATTAGCAATCACGACTTCACCCGGCTGTGTGAGGGGTGCTATCACGGGGGACTTCCCGGAGGTGACGTCAAAGCATAGACCTGCAGGATGAGTGAATGGGGAGAAGGAAACGGTACTCCAAGAGGGGGAAGAGGATGGAAGGCCTGGAGCTATGAATTTGAAATGAGGTTTAGCAGCCCTTCCAAGAACAGCAAGAACTTCAGGGTAACGGAAGAGGAATGGGACCGTGCAGCCTCAGCAGGGTTAGAACCAACCGAAGGGCGATGAGGAGCTACAGGTGACTTTGTCATTCGTCTTCAAGGCTCTGGGAGAGGCTACATCTCAACTTAAAAAAGTCTTAGCTCAGGGCGCCTGGATGGCTCCGTTGGTTAAGTGTCTGACTTCGGCTCAGGCCGTGATCTCGTGGGAGTTCGAGCCCCGCGTCAGGCTCTGTGCTGACAGCTCAGAGCCTGGAGCCTGCTTCCGAGTCTGTGTCTCCCTCTCTCCTGCTCGTGCTCATTTCCTCCCCCGCCTCTCTGCCTCTCTCTCTCTCAGAAATAAATACACATAAAAGAAAAAAAAGTCTTGGCTCGATTAAAATTTCTACATTTTCTGGCTGTGCCATGAACACGGCGTTTGACCTGTAATAAATCCCCAATAGAATGCTCAAGGGCAGAGGTGACCTACAGCCTCAGAGGACAGATTTTACAAATGTCAGGCACATCTTCCCTTAGAGTGAACAAGACACAAAACGCTCAGAGACAATGCGAGTGGCAAAACCCCCACCGGCACAGCCCCTGCAGGAGTTTAAATGCGTTGCTTACGAATGCAAATGACTCAACAACTTTCCCCTACTGCGCTACCCTTTCCTAGTTTTTGTTTCTTGAGTGCTTTCTGTTCCTCAAAAACAGAGATTCTCAGGGGCGCCTGGGTGGCTTAGTCGGTTAAGCATCCGACTTCCGCTTGGGTCATGATCTTGCGGTTCGTGGGTTCGAGCCCCGCGTCGGGCTCTGTGCTGACTGCCAGCTCAGAGCCTGGAGCCTGTTTCAGTCTGTGACTCCCTCTCTCTCTGACCCTCCCCTGCTCACGCTGTCTCTCTCTCTCTCCTAGAAATAAATTTAAAAAATATATTAAAAAAAAAAGTTAAAAACAAAAAACAGAGATTCTCAGAGAGGGCTGCTTTGCAAATTCCACACTCTCTGGCTGTCACTGACTGAGGCAGATAGCAGGCCCTCGTGACCACAGGACTTTAGTGACCGCCCTCCTAAAAGATGCCCAGAGCAATCTGTGGAGGTTGAAAAGCCTGCTGAAATGACCTAAGCCTGGAATCTGTTTTCAGACATTCTGTGTACTGTTTTCTGGGGGTTGTTTTTTTTTTTGCAAATTTAAATAAACCTCGAATTTTTTTCAGGAATGCAACCATTGTTGAAATTAAGGGAAGACTATTTTGTTCAGGACTTCGTCAAGTGTCGGCCACCACTCTGCAAACCCTCTTGTGTAAGGGAGACTGATGCTGGTTGTGGAGATGTGAGGAACCAGCCACTGTCACAGAGAATCGTCCATGTAGGGACAAGCGGTGACTCTCCATCCTGTCCTTGGCCGCATGTGCCTGAGCGTTTGCTCACTGAAGTACGTGTCACATTATTATAAATTCCTCCTGCTTCAGTTTTTCTTTGAAGTCTAATGAGAGAGACGCCTGGGTGGCTCAGTTGGTTGAGCATCCAACTTCAGCTCAGGTCATGATCTCGCGCTTCATGAGTTCGAGCCCCGCGTCCGGCTCCGTGCTGACAGCTCAGAGCCTGAAGCCTGCTTCAGATTCTGTGCCTCCCTCTCTCTCCCCCTCTCCTCTCTCTCTCTAAAAATATAAACAAACTTTTAAAAAAAGGTCTAGGGGTGCCTGGGTGGCTCAGTCGGTTAAGCGTCTGACTTCGGCTCAGGTCTCTTGGTTCATAAGTTCAAGTCCCACGTCGGGCTTTGCGCTGATGGTACAGAACCTGCTTCAGATTCTCTGTCTCTCCTTGTCTCTGACCCTCCCCTGATCGCTCATGCCCTCTCTCTTCCTCAAAAATAGATAAATAAACACTAAAAAATAAATAATGTCTAGGGGCAGCTGGGTGGCTCAATCATTTGGCTTCAGCTCAGGTTATGATCTCGCACTTCCTGAGTTTAAACACTGTGTTGGCTGTGCTGACAGCTCAAAGCCTGGAGCCTGCTTCAGATCCTGCTTCCCCTCTCTCTCTGCCCCTTGCCTGCTCACACTGTCTCTCTTGCTCTCAAAAAATAAACATTTAAAAAAATAAATGAAAAGAATAAATTCTAGTAAAAGCATTTTGCTAAATTACAAAATTTTAGATAGGTGGGTGGGTTATTTTTATTGACATAGTACCTTAAAGTAACAGTATCAGTGTTAGAAAACCTTTGTTCTCAAGGCAACAATGAGTATGAAAGGTTGAGAATCACTGTTTAACATGTGTATGTTGGTGCTTTGTTTCGGTTTTGGTATTTTCTGTTGCATTTCTTTATAAAATAAAGACAATTAAGGAAAATAGTCACCCCATCTTTTTTTAAATGTTTTTCAAAATTTATTTTTGAGAGAGACAGAGTGAGAGCCAAGGAGGAGGTGGTAGAGAAAGAGGGAGACACAGAATCCAAAGCAGGCTCCAGGCTCCGAGCTGTGCACACACAGCCCGACACAGGGCTCGAACCCACAAACCGTGAGCTCATGACCTGAGCCAAAGTCGGACCCTTAACCGACTGAGCCACCCAATCTTTAAACACTCTGATTTTTATATGTAGCTTTACTGAAGTGTAAGCGGCGTACGATAAACTGCACACATGGGAGTGTACAATCTGGTAAGTTCTGGCACGTGGGGATACGCACACCTGTGAAACGGTCGGCGAAGTCAAGGTCGGGAACACACCTATCACTTCGCGAGGTCTGCTGGGGCCCCTCTCTAATTTCTCCCTCCCACCGGCATCCTGCTCCCTGGAGACATGGAGAGGCCTTGCGACAAAGGGGCAGGAGGTTCCAGCTCAGGGCCAGGCTCTCCCACCACATCCACAGGGGCTACAGAGGCCGGATGTGGCTTGTGCTTCTGGAAACAGGGCGAGTGGCCCGTCTGCCCATGACCCAGGGCACTGAGCCCCCCAGCGGAGAACCCCTAATGGCCAAGGTACTGAGAGAGCCAGCGCCTCCTCTGGGGGGTGGCCCGCAAGGGAGCCCGAGGAGCCAGCTCTCACCACGACCACCCAGGCAAGATGGGAGCGCCCGGCCTGCGGCCGCCCCACATGAACAAAGACAACCTGTGAGGTCTGCTGGCCCGCAGTTTCCCTGGGGCCATAACAGGGCTTCTCAGACGATGCCGATCTCACCGAACTGTCACCTATGAACTGGTATGCCGGCAACAGGGTGAGGAACTGGACCTCGGGTCCAGGGTGTTTTTCCTGGAGGGCAAGGCCAAGTGGTCTGGGACAAATGCGACACCAGGCTGGCCCCACCGTCTGCCAGTGCAAGGCCAACGAAAGATCCACGGTGTGAAACCACAGGTGGTAACAGCCGCTTTCTCTTCTGCCCCTACAGCCACCATCCGCTGCCCCCGGGTCACTCACAATTTCTCGACCGGATCGTATGGAGCCAGGACGCACCCAAAGCCAGTGACCTACCTCAATATGACAGCCGTTCTTCTTTTTTGTTGGCATGTGATTAATGAGGTATCACACACCTGAGGATGTCTTAGACATAAGGAAATTAAACACTGTGCTGCGGAGGCCCTGGCCTGATTTCCAAAATAACCTCAGGACGGAGGTGCCAGGGCGGGGCGGGGGGGCGGGGGGGGCGTGTCAGTCAGTTAAGCGCCCGACTTCGGCTCAGGTCTCATGAGTTCAGGCCCCGTGTTGGGCTCTGTGCTGACAGCTGAGAGCGTGAAGCCTGTGCGGATTCTGTCTCCATCCCTCTCTGCCCCTCCCCCGCTCGCACTCCGTCTGTCTGTCTCTCTCTCAAAGATAAAGAAATAACCTGAGGACACAGGTCACATGATGGCATGTAGCTTACGTGGGAGGAGCGTGTAAAGCTGAGGACGCTAAGGGTGAAGCGGAACGCACACTGCAGACTCGGGGCTGGTAACGATGAGCCAGGTGTAGTTCGCCCAGATGCCCGGCGGGGGCCACGGATAACGACACACGCTGTGCAGGTGCGGGGCAGGGGCACACAGGTCCCTCTGTGCCTTCAGACCTAAACACTAATGTCTATTGTATGTTTTAATCCAGTACAGTCAAAAGCACCTCTGATGGGGGCTTCTTTGGCTGAACACCTAAGAAGTGATGGGCTTGGTGTTGCTGAAGCAAAACCCCTTCCAACAGCAAGAGCACTCAGGAGGCCAGATGCTCTGAGTAAGGCAGGCCACGGGGGGTGGCTTCGGGGAGGGCCGGGTCCACCACCGGGCACCCCCCTGCCGGGCGTTAGAGCCAACAGAATCCATCGCTGCCCGATGCACATTTTTCACTCTTCTTTTGTATTCAAACCGCCTTAGCTACAGGTATGACTCTCCCCCATTTTGCAGATGAGCCAACTGTGGCTCGGAGGAGGGAAGCTGCTCGCCCGGGACCCTGGAGCTGGCAAGAGGTGGCAGGAAACGCGTGAGGAAGTCGTCGCAGAGAGGCTCACACTCACCTTCTGGATTTGGCATACTCCTTCTTCCAGTTCTTAACCAAAACCGGCACAACTTGCTCCGACGTGTCCTCCTTATTCAGGGACCAGAGGTCAGTGCTCTCCAGGGGCTGGTGGTAGCCCCGGACCATCATCCTGGAGCCAGAACACAAGGGCAAGGCGATGAGAGTCAGGAGAGGAAGGGGAAGGTGACCTCTGCTGCCCGTACCTGCCATGCCAGCCGCCCCCCACGCCAGGGCAGCCCAGCGGCACCGAGGGCAGTGGCCAGTGGGACATGCGGGCACATTAAATAATCGCTGCTGATTCTGTTAGTTTGCCCATGGAAAAATGGCCGCATTTTTTAGAGACACAGAATACTTAAGATAGAGATCACTACAATCGCTCTAATTTGCTTTAAAAATATTTGGCGGGGGGGGGAACCTGGGCGGCTCAGTCAATTAAGTGTGCGACTCTTGATTTCAGCTCAGGTCATGATCTTGTGGTTTGTGAGATCAAGCCCCGTGTCGGGCTCTGTACTGTCAGCAGGGATCCTGCTTGGGATTCTCTCTCCCTCTCTCTGCCTCTCCCTAGCTCTCTCTCTCTCAAAATAAAATAAGCTTTTAAAAAATCTTTAAAAATGTATTTTTAAAACTTTTTGTTAATATTTATTTATTTTTGAAAGAGAGAGACAGAGCATGAGCAGGGGAGGGGCAGAGACAGAGCAGGATGCAGAATCTGAAGCAGGTTCCAGGCTCTGAGCTGTCAGCACAGAGCCCAACGTGGGGCTCGAACCCACGAACTGCGAGATCGGACTTGAGCCGAAGTTGGACACTTAACCAACTGAGCCACCCAGGCGTCCCCCAAAAAATATTTTTTAAGGCCAAGTGGCAAAGCATTAATAATGGTCAAATCTGGGTGATGAGTTTCTTGAGACTGATTAGATTCATCTTTCTTATGTGTTTGAACACTTTCGTAGTAAAAAGTCAACCTATCACTTTAGCTTGTTATTTTGAAGTAATACCAAAGCTACAGAGGAATCACATGAATTGCACAAAGAATTCCGGCCCGCCCTTCCCCTGCCTCGCCACTGCTCACATCTTGCCACATCTGCTGTTCTGTTCTGGGTCTCCAGCTGTCAGCACACTCGTCCTCAAATACACTTTCTTCCTGAGCCACTTTAGAGGAGGTGGCAGATGACACACCTCTACCCAGAGATACCAGTGTGCATCCCCGTAGGGAAAAGAACATGCTGCCACAGAAGCCAGAGCACAGTCACCAAAATCAGAAACCTGAGCAGGGACGGCACAGCCGGCAGCCCACATTCAAATTAAGAGATGTTTCTTGGGGCGCCCGGGGGGGCTCAGTCGGTTAAGCGTCTGACTCTTGGTTTTGGCTCAGGTCGTGATCTCGTAGTTTGTGAGACGGAGCCCTGTGCTGGGCTCTGCGCTTGCAGCGCGAAGCCTGCTTGGGATTCTCTCTCTCTCTCCCTCTCTGAGCACCTCCCCTGCTTGCTCACTCTGTCTCTCTCTAAATAAGCAAACTTAGAAGTAAATAAATAAAACATTAAAAATTTTTTAAAAGATATTTCTCAGCAGTAATTTGAAAAATACTTAATAAAAAAAAGATATTTGTGAAAGTTTATAAAGACAAGGAACTATGAGGAACGTGCTTATCAGCGGGGGGAGGATGTGAAGAACCCCGGGTAAGATGCTGACGACGTGCAGGGAAAAAATGTGCCCCAAAAAGGACAAGAAGGGAGCCCACCCCGCTGCTGTTGGTGGTTGCCTTGGGTGTTTTCTGGTTGTGGATCCATGCGTGTTCTTACATTTCCTACAGAGCACGGCAACTATTTTTCTGCTAGCAAGGGGCCTGATACAATGCCAACCATGGTAATTATACGTGATGTTAAAAACAAAAACAACCTCAGTCCGAAAGCTCAGAGCACAAGGCTGCTAAGGGCCCCGGTGAAGCCGTGCGTAGAGGTGCAAGCCGTCGGTGGCTCACGCGAGTCGAGTCAGTGCATGTGGGCGCGGGGTTGGCATCTGAGACCCGGGCCCAGGGCAGGCATGCTCTGCACTGGGGGGAAGGGGGAGGGAGGGAGAGCGAGCCCGCGGCACCGCGCTGGCCTTACCCTGTGATCCACCAGAAGGTGACTCTCGAAAGGAAGGAGGCACTGGATTCCGGGCAGGGGTTCTAGTGGAGAGAAAACACAGGGAGGGAGAAGAAGGGAAATGACCCATTCATCTTCTCATCGAGGCCGGCGCTCTTGACCAGTCTTCCTCTCCAAGGACCGGCAGCCCCTCTCACACCCAGGACTGGCACCCCGAAAGGTCCCTCTCCTCAGCCCTGGCGGCCTTCAGAGAAACACATGGCAGCTCCCCAGCCTCCCCCAGGAAACAGTTCCTGAATGACTGCTGTGTGCAATGGCGGTTTAGGGCGCCACATACCCCCCCATCTTTAACCCCCACCCACCGCAGCCCGGTGGCAGTGCCGCCGACATCCCCTGACGTTCCCCCATTCATCCGTTCACTCATTCGTTTGACAAGTATTTTCTGAGCAGCTGCTCTATGCCTGGCACCACGCACACAGATCCGAGCAGGCATAGCCCCGGCCTTCGGGAAGCCCACCGTGCACGGGGCGGCCATGACACCTGCTAACTTCTCTGCTAGCGAGCTGTGGTTCAAGTGCTTTATGCAAAAGAGCTCACCTAATATTTTTAAGCACCCTACCAAGGAGGTAAAACATCGTCCCTCCTTTGGAGATGAAGGAACCAAAGAACAGAGAGATGGAGTGACCTTGCCAGGCAACTGACAGAGACAGATGGTGAGCCCCTAACAGGGTCCAGAAAGAGCCATTAGTCAAATGCTCCTGTCCCCTGAAGGCAGGTCGGTATTACCGTGGGATCCTGCTGTCTTAGCGTGTTCACAGCAAGAGAGCTGATAAGTAGACGGGGGCTGCTCTAGCTAATGAAGGTCAGAGACGGCATCCGCGAGCTGGGAAATGAAGAGTAGAGGATAACAAGGGGAGAAGTAGGGTAGTCTTGGCAGCAAAAGAGTGTGTGTGCAAAGGCCCTGTGGCAGAAGGGAACATAACCCCATTCCAGGAACTAAGAGTGGGCTGACCAGTCTACACTGGAGGCCACGTAAGGGATTTTGGTCTTCATCCCAAGAGCAATGGGAAGTCATCGACACAAAGATGAGCTCCAACAATATACACCCCAGGAAAGGGACATCAGCAGGGAGCCTCTGGGACCACCCTCATGGGCCGGCTTTCCGTGTGGATACACTGAGGTCTACATTTTGAAATACATGCATTGGTGAAGGGGGCTCACCATGCAGGGATGAGGTCTCCAAAATTTTTCAGAGACACAGCATGGGAGAGAGAACACATGTTGTACCTCGGTGGTTTTCCATCCAAGCTGCGAGCACTTTAAAAAAACAAACAAACCCTACCTGGTCCCCACCTCCCAGAGATTCTGATTAAGCTGGTTTAGGGTGGGACCACAGCACCAAGTTTTTGTTTGTGTTTTTGACTCCCAGAGTCTCCTTGGCAAAGCGGTTTGGCAGGAAATGTAACAGATAAGCCCAGAATGTCTTGTCGCACTTGATACCAAGGAAGCTAAATGCGTGTGGAGTTTAAATTTTAAATTTAAAACAATTTTTTAAAAATGTTTCATTTATATTTGACAGAGACAGAGAGGGAGAGAGGGAGAGAGAGCATAACCGGGGGAGGGTCAGAGAGAGAGGGAGACACAGAATCTGAAACAGGCTGCAGGCTCTGAGCTGTCAGCACAGAACCCCACGTGGGGCTTGAATCACAAATGGTGAGATCACGACCTGAGCCGAAGTAGGATGCTTAACCGATTGAGCCACCCAGGCACCCAAGACCTGATTAGCAACCAGAAGTGACTGCCACTAGCTCAAAAAGGGACAGTGTGAGCCTCAATCAGGATCGTAAGTAAAATGGACTGAGACATCCGTTTTACATCCATTTAAACATCACCTATGTTTAAATACACACTCTCACACTGACGTCGAGTAAAAAAGAGCATTCCCCCTGGCAGAATAGAAAAAGGGCAGATGACAAGCATTTCCCCACCTTTTCTAAATGAGCTTCCCCACAGGGGAAGGGTCTGCATAGAAAGGGTCCAGTTAACACACAAGGAAGGAACAGCAGAAGGTTAAGAAAATGTGCCAGGTCGCAACCACAAGGGATCACTGGGAAACCTGACAGAATCACACAATTATTATTAATACTTTGAGGCCAGATCGCAGTGTCACTATTGTATTGTTGAAAATTCTTCTCTTTCAGGGGCGCCTGGGGGCCTCTGTCAGTGAAGCATCCCAACTTCAGCTCAGGTCAGGATCTCACGGTTTGTGGGTTTGAGCCCCGCGTCGGGCTCTGTGCTGACGGCTTGGAGCCTGGAGCCTGTTTCAGATTCTGTCTCCCCCTCTCTCTGCCTCTCCCCTGCTTATGCTGTGTGTGTGGGTGTGTCTCTCTCTCTCAAAAATAAACGTTAAAAAATGTGGTTTTGTTGATAAAATGAAATGAAATCCTTCAATTTCAGCTTCTCTCACTGGGCAGAGGGGCAGACCCCAATTCTACCATTTCTGCAACCTTCCGTCAGTCAAGTTATTTCAAAATAGCAACTTACTGAGTATGTTTAAAGCCTTGTCTTCCAGAGATTCACACCGAAACATTTACCTACAAGGCGGGGCAGGGTGAAGAAAGAACCTGGGGCAGCTGGCTACACGCTACGGTCTACACATGTATGTGTGTGGAAGTGTCCATCGTGAAAAGCTAAATGAAAAGCTTCCCCAGTGACTCCTGGGCTCTACTCTGCAGCCCTGCGGGGTCAGGAGGTTCCCAGCCCCGCCTGCCCCACCTGGGGAGCTCACTGAACGTGGCGGGCCAGGGTCCCACCCCAGACCACCTTAGACCCCTGGGCTGGGGCCCTGGCCTCAAGAGATTTTGTTTTTAATGTAAATTTTATTTTTTGAGAGAGAAAGAGACAGAGCACGAGCAGGGGAGGGGCAGAGAGAGAGGGAGACACAGAATCGGAAGCAGGCTTTAGGCTCTGAGCTGTCAGCACAGAGCCCGATGCAGGGGCTCAAACCCACAAACTGTGAGATCATGACCTGAGCTGGGCTGAATGCTCAACCGACAGAGCCACCCAGGCGCCCCTTCACAAAATCATTAATAAGGAAATCAGACACTGCTGCCTCACAGACCTACACTCCATACCAACCTAACACAGAATGGATTACGACTTTGGAGCCAGGGTTCAAATCCCAGGCCTGCCATTTTGTAGCTGAAGGACCAGGGGCAAGCCCCTTGGCTCAAAAGTATCGGTTTTCGATTCTGAGACATGGAACAGTTCTTCTGGCTGCTCAGCCTACCTCACAGGACTGTAAGGAGGGGTAAGTACAAAGTGGCCGTGGGATAGTGTTGTAAGCTGGAACTTTTCCAACCCGGGCAGCAGCATTATTCAGAGAAGAGGTGGTGGTATTTGCTCTGTGGGCTGGTGGTGGGCGAGTTATCAGGGAATCTCATGTGAACTTCAACTGTAGCCCAATTCTGACGCATCAGGAAAAGCTGGGGTTCCGGCAGGGAGGGGGATGGGGCACAGCTGGCAGTGACTAATTTCTTGAGCAAATGTTTAGGGAGGGACTGCTTATATGCCAGGAGGTGGCTAAGGGCTGGGGACAGAGCTATGCACAACACAGTGAAGTCCCCGCCCGATATCACTTCCCAGCTTGGTGAGGGAGGGAAGGAGGGAAAGATGGACAGTAAGCAAACCAAGATGCAAATAAATACAGAAGTATAAACAGAGAGGGGCGCCTGGGTGGCTCAGTAGGTTGAGCGTCGACTTGGGCTGAGGTTATGACCTCACGGTTCAGGAGTTCGAGCCCCATGTCGGGCTCTGTGCTGACAGCTTGGAGCCTGGAGCCTGCTTCGGATTCTGTGCCTCCCTCTCTCTCTGCTCCTTCCCTGCTTGTGTTCTGTCTCTGTCTGTATCTTGTTCTCAAAAATAAATAAACATTTAAAAAAAGAAAAAGAAGTATAAACGGAGGAAGCCGCACCTGAGGGAAAAAATGAAGGTGGCAGAGACAGAAGGGGCCGGGGGTGTTGCTTACGTGTGAGGCAGCAAACAGCAGGGACGTGAGAGGAGCCTCTGAATCCCAGCCCTGCCACCTACTAGCTACGAGGACCTTGGCCAAGGTACCCGGTGATGCGATTAAATGAGTCAAAGCTTGTTAAGTCCTTAGGATAGGACTGGTACAGAGTGAAAGCGGGAGAAACGGTATTCATACTATTAATATTAACAGTAGAAACAATAGTAACATCTCCTATTTCTTGTAGCCCAGTATGCACCAAGCACTATACCAGACGCTTCACATAAGGGTTGGCAAAGAAAGGCCCGCAGGGCTGGCTGCTGGTAAAGTCAAATCTGATTGGTACATGGTGATGCCCACTCATTTACATAGTGTCTACATCTGCTTTTGAGCTACAATGGCCACTGCCGAGTAGGTGCCTACTTGGTGGTCTACACAGCCTAAATATTTACTATCTGGCTTTTTACAGAATAAGCTGGCTAAGCCCTGCCTACATCAGAGCTCACAAGCCCCTGAGACAGTGGTTACTATGGTGTGAAACCAGAGCCTCCAAACCCAGTCTTCCTTGAGTCTTGCCATAGGACAAGGGGCATAGCAGTGCCCAGCTGAGGCAGGGGGGGCTGAGACACAGCTCTACAAGACCCCCCAAGTCCTGTGTCTCCAAGGGGCTGCATCAGCCTGAAGGAGGCAGGGCCGTTCCCAAACTCATCCACCCGGGGCAGCGGGGGTGTGTGCGATGTCTTTTTCGCATTTGCACAGGGGCAGCGGGGGTGTGTGCGATGTCTTTTTCGCATTTGCACAGACACAGCACAAACAGCGGGGCCTTGGGCCCCTGTGCACACAGGGGGCCCACCAATCCGGGTACTCTCTCACGATCAGGCAACTCCAGCTGCGGCGCAAAAATGAAGCAATGCTGCAAGTGTATAAACAAGGGCACGTTCACTCCTGTTCCACCTTACTGTATACAAACGGGAGTCGCACCCCTGAGACTGTAAGAAATGATGTCCCAGACAGAAAAGAGGCTCTTCACCCTGGCTAGTGAAAATCCCAGCTGCTGCAAGAAAATGCACCCTGCCCGTGCAGTGAGATCAGATTATTTACAAGAACATTTCACGGTCTCTAATTCGCAGGCTCCAATTTGCTTTGTCCAATTCACTTCCTCCATCCTTTGGATCCAAACAGGGATTTTCCGATTTTTTTTTTGTTTGTTTATTTTTGAGAGAAAGACAAACAGACAAAGCATGAGTGGGGGACCGGCAGAGGGAGGTAGACAAAGAATTCGAAGCAGGCTCCAGGCTCTGAGCTGTCAGCACAGAGCCCGACGCGGGGCTCAAACCCACAAACTGTGAGATCACAACCTCAGCCGAAGTTGGACGCTCAACCGACTAAGCCACCCAGATGCCCCGGGATTTTCAGATTATTAGAAGTCACGTCCGGCTGAGAGAAAGTCCCCATTGCCAGTGCATAGAAGGAAACAGGTCAGTTGGGAGCTGGTTTCTGGAAGTCACTATCTGACATAGAAGGCTTTATTTGATAAGAGACAACTTGAGCTCTGAAGTAGTCAAGAAATGATAATTTTTTAAGTTTATTTATTTAACATCTGAAAGAGAAAGAGACAGCATGAGCAGGGGAGAAAAGGAGGGGAGGAGAGAGAGAATCCCAAGCAGCCTCCACCGGACGTGGGGCTCGAACTCTCAAAACCATGAAATCATGACCTGAGCCAAAACCCAGAGTCAGATGCTTCACCAATGGAGCCACCCAGGCGCCCCAAGAACCAATAATTTAAGAAAAAGAAAAAGAAAAAGAAAGGGGGTGAGTGCTGGATGAGAACCCAGACGGCATTCCATTCAACTCCACGGAAACCAAGCAGAACATGCTGACGTAATTCATGAATGGCAGGGCTGCCAGCGGGGGGTTTCCCAGCCTCAGAGGCTCAATGAGCAGAGTAAGTAACTTCCGTCTCAGAATGGAGGAGGCTTATGCACTGGTCCCCCATTCTCCTAGAAAGGAGATTAATGCAGACACGCGCTGGATGAAGGCAGAGGGAGAGAGAGTCTGATTCATGCAGTGTACAGAGAAAGCCACATTCTTTGGCATCTGTTATCTGGCACCCGGCGATGTGGCCAAAAACCATGTGGCTTACAGCAGTTTGGTCCAACAGTCCCAAGCACGGATTCTTTGAGAACTGGTCGTTCATGGCCTCACGCAGGGCAGTTTGGGAAACGCTGTCTGGGTCCTTCGGCACTCTGGCCTTTTTGTCAGAAATTCTCGGCATCCCCACTCATCTTTTCTGGTTTTAATTCTTTCAGTCTCCTGCCTGTGACTCCCACCCTGCACTGCCCAGATGCCCAGCAGTAAGGCGAGGGTGACGCAGCCGTCTGGCTTGCAGCAGGGGCTCTCAAACGTGACCCTCATCAGCAGCATCCACGGAGCCTGGGAAGTTGTTAGAACTGCAAAGGCGTGGGTCCCACCAAGAGCTACTGACTCAAACTCTGTGGGTTCTCCCAGGCCTCCCAAGCAAGGTACGGTGTGCCAGCCCAGAGGCAGGGCTTCTGATCCAGCCTGGAGAACTTAGGCAAGACACCTCACCACTCTGGCCCTCAGTATCTTCGTCTGTAAAATGAGAGGAGACTCACAGTCCTGCCTCATCTGGATGCTTCGAGGACTAAGTAACTTAAAAAAAGACAACACACAGGGTCACCGTCTGGCTCCGCCCTCCTCCTGACTCGCCTGACCTGCTGCAGTGGCTGTGTAAGTGCCACCAGCCCCTCCGTGTCCCGGGCACCCTCCTACTTTCAGCCAGAGGGATTCCCCCAAAACATGTGCATCCTGAGCATGTCACTCCCCACGCTAAGAATCTTCCATCACATCCAAATCCCAAGTCTTCGTGGGGACACACAATTGCACCCTTGATTTTGCAAGCTCAGCTCCCTGGCCCCTCCTAACCAACCAAGCAGAACCATGCAGCTCCCCTAACACCTACAAGCGGGACCTCAGTATGTGCTGGTTCCTGGACCGGGAGCACCTTCTTATCCAGCCTTACTAGCCTGGCCACTGCCTCTTGTTTCTCAGACTCAGGCCTCGCCTCCCCTGGATGCTGGCCCTGGAGCCTCAGGCTGAGTTAGGAACCCCTCCCTCCTCGGGCCCCTCGGCCCCCAGCACTTTCCCGCCGCAGAGCCCCACTGTCTACAGCTCTTGGTTTATTTGCCCACTGCCCCCTCCTTGACGGTCAAGTTTGTCCATTTCAGTACTCAGAGCCCCGCTGAGCACCACCCTCCACCCGCCCTCCGCACAATAGCAGATCACTACTGACCAACAGCATAAAGGAGAAAAGCCTTAAAAACAGACTTGATGGCTGAGTCAGCACACGACTCTTAATCTTGGGGTTATGAGTTGGAGCCCCACTTTGGAAAGATTACTTAAAAATAAGAACTCAAAGGACATCTGGGTGGCTCAGTGGGTTAAGCCTCCAGCTGCAGCTTAGGTCATGATCTCACGCTTCTTGAGTTCCAGCCCTGCGTCGGGCTCTGTGCTGACAGCTCAGAGCCTGGAATCTGCTTCAGATTCTGTATCTCCCTCTCTCTCTGCCCCTTCCCTGCTCATGCTCTGTCTCTCTCTCTCTCTCTCAAAAATAAACATTAAAAAAATTTTTTTTTAAATAGACCTTATGATGCTTTCATAAAACAGCCCAAGTTCAGCGGCTGCCTCTGGGGTGTGAGGGGTCCGAGGCTGACCGTGAAGGGCAGGAGGGGACTTCCTGGGGTCCTGGTAATGTTCTGTATCTTGACAGGGGCTCGGGCTGTTATTCATTTGTCGGAACTCCTCACCGGGTAACTTTAACATTCAGGAATTCCACGATGCAAATTCTGCTTTCAGAGAAACATAAAATGGAAGTGTATATAGATACCACACTCCAGCTAGTGCTTTGCATGGTGCAAGCATCTGGGTGAAGCATATGAGGCATTTCAAAATAAGTTTCAGGGGCGCCTGGGTGGCTTAGTCGGTTAAGCGGCTGACTTGCGCTTAGGTCATGATCTCGCGGTTTGTGGGTTCGAGCCCCACGTCGGGCTCTGTGCTGACTGCCAGCTCAGAGCCTGGAGCCTGTCTTGTCTGCACTCCCCTCTCTGACCCTCCCTGCTCACGCTGTTCTCTCTCTCTCCTAGAAATAAATAAAACATTTTTAAAAAATAATAATAAGTTTCAGATACCAAAACAATGAGGCCGCTGGCAGACTGGTTGGCGCTGGTGGACTGGTTGGCCAGATACGTGACAAAGCAAGTTGAGACAGTGTTAACTGTAGAATGGAACTGGGGAGTGGATGGGGACACCCTCTGCTTCACAGTGAAGTGCTGGGGGGAATGTATCCCATAGTTACACACAGGGCTACAAGTCCCTCTTGATGAGCTGAGCAGTGTCATGTGTGTCTTACACATGCCAAACCAACGCCTTTCAACCGCGTGCCACCCATGGATCCTGCTAAAATGAGGCTATGACCCAGCAGGGCTCGGCAGGCCCACGACTCGGGATTTCCAACGGCACCTGGGGAGTGTCAATGCCGTCGGTCCAGAGACCCCACCTCGAGGAGCGGGGGGTCTACCACATGGCCACATTTGCCGCGATGCCTCCAAGGGCCAAGGGAAACCCCCTCCTCCTCCCGCCAGCCCCATTCTCAGCAGCAGCCTCGGGGCCAACAAGGATCACAGGCAGGGCCAGACGGGAGCCCGGGAGAGCCCAGAAGGCTTGGTGGGCCGCTCCCAGATCCCAGGCAGCCCAGCGCCCGGAGGGACGGCGGGGAGCAGCCCCATCAGAACACCAGGGCCAGACGGCAGTCTGAGTCACACAAAGGGCACAGGGCCAGCTGCGGAGAACGGCTTTGGTGACCGCGCAGGTGCAAGCCTGGAGAAGCCCAGCGCGGCGCACCCCCGCCCCAGCCGCCCCAAGGCGTGGCTGACCGCCCCCTCTGTGGACGGGCAACGTGCGGCTGCGGCTCTGAAGTCGGGAGGGCAGCTGGGCCGTGCTCTCCCCATCACCTTGGCTCCGCTGCGATGCGAGCCCTGGGGATGACAGGGACACAGGCAGAGAAAGCACCTAACAGTGTCCCTCCGCCCGGATCACCGCATCAGATCCCAGCACCAAAAGGAGCCTCAACCCATTTTCCAGAAGGGGACACTGAGGTGCTGAAAGGAGGGGGGACTTGCCTGGGGTCACAAATCTAAGTCCCATAACCTGATTCCCAGCCTTCATCTCAACTGTGGTTACACGGCTGTTTGCTCACCCGCCCAGTGGCTGTCCCCTGCAAGGCCACAGCTTCCTGAGGGTACACAGCAGACTGCACTGTCCAGAGAGGGTCAGACATTATCTGCCATCTCACAAGCTCTTCTTAGAATGAGACCTGACCGATCCCCCGTCTAGAGGTGGGGTCTGTGTCCCCAGCCCTCGAACCCAGGCTGACTTCTGTGAATGCCTCCATCAACAGGCTGGCAGGAGTGACACTGTGTGATGTCTGGGACCGAGTCATAAGAGGTGACACCACTTCCGCCTGGCTCTCTGCCTAGGAACACGCATCCTCAGACTTGAGCCGCCATGTGGGGAGGTCTCCCAGGCCACCCTGACATGGCCTGTCGAGCCTATCTGAAGCTGGAGCCAGGGGTCGAAGCTAACCACCTGCCAGTGAGTGAGGACGCCGCCATTGCACAGCTACCGTCAGGGAGGCCCCAAGGGAAAGCCCCGGCCGAGCCCAGGCAACACCCTGGACACTGAAAGCTAACAATAAACTACTATTTTTTTTTTTTTTTTTTTACTTTGAGAATGGGGGTGTGCAGAAAGAGAGAGTGAGATGGAATCCCAAGCAGGCTCCACACTGTCAGCACAGAGCCCGATGTGGGGCTCAATCTCACAACCTGTGAGATCATGACCTGAGCTAAAAACAAGAGTCAGACGCTTAACCAACTGAGCCACCCGGGCACCCCTAAACTACTCTTCTTTTATGCAGCTAAAGTCAGGGTGGTTCGTTCTGGAGAAATCAATAATTGCAGCAAGGCACGGACCGCAACAACTTCACACACTGTTGTGTCCCCAGAGCCAAGCACAGGGTACAACAAATGCTTAATAAGTGTCTGGTGACGTGATAAAGGGCGCCCACAGTCTACCCAACTCCAGCGTGAGGCTCCACTTCCATGACACCATGTTGCTTCCGCCATCAGATTCCGGGTGTGAGTGAGGGGTCTAAGGGTCCAACCATCTCTGTAAGCTTAGATTCCTAAAACGGAATGTCTGGGGACAAGACAGAGGGTGTCCCAGCCCCCCGCAGCCCACCTCCAGCTGCCCCAGGGTGGGAGCGCAGGCCCCAGCTCCAGGCTGCTGGGAACGCACGGGGCGGGGAAGGAGCCAGCTGTATGAGCCGCCCCAAGATACAGGCACCCAGGAAAGAAGAGAAAGGAATCTCATCCAGGTCCCCAGAGGGAGCCAGGCCTCCCCCGAGGCGCCCGGGGGCTCAGTCGGTTGAGGGTCTGACTTCGGCTCAGGTCGTGATCTCACGGTTTGTGGGTTTGAGCCCCGCATCAGGCTCTGTGCTGACAGCTAACTCAGAGCCTAGAGCCTACTTCAGATTCTGTGTCTCCCTCTCTCTCTGACCCTCTCCTGCTCACGCTCTGTCTCTCTCCCTCTCAAAAATAAATAAGCATTAGAAACATTAAAAAATAAATAAATAAAAGGAATTCCCTCCCCCACAGCGTCTGACGCTGCCCTTCGGGTCCTCCGGGGAGCCCAAAGCACCAGGTGAGCTCCGGGTCGGCCTGCAGGCTTCTCCAGGGCCTCGGTTTACCCTCAGCAGGCCAGCTCCCCAGCACAGAGGACACTGAACACGTGTTTCCTGTCGGGGACACACCACTGCCAACACTCCCCACGCGCACGGGCCCTGCCGAGCGGGAGACACAGACACGCGAGCCCCTCCTCTGTGCCGGGCACGAGCAGGGGCCCAGGGGGCGCCCCAGGCGGCGGCGCTGCCCTGTGAACTTCACACGCGTGTGCACACACATGCTCAGGAACACACTAACGGACACCTGCACACACGGACACCTCCATGTGCAAACACGCGAACATAAATATGTGCACACGCATGTACAAAAACATGCACACACACAAACACGCACACCTATGTTTCTTAGACGTGAAAACATCGGCCACAGAGCCGATTCCCCACAGCGCCTTCACTGCCCACGAAGGCAGCCTCAGCCTTTTGCGGAGGCGCGGGCCAAACCCAGTAACACCGCAGCGGTTAAAAACTGCCCTTGCCGCCATTTCGCCAGTTAGCAGCCGACTAGCCACTAACAAAGCGTCAAATAAATGCTCCAAAGGGTCCCTTCCCACTGAGAACGAAGTCCAACGGCTCACGGCACCGCGGGCGACTGTCCCCACCCCTGAGATGCCACGTCTTAGCCCTCTCTGGCCTCTCGCTGCTCCAGGAACACTCGCCTTTCCTGCTGCTCCCCTGACAGCCCACGGCAGCTCCTGCCCCAGGGCATTTGCACTTGCCAACCCTGCCTGGACCACTCTTCCCCTGGGTATTTGCTCAGCTCACTCCCTCCCCCCAGTGAGGTTTCATGAGGGACACCTTCTCTGACGGCTCCTATCAAGTCAACACTGCACACGACCCTCCAACATCATGTCCATTTCCTCTCCTCCTCAAGATTTACTGCCACCTCACCGCTATATACTTGAGTCCGGGGTTATGGACTATTCCCCCGGCCCCCATCACAAGAGACGCCTGAGGGGGCAGGACCCCTGTGTCCTGCACTGCCACAGCGCTGTGGACTGGAGCCTGGCGCTTGGCACTGTGCAGAGCGAGGGAGGGAGGAAGCAGGAGGAGGGAGAGGGGGAGAGAGGAAGAAGAGAGGGACACAGGGAGGAAGAACAGAGACAACAGCGGTCAATGACTGTGTTCCCTCTTATGCTGCCGCAGGAAGACTGGCCCCCGCCACTGCACCCCCTCACACCCACTGGTCCAGAGGAGAGCCCCACTTCCCGCACAAGAGCAGAACAGACCACGGGTCTCAAACTCAAATCCCTCAAGGGCCGGGGACACACCGTGAAGGAAGGAAGCAGCCTGCCTCATGCAAGAGGGGGTGCTGGGCCCTGTGTCAAGCAGGGCCACACTCCTCCGCTGAGCTCGAGAGCTGCCGTGTGGGGCAGTGGCCCGGACACCAACAGAACTCCGCGTTTTCCTAGAAAACTTGCATAGTTAGAACGTGTGGGAAATGTCTTCATTTTTAAATGTTTTCCTCACAATGTCTAAAGTCACGATGGCAACCAAGTGATCAAACCTGCAGGCCTATAAGACACGGCAGTTTACAATCATGAATCAGATTCCTTAAGCCCCCCTAGCCACACGGAGGCCTCAGTTTTTCCATCTGTAGAGTGGGAAGGTGGATATTACCTCTCTCTGGGCTTTGGGAGGAAGAAGGAATGAGATCCCACGTGGACGATATTGTCACAGAACAAGTGTCTAATCGATGTTACCTGGAACTGTATAATGCTTTTCTCTCTCTATCTCACACACACACACACACATGTGCACACCTCTCCTCACACTTACGGGGTCGTGGATGGTTTCAGAGAACAGGGGCGACCGGTCTGAGAAGCAGGACAACACGAGCTGAATCAGCACGAGGGAAAAGTAAATGTAGAAAGTGACATCGCGAAACATGTCGATCTCAGCATCCTAGATGTGTGGCAAGGGAGGAGGAAGAGAAGGTCACTTTCTAGAAACAGCCTGCAGAGGCCAGGGGGGCAGGCACAGACGAAGCACTAAGCTTTCCTGGCCTGAGCCACCTCTCCTAACACGAGAGAGACAGTCCCGTCACGGCGTGCCCCCAGAGGCCTGGTGAGGGCCTCCAACGTGGCGAAAGGGGGCTCAGGCTTGAAAGTGAACCAGGCCCACGTTCACGGCCCGCTCTGCTCGTACTGGCCACGGGATTTTGTCACCTCCCTCGGCCCCTGTGCACTTGAGTTCCTCCACCTATAAACAGACAAGTGGTTCTCAATCACAGAGGACTCTGCCCCCCAGGGAACATCTAGTTGCATCTAGAGGCATTTCCGTTCACTGTAACTTGGGGGGCGGCTACAGGAATCCGTGGGTGCAGGCCAGGGATGCCCCCCCAACACCTTGTAAGGTCCTGTAAGGTCAGGACAGTCCCTTACAACAAAGACATCTCCGATCCAAAATGTCAGTGCGGAGACTCAGAAACCCTGACCGAGGAATTGTGAGCAAGCGAGATTCTTCATGGGAAAAAAAGCTGAGTCCCTGGTTGGCACCTTGGAAACACAAACTCAATCAATGTCAGCAGCCATCACTACTAAGGACCATCTCTGTCAAACCCTGTAGGTGCTCAATAAACGTTCAGTTACTGCTTAGCCTGTACAGCAGAACAGCATCTGAAAAGGCTGTTCTCTACTCCTAGGAGCGGCCTATGGCAGCCGACGTGAGCTACTTAATTAGCAGGGTGGCAGCCGATGGCACCCAGGGAACGTGGGAACATGAAGCGGGCCTCCTAGGGGAGTGGCGGCCGATGGCACGCAGGGAACGAGGGAACACAGAGCGGGCCTCCTAGGGAAGCAGCCGCTCAGTGAACACTCCCCCCTGAGCTCTGCTCCAGACTAAACATATCTAGAGTCGACTTGCCTCACCATTTCCTGCTAACTGAGGCTCAGAGGGTGCTGTGCACTTCTCTGTGGTTCCCACTCCTAGAGAACTCACATGGGCCCCTGAAGCTACACAAGTAAGTGGGGCCCTGAAGAAAGAAGGTTCTAGAAGAAAAGCTGGATGAGCTAAGGAAATCCCTGGGGGAAGAAACTAGACCCGTAGACTACTCAACATCTGGTTCTCACAGCAATGCACAACTCCACGTGAGGCTGAAAGGAATAAGCAGCTTTCCCGAGGGCCACTCCAGGCCACCACTTACCTCTTTTAAGGCAGTCATGATTTTGGATCTCAAGATGGCAAGGGCGCACAGTAGGGCTACAAGCCAGAAAGTGAGCATGATCCCCGAGGACTGGACGCCCTTCCTTCTCTCAAGCTGAATTAAAAAGGTAGCGAGCAGCTGGAAGAGAGGAGCATACAACAGGAGCTGTCAGAAGACCAGGCCCCACGGCCCCCCAGAGTCCTAGCAGATGTCAGGCCTGGAGCAGGGCTGTCCTCAGCTCAGTGGTGCAAAAGCCAGCCTGGGGAGGACCTGGCCCCAGCACCAGCCCCGCTCTCAGCTTGCTGCGTGACCCTGAGCAAGTCACTGAACTCCTCTGAGCTTCTGCTGCCTCATCCGCAAAATGGAGATGCTAATAGCATCTAATCTGAAGGTTGTGGGAATTTAAGACCATGACTAGAACTGGGACAAGACGGAAAAGTTGGGGAGAAGCTCAGTTTAGAATAGACACAGGCAGGGCGCCGGGGTGGCTGAGTCAGTTAAGTGTACGACTTCGGCTCAGGTCATGATCTCACAGCTTGTGGGTTCGAACCCTGCATTGGGCTCTGTGCTGACAGCTCAGAGCCTGGAGCCTGTCTTTGGATTCTGTATCTCCTCTCTCTCTGCCCCTCCCCTGCTCATGCTGTCTCTCTCTGTCTCTGTCTCTCTGTCTCTCTCTCTCTCTCTCAAAAATAAAACATTAAAAAAAGAAAGGAAAGGAAAGGAAAGGAAAGGAGAGAAAAGAAAAGAAAAGAAAGAAAAGAAAAGAAAAGAAAAGAAAAGAAAAGAAAAGAAAAGAAAAGAAAAGAAAAGAAAAGAAAAGAAAAGAAGTCCTATCTAAAAATACACAGCTGAAAATGCGTCCAACTGTCACACAGTCATCACTACTCGGAAATTAAAGAGGCATCCTACCCGCTTGTTGATATTGATTTGAAATGCATATATATTTTTACTTTGCTTTTTAATCTTTTGCTAACTCTTTTTATTTTTATTTTTGAGAGAGAGAGAACATGCACAGGGGAGGGGTGGAGGGAGAGAGAAACTCTCAAGCAGGCTCCATCCACACTCAGCGCAGAGCCCATCTTGGGTCTTGATCTCATGACCATGAAATCAAGACTCGGATGCTTAATGGACTGAGCCACTGCACACGCCTTTTGCTAACTGTTTTTCCTGAATGATAGGCGATTACCGTGCCGTGAAACCATTCCGTCAAAGACACTGAGCAACTTAAAAAAAACTCCCTGGACTCACACGACAGGTGGGAGAAGTCAGCCTCAAACGGCCCCAACCAGCAGAGTGCTTTGGGAAAGGCAAAGTGACAGGGACAGAGCACACACCAGCGGTGGCCAGGGGATGTGGGTGTGGGGAGGGGCTGACCACAGCGGCGGGCAGCAGGATGGAGCTTCCGGGAGAATGGGCTGTTGTAGATCTCGATGGTGGGGCTGGTGGGTACGTGACTGTGGGTTCATCAAAACTGAGGAACTCGGGGCGCCTGGGTGGCCTAGTCGGTTAAGCGTCCGACTTTCACTCAGGTCATGATCTCGCGGTTCGTGGGTTCGAGCCCCGCGTGGGGCTCTGTGCTGACTGCCGGCTCAGAGCCTGGAGCCTGTTTCGGAGTCTGTGACTCCCTCTCTCTCTGACCCTCCCCTGCTCACGCTCTCTCTCTCTCCTAGAAATAAATAAAATATTAAAAGAAAAAAAACTGATGAACTCATTTAAGAAAAAAAAGTGAGTCCCACTGTACGGAAATTAAAATTCGGGCGTAAACTAAATGTAATCACAGAACGTTCACATATACCCGTGTGCGTGCAGGACTGGCTTCTCTGTGACCCTATGCATTTATTAAGGACGTTATCCTGACACGTGACTGGCAAAGGAGAGAGGCTACGGCACAAAGAAGTTTTAGGACCCGTGTTTGATGTAAAACAAAACAAAACCCACTTACCCTGAAGCTCAAGGTCCTATGAGGTCAGCCCCTGCCTTCCTGCCGTCCCAGCTGCCCTCCCCTCCTCACTCCCTCTCCCTCAGCCACACCGCCCAATTCTCCATTTCTCCCTGTGACCCCAGGACGTTTGCATGTGCTGTTCTCCCCAACTAGACAGTCCTCTGCCCGCAGCCTCTTCAGCTTTTTAAGATCCTGCTCATCCTCCAACTTCAGCTCCATCACCCCTTCCTGTCAAGTCCCCAGACCAAATACCAAGCCTCGCCCTTACAGTGCTTCGCACAAGAGCCAACATTTTGTGCCTTTCTGGGGACTCACTGAGAGTCTGTTTGCACAACTAGACAAAGACTCCGTGAGGACAGGAACCATGTCGGTCCCGGCTCTAACTCCTGGCACACAGCAAGGACGGAGAAATGCGTGCCGCCTGCTCTCAGCGCGTCAGCGGTGTGGAGAGGACGTCACTGGCGCACCAGCAGCAGGGCCGGTCCTCTTATTCCGTCGCGGAGCCCACAGGGGAAGAAAGAAACTGAGGCTCTCACAGGCCAGTTCACCTCCTGGCCAACTTAGAGCCTCAAAAGGCACAGAGCCGGTGACCCTCGGCCCGTCATACCTGGGTCCCCGTCACCACAGACCTAACTATGAAGGAAGAATCACGAGACCGGGAACAGGGAAAGACAAGGGCGCAGGAGCCGCTGCGGCCAAAGCCAGTCCTGCCTCGACACCTCGCTGCCCCAGCGTACAGGCCATTTACCCACTCACTTAGGAGAGCTTTCCGCACGCCTGGCGTGGCACCAGGCTGGGGGCCACGGAGGCGAGCCACCCAGCGGGAGAGCCAAGGACTGGCGGAGAACCCCACAAATGTGGGGGAGGCATCGGAGCCAGACGGCATGGGTGTGAGGCCACTTTTGCTGCTTACTGGCTGTGTGGCCTTGGGCCAGTTCCTTTACTTCTCTGTGCCTCATCCTGTTCACCTCTGAAAATGGGAATAATGAGCAAACACCCTTAAATGAGTTAATATGTAAAAGGGGTCAGGACTGGTGACCAAGGCAGTAAAGGTCCACGGCCCTCCGCAACGTGGCTCCGCCTTGCCCTGTGCTGTCTACCCCCCGAAGCCACGGCCACATTCCTGCTCACAGAGGGTGGGCCCTTCCCCAGGTACCCCTGTCCAACTCCAACCCTTGCTTGGACACACGGCTCTCCTGGCTCAAAACCTCCTGCCTCGAACCTGCCTCCCTCCCCCTCCTCAAGCACGCCAGGGCTTGCTGAGAACCTTCTAGGCTTCTCAGAGGGGCCGGGTACGTGGTGCACGTGCAGGAACGGCACTGGACTCAGAGCACATCTCCGCAGCGACCGCCTCCGCCCGGCGACGCATTAGCGGTGCACCCTTGAGGACGCTGGGCATCTCTGCGCCCTCTGTCCCCTCCCCTGCCGAACGGGGACAAGGTGGGGCCCTGTCACAAGGTTGCTCTGGAAACAGATGAATTCTAATTTTTTTTTTTTTATGTTTTTATTTATTTCTGAGAGAGAGAGAGAGAGACAGCATGAGCAGGAGGGTCAGAGAGAGAGGGAGTCACAGACTCTGAAATAGGCTCCAGGCTCTGAGCTGGCAGTCAGCACAGAGCCTGACGCGGGGCTCGAACCCACGAACTGCAAGATCATGACCTAAGCGAAAGTTGGACGCTTAACCGACTAAGCCACCCAGGCGCCCCGAATTCTAATTTCTAATTTCAAGACAGGCAAGCCGCCAGGAACAGTGCCAGGCACACATTCGGAGCTTCGAGCGCGGCGGCTGGAGTGAAGGGGCTGCCCCGTCTGCTTCCCACGGGACGACGGGCTTGCGCGGGCAGGGTAGTTTCCCGTCCAGCCCGGCATCCACTCCTGGAGCTTCAGAAGCTACAGATTCAAGAGACCATTAGGTCCCAGGCAATGAACACAAACCAGCCCAAGGACAGACCCCGGCAGGCAGGGCAAAGCGGGCACCTGCTGTCCAGCCGCAGGGCTGGGGAGGGCGACAGAGCAGGGAGAGGACTGTGGCCAGCTGCACACAGCACGCGCCTCTTCAGAGGCTGCAGTCATTTCTCGGCTCCGGCGCGCGGCCGGGAGGCTGGTGGTGCCGCCTCTGACTTCTTCAAGAGAAGCCGGATGTCTGGGTTTTCACTGGGAGATGTGACATCTTCTCATTTCCTTTTTAAGTTTATTCATTCATTTTGAGGAAGCGACAGAGAGGTGATGAGCAGAGGAGGGAGAGAGACAGAGGGAGAGGCCCAGTCCCAAGCAGGCTCTGCACGGTCGGTGGGGAGCCTGATGCGGGGCTTGAACTCGAACCCATGAGATCACGACCCGAGCCGGACGCCTAACCGACTGGCCCACCCAGGGCCCTGAATTTCTAAACGCTGGCCACTAGTCTGGTGTCCCCGGGGCCTGGCGGACAGCTGGCCTCTACTTACCATAGTGATGCCCAAGAGGGTTGGGCTGACCAGAAACACCGGGGCCACAAATTTGCCCCAATTTCTTTCCCAGAAAGAGTAGAAAAGGTCTGCCCAGCAGACAATCCACAGCAAAAACCCGAAGGCCTGGAAGAGAAGTACACACAGGTCTTACAAGGGATGGCCCTGGAACTTTCCCCAGCACCCCTCCCCCCTGGCCCCACCCCGGCCAAATGCTCGGCCTTGGAGGGACCAGCCGAGCCCTCGCCCACCAGCTGTGGTCCTTAGACACACACCCTCCAGAACACGGACAAGTCCCAGGTAGGGTGGGCGAGCTGCCCTCTGGGGCATCACACACCAGTGTGTAACCAGTGCACGACATCCCCTCACGGCCAGGGCATGAGTCTCCCCGTCTGGTCCAGCTCTTCCCATCCCCTGACAAGTCAAGCTCTCAGTCTGCAGCTGACCTCCATCGGCCACCCTGGATGCTTGCGTAAGGCGCCTCCTACAATAAGCGTTCGTTAAACAGCATTCATCCAACCCAAGTCCACTGGGGGCTACTACGGGCCACACACTTTTCAAGGCGCCAAGGATACAACGGTGAACAGAACACACAAAAGTCCATGCCTTCGTGGAGCTGAGACTCTCGTGGGAAGAAACGCGCAAGAAACAAACTGGGAAAATACATAATACCAGAGAGTAGTAACTGACATGAAGAGGTAACAAAGGGTCAGGGAAGGCCTTTCAATCAGGTGACATACAGGAAGTGAGCCAAATGTGGGTATTTGAAGGAAAGAACAATTCAGGCAGAGGGAACAGCAAGTGCAAAGGCCCTGGGGTAAGAACACGTGATGGGCTTGTGGTTGCTACAGAATGAGCAATGAGTGGGGTAGGTGGCTGAAGAGGAGCCTGGGGCCAGATCAAGCTGGGCCTCTGTGGGCAAGAAGCTACTAGAGGGCTTTCAGGCAAGGCTTTTTTTGTTTTTTGGTAAAATCTGTTTTACTTTTTTTTTTATTTCATTTTTAAAGACTGTTTTCCAGTTCTTTTTTTTTTTAAGTTTATTGATTTATTTTGAGAGAGAGAGCAGAAGGAGGGGAGGGGCAGAGAGAGAGGGAGAATCCCAAGCAGGCTCTGCTCCATCAGCGCAGAGCCCCACGTGGGGTTCTAACTCACAAACCGTGAGATGATGACCCGGGCCGAAACCAAGAGTCAGACGATTAACCGACCGAGCCACCCATGTGAGCCTCTGTTTTACATTTTAGAGGGAGGTGTTGTTCCCTCCCCAAAATACAAATTGCTCCTTAAGAGGAAGACACTAGATCTAGTTGAGGACACGGAAACCCAGAGAGTTTGTGCGGGATGAACAAGACGGGTTTGGAAGCGGGGACTGTGGGCAAAGGGAGAGCTTCAGTAAGATAACTCAAGTCTTTCTGTTTTTATGGAAATCAATCTTGGGAAATATGAAAGCCAAAAGAAACCCCGTGACTAGGAGCAAGACAGGATCTGGACTGGATCTCACGGGGGTTTGGAGGGGGCTGAGGGTACTGGGAAGGACACTATTGGGGTCAGTGACAAAACTGGATTCTTTTTCAAAGTGCTATGTCCGTGTTAAGTAGCCTCCAGTAACTGTACTGCCCTTACCCACAGGAATGTCCCTGCTCTGAGAAGAGACACACTGAAGAATCAAGGGGTGGACATAGCAGAGATGTGACCGAGTCTCAGGTGCTTCAGAAAGAAATAAATGTGTCCAGGAAGAGAGCAAGAGCCAAGTGTGAAACAGACGTGGGAAAGTGGGAGAGACTGGGGACCGTGAGCCGGGTGTCGGGGGCTGGCGGCAGCTCCTGGGCTCCCTCTTGCCAGTCTTCTGCAGGTGGAATTTATGTCAAGGTGAAAACATTTTGGGGGGAATAAAAATGATAGTCTCAGGTCCCGTGGGAAGGCCTCCTGATTACCTCCTGATCATCTCTTGCCACGGATCCTATCCTGCTCAGGGTAATAATGGGGAAACGGAGGCCCAGGGAGGTCAAAACATTTGTCCAAGATCATTTCGCTCGTGAGCCGAAGAGCCCGTATCTGCATCCACATCTGAACCCAGAGCCTTGGCCTTTATCTACCACATCACTCGTCTGCCTTCTAGAAATAGGAACTCAGGGCCCATGACGTAGAAGAAACATGTCGGTCTTCACCAACCACCACCCCACCCAAGCACGCCCTGCCTCCCCCACCACGAGGAAATCCCAAGTGACTTACAGTTTTGGTTTTGTTGAGATGTGTCATCTGAATGTAGCCCCGGTCATGGTGGGAGAGATAGAGGAAGTAGAAGGGGAAGCAGACCCAGAGGTAAGCACAAGGCACCCATGCGAGGACGGTGTTCTGAAAGCACTTGGTGAAGTCGGGGTTGCTGGTGTTCCACGTGACGCTCCACTCCTGCGGACAAAGACACAGGGTCACGGTCAACAGGCCGCACCGAAGAGGCGCACACATCTGCATGGAGTTTGAAACCAGACACGACAGGGCTTAAGAAAACAGACCAGAGCCCCGGTCCACCCAAGGCCCTCTGGGGCAGAACGCGCAAAATGGAAACACCCAGAGCCCGAAAGACCATGAAACAAAAGGTAAGGATCAGAGGGGTCTGGATGGCTGTCAGCTGAGCTCCAGATCCTTGACTTCGGCTCAGGTCATGATCTCCCGGTTCGTGGGTTTGAGCCCCACGTCGGGCTCTGTGTGGACAGCACGGAACCTGCTTGGGATTCTCTGTTTCCCTCTCTCTCTCAGCCCCTCCCTGCCCTCAAAATAAATAAATAAAATAAAGAAAGAAGAAATCGAGGTAGTTCTTGTCTCTCATAACAGTGAAGTCCTAGGATCTGTCACAAGTTCCACCATCGTACAACAGGTAGGGACCGCCATCCACATGAAGGAACCCGGAAGGGTATTCTCCTCCCAACTACATCCTCTTTTCACTATGAATCACTCTACTTTACAATCTTGTCAGCTGAGGACTTCAGAAAGTGGTCTTCTTCATCCCCATCACCACCACCACCATCAGTGCCATCACGACCACCATCATCACCATCACCATCATCACCACCAACACCACCACCATCACCACCATCACGACCACCATCATCACCATCACCATCATCACCACCAACACCACCACCACCATCACCACCATCACCACCATCACCAACACCATCATCACCACTACCACCATCACCACCACCATCTCTACCACCACCACCATCATCACCATCACTGCCATCACCATCACCACCATCATCACCATCACCATCATCATCACCGCCATCACCACCATTAGCACCATCAGTATCAGCATCAAGGATAACCCCAAATCACAGTCCTCTGTGCTCGGCAGGCCCTATTCTAAGTTCTTTATATGAATTCCTTCCCCTCCTTCCGTGAGCACTTTATCAGTCCTTTTTCACAAGGGAGAGCTAAGGCACAGAGAGGTTTGGTGATCTGTCCCAGCATCACACAGCTGGTAAGATCTGGGGCCCCATTCGAACCCAGCCAACTTGGTTTTGATGTCCCTGCACTGAACCACTAAGCTACCCAGCCTCAGACACAAATTTGTTTTAATTGCTTTTATTTTTTTTAAAAACTCACACGTATTTCATTAGAAACATGCCAAATAGCAGCACCCGGGTGGCTCAGTCAGTTGAACATCCGACTCTGGATTTTGGATCAGGTCATGATCCCAGGGCTGTGGGATGGGGCCCTGTGATGAGCTATGCACAGAGAGTGGAGCCTGCTTAAGATATTCTCTCTCTGTGTGTCTCTCTCTCTGCCCCTCTCTCCCACTCACACTCTCTCTCTAAAATAAAAAAATTTTAATTTAAAAAAGAAACATGCCAAACAGATAAGTAGCCAGACGCATAATAAACAGAATGGGTATATCTGCCCAGGAAAAAACTTTCCACCAGCAGGCAGGACTTCTATAACGGAGAACTGAATCCAAGTCCTGATTAGACCACTGACCACTTATACGACTTGGGGAAAAGTTATTGCCCGATCGTGGGTCTTCCTTTCCTATTTCTACCACTACTAGGTCGGGTGAGATTAGAAGTCTACAACAGGTGACCCCAGGCCACACTGGCCCGGAGACGGCTCGTTCTTCCTGCTGCTTTAGCACGCTTGTAAAAATCTCCGCTTAGCTGCCAAGATCTAACATCGGGAGACTTCATACAAAAACTCAGATCTGGCTTCTCTCAGAAAATCAGGAAAACCTGGCAGCACCAGACCCAAATTCCAGTTTTACGGCCATAGCCTGGAGCTGGGGAGCAGCCTGGCTTAGGACGAGGTCCAGGCCCCATGGCACCTACTTCCCTCCTGGCATTGTCTCCCCGCCACCAGACAACACACCCCTCCAGAAAGCTCCATATCTCCCTGATCCCAACAGCCTCCCCACATTCAGTGAAGCGAGACCACCAAGAAACTGCAAGGAACCCAGAATCTTAGGACTCCGGGACAAGCTTTGAAGCCACATCAAAGAACATGGGCGGGGGAGGGGGGGGGGTTGGGAAGAAGAAGGTAATGGGAACAGAAAGATCATTTCACCTAAAAAGCACATTTGACTATCTGATCAAACTACGAGCTTTGAGTTTCTCAGAAAAGAGACCCTGTGATACACAACAATGTGAATACACTTATCACTACTCAAGTCTACACTTCGAAATGGTTATTAAGATGCTTAATAAAAAGAAAGGATTGGACTTTAAAAAAGAGAGAGAGGGCGAGGGAGCTCTGGGTATTAACGAGGCACCTAAGCTGGTCTTTCTGCGATGTAATTAGTCTACAAAAGCAACAATTATTTCTTCCAGAACCAAGAACGAGAAATCGAGAAATCGTTGAAAAATAAACTTGAAAAGGTCAACATACACAAAGGGATTAGCTAGGAAACTTCTAGACACAAAGAAACCCTAAAAGGACGAAGGCCATGCCTCTGGGGCTTGCGCATTTGGAAGATGGCCCTGCAAACAAGGACCTGATGAGGAGGAAGAGTGAGCGAAGTCAAAGACCGGTCACTCTCACTGGTTTCATGTCACGTGCGGTTGGTTCTTCAGGCGGTGGTGGAAGCGACATGAGACCGTGGTGGTTACGGTAAACACAGAGCTGCCCCCCATCAGATGACAGAGAAAGCGTCTTCCAAAGGAACGTGCCCACCTCGTAAGACAACGCTGGGCCTTAGTATACGCAGTTATGGACACCAGAAGGTGGGTCCACGTGTGGGACATTATTCCCTGCCTGGACCACTGCAGTAATTTCCTAACCATTCTCTCCTAACCTCCTGGCCCCGCTCAGTCCTACCCACCACAGCCAGGTTATCTTACATATCCAGACACCCATTCATGCGTCCACAGATGCATACCCACCCACGCACCCACCCACGAGCCCATCCGCATGTCATCCACCCAATTCTATCTAGCCAGCTACCCACTCACCCATCCAAGCGCCAACCCACCAATCCACCTCCTCCCTACCTGTGCACCCACCCAACCACCCATCCATCAACCTCCTCCCTACCCACGCACCCACCCAACCACCCATCCATCCACTTCCTCCCTATCCACGCACCCACCCAACCACCCATCCATCCACCTCCTCCCTACCCACACACCCACCCAACCACCCATCCAACCCCCTCCTCTACCCACGCACCCACCCAACCACCCACCCATCCACCTCCTCCCTACCCGTGCACGCACCCAACCACCCACCCATCCACCTCCTCCCTACCCACGCACCCACCCAACCACCCACCCATCCACCTCCTCCCTACCCACGCATGTACCCTCCACCCATCCATCCACCCCTCAAACCATCTACCTCCTCCTTACCCATGCACATATTCGTCCACCCATCCATCCACCCACCGAACCATCTACCTCCTCTCTATCCATGCACGCCTCTACCCACTCACCCATCTATCTACCCATTCTCTACAAATGCAACCATGCATACGCACCCATCATCTACCCAGCCATGCGCCAACTCATCCATACAATCTAGCCAACTGTACACCCAACCCCCCAGGCATCCATCTATGTTTCTCTCTCTGTATTAATTTATTTTTAACGGGTCAGACATTCTATGCACTAAAAAGTTGTTTCAAACCACACACAATGGCATACATATGGTGAAAGTCTCCCTCTCCGAATTTGCAGGCCCCTAGCCCACCCCACAGGCAAAACTATCATTCCTAACATCCAAATATCTTCCACATACACTTTTATCTATTTTGTTCCCCCAGAAAGCACAATATATAATGTGTTCTGTATCTTGCTTTGTTTAAAAAAAAAAATCACTGATTTTAACTGATGTCTTATTCTTGAGTACTTAATTTTACTTCTTTTGAAAAAGGAAAAGTGACCAGCCATCTTCCCAGCCCGAGTGAGTCCCTAGGTCCTCTCTCTAGGAGCAATCATTATTGGTTTCTCATGTACCCTGCCAGAAACTATTTTATGCATGTATATTAACAAAAATATGAATTTTCTGTTACCAAATGGAAGGATGCACACTCCTTACACTGTTCTATACCTTGCGTCTTTCTCTTCAGATTTTTTTAAGTTTATTTATTTAAGTAATCTCTACACCCAATGTGGGGCTCGAACTCCGGAGCCCAAGATCAAGAGTCACATGCTCTTCCAACTGAGCCAGCCAGGCACCCAGCTTCTTTCATTTAATAACAGATCTTAAAGGTCACCCTGCGCTGCACACAAAGTGTTTCCTCGTTCTTTGTTCCAGCTGCGTGGTACTCCGCCGCAGGATGCTCTTGACTTTATGTGACGAGCCCCCTGCTGAGTGGGCACCAGGCCATTTGGACAGACTGGCAGCGCAGCAGTGATCGGACACCCTGGTAGGTGCCTCATTTCACATACGTGCAGGCATATTTATATGGTAACTTTCTACAAGTGAACCTGCTGGGACAAAAGCTGCCTGCTTTTAAAATGGAGACAGACACTACCCCCTCCCCCAACGGGGCATCAATTTATACCCCACCTCACAAGGGACAAGCGGGACGAGTTCCCGAACCGGATACTACAAGCTTGCTGACCTCTGCAGACGTGCTGGTGGACAATACCTCTCTGTAGCTTCAATTCCTTTTCCTTTGGTGTTGAGTGAAATGGAAGATCTTTCCATGGGTGTTTAAAAGCAGTAAGACTTGGGGCGCCTGGGTGGCTTAGTCGGTTAAGCGTCCGACTTTCGCTTAGGTCATGATCTCGCGGTTTGTGAGTTCGAGCCCCGCGTCGGGCTCTGTGCTGACTGCCAGCTCGGAGCCTGGAGCCTGTTTCAGAGTCTATCACTCCCTCTCTCTCTGACCCTCCCCTGCTCACGCTGTCTCTCTCTCTCCTAGAAATAAATAAAAATATTAAAAAAAAAAAAAAGCAGTAAGACTTTCCTGCTCAGAGGAAAATCCACAGACTTAAAATATTTGTGTTAACAGGGGGCGCCTGGGCAGCTCAGTCGGTTGAGCATCCGACTTCAGCTCAGGTCGTGATCTCAGGGTTTGTGGGTTCAAGGCCTGGAGAATCTGGAGCCTGCTTCAGATTCTGTGTCTCCCTCTCTCTGCCCCTCCCCCATTCACACTCTTTCTCAAAAATAAATTTTTTTTAAAAAATTTAATATTTGTGTTAATAAATTGTGACAGATGTGATTGTTCTCTCTCCCCTGGGTAACAACCTCGAATGGCTCCCTATCACCTTCAAAAGCTGATCCTTGCTGGGGCTCATGAGGCCTTCCACACCTGCGCCCCCTCTGTTTCTATCATTTCTCCCACCCCAGTGTGTCAACTGAGGCATTCACTCAGAGAAGCAGGTACGAAGCTCGTGTCAGGCATTGTTCAAGGCACCCCCCAGGTGCTGGCCAAATGAATGGTGCTTTGGGATACCTCCTGCTAGATGCTCTCCTTGCCATGTCTTTCGACTGTAACAAACTCCTATACATCCTTCAAAACCCAACTTGGATATCTCCCTTAAGCAGCTTTCCTTCCCCTCCAACCTGCTCCAAAAACGAAGCTTTCCCCCCCATCCCCAACCTTTACAATGATTTTCTTTAAAAAAAAATTTTTTTTAATGTTTATTACTTTTTGAGAGAGAAAGAGACAGGGTGTGAGCATGGGAGGGACAAAGAGAGAGGGAGACACAGAATTCGAAGCAGGCTCCAGGCTCTGAACTGTCAGCACAGAGCCTGACGCAGGGCTCAAACCCACGAACCATGAGATCGTGACCTGAGCTAAAGTTGTGAGATCATGACCTGAGCTGATGCCCAAATGACAGCCACCAGGCGCCCCTGCAATGCTTTTCTTACTTGTCACTGCCTCTGTCCTACAAGGACCATGCAAAGAATCCAGCGCCATGTGTATTTACTCTGGACTCCTGTCCCCTCACCGGGCAGGTGCCCAGAAGTTACTGAGCAAACGGCCCCACCAGGCCTCCCCCCACCTCCCTTCTCAACATTATTTCCTACTTTGCTATAAAAAATTAACAATGCATCCAGGTGGAACCCGCTCGGAGCCCGGGTCTGGCCAGGTATGTGCGGACTGAAGTGCAGGCCCCGACCTCGTGCAAACCCGTGCGGGCCGCTCCACCTGTCCCAGCCCCCGCCGCTCAGCGGTAACCTGGTCAGGAGAACGCGAGGGCCTGGGAGGGTTTCGGCCAGAGGCCAGCGATGAGGTGCTTCGCACCAGCCGGGCCGGCGCAGAGACAGCCGGTGACGGTGAGTGGCAGGCGCTAGTAATTACTCATGATCGCAGGCCACCACGGCCCCCAGCACGGCTGGGAGTCTGGGAGCTTCCAGGGCAGAGAAACGTGGGTGCGCGGCAGGGAGCAAGAGGGACCGGGGCGGGGGGGCAGCCAAGGACACGGAGGCCGTGCACCCAGCTCAGCGAAGGGGGTGCTGGCTCTTCACAATCAGCTTCCGGCTCCAAGCCACAGGCCTGTGACACACCCGCCCAGGAGGGGAAGTAGGGGCAGGTAGCCGAGGGGGCACGTGAAAAGGGGAAAGGGAATCTGCTATGAGAAGCAGGCCCCCACACTGCCTCAGCCGCGGCCAGTGGAGGCCCTGACAGCTGTCACCGGAGGGAAGATAAGTGTCAGGGCCTCCGGTGTCCCTCACTGGCTGGGCAAAGGGGCCGCCCCTCCCCCCACCGCTGACCACCACCCCTGGAGACGAGCAGCATGACCCTGCCATCTGGGATTTCGTGGGAAGCAGCGACTGCAGAGGGCGGCTGGGGGGTTTCTGGAAGGGCCAGGATTCCCGATTCCCAGAGAGTGTGGCCTCCACCCTGGCCGTTCCCACCCCGCCCCCCACCGCCCCGGGGCCAGGGAGCCTCAGCAACCAGGCTGCTGTGACCACCTCTGGGTCTGCGAACTGAGCGCCTCCCCACCACCACCCCCCACCCCCGACCAGTGCTGGTGACAAAACCTGGGAGAAGCGAGGCCAGACAACAGTCCCAGCGCCGGCTCAGAAAGCACCCGCGAGGGGATGTGCTCCCAGGAGACCCTCATATGGGATTCCCACACCGGGCTTCTCCCCACAGGACGCCTCCGCAGCTCAGTGCCCCTTACGTTCCCGCCCCCGCCCGCAGCCCTGACACTGGAGGATGTGAGTCCAAGTGCGCTTGGCCCATGAGCTTTGTGAGTCGGGAAAACCGCTCCTGAACGGTGTCACCGCGCAGCCCTCTCTTGGGGCAGAATGATGACAATCAGCACACTGAGCACCTCACATACGAGGCATGTCACTCAGTCCGCGGAAGAGACGTGGCCACTATCCCCATTACACAGATGAGAAAACCGAGGCACCAGGCAATAAGACAGCTTCCCGAAGGCGGTGCTGCAGGGGGTCTACGCTGTCCCCCCAGCTCCCTCCCCCCACACCATCCCTTCCCTAACAGCCCCTGGCCGTCATTCATAAAGAAATCCTGCTGTGCACTCAGCCACACACTCGGGCAAAACTCCTGGGCCAGGTGTCCGTTAGAACCAGCCAATCAGCAGAGTCCTTCACCCACCTGCTGAAGAGATCTAGAACCTGATGCACAGCAAGCCCATCACGGTGAGGACACTACTCTCTTGTCCCCAGTGATGCAGAGGGAGCAGGTGGGCTTTACAGGGGTCTCAGCTATTTACAAGACAAGCAGCCAAAGCTGGGAGGAAGGAAGGAATGCCACCACCACGGAGAAGTGAGAACAAAGTGGACACCATAAAGGTGGAGATGGAAGAAAAATGGTACTTGGTGCCATGGGGGGCAGGGGAGGTGCTGCTGGATCACACCTCACCTGCAGGCCTCCCTCCCACAGCCCCTCTCTGATAAATTCACTGTATTCTTTACACAGATTTGCGCTTCATGCCCAACACAGAGCGCCACACAGGGCCTGAGATCATGACCCTGAGATGAAGACCTGAGCTGAGATCAAGAGTTGGACGCTGGGGCGCCTGGGTGGCTCAGTCGGTTAAAGGTCCGACTTTCGCTTAGGTCATGATCTCGCGGTTCGTGGGTTCGGGCCCCGCGTCGGGCTCTGTGCTGACTGCCAGCTCAGAGCCTGGAGGCTGCTTCAGAATCTGTGACTCCCTCTCTCTCTGACCCTCTCCTGCTCATGCTGTCTGTCTGTCTCTCTCTCTCTCTCTCTAGAAATAAATTTAAAAAAAAAAACATTTAAAAAAAAAAAAAGAGTTGGACGCTTAACTGACTGAGCCATCCAGGCACCCTGTTCACACAAGTTTAAAATGAATTTGCTCTCACTTACAACACAAAGCATCCTAATAATACAAGTTCTGAAACACTGAATCAACTTATACACACTATGATTCAGAATGTGACACACATGAATTTAGGGCTTATACTACTGCCAGTAGTACTCTACCTTCTGGGTAAATCCTAATCTTCTGTAGGCTCAAATAGGCCACCAGCAAAATGGGGATACTGCCGTCTTCCCCCAAGAGGGCCATAAACACTCATATAAATGTTGATCATTAGTATTAACTACACCCTCTTCAGCTGACTTTTTTAGAGCCCACTTCTTCCCTTCTGTTACCCTCTTTTCCTATTCTTCCCCATCACCCACCCCATTTCCCCAAAAGACTATGTATTCCCTTGTCTCTTACAGACACAGTTTTCTTCCCTATTTGCCGGGTGACCTTAGACAAGTTACTTAACCTCTCTGAGCCTCATCTCTGACTAAGGCTAAGAATACCTGTCTCCTAGAGCTATTCTCAAGATTCAATAAAATCGTATGCACACAGGGTCCCACACATTCACTAGAGGACTATTGTCAGGAGACTTACTTCTTATGGCAGTAATGACAATAAATGATGATTATATCATTAAACTCTTAACATGGTGATCTTACATTGTTATTGATAATAATAATAACCACCCAGCGTCAACTCAACACTAACTATGTGCCAGGCACTATTTCTTTGCATTAAGTGAATTAATTGACTTAACCTCCATGACTACCCAGAAGGGAGGTTTTATTTTGATGCCCCTTTATTAGATGAGGAAACTGAGACAGAAGACACAGAACTTGCCAGAGGTCACCCGGCTTGTCTGTCATGAGGCTGGGACTCAAACTTTGGAAGTGTGACTGCTGAGCTGCCCCCCAGGGATGGGTAACCTATGAATTTTAGAAGGGCCTTCTGGAGCATGCCTGCATCCATCAAAAATCTGGGCCACGAAGATGGGGGTCCTCAAACCACCAGCAAGTTCAGAACCCCTTACCTGTGCTCACAGCCTATGGCTGCCGTTATAACTCACCACCCACTGGGTGGCTTCAGGGAACACAGATATTTAATCATACGGGTGGAAGGGTCAGGAATCTGAAAGGGATCTCGGTGTGGGCAGGGCTGCGTTCCCTCAGGAGGCTCCAAAGAAGAATCCATGTCCTTGCCTCTTTCAGCTTCTAGGAGCTGCCCACCGTTCTTGGCTCACCGCCTCTGCCTCCCTCTTGAAAGCCAAGGGCACATCTCACTGCCACTTCTCCGAATCTCCTCTACTGGGTCTCCCTCTTCCACATTCCTCGTGATTCTTGGGCCCACCCAGATAACCAGGACCCCTGCCATCTCAAGGTCAGCTGCGATGACCTTGCGCCAATTTCGACCCGCCACCTTCCTTGCCCTCTGCTGCAGCATCACATAATCACGGGCTCCAGGGACCAGGCCAAGGGCATCTCGGAGAGGACATCAGTCTGCCTACCACATGCCGTCAGGTTTACTCGGGTCCGTCCTGAGCTCATTCAATGGCTTTCCACACCATCACTCCCCCTGGCTGGGTCAGGTCCAGAAGCCACCCCACTGGTGCCCAGCACAGCAAGTGGCCGGCCCCACCTGGCTCAATCAAGCTGGTCACGGAGGCGGCGTGTGCGGGCACCTCCTCACCAGGAGCCTCACGGGGGTTCCCGACATCCTGCTGCTCTGGCCTCACTGACACGGCTTCTAGAGGGAAGCAGGCCAGAGCCCCCAGGGACACTGGAAGCAGCCTTGCTAGGGGGCCCTGGTGGCTGACCCCCGGACAGGAGGGGCACCAGTAGAGAATGGCAGGCAGACCACAGAGGGGAACGAGCTTATGAGTCTGAACCGCTGCCCTGGGCCACCCAAGGACGGGAGCAAAGGTTGCTCAGCCCTATTTAGTTACAAGGACTGACTGTGAAAGCAGGCACTCCACTGGGGCCTGCGGCGGTCGCCGCGATAACGCCGGACAGCTGGCGCTCTACCACTAAGTGGACAATTATTTATCAGGATGGGACTGTCAGCCAATAACACTTGGACATCATATTTCTACTCTCAGACTATCACTCTATCAAAGGAGGCAGGGGCGCCTGGGTGGCTCAGTAGGTTAAGCATCCAGCTATGGCTCAGCTCATGATCTCACGGCTCCTGGGTTTGAGCCCTGTGTGGGGCTCTGTGCTGACAGCTCAGGGCCTGGAGCCTGCTCTGGACTCTGTGTCTCCCTCTCTCGGCCCCTCCCCCACTTGCGTGTGCACTCACTTGCTCTCTCTCTCTCAAAAGTACATTTTTAAAAAGTTTTAAAAAATTTAAAATGAGGCAGACACTAAACAGATAAATAGCTATGTGCCTGTCCAATGTTGGCAAATCCCCTGAAGAAGAATTAACGGGGGTAGAGAATAATGGTGGGTGGTAGGCGCTATTACAGAAAAAACTCTGGGCCGGGATGATATTCCAGCAAAGATCTGCAGGAAACAAATATGTTACCTTCCTCGATCAACAGAAACAAAAAGACCAAGGGCTTACTGAGGTTCTCAGCAGCATGTGCCAGGACTGAGCTAATAAGTGCTTTATATCCCATTTAATCTTCACAAACAACCTTGGGAGGCAGCCACTGTAATTAAACCCATTTTACAGATATAGAAACTGAGGATACAGTTTCTATACCTGTATGAGTGACATACCTGCAAGTAGCATGTGTAGCTGGGAATTTAAATCCAAGTGTAGATGCTTCTATACACCCAGAAAATGTTTTGTTTGCTTTTTAAAAAATTTTTTTTAATGTTTATTTATTTTTGAGACAATGAGACACAAAGCATGAGTAGGAGAGAGGCATACAGAGAAAGAGACACAGAATCTGAAGCAGGCTCCAGACTCAGCTGTCAGCACACAGCCTGATGTGGGGCTTGAACTCACCAGCCATGAGATCATGACCTGAGCCAAAGTCGGACGTTTAATCGACTGAGCCACCCAGGCACCCCTCTGTTGTTTTGGGGTTTTTTGTGTTTTTTTTAAAAGATAGGATTCTTTTTTTTTCACTGTTTTTTTATTTATTTCTGAGAGAGAGAGAGAGTGAGAGAGAGAGAGAGAGAGAGAGAGAGAGAGAGAGAGAGAGAGAGAGAGAGAGACAGCGTGAGCAGGGGAGGGTCAGAGAGAGAGGGAGATACAGATTCCGAAACAGGCTCCAGGCTGAGCTGGCTGTCAGCACAGAGCCTGACGTGGGGCTCGAACCCACGAATCGTGAGATCATGTCCTGAGCGGATGTCAGACGCCCAACCGGCTGAGCCACCCAGGCGCCCCTCTGTTTTTAAACCACACGCATGTACTACTGTTCCCAGTTGTATGAAAGGGTACATGGATGCTTCTGCAGGCAGGGAAATTTTCTTAGAAAGACACAAGAAAGACAAAAGCTAGCAGAGATTACCTCCAGGGGGTAGAGCGACAAGACGTTATTCATTTTGTTTTATTATTTTTAGCACTATTTGTATTTTCCACTCTGCAGGGATTAACCTCTAAACTACTAGTAACAAAACGAACTTGCACTTTCAATAAATAAACAGCAACAGCAGGGACTTAAGGGTGGAAATTTCTAAATGCTGAGCTGGGCACACAGAGAAAGCGCGTACTGACTGGGCACCTACAATAACCCCAAAAGCTGAAATGCCAGGCAGGGTGCTAAGTGTTTTCCAAGCAGCAGTCCATTCAAACCCCTACAAAGCCCGGGCTATCAAAACTCCCCCTTCTCGGACCAGGGGACTCTGAGGCCCAGAGAGGCTATGGAGCTTGCTCAGGGTCACAGAGCTGGAAAGAGGCAGAGCCAGGCGCTGACCCACAGGCCCCACGCTGAGCCCTAACCTCCTGAGCTGCACCACCTCCCCCCCGGATGCTGGGAACCCCAGGAGCTCGGCAGGGCTCACGCACCCCGCCCCCCCAGGCAGCCTGGAAGGCAGTGTTCTCCGAGGCAGGACACCAAGCTTCTTGGGGCCTCAGGGACCCTGAGCTCACCTATGCGGAAGGGAGAGGCAGCGCTGTGACGCAGAGGCCGAAGGACTCCCCGGCCGCCCGGCCGCCTACCCACGGGGCGCAATGCTGGGCGGCCTGGCTCCCATCTCTACCGCGTCACAGGCTCGTACCCGAAAGCAGGGTTTCTCGACCTCGGCACTACAGACGTTTGGAGCCAGAAGATTTTTTGTTCTGGGAGGCCGCCCCGTGCCTCAGAGGATGGTAAGCAGCGTCTCTGACCTCTCTGAGAGACACCAGTCGGCGCACCGTCGCATTCAATCCTCACAGACAACCCCAGGAGGCAGGTACGAAAACCCATTCCGTAGACACAGAAACCGAGGTCCTGTGTAACCTGCAAGCCAGCACACAGGGCCAGGTGGGGTCGTCCAAGATGTCTCCAGATCCTGCCAAATAGCCCCTGGGGAGGCAAAAACCTGCCTCTGCTCCCCTACGGCAGCGGCCTCGTCAGGCCTCGGTTTCTTTATCTGTGAAATGGGAATTCGCCTGCTAGAGGTGAGTCAGGAGGGTTAAATGACTGACCCAAAAGGTTCCAGGTTCAGTTCCCGGACAAGAGACCCATCAATAAATGCAAGGGTTGCTTGGTTTCATTCATTCACTCACTCACTCATTCTTTCATTCACCCTCCCCATCACACGATGAATATTTACCGAGTATCTACCCTGCATTCAGGTCTGGACTGATCAAGGGCATGTGGGGGTACATTAGGCACCGTCCCTGCCCTCTGAAGGCTCACATCGCACTAGGGACAGAAGGTCACATGAGGCTCCTGGATGGTTCGGTAGGTTAAGTGTCCAGCTCTTGATTTTTCTTTTCCTTTCTTTTCTTTTTAAATAAAATTTATTGTCAAGTTGGCTAACACACAGCGTATACAGTGTGCTCTCGGTTTTGGGGGTGGATTCCCGTGATTCCTTGCTCATGTACAACACCCAGGGCTCCTCCCAACAAGTGCCCTCCTCAGTACCCATCGGCTCTTGATTCCGACTCAGGTCATGATCTCGCAGTGCAGGAGATGGAGCTCCGTGTCGGGCTCTCAACTGACAGCGCAGAGCTGGCTTGGGATTCTTTCTCGCTCCCTCTCTCTCTGCCCCTCCCCCACATGCACACACGGCCCACTCGTTCTCTCAAAATAAACAAATACATAAACATTAAAAAAAAAAGATATAAGGTCCCAAAACATAACTGCAAAGAGCAATGCTTGCTACAGAGGGAGGGGAGGGATGCTGGGACAGCAAGTTCAAGGTGAGGGTCCGGGAAGGCGACGTTTCAGCAGAGGAGAGTGCCAGGGTCAGAAAGAGCCAGTGGTGCAAAGATCCGGGGGAAGCACGTCTACGGCAGAGGGACAGCAGGGACTAAGGCATGGGGGAAGACACCGCGCGGGTTCCACCTTTTCAAAAACGCAGAAGGGAGGGAATAAATAAAATGAATTCAAGCGGCAGCAGCAAAGACTGGAGACCCTGGAGCCGGAGGCTTGAGTCGAATCCAGCCGCCACCGCTCACTTGCCCCTCAACCTTCAGAAAATCAGCTCACCTCTTGGGCTCTGGTCTCCTTCGCCTGCAATCTAATACGGAACCCGCTGCGGAGACCGCAGGGTTAAGGGTTTAGCTTGCCCAGAGATGCCTAATCAGCTGCGGGCAGCACGGGCTGGGATCGAGGGGTGCAGGGCAGGCTGACCATGAAATTGGCACAAACGCCCTGGGGCTGAACCTGAGGCCGATAGGAGCACCAATGAGACATCGCCCATGGCAAGTGCTGACGGTGTGCCAGCCACAGTGTTCCTGCTCCAACGCCCGTCGCTCCGCCCAGGCATCGGAGCCGCACCCTACGAGGCACGTCCTGCATTACCCCCGTTTTAGAGAGAGGGACTCAGAGGCACAGAGAGGTCAGAAGCCTCCCCGGAAGGTGCGTGGGCAGGACCTGGTGGAGCCTGCACTCAAACCCAGACAGGCCGGCACCGGAGCCCCAGCAAAGGGACAGAAGGAGGCCCGCCCAGCAAGGGGTCCCGCCTCGGACCCGCAGAGGCGAGGTGACCGCTGGTTTATAAAGCCAGATTCAGAACAGGTCCAAACGCGAGACACAGCCGGCAAAGGGGCAGCTGTGAAGCAGAAGCAAGCTGAGAAAAGGAGCCGCCGGGGGCCCAGCAGTCGGGTCGGGACCTGCTGGGCCTCGGGACGTTAATCTTGTTTCCAGAGGCGGCACGGGGCTCGGCTTCCCCAGCACAGGCGAGCCAGAGCCGCACCGGGAGGCCTGAGGCCGCCCTGCCCCGGCGCGGCGCGTGGCCAGGGCGGCCCGTGGTGTGCTGGGGGAAGGGCGGCAGGTGCCAGGGTCACGCGGGTGCCGATGTCCCCTGCCCGCGGCCGGCCTGAGCCGCCGTCTCTCCTCACTCTCTGACTCACCAGAGCTAAGAATAAAGCCTGGAGGCACTAAGGGGGTGGGGGGGGTGCGGGGAGGAGGGCCACATCCAGCTCTCCCCCCAGCACCCGGGAAGGCAGGGCATGGCCCTGCTCGGGCGAGAGCCCCAAATCCTCACCGAATCCTAACCCCCAAGGTGCAGAACTGAACACCTCAGCAAGGCAGGGACAGGAGCCACCTGCAAACCCAAGACTCGTGTCTTGAGAGGGCGGGCAGCCAGCAGAACGGAGCCGCGGCGTCCAAGTGTCACCGGCAGCGGGCAGCTCCTGCCAACCTGCCTGGACCCCAGCTCGCCCAGTGAGGGGCCCTTCCCTTACAGTAAAAGCACACATCTGCCCGCACGGTCTCTATCCAGCCCTGGCCGTCTTTGCGGATTTTTGTCCCCAACCACTTCCTCTCCTCCGACCAGACTCTGGAGCGTCACCAAACCCCACATCTGGTCACATTCCAGGGAGCCAGGCAGAGTCAGGCATGTGCCAGCCAGAGGAATACAGCTAAGGACACAGCAGTCAACACACGGCACTCCACCCATTTACGGGGCACAGCTTCCGGCTGCGGAGGACACAGCAACGAACCGCACGGCAAACGGCCTGCCCTCCTGGGGCTGACAGCCTTGTAAGAAGACACAGAGTAAACAAGATAAAAGGAAAAGTGTAGACACATAAGAAATACTCATATAGTGTGTGTGTGTGTGTGTGTGTGTGTGTGCGCACGCGCGCGTGCATGTATTAGGATTAAAAGGACTCAGAGAAGTGGGAAGGACTTGCTGAGGTCTATCTCAGCAATATATTAGAGAAACAAGGGAGTAAACCCAAAGGCCATTTGGGGGAACCGCACGGGAAACAGCTGATGCAAAGGCCCTGAGGCAGGAAAATGTCTGCAATTTTACAGCAGTAATAGGCCACTATGACTCAACAGCAATGGGAAATGAGGTCAGGGAGGAAGGTGGGGGACAGGGAGGGGCAGACTGGAGGACTCACATGCCACTGCAGGGATTTTTAACTTTTACTCCAAGTGATGTGGGGATCATGGATTTCATGTCATCATAGGATTTATTTTTTTCAGACAGTGGTTCTCAAGTGGAGGAAACATGCCTAAGGGGACATCCAACAATGTCTGGAGGTACTCTGCTGTCACTACTGTCACTATGCTCTGGGCACCTGGTAGGGCCCAAACATCCACATTGCAAGGACAGGCCCACATCGGAGGGTTACTCAGCCCTAAATGTCAGCAGTGCTGGGGCTCAGAAACTCCACTGAACAGAGTCTTTGCCCTTATCAAGTTTAGAGTCCTTGTTCCCCAAACACACCCCTTATCAGGCAGAGTTTCAGCTTCTCACCATGTGACAACCAACTAGGCCTCAGTTTCCACATCTGGAAAGTGGGGATACCAAGGAAATGAACCAAGTAAGCACAAAATTAAGTACAGTCCGGAGCACACAGTAGACACTCAATAAACGTGACTGCCATTACTGGATTACTTCCAGATCGACCGCTTGCTATTCCCCTTCCACATCACAGGAGTTAAATGCAAAACACCACCATTTGCACATGGGGCGTCTGCAGGTTGCTGCACACAGCAGGCCAGGCAGACAGAGCCAGCCGGAAACAAGGGCTGGTGGTCCCCCCACTAAGCCCCCCACTTCAGGCCTCCATCCCACGTGTGGGCCACGGCCCTGGCCTCGTGCTGCCCGGCATCAGCTCAGCCCCTAAGTACCTGCTCTGCCGGCCCAGGGTTCTCCAGCCCAGGGCACTTTCAGAATGATACTCCCTGCCTCCCTCGCAGGGCAGGTGCTCAGAAAAGGCCTTTAAACCGTGGAGCTGCAAACAGAAAATATTAACTTCTTTTCACACTAATTTTAATAAGCACTATGTGGGGCCGCCTGGGGGGCTCAGTCGGTTGAGCGCCCAACTTCAGCTCAGGGCATGATCTCACGGTTCATGGGTCTGAGCCCCACATTGGGCTCTGTGCTGACAGCTCAGAGCCTGGAGCCTGTCTTCAGATTCTGTGTCTCCCTCTCTCTCTGCCCCTCCCCCGCTCATGCTGTGTCTCTTTCTCTCACAAAAATAAATGTTAAAAAAAATTTTTTTAAACAGGTAGTACATAACTCAAATTTAAATACGTGTGTCAAACAGGAAAAAGCTACTCCTGTGTCCATCTCCCCCACGAGCCCCGTCCCCTCTGCACGGTCCTGCACACCTCCCACCCCCACCCCTGTACACAAACCCAACCACGTGTGTGAGTTCCTGTGTACCCTCCCGGAATTCTTTGGGCAAATACAAGCAAATACAACCACACATTCTTTTTTAAGTTTATTTATTTTGAGAGAGAGAGAGACAGAGACAGAGAATGAGCAGGGGAGGGGCAGAGAGAGGGAGGGGGAGAGAGAATCCCAAGCAGGCTCCGCACTGTCTGCTCGGAGCTCAATGCGGAGCTCAAACCCACAAACCACGAGATCATGACCTGAGCTGAAACCAAGAGTCGGACGCTTAACCAGCTGAGCCGCTCCGGCGCCCCTACAAATACATATTCTTATTTGTCCCTTTTTGCACCTAAGAGGTATCATACCAAATATGACAAGTGTATCTTGATGTTTTCACTGAATCTGGGAAGCTGGCTTTGTCCTCACCTTTCACTTTCTTCTGGAAGCACACACCCCCCCAGTGGGCAGCACACGGTACACCTACTCAGCGTCCTACTGCCCGCCTCGTGGGTTGCTGCTCATCTTTTGCTATTCCAAACGATGACGTGAGGGATCCCCTTAGAAACTACTCCATCGAGTGAGGAAAACACAGAGAGCCTGACCGCAAGCTACTCAGCCTCCCGGGCAGAACACAAGCTGGCACGGACCCGCAGACGCGCAACGCGCCATCACAGAAATGATGATCGGTGTGGACCCGGTGATCCACGTAGGAATTCAGTCTTACACCATCACAGTAAACCCAGCGTCAATGGAATCCTGATCCTCGAGAGAGATGCGCACCCCACGTTCAGCAGAGCACCACTCGCAACAGTCACAGAACGGACGGAGGGATCAAGAAAATGTGGTGTAGACATATGCAATGGGGACAGCAACCATAGAAAACAAGAAGGAAACCCAGAGAAGGAGAGAGGCAAACCGTAAGAGACTCTGAGAACAAAGTGAGGGTTGATTGGGGGGCAGGGAGAGGGGGAAATGGGGGGACGGGCATGGAGGAGGGCACATGTTGGGAAGGGCACTGGATGTCGTATGAAAGCCACGAATCACAGGAACCTACCCCCGAACCGAGAGCTCACTGTATGCACTGTATGTTAGCCAACTTGACAATGAATTAGATTTAAAAAAAGAAGAAGAAAAGAAAACCACTAATTCAAAAAGAAAATAAAAAGGCAATCCTGCCATGTGAGACAACATCGAGGGCATTATGCTAAGTGCTATGAGCCAGACAGAGAACAGTTACTGTATGTTCTCATTTTACGTGTGGAATCTACAAAAACTGAACTCAGGGCTCCTGGCTGGCTCAGTCGGTGGAGCATGTGACTCTTGAGCTCAGGGTCATGAGTTCAAGTCTCCGTCGGGTGTAGTGATTACCAAACACACACACACACACACACACACACACACACACACACACAAAAGCTTTAAAAAATAAAAATTAAGAAGTTAGAAAGCTGAACTCCTAGAGCCAGAGAATGGTGTTGCCAGGGACTAGGGGGTGAGGGATTGGGGGAATGTCGGTGAGAGGGAATAAACTTCCAATCGTAAGATGAATGAGCTCTGGGGATCTGACACACAGCCTGGTGATTACAGTTAACAATACTGTGTTGTATACTCGAAAGCTGTTAGGAGAGTAGATCTGAAAAGTGATCACCTCTAAATAGATAGAGCAGAAGGTATAATGAGAGGGAATGGAGGTGCTAAGTAACCTAACTGTATAATCACTTAGAACACACACATTTATCCAACCAGCATGTTATACACCTGAGCTTTATGCACGTTACACGTCAGCATCTCAATAAAGCTGCAAGGAGAAAACTCACTAAATTCAGGAGTGTGCATTCCTGGCCGTGCATAGCTCTACAAATAGTATTATATAATGTTTGATTTTTAACAAAGTAACAGAACTGCCCTGTCCAATACACTAACTACCAGCCTCGCGGGACTACTGAGCACTTGAAAGGAGGCTAGGCCAAACATGCTATAAAACTCAAAGACTCAGTACGGGCCACCTGGGTGGCTCAGCAGGTTAGGTGTCTGACTCTTGGTTTCAGCTCAGGGCATGAACTCACAGTTCATGAGACTGAGCCCGAAGTTGGGCTCTGAACTCACCGCGCAAAGCCTGCTTGCAAGTCTCCCTCTCTCCCTTTCTGTCTGCCCCTACCCCCCCAAACTAAACATTTACAAAAAGACTTAGTACCAAAAAAAAATGTAAAATATCTCATTAGTTACATGTTGAAATACCAACATGTTGCATATATGGAGTTAAATAAAATACATCTTTAAGATCATTTCACCTGTTTATTATTATTTTTATTATTTTTAATGTGGCAACCAGACAGTTAAAACTCCATACCTGGCCTGCATTCTTTTTCTATCAGATGGTGCTGGTCCAAACAACAGAAGACGGGGTATTTGTTCAATTCACTCCACACCTGGCAAATATTTATTGGGTTACCTAGGCTACTAACTGGTTGCCAGCCTCGCCTCCGGACCACCCTTCACCCCACAGCCAAAGGGGTAGCTTCAAGCTGTAACTCGATCCTGGCACACTCTGCCTGAAGCTCCTCACTATGCCTATGGCCACCCCTATGCCTCAGGGCCTTTGCACAGTCAGTTCTCCCTGCCTGGAGCTCTTCTCCCCACACTGCCCTGGCTTCAACTCAGAGGCAACCTTCAAGCCTCAGCAGAAGCAGCCCTCCCTCCTTCCTCCCCACACCCTGTCCATCACATCAAATCCTTCATTTAACCACCTAATAGAACTCTGTACATTTCCTGTGGAACACTCACCCTACGGTCATTAAATATTTCTTTCAGATACTACTTCCTTGATGTTTTACTATCTTTACACCGTATGTTATATGTTATGGAATATGCATATAGCACACAGTACATTACCGATAATACATGAAACTATGAAAAAACATACACATTGCCGTTTGCATAGGTCCGGAGTTGGCAAACTACACCCATGGGCCCTCTGCCTGTTGCATCCCCAAACTAGGAAGGGATTTCACGTTTTTAAGTATAAACTGTAGCACAGGGGGGTTGCCCACCACCAAGAGCAGCCCCGTGATTTTGCCTTGGCCTACACTGTTTACCACCTGGCTCTTTCCAGAAGAAGTCTGCCAACCCACGAGGTAGGTCAGCACTGAAGGTCAGCAATTTCATATGATCTGATGCAACTGACTTAGAACATGACTTGGCCACAGCTTCCCCCACCTTGGACGGTCAGGTCTGCGGGAGCAGGGAAGGCCCCAGGTGGTAGCCTGGACTTCACACCACCCACCTGCTGCAGCCCCTGGCATGTGGCAGCATCCGTGGACTCGATGAAGCAGACACCAGGGTGAGTCTCAGTAAACTGTAAATTAGAGGGGACCCCGGGCGGCCCTGTCAGTTACGCATGTGACTTGATTTCAGCTCAGGTCGTGATCTCAAGGTTTGTGGATCGAGCCGTGTCAGGCCCTGTGCTCCATGTGGAGCCCGCGTGGGATTCTCTCTTTCTCTCTCTCTCGGCCCCTCCCCCCCACACACACTCTCTCAAAATAAACATAATCAAAATTTTTTTAAAGCACTGTAACTTGGATGTGGCCCATGTGCAAGGCCAACGCACCAGGCACACATGGGCTGGGGCTGAAGGACACAAATATGACAATGTTCCCAAAATCGACTATGATGCTGGACGCACCCCTCCGCGGCTATCCTAGAAGGCATCAAACCAGGTACTTGAAACCCAGGAAGCACATGGTATGTGGATTGTATCTCAATCAAGCTGTTTAAAAAAAAAAAAAAAAGATAACCCCGGTATCATTTTAACTATGTGACTCTCACATTGCATATGGTGTCTTCAGAGCATAACACCCCCTCAAAAACGAGTAAGTACCCACAGACCCTGCCTCCTCACCTCGCTAAGAAGATATGTTGTCTAGATGGAACTCGTTTGCAGTTGTTAAAACGTATATTCTAATGCAATGCGTTTTCCCATTGCTACTTATGCCCTTAACCCTCGCCCTTGGAGGACCTGTGGAGGCAGAGAATCCTGCCGTGAGGCTGTCCTGTGCACGGAGGGCGGTGCAGGAGGACGCATCCTCCCCCGCAAACCATGACTACGAGAATGTCTCCAGAAACTGTCGGGGTGGGGGACAGTGGGGCAATCACTCCAGTTGAGACCCACTGTCTTAGCAGCGTTCCCCACGGCCCCACTCCTACCACCAAAGCCTAGTGACCGCCGTCCTCATTAACACACACTCACCCAGCCCTGCTTCGCACCAGGAGTTGAACCACAACACCCACCCTTGTGTCCTGCCCTCAAGTAGCTTAGAACCTTGTACAGGAAGTAGGGTGGGCACATAAATAGCAGGAACAGAAATTTTAAAAGCACTAAATGTCACTGAACAGGTGCACATAAATGAGCAGAGACCTCGGAGCAGAGACAGGGGTTAACTCACAAAGAGGAAGAAAACGCCGCTTCCTCAGGCTCACAGCTGGGGCCACACCTGCTTCTCAGAGTCATCGTGAAGACTGAATCTACACATTACATGATTTCGTCTTCATCCCCAAGTGGGTACTCCTGTTCCCATTTTGCAGAGAGAGCAGCTGAGGCGCAGAGAGGTAAAGCAACTTGCCCAAGGTGGCACAGCCTGCGGGTGGAAGCCGTGGAGGTCGACACGGGCGGGCGGGCTCACCGCTGCACGTGCTGCCTCGCTGAGAAGTCGAGAGCGGGGACGATAAACGGGCACCTGGGACCAGTCTACCAGTGGAAGTCAGTGTCACCGTCGCTTCCACCCGGGAGCTCGGGGCGAACCCGCCAGGCTGTGCCGCCGTGGAGACGGGGCAGCATCCGAGCCGGCCACCGCTCAAGCCGCGGGGGAGCGTGCCCGTCCACGAACAGAACCAAGTGCCAGGAGGGGACTGGGCAACCAGCAGGCCCCGAGGACAGGCCTGAGCGGGGGGTGCAGAGGGAGAACCGATGCTCCGCTTGGGATTCCCACGGAGAAAGCGCCGCGTCACCCTCACGTCGCAAAAGCTCCGCAGTGCTGTGAAGCCAGGAGCCCAGGCTTCTGGCTCGCTCCCCGCCCCCCGCCCCCCGGCCCTTCCCTCGAGCACAGCCCCAACACCGGACACTGGCAAAGCCACCGACATCCCCCAAGCTGCCCCGGAGCCACGCCAGCCCCGGCCGCCCTGCCCCAGAGTACACGAGCTTGCCCGCCCTCCGACCCCAAGGCCTCTCAGCTGCAGCCACACACGCACACCGCGGGCCCCCCTCCCGGGCCAGACGGTGCCACGGTGGAGGCGGGCCCCGGGGAGCAGGCAGGTTGAAGGGGGTCAGGAGCACAGGCTCTGGAGCAGGGCCCTGGGCTGGAGCCCTCGCAGCACCCCTTCCTGGCTGTGCGCCCTGGAGGAAGTCAATCCACCTCTCTGATTCCTGGGCGCCCGCCTCTCACCAGAGTATGACCCTCAACGTTGGGGGGGAGTCAGTGTTGGGGGCTGACGACGCTGCTGCCACCTCTGCCACGTTATCGCTGCTGCTGTTATTGGCGTCGTTGCCATCGTTGATGAAAACGACAGCTCAGGAAGCCATGGAGCAGAAAGCCAAAGGCCCAGGAGGCGTGGACGCTGACCTGCCGCACGACCGACCGGTGGCCTTTGGCACAGCCTGTGGGGACAGTCACTAGCCTGGCCCGCCCCCCAGTCCTACGCGCCCCCTGACCTGGAACCATCCACAGTAACTATTTTACAACATGCCACGAGGGACACCCGGTCACGGCAGCAGGGCGGTGGCACGCCTCGGAGCCCGGACTCTGGGCCACAGGGCCATCGTTCCATCCTGGCCCTGCTACCTAGGAGCTGCGGGGCCCGAGACAAGGCACGTGACCTCTCTGGGCCTCGGGTGCCCCATCTGTCAAATGGGGATGGTCACTAGTCTATCAAACGTCACAGGGCTGTTTTGAGGACTAGCTGGAAGGCACTCGGAACAGGGCCTCACTACTGTCACCCCGACTGAGCCCTGCAAGGCGTGGTCATGCCTCCACTCAGCCCCGGATGCTGGGCCCCAGCCTCTGCTGCTCTGGCTGTGACGGCCGCCCACCGCTCTCCCATCTCATCCAGCTCTTCCGTGCCGGGTCGGCCCCGGGCCTGGAACACTCCAGGCCTGGTCAGCAACTTTTCGTGCTCCCAGGGCCGCCTCAGCTGCCAAGGTAGACAGATGGAGGTCTCGCTCACCTCAAGGGCCCGTCTCCGCCACTGCTCACTAGAGCCACAACATGCCACTGCCTCCAGCACCCCACCTTTATGTTCCTGCAGCACACGGCAGAGGCTGCTGGCCAGATCCCGGGTTTGAATCTCCTGCCGTCTGCGAGCTGGCTCGCTTCACCTCTCTCAGCCTCGGTTTTCCCCTCCATTAGTTCTAAGTGTCTCTTTCCCTCCCACCTGTAATCTCCCCGGAGCTGGACCACATCCTTTTTTTAATTCCCCTGCACAGAGGAGGCACTCATCAAATGCTTGCTCAACAAATCAAAGGAGGGGTGAATAAATCTACCTGAAGAGCAACACAGAAACATGCAGGGGAAACCCAGAGACTCTGTGGCCTGCTGTGACCCGATAATCCCGGCTACGGGCACGGGTCCAAAGGAAATAACTCCAAGAGCAAGAAAAGGGCACTTCTGTACACGCTCCCCCTTCACAGCCTAACCCAGGGAGCTCCCCGGCACGCGAGGCCTAAGCAAACGGAGCCAGAGGATCCTGATGAAAACGACCCAGCTGTCATGAACCAAAGTGAGGGGCCACCCCCCGGCCTGGAGAGGCCATCAGTGAAGAAGGGTTAGCACTGGCCCCCTGGGGTTCATGCCCTCTGTCCAAGACGTAGGGCACACGCCATCTCTAAGGAGGAATGCCTAAGAGCGGGGTCGCAGGTCAGGGGAGGGTCCCAGTCAAGGAAAGGGGGAAGGGAGTGGGGGTACCTTTCTCGCCAGAGAGGTTGACAGGCCATCACAGCACATCCTTACACAGGACTAGGGCACTGGGCACATCTCAGTTTGTCTAATCCCTCAAACAAACCTATGAGGACACAGGTGCCTTTACTGTTCTCTGTGTCACAGACGCAGAAACTGAGGCACAGAGTGTAAAGGTCTCCTGACTTGAGGCAAGAAGGCCACGTTACCCAGAGAACCGGGTGTTAAACAGTGGCTGACCTGGGCGGGGAGGGGGGCCAACCTAGAACCGCATCACCGTCCGGTACTTTTTCCATCTCGGGGTCCTGGCAGATGCTAAGAATTTCCCTTTGGACCAGAGCAGAGGCCACTGTGTCATGACGAAGACAACCACGGCCACAATGGCACCAGATCAGCCACAGTACCAATAACAGCACTCAGTAACGGGGGAAGCACACTCGCCAGCCTTCTACACTTCGAATTTTACCAGGCTATGAGGCAGGCACGGCCATGATCCCCATTTTGCACATGAGAAAAAGGAAGCACAGAGAGGTGAAGCAACTTGCCTGAGGTCACACAGCTGGCAAGCAGCAGAACCAGGGCCTGAATGGAAGCCACACTGGCAACCTGCATGTTCTGTCCCTCTACACATTGACACTAGTGTGGCCTCCAAGAGGGAGTCTGCGTGTTTCACTAACCACGTATATATTCTCGGGCGCCAGACCTACAGCAGTAAAAGGATAAATACACACAAGAGGGAGGAAGGGAGGAGGGCACTGGAAGTTATCATAACACATCGATTCTAAAACCCAGGCTTCAGGGGCGCCTGGGGGGCTCAGTCGGTTGAGCATCTGACTTCGGCTCAGGTCATGATCTCGTGGTCTGTGGGTTCGAGCCCCGCGTCGGGCTAACTGCTGTCAGCGCAGAGCCCGCTTAGGATCCTCTGTCCCCCCTCTCTGGCCCTGTCCCGCTTGCACTCTCCCAAAAATAAAATATTTAAAAAATATTTTTTTAAATAATAAAGTAAAACCCAGATTTCCTCACACTTGACTGTGATACCAGCTTCCCCCAGTCGGCGCCCCCTATGACCTCTGACCTCCGAAATCACGATGCAAGTCACCACTGCTAATCTTTTGGATTCGATGACACGCGGCGCAGCCCACCCTTTTCTACTCTAACTCACCTTTAGGGAAAGCAAGAGGCTTTTCTCTAAGTTTCTGGAAATCAAGAAGGAAAAACAAAAAAGGCCCTCCCTGCTGGGCCCAGCTCCCCCTCAGGGAGAGGCAGCAAGCAGCTGGGCCCAGCACCTCACTGCGGCTCCATAACAAGGCCAGTGGCTTTCACGGAGGGGGCGTAATTGTCGAGCCACCCGGCCGGGCCGACTTGGACAGAGCTGCCAAAGGCAGGCCCGACCGTGCCCTTCGCCAGCCACCTGCCTGTCTCCACAGTGCCTTCCCCAGGCCAGGCTGTCTTCCCCAGGCCAGGTTGTCTGTGCCAGAGCAGGCGGAGGGGAGGCAGTGAAACCCCCGCTTTCACAAACCACAGCCCTTTCCGACGGGACAGGGTTGCCGACGAGCCCCACAAGCAGAGAAATCCTCTTGCAAGCACGGTACTCTTTCCAAAACATGGCACTCGGGTAAGATTTGCCTGGCGGAAGGGTTACGAATCTCAAGCACCCAAGGGTCCATATGCTCCCTTCTCCCCAGTTTCTTTTTTTTTTGTTGTTGTCTTTAATATTTATTTTTGAAAGAGAAACACAGCACAAACAGGGTAGGGGCAGAGAGAGAGGGAGACACAGAATCCGAAGCAGGCTCCAGGCTCTGAGCTGTCAGCACAGAGCCCGACATGGGGCTCAAACTCACGAACTGCAAGGTCTGGATTGAGCCACCCAGGTGCCCCCTTCTCCCCAATTTCTACAAGGTACTGGGGGGGTGGAGGCAATAGTATCCTGAACTGATGCCCACACGTAAACTACTGCACAGCCGGTTTCAGGCGACCTGGCAGGAGGTGTGGGCGCAGACCTGAAAATCGTTGGCAGGCTGCGGCTGCAGAGTGTAACCGATTCGGCCACCAGCCACCCGGAGAAAGAACTGCACAGTTAGCTGAGTGGCAAACCACTGCTTTACTCAAAGATGGTAGCACGTGGATGGAGTCAATGCCAGGGCTTCTCAACCTCCGCACCAGTGACGTCCAGGCCCTGATCATTGTGTTAGTGGGGGACAGGGGCGAGGGGGGGCTTCCCTGTACATTGTATAACATCAGCAGCGTCTACCCACCGGATGCCAGGTGCCCTCTCTCTGGTTTCCAGATGGTGACAAATGTCCCCTATGGGGTAATATCGCCGGGGACGGGAACTGCTGATCTAGGCAGTCTGTAGAACACCCTAGTCTTTCACGTTAGTGATGAGCTAGTCAATAGCTGTCTGGTAAACACACGAATATGGCCACCCTGTGGCTTCACATGGACAATAAAGTAATAGGCAACTTGAGTTCGGGATGAATTTATTTAGGTTTAAAAAAAAAAAAAAGTGAATTCGTTTAAAGGAAAGAAGTAAGCTCGGGGCAAGACACTACTGGCTGGCTTACTTACCAGCCTCTCCCAGATCTCTCCTCCCATGAAAGAAACAGAAAACCAAATGCTCACTTTCCCCACCCACCTTGTACCGAGCAGCGGCCAAGCCCAGGGCAAGGGTACCCAGGAGACCCTCAGAGACCGCCCACTCCTGGGCCAGGCCAGCCCCACAAGCACTGAACTCTAGAGCTTCCGTCTCCTGCATGCGGCGCCTGAGAGGGCCTAAGACGTCCCCCTCCAGCACCCACCCACCCACTCAAGACTTGCTTCACATTTTCCTCAGGAGCTCCTGGTACACAGACTAAAAAAACGCCGAGACCAACTGCCTGAGGAGGGAACAATTATTGGCAAATTACTTAATTAGGTTCACGATGGCATTTCATCAAGTAAATATGTTAATTAAAAATGGGTCACGTCCAATATGCACTAGTGACTGAAAACAAAAAATAAAGAATGTGTTTTTACAGATCATCCTTTCTTTCATGTTTATTTATTTTGAGAGAGACAGACAGACAGAGCACGAGCAGGAGAGGGGCAGAGAAAGAGGGAGAGAATCCCAAGCAGGCTCCAGGCTCCGAGTTGTCAGCACAGAGCCCAGCGCAGGGCTCGAACCCACGAACTGTGAGATCATGACCTGAGCCGAAGTCGGATGTTTAACTGACTGAGCCACCTAGCCGCCCCCTCGTTGTTTTCAAATATACTATATATTTTTAGCATGCATGGAGAAAACAGACTGATTTGAAAGTTAAAACGCCAATCTGCCAATAAGACATTACCTCCAGAAGACTCGTTACAGAGGGATTGTCACTTTTGACCATACTCGTCCCTAAACGGTTTCATTTTATAATGTACCTCTTATAATATCAGACCAAGAAGAGAGGACAAGAAGTCCCTTTAAGCCAACCCCTGCCCTGTCTGCAGGAAACCTGGAACAGTCCGAGCATGTGAATGTCGGCAGCGCTCAGAGTCACCACACCCACCTTGCCTCGCACATCAGTGATTTAAATACTTCAGCACATCTTCTGACTCCTAAACTATAAAGAAACCCACGGGGAAAATCAATTCCCCACCCCCCACCCCCCACATTAGCTGATATGCGATACCTCGGCATGCCTCTCCCAGACCTGGGAGCCTTCCCAGTCTCCCCGGACGCCCTGTAACAACTGGGCCAATTAACCCGAAGTGTCTCAGACGCTGGGGACAGGTGTCTGAAGCCCTGGGGTCAGGCTGGGCTTGGTTCTGGCTCTGCCAGGGCCTGTGTGGGGCCGGAGGTCGCAAGGAGATGATAAACCAGAAGAGAATCACGGCCGCCAGAACCCCCTCTCCGCTGCCCTCCGCTGTCCCCTACTGTTCAGCCGCCTCCTCCATAACCGTAACCGCAGCCAGCTAGCTGCTCGAGCCCTGCCTCCCCTCACAGCTTCGGAAGACCTGCTACATGATCGCAATCCCCACTTTACAGGGGAGGAAACGGAGGCTCCCTGGAGTTAAGTCACTGGCTCAGGGTCCCAAGCTAGGCAGTGGCAGGACTCATTTTCAAGCTCAGGCTCCTGCATCTGGCCTCCGGACCCCAGCCACGGACTCTCCTCGCTTTCTCTGGAACCGCACTTTCTTGTCCAAAGGCACTTTCTTGTGCCTTCAGCCGCCAATGCTCGTCCATGCCCTGCAGCCCCTTTGAAAATAAAGAGGGTCTGACTCAGGGCTGAGCCGTGGGAGAAAAGTAAAAGATGAAAGAGCCCCATGACAATACAACAGCAGTCCTCACGGAATCTAATAATCTACCATGTGTCTTTTCTCCTTGACCTTGGCTTAGTAACTTAATGGTCTTGAGGAAGACGCCCTATCAAAGGGCTCCTAGATAATCTAAGCAAGTTAGATTACTAACCAAGTTATTTAGTTATTTATCTAGTTGATTACTAACCAAGTTAGTTAGTCACCTTCCCAGCATCCAGCAGCTCCAAATTCCCTCTGGGCCACTGGTCTCCAGCCTATCAGGATGACTGGAGAAGACTGGAGAAGACAATGTCACTTGTATGTACCTATCATTTGCCCATAGTCATAAAAACAACAATGGGTATCTTTAGACCCTGCTAGAATGGAGAAGTGACCCAACCCCTTTTAAAAAACAAGGCTGTAAGGGCACCTGGGTGGCTTAGTTAAGCGTCTGACTCTTGATCTCAGCTCAGGTCACGATCGATCTCATGTGAGATCGAGTCCCACACCGGGCTCCATGCTAACAGCTGCAGGGTCTGCTTGGAAAACTCTCTCTCCACCCCTCCCCTGCTTGCATGTACTTTCTCTCTCTCCCCCTCTTTCTCTCAAAACAAACACTTTAAAATACAAACCTCTAGCTAGAGTGAAATCTTTTCAAATGTTCTAAGATACTCACCCCACCCCTGAGAACATGTTCTAAGGAAGAAATCAACAGGCACTATCCAAGTGATACTCATTACAATGTTTTCTTTAAAAGAAAAAGAGAGAGAGAGAGAGACAGCAATCTAAATGTCAAGCCACAGGTAGTAATTACATAAATTATAGTTCACTGATAGAAGGAACCATTGCTTCCACGTTGTATAATTTAAGAAGTTATATGGGCCTGTGGGAAAATTCTTGCAACAGTAAATGAAAAACATCAGACTAGGGGCGCCTGGGTGGCTTAGTCGGTTAAGCGTCCGACTTCGGCTCGGGTCATGATCTCACTGTTGGTGGGTTCAAGCCCCACATCGGGCTCTGCACAAGACAGTGTGGAGCCTGCCTGAGATTCTCTCCCCCCCAACCCCGCCCATCCCCAACTCCTGCACCTACATGCCTTCTCTCAAAAATAATATTTAAAATATGTATCAGTATATTATATGTAAAGAATATTATATGAGTTCTATGTGCTGACACATATCCTATGTTAAGCAGAAGGAGTCTGGTGGTTCAGCCAGTAATACACATGGCTCTTGATCTCAGGGTCCTGGGCTTAAGACCCACACTGGGCACGGAGCCTATTTGAAAAAAAAATTTTAATAATAAAATAAATATGCCTATGATGACTGCTTTGTAGCACCAAGTGTTGCTTTTGTAATTCAAGTAACTGACAAAACCAGAAAGCTTGTGTGTAAAAAATTGAATTGAGTTGCATCAGCACGATGGGACTCTTAGTGCAACTTTACGTGTCGTTAAACTGTTGATGTAAATGCACTTTTGAAATGACAGAGAAGGCAAAGAATTGTAAAATTCAACCATATTTTTTTTTAACAGGAGCAAAACCAAGCACTCTCCAGACAGAACGCCCTAGAATGTAAGGTTTAACTCAGCCGGACAGAAACCCTCTCCTATACCCGGGAAGCAACATGAATCTGGTCAACTTCCAGCCTGCTTCCTCGCCTCGTCACGCCAGGAACACAACAGGTGCTTAATATATGCTGGCGGGTCCATGAGCAGACAGCAGCCACCAGCCGATCAGAACGATCAAATTTTTAAAGCACAGATCGCTGGTCCGAGCCATTCCTCAGGGAGGAGCTCATTCTGCTGAGTCATTTACATCTACTCACACGCAAAGATGAGTGCCCAGGAACGCTCAAGGCAGGGCTGTTCATCTTGCCAAAATTCTGGAACCAAGCCTCACAGGGACGAAGATGGGGCTGAGGGGAATACACGGCACAATCATGGAAGAGAAAAATGTGTGGCTCGTACAGAAGTGTCATTTCCTTCTTTCCAGGATCTGCATGGACTTAGCGCGGGAGGAAAAAAAATCAACACTGCTCTTTTTTTTTTTATTAATGTTTACTGATTTATTTTGAGAAAGACAGGGAGATAGAGAATCCCAAGCTGGGTCTTCATGGTCACCAGAGCCCCATGCAGGGCTCAATCTCTCAAATGTAAGATCATGACCTGAACTGAAATCAGGAGTCAGACACTTAACTGACTGAGCCACCCAGGTGCCCTATCTTTGGTTTTTAAGCAAAGGGATCAAAATGCAGAATATTATTTAGAATACAAAGCCACCTAGAGAGGAACAAAGGATACACAGACTCCCTTGCCCTTACGTACATATTTGAGCATGCTTGGCATTTTTTCCTAGGACTCCCAAGAAACTCTTATCATCAATGGCTACCTCTGAGAAAAGAGGGAGGGGGAAGAACTTAACATTTGCTTTCCCTCTGTAGAGACTATTCACATTTTTTAAAATAATAGCACAATCAAAACAGTTACCACCCAAGATCTTCCTACAATCAGCCAGCTCAATTCAACAACTGGTCTGAAAAGAAGACTTTCCTTGGGGGAGCCTGGCTGGCTCAGTTGGAAGAGCATGCAACTCTTGATCTCAGGGTTGTGAGTTCAAGCCCCACGGTGGGGGCAGAAATTACTTAGAAAAAAAACCTTTAAAAAAATAAAGGAAAAAAAATAAGAGTTTCTTAGCAATTTAAAGAGAGTCATCTTAACTGGCCAGGAAACGCCTCTGGAAGAGAATCAAGGGCAGCCTGGGAGTGGGGAATCCCAACTCGATCTGAGCCTGAAGGGTTTTCAGCTGTGCTTCAGAAACAGGAGACTCATAAAAAAAAAAGTTCAAATTAATGATAAAAACCTGAGACCCATTCCAACCTAAATGGATCAGAGGCCCATGCCTCTGCAAGTATTGCTCCGTTTCCTCGCCAAGCTTCCTCTTTGGAATTTTCAGGCCCTGATTATTAGCGCAAGTCATTTTACTAGTGATTTATGCCTTTTTGCAGAATGCTGCCTGCAAGATTTTTATGAGACGGGCTCTGTAGTTCCTTGGGGTGGATACTGTGACTCTGTGATACTTTGACCCCTTTAGGCACCCCAGGGCCTTTGCACTTGCGGTTCTCAATACCTAATACTTCCTTCCCCTCGTCCTTCCACAGCCAGCTTCACCATTCAGATCACAGGTCAAATGTTACCTCCTCTGAGAGGCTGTCCCTGGGTCTCCCTCTATCACCGCGTGCACGCCACACCAGCTCCTCTGATTTATGTTTTTGTGTCACTTTCCACTCCCCAGAATTACTGTGGGAATTCCTAGCGTGAGCTTCACGAGCACGTGAACGTCATCTCCCTCGTTCGTGGCTGCATTTCCAGCGTCTACAACAGTGCCGGCGTATAGATGTTCTATTAACAAAAGACTAAACCAAGGAATGAACCAGAAACGGTTGTGGGGAGAAAGAGTGAAGTGGCCACACCCAGGGTTTTAGAAGAGCACTCTGAAGCCCTGCGCACCAGGGAAACCTGCATAAATGCGCTGCCACAGGGAGGGTGTCTCTAACCAAACAGCTACCTACGAGGCCAATATACGGTAAACCGAGATTCTCAGAGGCAGAAGGGAAAAGCCCCATAAAATGTCAATTACTACCTCCTGGTTTTCCAGGGCTTGCAACCTCCCCTGGGACGTGAATCCCACAATTAAGCTAAGGGGATACTTGAGTGGAACCTCGACTTGGTGACTGTCCATCTATCCTGGGGCACTTTAAACTGAGGGAGTGAAGCTTCAAAGCGAACCTCTACAGAGAGGTGCTTGCGCCCTGGGAATGAAGCATCACATACTCCAACCGGGATGGATTCCTGTAGAAAAGTACAGGCCCTGGTGGAAAGAGGCAAACAGCATGGAAAAGACTACAACCTCTTTTGCTGCGCATCTGGAGTTGAACCTTCTTAACATCTCATTAAGCTTCTCCAAGGCAACCCCTATAAGCCAATTACATGAGGCGCACAACAGCCCAAGAAATCTCTCGGGGGAAACGCAAGGGTGAGGGCAAGCTTTGCCCCAGATTTATTCTCCAAGATTCCTGCACACCCACGGCTGTGACTTCACCACCACAGGGACCCGTGGCAGTGTCTGGAGGCATCTGTGCGGTCACAACATGGGGAGATAGCACCCAGTGCTGGCACCTGGCGGGCAGAGGCCAAGGGGACCGGTGAACACCCCGCGGGGCACGGGGCAGTCCTCACGGCAGAGAATCATCCGGCCCCAAATGTCAAAGTGCCCAGGCTGAGAAACTGTGCTTCGCCTCCACCTCCCCAAACTGGCTTCCTCAAAGGGTCCCGGTCAAGTCCCAGCCTTCCAGAGTTAAGTATAGGTTGGCTCCCTCCATCCGGAGACGCCGTCCCAGTTTCCACGCCAGGCTGGGGGAAACACCTGCCTCAGGATGTTCGAGTCCTTGTCATTCTTCCAAACCCTTTCATTAGCACTTTCTCTCTGCAAAATGTTCACACAAGTTTTGATGGGCTACAGTTCCACTAACCCTTAAGATACGACAATAACAACAGCTAGACCTTATTCCACTGTGAAAATCTAGAACATACAACACAGGATGCTTGTTTCAAACTCCTCAGGCATTATGGGCCATTAGTTTATCCACCCCCCTCCAGCAGACATGACCTTGATGGAGCCAGGGCTCTCTGCACCATTAAATAACCAGTCAGATGGGCCCCACGTCCTTCACCAAGAGCTTGGGCATCAAGGCTACAGGTGCCCGGTGAGTTCTCTCAGTGAAGGAGGCAGCAGGATGCGGAAGGAAAATGACAAACAGCCAGGGCTCACGACTGAGGAGGAGAGGGGCTCGCAGCAAAGGGGAGCCGGCAGAGGTCTGCTCTGGGGAGGGCAGCCCCCCCAGGGACCACCACTGCGTACAAATGCATTTCCCGCCCCCCAGCGTATCCGATCTCCTGGTTTGTCAGAAGTCAGGAATCCACATTTTTCTGTGAAATCTTTCCATCAGTAAACGGTAGCAATTACAGTCATCCACAATTAAAGCCAAACCAGCCCACTGGAAGGCTATTTCCGATTCCTAGTTTGGAACCTATACCTCAGACCCTCGTATTTATTTATTTATTTACTTTTAATGTTTACTTTTGAGAGAATGCGTGCACATGCGCAAATGGGATAGGAGCAGAGAGGGACAGAGGATTCAAAGCAGGCTCTGTGCTGACAGCAGACAGCACCACGCAGGACTCGAACTCAAGAACGGTGAGATTGTGACTTGAGCTGAAGCTGGACGCCGAAGCGACTGAGCCACCCAGGCGCCCAGGACACTCATATTTTAATGCTGACTGAGCCCACTTATGTCTGAGGCGCTGAGTCCTGGGAAAAGAGGCAGGGACAGGACTCAGTACTGACCCTTTCAAGGTGAAGTCCATGCCGTCACTTGCAGAAGCTAGAGGGCTTGGTGTCCCCAGGTATCCGTTCCAGACAGGTGAGTGACTATTCTGTCCTCAGAGATCTCTGAGAGGCTGCAACCTGGCTCAAGAACCATTCCAGTGCTTCATGTCATTAATTCCTTCCACAAATATTTCCTGGGCACCTACTATGTTCCAGGCACCATTCTCACTGTGGCTATAAGCAAACAGACCAACAAAAAACCAAAACCCACCCTGTGGAGTTGACCTGTTGGTGGAAGTTTCCAGAAAATAAAATAAATATCTGGTGTATTAGATTAGTTCGGGAGGGAAGGGTAGAGGACAGAGTGCAGAGAAGGACTGGAGGCACCAGGAAGTGGCAGGGAGTTAGAGAAAAGCTGCCTGAGGCGACATCTGAACAAGCAGTCGAAGGTGAAGGAATATGCCAGGCAAGGAAGCAAGTGCAAAGGCCCTGAGGCAGTAGCCAGTGTGGCAGGAGCGAAAGGAGACGGAAAGTAGCAGGTGATGAGATCACAGAGGTGATGGGGCCAGTTTCTGCTGACTCTCATAGGCCCAAGCCTTTTCGCTCCCACCTAGGGAAGTGGGGAGCCACCGCAGGGTTTCAAGCTGAAGAGCGCCAAGCCCTGACCGGTGTCTTGAACTGGACCCTGCGTGCTGCTGAGTTGAGACTAGATGGTACTAGACTGCAGGGGGTCAGGTCTGAAGCAGGGAGAGCAGCGAGGAGGAGGAACGTTCAACTCCTGGAGTGAGCTGAGCAACGGCGGCTCTGGCTCTGGGGTGGGGGTGGCGGGCAGCTGGCAGGTTGGGAAACGACCTGAAGGAAACGGCCACGGCGGAGATATGGAAGGGGGGAAGGCGAGCAGTCAGGGCTGCCGCGGGTCTGGGGCCTGGGCCTCCAAGGACGGACCTTAACTGAGACGGGGAGGATCCGAAGTTCCATCAGGGACGCGTTAGGTGGGAGACACCTATAAGACACCTCCGGGGGACGGGGGGAGATGTCTACCCCTCAAAGCTGAAGCCACCACCACATTCAAAAGGTGAGCACCTGCGAGAGCATCACAAAGGGAGCCGGTCCCTGTTGTGAGGACAGGAGGAGCTATGAAGAGATAAATCACACTCCCTCCAAGGCCAGATCTACCCCCAAGAGAAATTTCTAGTAGCTTCTAAAATATTCCTTTTCTCCCACCCCTTTGGCTGCTTATTCACATATTCGAGGATTTCCTGAGTTCTCCAAGGCTAAAAGGAACCTAGGGGCCAAGTATTATCAGGTCTCCATGAACGGCAATGCGGATCTGCTACTTCTGGTCACCCTCAGCTACAGCAGCTGCTGCAGCAGCGGAAACTAACTAGAGAATTCCAGCGGGTGTGGACAGCTTACAATTACTGGGCGCTAACTGTATACTAAGCAGCGATACCCTACGCACCTGCCAAGGATTCCCTCATTTGTTCCTGGCGCCATCGCGCTTTGCTTGGCATTGTGTTATCCCCCATTTTCACACAGGGAAACTGAGGCACGCAGAGAAATCACTCGCCTAAGCTGCAGAGCCAGGATTTGAAGACAGGGGGCGCAGGCCCTTGCACTGAGGCACTACACTGCTCACTAATTCGTTTTTCCTACTTTTTGACACTTTTCCAATTGTTCTCTACTGGGTCTGCAACATAATAAATGTTTTGTAAAAATTAAACCATAAGGTGGGGCACCTGTGGCTCAGTCGGTGAAGCGTCCGACTTCGGCTCAGGTCATGATCTCACAGTCTGTGGGTTCGAGCCCCACAGAGCCTGGAGCCTGCTTCGGATTCTGTGCCTCCCTCTCTCTCTGCCCCTTTCCCGCTTGCACTGTGTGTGTGTCTCTCTCTCAAAAAATAAACATTAAAAAAATTACAAAAAAAGAACCCACGAGGAGAGGTGAGGCGCATCTTCCCAATCACCATACAAACACCAGCCACCAAACAGCCCTTCTTAACCAGCACCAGTGGGAAAAACAAGCCAGGTGCTGGTGAACTTGTCTCCTATCTGGATAACGAAGCTCCTCTCTTCTCCAGAGCACTTGCCTGAGCGAGTAAAGGCAGTTAAGACCCAGGAACCCTCACCATGGCCGTTCCCACATTCTGGTTCTTCTGGACTTTTCAGCTCACAGGCAGAGACAGGCAGGGGCCCAGGAACAAAGCTCTGATAAGAGTTTCACGTGGGCCAGTCCCTTTAATTTCTAAACACACGACCTTGGTCACAGAGAAGCCAGGAATAAATGGCAACCAAGGGGCCAGCCCCTTCCGTTCCCCCTCCTCCCCCCCCTCCGCTGAAGAAAATGAGGATCCCAAGGAAGGACACACAACTGGAAACATACAACTTCATCTTCAGAAAGAATGGACCCTCTTCAGGGCCTATGCTGAGCCTCCTATACAGATGATCTCATTTACTTTTCAAACAACCCTAAGACTTCGGGGCTTTTTTTGGATCCTGTCCTCATTTTACAAATGAAGAAACTGAGGCACAGAAAGATAAAGTGGCTTGCCTCTCGCAGACTTGAGGGTGCTGTCCTAGAAAATACAGAAGCTGGGGCACCTGACTAGCTCAGTGGGTCAAGCGTCCGACTTCAGCTCAGGTCATGATCTCACAGCTCATGGGTTCAGGCCCCGAGTCGGGCTCTGTGCTGACAGCTCAAAGCCCGGAGCCTGCCTCAGATTCATCTCTCTCTTCCCTTCCCCTTTTAAGCTCTGTCTCTCTCTCTCTCTCAAAAATGAATAAACATTTAAAAAATTTTTAATATTTTTATTTATTTCTAGGAGAGAGAGAAAGAGACAGCGTGAGCAGGGGAGGGTCAGAGAGAGAGGGAGACACAGACTCTGAAACAGGCTCCAGGCTCTGAGCTGGCAGTCCGCACAGAGCCCGACGCAGGGCTCGAACCCACGAACTGCGAGATCACGACCTAAGCGAAAGTCGGACGCTTAACCAACTAAGCCACCCAGACGCCCCTAAAAAATTTTTTAAAAAGAAAACACCCTACCTGCTTTCTGTTACATTCAGTTTCTCTGGCTACCTGGCAGTTCTTATGTGGCAGTGACCAGCTTTCAAACTCTTCTTCCCAGCTCCAAACCTCCCTCCCCCAACAAAACTGGGGCATCCTGGAATCCAGAAGGGACAGAGGAAAGTGTACAAAGCCAAAGACTAGGGAAAAGGGAGGGTCTGGCAGTCAAGACCATATACTGCCCGCCCCAAGCAAAACAACCATCTGCTAATTTCTGTAGCAAAAAAAAAAAAAAACAACCCAAAGAGAAAAAACAAACACATTTGGTTTTCCTGGAGAACTTCTCAAGCTAAATAAACAAGAGGACCCCCAATGACCTTTGGAAATCCTCGCTAAATATCAACTGCCAGTTGTCATCGATAAAGTACATCCCAATGCAAAATCTGATTTGCAGTCACCTATTTTTTCCCCTGTGTAATTTACGAGAAGAAAATAAACAGGGAAGCACTCCAAAATTTACAGCAAGACTAGACCAGACCCCCTCTGGATCCTCAAGATTATTTCTTGAGGCTCTTACACCTGGCATTGCGAACAGGGACTCCACACATTTTCCAGACAGTCTTACCTTGCAAAAGCTCTGTCCTCCAACCCCACCCCCTACCCCATGCGAAAGTTCTCTGTCCGATTTCCAGCCCTAGAGTCAATCTCTGGTCCTACTGGCCTGAAAGCCGGGAGACATACTAAGGTATGTATTTGATTGTTCTAGCAAATGATACCACCCACCAAAAAAAATAAAGCCTTCCCCTGGGGCCCTCAAGGATGACTTTTTCAACACTCCAAAGGCAGTCTGCAAGGAAAGGGCCACAAAAGAGAACAAGGAGGTATTTTGGGATGCGAATCACCAGCTCCTAAGAGCCAAGGCTGTTTCTCTCTCCTGAGTCGAAGACAAAGCAGGGAAAACAAAACTATCATGGCCCGATTCCCCTACTGTGTTTCCCAATAACCAAGACGGTGTGCCACAGACGTGCCCTTCTGGAACAAAGAGGTAAATCGCATTAGAGGGAAGCTAAAGCCCAAGACAGTGGGGATTAAGCCACAGAAAGTGGACTCGGGAGACGGGCCCAGCTCAGCACCGAGTGCAGGGGAAAGCGTGCCAGGGTAGCCACGTGCATCCCCACAGAGGAGCCTCACATTACAGGGGTGGGACGGCACGGGTACCAGGCCGGGGGGCATCCTCGGGGGGCACCCCGAACCTGACGAGAGCGTCAAGTGAGACACGGGGGTCGGGCACCCCAACTTCTTTCCTCGCTGTGCCCCAAACTTCCCGTATTCTTCCCCTGTTTCCGCAAATCCCTCCTACAGTAACTAAGCGGACAAAAAGTAAAAGAAGGCAAAAATACGTAACCACAGCAGAGTCATATTGACGCAGCACAACCCGGGAAGGGGCCGACATTCCCTCCTCCAGCTCGACCCTCTTCCCAGCTCAGCCCTTTGGGAACGGGGCGTTCTTTGTGAAAGGGGGGAAACCCCCAATCTGCCCCCCATCCCCGGCGTCCCCTCCCGCGGAAGGTTATTTTTAATTGCAGGGGGCAACCGCAAAGCAGGAAGCCCGGTCCCCCAAGCTGCGGCCCCTAACGTTCCCCCTAAAGCCCCGGAGCCGGGCACAGGCACGGCCCCTGCCCGGCTGCCCAAGTCCGCACCCCCCACCCCCCACCCCCCACCCCACGCCGCTCCCACCAGCGGCACCCGCGAGGGGCCGGGCGCGGGACCCCCGGGCGGGCTGCAGGGCGGACGAGGCGGCACCGGGGGGCCGGGGGGCCGCGGGCCCGGCCCGCCCTGCCCTGCCCTGCCCTGCCCGGCGCTCCCCGCTGGCGGGCGGCCTCCCGGCGGCCCCACGCGGCCCGGGCGGCCGCGGAGCACGTACCCAGAAGGGGTCGGAGCCATCGGCGCTGCAGAAGCCCCGGCGCCATGCGGCGGGCGGGCGGGCGGGCGGACGGGCCCGGCTGCTGGCGGCTGCTGGCGGCGGCGGCGGCGGCGGCGGGAGGCGGGAGGCGGCGGCGGCGCCCCGGGGCCGCAACGCCTCCTGGTTGGCCGGCGCGTCACGGGGATGCGGCGCCCCGCCCCGCCCCCGCCCCGGCGCCCCGAGTCCCGGCTCCCCTCCTGCCGCGGGGCGCGGGCAGGCTGCGCTGCGCCCCTCGGCGCCCACCCCGGCGAGGGCCGGGCGCGGGGCAGGGGGGGTGGGGCGGCGTCCTCCAGGAGCGGCAGGGACCCCTGCGGCGGCCGGACCTGGCGACCCGTTTTCCAACCCCGCGGTGGCGACGACCACAGCGACAGTAATGGTAACACCGGGAGAAAACAGGTACTGAGCCCTCCGCCAGGCAGGACAGTTGGCAAACGGCTTGGCCGTGCCCTCACTGGATCCTCACTAGGAGCACAGAGGTTGAGTGACTTCTCCAGGGTCACCGGGTCGGCCCAGCCAGCTGACTCCAGAAGCTCATTGCTCTACCCTTCACAGATGGAGAAACTGAGGCTCAGAGAGGTGAAGCGACTTGCCCAAGGTCACACCGATGTCAAAAGCAGAAGTGGGATGTGAACCCGTGACCTATCTGACCTCAGAGCACTCATGGTTCAAAGACTCCATCCCAAACGGTTGTCGCCCCCTACATGTGTACAAAGTACCTGAACAATTTCTCCATCATCTTTGGCAGCACTCAAATGACCAGGTTGTGGATCTTCACCTTAAAGGTAAAGAAACTGAGGCCTGGTGACCTATCTTCCTCAACTCATGTGGGAGGTTACATGGGACCTTGAAAATCTCCTGTGTTGAAAATGCATTTAGGGGGCATCTAGGTGGTTCAGTACCTTAAGTGACCGACTCCGCTCAGGTCATGATCTTAGGTTGCTGATCTTGGGTTCATGAGTTCAAGCCCCACATAGGACTCTCTGCTGTCAGTGTGGAGCCCACTTTGGATCCTCTGTCTCCCTCTTTCTGCCCTCCCCTGCTTGTGCACTCGCTCACTCTCTCTCTCTCAAAAATAAACCTTAAAAAAAAAAGAAAGAAAATGCGTTTGGCATATCTAAAGTACCAAACATCACAGCTTAGCCTAGCCTAGCTTAAATGTACTCAGAACACATCCATTAGCCTACAGTCAGACAAAATCATCTAACACAGAGCCTACTTTTAATAAAGTGTTGAGGATGTCCCCTAATTTGTTGACTATTATACTGAAACTGAAAGAACAGTTGTTAGTTTATCTATCAGTTATAAGCGCTCTTGATTGACCTGCTGGGAGCTGCAGCTTGGTGCGTGGTGAGAAAGTATCATAGCACATCGCTGGCCGGGGACAAGATCCAACTTCAAATTTCCAAGTCCAGTTTCTCTAGAACATGTACCGCTTTCACCCCATCGTGAAATCATCAAGCCATCATTTAAGTCTGGGGCCACACGTAGTGATAATTAACAGGCATTCACAGTCTTGAGGCTTCCCAAAGCCGTGTTCTTAGCAACGAACATGAATGAACTTAAGTGCTCACAACAACCGCATGAAGTCAGTATTGTCATGATCCCCATTTTGTGGTTGAGGAAACCGAACCTCAGAGGGGCAGAGTGATCTGTCAGGGATTATGGAGACGGTAGGTCTACAAACCACACTTTGAACTCAGGCAGACCGGAAAGGGAGAAATGTATCACGCTGACCATTCTCCTTTACTGCCTTGGCACTGTTTGATGTACAGGCAGTCAGTGACAGGAGCCAGGACTGTGGCCTGAGAGTCTAAGCTTTCACTGTGACACCAGCAATGCCTTTTCGTCCTACTCTCGTCCCTAGTCCTTGCCTGATGTATAGTTTCCATGACACACGCGCACACCCCAGCTGCACCAAACAAAAGAGGAATAGTTATTGAATGTGAGGCCCCTCCTCCCAAGGACTTAGGCAGATGGGATTGGCTTCTATGATTTTTTTATTGACCCAAGCTCCCCTGAGGGCAAGTTTTTAAGGGATAATTTCTTTCAAGTGAGGCTGGTGGCTTTGAGATTTCTATATCTAACAAATACTTATTGAGCACCTATTATAGGCCATGGCTTTCTAGGAACAAGAAAGAGTTGCTGTTCCTGGAGTTCAAAGCCTTAGAGTTGGGGTTTTCTTTGTTTGATTCTTTAAGTAATCTTTATATTTAGTGTGGGGCTCGAGCTCATGACCGTAAGATCAAGAGTTAGGTACTCTGCTCATGGAGTCTCAGAGTGCCCAAAAGTGTTGGGGGTTTTTTATGGTAGAAGGACAGATTAATTAAATAATCACATAAAGAAAAGGCTATTTATGGGGCGCCTGGGTGGCTTAGTCGGTTAAGCGTCCGACTTTCGCTTGGACCATGATCTCTCAGTTCATGGGTTCGAGCCCCGCATCGGGCTCTGTGCTGACTGCCAGCTCAGAGCCTGGAGCCTGTTTCAGAGTCTGTGTCTCCCTCTCTCTCTGACCCTCCCCTGCTCACGCTCTCTCTCTCTCTCTCTCTCCTAGAAATAAATAAAAAATATTAAAAAAAGAAAAGAAAAGAAAAGAAAAGGACATTTACAGCTGGGATAGAAGCTGGGAAGAAAACACAGAAGCGGGCCAAAGAGTGCCGTGGCCTGCCTACAGTGGAAGTCAAGGAAGGCTTCCAGGAGGAAGGAGTTTTGCCCTGAGATACAAGAGATGAGTCTGGTCTCTGGCCTAGACTGTGTTCTAGGCTGCAGAAAACAGCTTACGGAAAAGCCATGCAACAGGACAGAGCAGGTCCTCAGAACTAGGAGACAGTCTGAGAGGCAGGAATCCAGAGAGAGAAGCAAAAGGGCCCCATCTGGGCACGAGGCATCAGAAGGGGCCAGCGCTTGCTGGGTCTTGCTGGCCAACGGAGGGGTTTCAGCTTGGCCCTAAGAGCAATGGGGAGCCACCGCTGGATTTTAAGTGGGCCAAGACAGGGCCAGACATTTTCCATTTTCATACAAACATTTTGCTCATTAATTATTTCAACAAATATTGATTGAGCAGACATGAAAGGGTTCTTAACATCATTAGTCATCAGGGAAATAAAAAAATTAGAAAAAAAAAAAAAAGCAAACAAAACCCAAACCCAGCCAGTACAATGTACCGGAGTGACAGAAATGAAAATACCAAGTTTCAGCAAAGATGCAGAAGTAAAACTCTCCTCCTCTCTTAGTGGGGGTGTGCATTGGTTCAACCACTTTGGAAAACTCCTAGATAATTTCTGCTGAGGGGCGCCTGGGGGGCTGAGTTGGTTAGGCGTCCAACTTTGGCTCAGGTCCTAATCTCACGGTTTGTGAGTTCGAGCCCCGCGTCAGGTTCTGTGCTGACAGCCAGCTCAGAGCCTGGAGCCTGCCTCGGATTCTGTGTCTCCCCCTTTCTCTGACCCGCCCCTGCTCACACTATGTCTCTCTCTCTCTCTTTCTCAGAAATTAAAAAAAAAAAATTTCTGCTGAAGCTCAACATAGGATTATGCAGGGCCACAGCAATTCCACTCCTTTATGGGAGATGGGGGTGTTTATGTTCATTGGAAAATATCGATGAAAAATACTCATAAGAGCTTTATTCACATAGCCAAAAACTAGAAGTCACCGAATGGCCCATCCATAGTCAAAAGAATGAATGAATTGTGGGGCGCCTGGGTGGCTCATTCAATTAAGTGTCCGACTTCAGCTTAGATCATGATCTCACAATTCGTGGGTTTGAGCCCCGCGTTGGGCTCTGCTGACAGCTCAGAGCCTGGAGCCTGCTTCGGATTCTGTGTCTCCCTCTATTTCTGACCCACCCGTGCTCACGCTGTCTCTGTCTCTCTCTCTCTCAGAAATAAATTTTTTTTAAAACATTAAAAAATGTTTTTTAAAAAAAGGACGAATGAATTGTGGCCTATGCATGCAATAGATCACTATACCGCAAAAACATTTTTAAAAAAGAATCAAACTGCTGGGGCGCCTGGGTGGCTTAGTTGGTTAAGCATCTGACTCTTGATTTCGGCTCAGGTCATGATCTCCCAGTTCATGGATTCAAGCCCCAAACTGTCTCTCCCCGATTCTCTCTCTCTCACCCTCTCTCTGCCCCTCCCTGGTGCCCTCTCTCTTTATAAAAAATAAACTTCCAAAAATTTAAACAATAATAAAAAAAATAATCAAACTTCTAACACATATAACACAAAGAATGGAATCTCACCAAACAGTAAGAAGCAAAAAAGGCATAAAAATGTACATTTGTTCATAGTGCCGTTTATAGGAGGATCAAATACAGTCACAACTAATAGATTTTAAATGTTTTTTTAATGTTTATTTTTATTTTTGAGTGGGCATGAGCAGGGGAGGGTCAGAGAGAGAGGGGGACAGAAGATCTGAAGCAGGCTCTGTGCTGACAGCAGCAAGCCTGATGCGGGGCTCAAACCTACGAACTGTGAGATCATGGCCCGAGCCAGACTGGGACACTCAAGTGACTGGGCCACCCAGGCGTCCCATAACTAAGAGATTTTGATTGGAGTCAGAATAATGGTTAAGTGTGAGGGGGTATTAATTAGTAAAGTCTATAATAAGGGGCGCCTGGGTGGTTCAGTCAGTCGGGTGGCCGACTTTGTTGTTCTTTGTTCTAGAAAAGTTACACCTTGCATAAAAATTTTAAATAGAGCATGAATAAGTAATAAGTCTGAGTAATAAATAACGAGTGTACCAACAGACAAGATGCAGAGCAAGGCCCCATAGCGAGGATGTGGCAAAGGGAGGCCCAGCCCTGCTCTGAACTGCCAAGCCCTCCCTGTGCCGCTCCCGCAGCCACAGACCCGAAGGCCTTCCCTTCTCCTCTCCGTCCCCTTCCTCCCCATCTTTGACCTTTGTACACTTAGAAACACCATTGGGGCGCCTGGGTGGCTCAGTCGATTGAACATCCGACTTCAGCTCAGGTCATGATCTCATGGTCCGTGGGTTCGAGCCCCGCGTCGGGCTCTGTGCTGACAGCTCAGAGCCTGGAGCCTGCTTCAGATTCAGTGTCTCCCTCTCTCTGCCCCTCCCCCGCTCACGCTCTGTCTCTCTCCCTCAAAATAAAGACATTAAAATTTTTTTTAAATTTTTTTTAATGTTTTATTTATTTTTGAGAGAGAGAGAGAGAGACAGTGTAAGTGAGGGAGGGTCAGAGAGAGAGAAACAGAATCTCAAGCAGACTCCAGGCTCTGAGCTGGCTGTCAGCACAGAGCCCGACGCGGGGCTCGAACCCATGAACCATGAAATCATGACCTGAGCCGAAGTCGGACGCTTAACCGACTGAGCCACCTGGGGCAAACCTACCCAACTGACAACCTACAAAGTAAAAAGGGCGATAAAAATGCAGGAAGGAGATTGCAAGCAGCAGCAGCTTTGCTAGAACGTGATGCAGTGAATCCAGCAGATGAGAAAGCCGAGAGATCCTTTTTAGTTCTCCCTGAATCCTAGCGCCCTGTTCCTCTTCATTTATCTCATAGTACTTGTCACCATTTGCAGCCACTTACTTATTTGCTCCGTGTTGGCCTCCCCAGCCACCCCGGAAGGAACCAGCTTTGCTGTTGCTCTCATGAACTACACCACCAGCCCCTTCCGGCTGTCCCATGCCTACCCCTCCCCACTGCGGTCGGCAGCCAGAGGGGTCCTGTTAAAAGCAAGAAAGCATCACCCGCACCCCCACACAGAAGCTGCCATGGCCTCCCCACCATGCTTAGTACACAACCCAAGCGGATATGATCCAGCAAGTCCATTTCTGGATCTGCACCCACAAGACTTCACTGCAGGGACCCGAACAGATATTTGCACCCCTACGTTCATAGCGGCATTATTCCCAAGAGCCAGGAAATGGAAGCAATCCAAGTGTCTGCCCACAGATGAATAAACCAAACGAGGCACCCGCATACGATGGAAGAGTACTCAGCCTTAAAAAGGAAAGAAATTTTGGCACAGGCTACAAACTCTGAGCCTTGAAGATGCTGTGCTAAATGAGATAAAGCAGTCAAAGAAGGGCAAATATCGTGTGTTCCCAGAGTAGTCAAATTCATGGAGACGGGGAGTAGCGTTATGGAGGGTGGGAAGTTCGTATTTAATGAATGTGGCCTTTGAGTTCTGCAAGAGGCATGGAAGTGGTAAGATCTGCCCAACAGTGTGGGTGTACTTAATGCCAAAGAACCATCCCCTTAAAACATTGCCCAAGATGCTTGGAGTGCCTAGTGGCTCAGTTGATTAAGCATCGGACTGTTGCTCAGGTCATCATCTCAAGGTTCGTGAGTTCCAGCCCCGTGTCGGGCTCTGGGCTGACCGCTCAGAGCCTGGAGGCTGCTTTGGATTCTCTGTCTCCTTTCTCTCTCTCTGCCCCTCCCCTGCTCACTCTCTCTGTCGAAAGTAGTAAGTATTTTGTGGTGTGTATTTTGCCACAATAAAAGAAATTAGAATAAAAGAAGCAGAATAGTTAAAAACTCCTCTGAGGCACCTGTCCATATCCAACGTTCTCTTGCACCTTTTTGTCCTCAGTCCCCGTTCAGCAGCCACACGGGGCACTTTCGGTTTCTTGAACCTGCCAAGCTCATTCCCACCCCCTGCTGAGCCCTCTGCCTGGACCCCTCTTCCTCCAGATCTTCAAGTGGCCCTTGCTTCCCCTCACTCAGGGCTCAAAAATCACCTTCTCACTGAGGCCTTCCCTAATTAACTTACCCTGAGAAGCCCCATTCCCTCTAACGCTTCACCTGCTTTATTCTCATGGTGGCATTTAACACCACCTGACAACACTTAATTGGCTCTTCCCTCGTCCTAGAATAAGAACACGACCTTGTCTTCCTCCACGAACTCACTCAGCAAATATTGATGGAGCACCAGGCAGTGTCCTGGCCAGGAGCCAGCAAACCACCACCAGCCCTTTGTTTTTGTAAATGAGGTCTGATTGGGACACAGTCCCATACACTTCTTTATGCCTGTTTTTATGGCTTTTGTATCCCGGAAACCTCAGAGCTGAGTAGCTCCAACGGACCCAGTCACATTTTGGGACCAGAGAACCCTGCTGGGTTCTCCGAAGCCAGATCAGGTAGGGTCTCCCAGGCCACAGCAGGGGACATAGCTTATTCTTGGAGCGCAGCAGGATGTCACGGGAGGCAACTGAGTATTAAAGCGGGATGACTTGAATTAAGCAGAAGAGAGGAGGTGGGGGGCAGAGAGATAATCCCAAGCAGGCCACGTGCTCTCTGCACGGTCAGCGCAGAGCCCGATGTGGGGCTCGAACTCACAAACCGTGAGATCATGACCTGAGCCGAAATCAAGATTTAGATGCTTAACCGACTGAGCCACCCAGGCGCCCCTTGAGCTAGGTTTTAACAGGTCACTCTGGCTGCTGGATGGAGAATAGACCGTGGGCTTGGCAGAGAGAAGGGCCACAAAAGCAGAGTGTAGTTAAAATCAGGGCAAAACAGGGCTGTGAATAAAGGACTGATATCAGCCTTGACTGCAAAGTGAAGCCAGGGTCCTGTTTCCCTGAAACTGTAAGGTGAAGTTACTGGACTGTTGTGTTTAGAAAGCCCTTATCTGAAGCTCTGTACCCGTGTTGGGAATCAAGACGGCTTTTCCGAGCTTCCAGGAAGGAGACAGGTGTTTCCTTGATACTGATATCATCTCAAACTGCAAATTTTCTATAATTGTAGAGGACAAAATTTTTCAGCAAGTAAGAAAGGAGTAGTCAATCAAAGAAGGAGGTGACTTTGGCACCTTACAGGTGCAGGGTTTCCTGGGGAGAAATCTTGTTTTCCTGTTCGCTTGGCAATTAGTGTGGTATCTGTTATCCCAGCCTGAAGAATGGCCAGGCTGAGTGTTTCCTCTCTTGGTCTCAACTAATTTCTGCTTACTCCCAATTAAGGATCACTTACTGCATTTTGTTGTCCTGACCCTTAAGTCTCTTTTAACGGGCAGTCCCCCATGTTTTTTTAAATAACATCATCTGCGGAAGAGAGTGAGCCATCTCTACCAAATGTCCCACATTCCGGATTTGTTTCTCCGTTGGTGTGGTTGGATTTGTTCCTCTGTCTCTTATGTGTTCTCTGAACTTTAGTTCTGAAAGTTTCATTGGACTCGGGTCGGTAAGCATGCTTTCTGAAGAGGGTGCTCCTGGCAAGGATGCTTTTAAGAGGATCTGTTTTCCACAGACTTCCCACCCAGCTCTCTCCTAGATAGTTAAGCAAGAGAAATTAAAATGGATGCCCACACGAAGACTTGGACTTGGAGGGGCATTATTCATAACAGCCCCAAGCAGATAACAAGCCAAATGTCATCAACAGGTGAATGAGAAGCAATTTGCAGTATATCCTTATAGTGATTACCTCCCAGCAATGAAAAGGGCAATACCTCTCAGAGTCATTGTGCTGAGTAAAAGGAACCAGATGTGAAGGGCTTCCTGCTGTATACAGTGACAGAAAGCAGCCCACTCACTGCCTGGAACCTTGGGAAAGGAGAATTGACTGCAAGGGAGCAGCAGGAGGGAACGTTCCAGAATGATGGACATTTCGTTCCTATATCTTGAACCCGGCAGAGATGACACAGGCATATATATTTGTCAGAACTCATCACAATGGATACTTTAAATGAGGGTGTTTTATTGCATTAAGTGATATCTCAGTGGGGGAGAAAAAGAGAATCTGTGTAGATCTCGGCTTCTGTATGTTCTTTCTCCTAAAACCCATGCCTCTGAGAAAGTGCCCGAGATCCAAGGTGTTCCCTCCTTACAATTGTCCTTCGTCCACTGCACAAAGTAAGGCAATCCTTGTCACTCATGTCAGGACCTATTGAGAATGTGGTCATTCTCCGAGGTAAAAACCTGGATTCCAGGCAAAGGCATCGTGTGAAATCACGGTGTGTGGCTAAGGAAAGAGAGTGTGACCCCAGAAACCCCCAAATCCTTTTGCAGTTCAGATGGCTTCCTATGTGCTTTCAATCTCCATGGAGGAGACATGGCTTACTGGGTGACAGGTGACTGCAAATAATTTCTGATAATGAACTGCAATGTGCTGTGTGGCAAATTACACAGGAGTTCCAACATGTGTGACCCTGAGTCACTGAGCAGGGGCAAAATTTCCATTCCAGTCTCCTGTTTATGTGAAAAACATTTCTCAGTATTTACTACTGTAAAAAGCAAAACACTGGAATAACATTATTGTGAACTCTGTCCCATTCCAGCCATGAATAATATGTATCCACAGGTAGATGAATCTGAAAAAACACACACACACACATCACCAGCCCTATTCATCTCATTAAAAGCCCCATTTAAGCACATGGGTGGCTCAGTCGGTTAAGCATCCAGCTTCGGCTCAGGTTGTGATCTCGAGGTTTGTAAGTTCGAGCCCCATGTCAGGCTCTGAGATTCAAGACAGAGCCTGCTTCAGATTCTCTGTCTCCCTCTCTCTTTCTTCCCTTTCCCCACTCTCTCTCTCCCTCAAAAATAAATAAACATTAAAAAAATTTTAAAGCCTCATTTAGAATGAAACATTTTATATATTGTACATCTGAAACTAATATTTAACTAACTGGAATTTAAATAAAAACTTTAGGGCACTTGGGTGGCTCAGTTGGTTAAGCAACTGACTTCAGCTCAGATCATGATCTCATGGTGTGTGAGTTCAAGCCCCATGTCGGGGTCTGTGCTGACAGCTCAGAGCATGAAGCCTGCTTTGGATTCTGTGTCTCCCTCTCTCTCTTCCTCTCTCTGTCTCTCAAAAATAAATGTTTTTAAAAATTTAAGAAAACTTTTTAAAAAAGAATAAAAATATAAATTTTAATATATAACAATTACCCTTTTTTCCAGCATATGTGCTGCTGAAAAGAGCACTAGATAACAATTACTGACCACAATGTCATACATTTATGCTATTTTGACCAATTACATTCAAACAATAATTGTAGCGATAATCCAGAGAAAAATGTTAACAGTTACAGCCTTGAGAACACAAGACAATCTTCAAAATTAGACCCCCAAGGAAACAGGACTTAAAAAATAAATAAATGTAACTTCACATAAGCATTTTTGTTGCAGAGAAGTATGATCAGGTGATTAATAAAAAAAAAAACTTTTCAAGTATATTACAGTAAGAGAGAAATCTGTGGGGGAAGTAGAATGGAAATACAAGTTCAAGGAGCAAAATAAAAAAAAGAGTGGAATAAAATTTCCAACTGTTAAGAGCCCGTTCTTGTATTTTTTTAATACATAATTTTTCATTTATTTTCATGATCTTGTGTGATTAGGTGCATGGATTTTGGGGGGGTTTGTTTAGTTTTTACTTCATAATCATTAACAACTCTGCAATCCAGCCAGATTTGGAGGAGAGTAAGGAGAATACAGAACCCTTGGGACTTCAGGGAGGTGCAGATTACGGGGTATCCTGAGCAGATGGAGGTGAGGGGAGCTTTGCAGAGCTACAGAAGGAATTGTCTGATAGTCCAGATCAAACACAAGTGAAATTTTAGGTGCCTGATGGCTCAGTCAGTTAAGTGTCTGACTCCTGGTTGGGGCTCAGGTCATGATCAGGTTTATGAGAATGAGCCCCACAATGGGCTTTGCGCTGAAAGCTTTGAGCCTTCTTGGGATTTTTCTCTCCCTTTCTTTGTGTCCCTCTCTAGCCTGCTCTCTCTCTCTCTGAAAATAATAATAATAAATAAACATAAAAATTTTTTCAAAGCTTTTTAAATGTTTTATTTATTTCTGAGAGAGAGAGACAGCGTGAGCAGGGGAGGGTCAGAGAGAGAGGGAGTCACAGAATCTGAAACAGGCTCCAGGCTCTGAGCTGTCAGCACAGAGCCCGACGCGGGGCTCGAACCCACGAACCGTGAGATCATGACCTGAGCCGAAGTGGGACGCTTAACCGACAGAGCCACCCAGGCGCCCCAAAAACAAAATTGTTTAAATTAAAAAAAAAAAAAAACGCAAGTCCAATTTATTAGACTTGTCCACAGTCCACGATCAACGGTGATGTTCCTCTTGGTCCCACGATTCCTGGACTCGAAGCAATCCCTGGCCTCCGCGATATCCCTGCCCTCTGTCCCCTTGCTGGAGACCACACGCTTGCCATCAGAGTGGTCTTGGGGGTGCGAGGGCAAACCAGGAACCATTTGTATTGGGTCCCGCACTTGCCATGGACGAGATGGCAGGACCCGCGTGCCTCAGGGTGAAATTCTCGTCTGCTTGCTGTGTCGGGAACTTTGCAAACAGCTCCACGGAGGTGCCCCCACGGCAGGGGTGACCGTGGCCAGGTGGTGCAGGCAACTCTGGGGTGGCGGCATCTGCTCAAGGATTTTGGTTTTTAAAGGATGGCGGGTGTATTTAAAAATGGGAAGTAATAGCCTCATATATGAATATGATGCTTGGGAAGTTAGGCTGCCACTATTTAAACTTACGATACGTATATTGTGGATCCAACTGAGAAATGTGCAAGGGAGGGGTGCCTGGGTGGCTCAGTTCGTAAAGCGTCAGACTTCAGCTCAGGTCATGATCTCGCGGTTCGTGGGTTCGAGCCCCGCGTCGGGCTCTTGTGCTGACAGCTCAGAGCCTGGAGCCTGTCTTCGGATTCTCTGCCTCCCTCTCTCTCTGACCCTCCCCTGCTCATGCTATCTCTATCTCTCTCTCAAAAAAATAAATAAAACATTAAAAAAAATTTTTTTTAAACATCCTTTAAAAAAAAAAAAAGAAATGTGCAAGGGAAACATAGTTTTTAGAAGTTCTTTTAGGAGAGGGGCGCCTGGGTGGTTCAGCCAGTTAAGCATCCGACTCTTGGTTTCAGCTCAGGTCAAGAACTCACAGTTCCTAAGTTGGAGCCCCACACGGGGCTCTGCTCTGACAGTGTGGAGCCTGCTTGGGATTCTCTCTCCCTCTCTGTCTCTCTCTGCCCCTCCCTGCTCGCTCTCTATTTCTCTTTCTCAAAAATAAATAGATAAACATTAAAAAAAGAAAAAAGAACTTCTCTTAGTAGAAATACAAGTAAGACACTTGAAGATCACTCCACAAGACCTTTTGTCTGTCTCCTGAGCAGTAACCATATACCAGACAAAACACTCAGAATTGAGACTGACCGTGTCCCTGCTCTCACACAGGTAACATCTAGTAAGTAATAAACAAATAAAAACAAAGGTGAAAAAAAGCCAGTTTCAGGAATTGAGACTTTGTAACACATAATATAGGTGAGCCTTGAACAACACAGGGATTAGGGGCACACACACACCCCCCTGCACAGTTGAAAATCTGCACGTAACTTTGATTCCTCCAGAAGTTAACTACTAATAACCTACTGTTGACCACAAGCCTTACCAATAACGTAAACAGTTGATAAGTGTAGATTTTTGTATGTTGTGTGTATTATATACTGTATTCTTTTTTTTTTTTACAAATACTTTATTGTCAAATTAGTTTCCACATAACACCCAGTGCTCTTCCCCACAAGTGCCCTCCTCCATGCCCATCCCCCTCCCCCCCCTTATATACTGTATTCTTACAATAAAAGGAGGCAGAGGAAAGAAAATGTTAAGAAAATCAGGGGCACCTGGGTGGCTCAGTCAGTTAAGCATCTGGCTCTTGATTTCAGCTCAGGAGATCAAGCCCTGGTGTGAGGCTTTGTGCTGACAGTGTGGAGCCTGCTTGGGATTCTCTCTCTCTGCCTCTCCATAGCGCACTCTCTCTATCTCTCTCTCTCAAAATAAATAAATAAACACTAAAAAAAAAAAAAGAAAATCATAAGGAACCGAAAATACACATATAGTACTGTACCACATTCATAGGAAAAATTCTGCATGTAAGTGGACCTGTATAGTTCAGACCTGTGTTATTCAAGGGTCAACTGTAAACAATTGTTTACAGAAAGTTCCTCGGGTTGAGGGGGAGAAGGTTGAGTGTTGAGGGCAGAGAGGCAGATGAGTGGGTCAAGGTAAATGTCACAGGGGAGGTGATGTTTGAGCTGAGACCTGAATGATGAGAGTGGCAGCAACCAGAAAATCTGGGGAAGAGAGCTTCAGGCTTAGGAAACAGTAAGTACAAAGGCCCTGTGGCAGGAATAAGCTTGGTATGTTCCAGGAACAAAAAGAAGACGCTTGTGGCTGGAGTATGGTGACCCAAGCAAGGGAAGTGTTGAAAAGCTAGGTTGGGGACGTGTAGACTACAAGAGAGTCTGAATTTTATTCTCAAGACAGTAGAAATCCTTTATTTTTTTTAATTTTTAAAATATTTTTATTTATTTCTGAGAGAGAGAGAGAGAGAGAGAACGTGAGTAGGGGAGGGTCAGAGAGAGAGGGAGGCACAGAATCTGAAGCAGGCTCCAGGCTTCAAGCTAGCGATCAGTACAGAGCCCGACGCAGGGCTCGAACCCACAAACTGTGAGATCATGACCGGAGCCAAAGTCGAACGTTCAACCAACTGAGCCACCCAGGCGCCCCTGTAGAAATCCTTTGGAACTGAGTTTTTCAACCTCCACCCTATTGACATTTGGTCCAGATAAGTTGGTGGCAGTGGGGGTTGGGGGGGGCTGTCCTGGGCAGTGCAGGATGTTTGGAAGCAATCTGTCCTCTATTCACTAAATGCCAGTAGCAGCCTACCTGACTCCTAGTTGTGACAACCAAAAATCTCTCCAGACATTGCCAGTTACCCCTCTGGGCGGATGTATCCTTAGAAAGGGATGCTACACAGCCACCAGAAATTGGTGATGCTGGTGTACACCTGTTGAGCAGGAAAACACTCCTGACCCCAGTGAGTCGTGGCAGATTGAACACATTTTATCTCCGCTCCCCTCCATAACCTTGCTGAAATGACCATCGAGGAATAAGAAAGGTTTCAATTAACGAGACGAGAACAGGACAGGGAACGATATCCGATGAGGAATGGGGACGCAATCTAGCAGATGGCAAACAAGAGGTAAGCGGGTGAGCAAAATACAAGACGGAGGCCCGCAAGCTCTACGCTGAGCCCTGCCCTAGAGGCCAGAGGAGTCTGAGAAACCAGTTACACGTGGCGGCTGAAATGCTGGAGGGCTGCGTGGAAGTCAGCACAGGGGAAGCCACCCTGCAGAGCGCGCGACTCCATCTTCCCCAGCCACTGCACAAGACAGGAGGCATTAGCGAGCCCGTATTTGGGAAGTGGGCAGGAGTGGGTGGTAGAACGGAGGATTACGGGAGAGAGTCCCTGGGAAAGGGGAGACCCCCAAGCCCTCACCCGACTCTGCCCCCACAATGAGGACAGTCAGGCGAAGACCTCTTAAGAGTCAAGATTGGCTAGTGTTGGCTATGTCGTGCTGCAGTAACAAAACCCACCTGAAACTCAGTACTTCAAACCAGGTAAGGTCCGTTATTTGTTCAAGCTTCATGTCCTGTGAGCTGTATGTACTCAGCCTGTTAGAGCAGCTGTGGTCTTGAAGATGGATGATCACCTCGCCAAAGGAAACAGAGAGCCTCGGAGGGTCCCACAGTGGTCAGTAAATGCTCCGGCTTGGAGCGACACGTATCATTTTTTAGATGGAATTCACATCTAAATTTTTCATAGTGTAAATACACATAGTGTAAAATTCACCATTTATTTATTTATTTCCTTTTTTAGAGAGAGAGCACGCAAGTGGGGAGGATGGGCAGAAGGAGAGGGAGGGAGAGAATCTTAAGTAGGCTCCATGCTCAGCTTAGAGCCGGATGTGGGGCTCCATCCCATGACCCTAGGATCATGACCTGAGATAAAATCAGAAGGCAGACACTCTACCAACTGAGCCACCCAAGCGGCCCCAAAATTCACCATTTAAAAATGAGTAACTCAGGGCGCTTGGGTGGCTCAGTCGGTTAAGCATCCAACTCTGGCTCAAGTCATGATCTCACCGTTCGTGGGTTTGAGCCCTGCGTCGGGCTCTGTGCTGACAGCTCAGAGCCTGGAGCCTACTTCAGATTCTGTCTCCCTCTCTCTCTGCCTCTCCCCTGCTCACGCTCTGTCTCTCCTGCTTTCAAAGCTAAATAAACAGGGGTGCCTGAGTTGCTCAATCTGTTAAGCGTCCAGCTTCGGCTCAGGTCATGATCTCATGGTTCATGGGTTTGAGCCCCGTGTCGGGCTCTGTGCTGACAGCTAGCTCAGAGCCTGGAGCCTGTTTCAGATTCTGTGTCTCCCTCTTTCTCTGACCCTCTCCTGCTCACGCTCTTTCTCTCTCTCTCAGAAATAAATTTTTAAAAAACATTTTTAAAAAAATAAACAGTAAAAACTTTTTTTTAATTAAAGAAAAGCACAATTTTTGGGGCACCTGGCTGGCTCATTCAGAAAAGCATGTGACTCTTGATCTTGGGGGTATAAGTTCAAGCCCCACGTTGGATGTAGAGATTACTTAAAATTTTTAAATCTTAAAATCAAGCAAGCAAACAATTCACTGGTATTTAGTACCTTCACAATGTTATATACCCCCACCTTCTTTTAGTTCAAAACATTATGATCACCCCAGAAAGGATCCCGTGCCCAAAAACAACTGCTCCCCAGGCTCCTCTTCCCTGGCCTCTGGCAGACATCCGTCTGCAGCAATATGTCTCTGGATTGACCTGTTCCAGATCTTTTACGTATATTCACCCTCACTACTTGTGGATTCCGTATTCCTGAATTTGCCTACTCTCTAAAATGTATTTGTAATCTCACAATCAGTCCTTGCGGCTGCTTTCACAGTCAAAACAAAATATTTGAGTTGCTTAACACGCTTGTTCCCAACTGAGGTCAAACAATGCAACCCTCCTTCTCTTTCAGCTCTCATGCTGTAAACAAGCATCTGTGGTGGTGTGTTTGGGGCCCTGTATTTTGCATTTTTATTGGTGCTTTCTGTTGGCGATTTCACGGTGTGAAATGGTCCAGGGGCGCCTGGGTGGCTCAGTCGTTTAAGCTTCCGATCCTTGATTCCTGGTCAGGTCATGATCTCATGGTTTGTGAGATGGAGCCCCACGTTGGGCTCTGTGCTGATAGCACGGAGCCTGCTTGGGATTCTTTCTCTCACTCTTTCTCTCTCTCTGCCCCTCCACTGCTCACGTGTATGCACTCTCTATCTCTCAAATCAGTTAACTTTAAAATAAATAAATAAATAAATAAATAAAATGGTCCCGAGCATAGTGCTGGAGTGCTGTCTACTGTGTTATGAAAGTACATGTGTTAGATAAGCTTTGCTCAAGCACGGGTTATAATCTATTGGCTGTGACTTCAATATTAATGAATAAAAATGTATATATACAGTATGATTTATTTTTTTAAGTTTATTTACTTATTTTGAGAGAGACAAAGCAAGAGCATAGGCGGGGGAGGGACAGAGAGAGAGGGAGAGAGAGAGAGAGAGGGAGAAAGAATCCCAAGCAGGCTCTGAGCTGTCTGTGCAGAGCCCAAGGAACACAGGGGCTTGAACCCAGGAACTGTGAGATCATGACCTGAGCCGAAATCAAGAGTCTGATGCTTAACCACCCAGGAGCCCCTCAATAAGATTTCTTTTTTTTTTTTATGTTTATTTATTTTCTAGAGAGACAAAGAGATGTGGGGCTTGAACTCACAAACTGCAAGATCATGACCTGAGCCAAAGTCAGATGCTTAATGGACTAAGCAACCCAGGTGCCCCTATATGATTTATTTAACAAGAAGCACACATAAATTAAGGGGTTATGCATTCGTTAGTTCACAAACATGTTGTGTCCAGGGGCTCACTTTTCCCATAGGAACAAGAGCTCAGTATGTGCTAATTCAGTGTTCTCAGTGCCTTTATTGAGTATTACTACCATGAACACTGAGGATCAGCTATAAGTGGAATCATACACCCTGTGACCTTTGGTCTGGCTCCTTTCACTTAGCATAATGTTTTTAATGTTCATCCACGTTGTATCATGTGTGAGAGCTTCATCATTTCAGCGGCTGGATGATACTCCAATGTGTGAATATACCATGATTTGTTTGGCCATTCATCAGTTAATGGACATCTGGACTGTTTCCAACTTTTCCATTGTGAATAGTGCTGCTATTAACAGGTGTGCCTGTGCATTTGTTTGAGTACCTGTTTGTGTTATTTTAGGTTAACTACCTAGGAGTGGAATTGCTGGGTCATAGGTAACTCTGTGTTTGACTTTTTGAGGGACCAATGTTTTCCGTGGCAGCTGAACCATTTTACCTTCCCACCAACAGTGCACGAGGGCTCCAATTTCGCCACACCCTCACCAACACTTGTTTTCTGTTTGGTTGTTTGTTTACATTGCAGGGAACCTCCTGGGTGTATCTGCATTTCCTTGATGAGTAATGATGTTGGGCATTTTGTTATGTACTGGTTAATCATTTGCATATCTTCTTTGGAGTGCCTGTTCAAGTGTGTTGCCCATGTTTTTTCATCAGGTTGTCTGCTTACTTGTCGTTGGGTTAAGTTTTCTCCATATATTCTGGATGCTAGGCCTTTATCAGATAGATAACTTGCAAACACTTTTTCCTACTCTGTTGGCTGTCTTTTCACTTTCTAATGTCCTTTGATGCACAGAAGCTTTTAATTTGTGAAAGTCCAATTTGTCTTATGTTTTTGTTGTTGCCTGGGCTGTTGGTGTCCCATCTAAGAGTCCAAGATCATGAGGATTCACTTCAATGTTTTCCAGGAGTGTTATAGTTTCAGCTCTTATATTTAGATCATTGATCCATTTTGAATTAATTTTTGTTTATGGCATGAGGTAGGGGTCTCACTTCACTCTTTCTCACACGCATATCTGCTTGTCCCATTCATTGAAAAGACTATTCTTTCCCCCGATGAATGATCTTTGAATGATCTTGGCACCTTCATAAAGCATTACTTGCCCACTGGTTAGAACTATCCATGCAGGGGTGCCTGGGTAGTTCAGTCGGTTGAGCGTCCAGCTTCGGCTCAGGTCATGATCTTACGGTTCATGGCTTTGAGCCCTGCGTCGGGCTCTGTGCTGACAGCTCAGAGCATGGAGCCTGCTTCAGATTCTGTGTCTCCCTCTCTCTGACCCTTCCCTGCTCACACTGTCTCTCTCTCTCTCTCTCCGAAATAAAATTTTAAAACCTTAAAAAAAAACTTTAAAAAAGAACTATTCATGCAATCCAGGCCAACTTCAAGGGGTCAGGTATGGCTGAAAGGAGGGAGATGAAAAAAAATACTTGGTAAATAAAACCAATAACTACCAAACCTTCATGGAGGAGACTGTAGAATTCTTATCCAGGAAACTGATTAGTCCAAGGGGAAGATCTACAGATACTGACATTTGGAGCTCTCCAGTGATAAGCCTTGATCCCTCACATCTCCCTACAATGGAACCGACTGGTCTACAAACCTCTCTTCATGGCAGACCTTTCTAGAAGCTTTTTGTGTTTCACTCTAAACTATGAACAGGCATCCAAAGAGTCCAGACATCTGAGAAAAGCTGTTATTATGAAAGACAGATCCAAAACAATTAGCAAAAAGGGAGTTGGAGGAACAACGAGGGTAATAAAGTTCTGAAAAGCTACCGTAAGCATCGTAGAGAGATAACAGATGACGCGTCATAGCTAAAACATGAACAAGGAATCTTTTAAAAGGAACATTCAGGGAACAAAAAACAAAAACAAACAAAAAGCTCTGAGAAATGAAGAAATCAAAAAGTAAAAAATATTGAATGAAACAAGGGGAAGAAAAAATTGAGTCATCTTCCAGAGAGAAGAGAAAACGGAGGGCATTAGAAGCTCACAAAAGCCGGTCTAACATCTAAATAATCACAATTTCTCAAAAATAAAACTGAAAATACAAAGGAGAAATTTATCAAAGAAAGAATATGAAAGAAAGCTTTTCAGAGCTGGTGGACATGGTCATGTTTTACTGATACGACTGGAGGATTGAAAGTGAATTCACGACTTCTGTAACGTATCTCAAAATATTTCGTCAAACCACAGTGAGATACCACACTGTATGTTCTAGAATGGCTGTAGTAGAAACGACAGCATCAAAAACGGATGCAGGTTCCAGTGTATCTTCCTTCTCCCCAAAGTCACGTCTAGCTCTTTTGCCCCCCAGCTGCCGGTGTTGCTGATACTACAGCAACTTGAGGTCCACCATCCCTCATGATGAGTCGTGAGGATTCACACCGATTCTGCTTCCCTGATCCAACCCTCATTGATGTAAGCTTGGTACTAATTATCCAGAGAAGGTGGCCACATAGTCATTAACGCTACTGCAATCGTAGGACATGTCTGGAAGGCCTTACCAGCCACTGGTAATCGTAGGATATTTGGAGGGAGGGGTTTGGAGGGAGGGGGGAGGGGGAGGGAGACCTACCATTCCCATATTTATCTGTTTGCATTTTTTTTTTCACCTTGTGCGTGTATATAGTTTTCAAACACACGCTCATGGTAAAATATAACATGGCTCTGGAAAAAGTGCACAATATATGTAGACTGTATAGTGTATCTCATTGTGGTTTAAATTTGCATTTGTAAGTCTGAGGATTCGTATTCTATGTTATTGGCCATATGGATTCCTTACTCTTTGCAAGGGCATGTTAAAGTCTTTTGCCATTTTTCTACCAGTTGTCTATTTCTCAGAGATCTGAAGGAGTTCTTTGCTCTGGGGATAAATTCTTTGTCATTTATGTATATTGCAGGTATCTTTTACTCCTCTGTGATTTTTTTTAACCTTCTTTTGAAGAAGTTTCTTTCAAGGAGAGTTTCTAAATTTAGTTCAGTTGAATTTATTGACCTATTTCCTTATTGCTAGTGCTCTCTGTGTTTATTTAAGTCATATGCTAAGTCTTGATTTTCCATAAAGCAAATCTTTCACTTTGCTTTCCCCCCGACCAAGAGTGTCTGGCTATTTTTGCCTCTTTCCATTCCCATTTAAGTTTTGGAATCAGATTGTCAAGTTCTGGGAAAAAGAAAGATGAGATTTTGATTGGAGTTGTTTGATCCATAATCATTGTAAAGGGGAATTAACACCTTTAAATCTTGAGTTTCCTAACCAATTAACATGGTAGAACTCTTCATTGATTTAGGTCTTCTTTAATGTCTCTCAAAAAAAATTTTTTTACAATATTTCAAAGAGGTTTAGTACATCTTTTGTGAGACTAAACTTTTTTAAGTTTATTTATTTATTTTGAGAGAGAGAGACAGAGAGTGAGCAGGGGAGGGGCAGAGAGCAAGGGAGAGAAAGAATCCCAAGCAGGCCTCATGATGTAGGGCTCGAACTCATGAACAGTGAGATCATGACCTGGGCTGAAACCAAGAGTTGGACGCATAACCAGCTGAGCCACCCTGGATCTTTTTCTTAGGTACTCATTGGTAAAGAAGGGAAACTTGCTTTTCACTCTTTTGAACTGTGGAAATTTTTTTTTTTTACCATATGCATGTGTTTTCAAATACAATTTTGGGTCATCATTTATTAAGTTGTGCTATGCTAGGGGCACCTGGGTGGCTTAGTCGGTTAAGCGTCCGACTTTCGCTTAGGTCATGATCTCGAGGTTCGTGGGTTCGAGCCCCGCGTCGGGCTCTGTGCTGACTGCCAGCTCAGAGCCTGGTGCCTGTTTCAGTCTGTGACTCCCTCTCTCTCCGATCCTCCCCTGCTCACGCTGTCTCTCTCTCTCTCCTAGAAATAAATAAAAACATTAAAAAAAATTTAAATTGTGCTATGCTAAGCATTTTATACGCCACACTTGTTTTCTCTTCTTCTCCCAGCAACCAGAGCTCATGTACCCAAGCCATGATATTTACTTTTAGGTGCCCGTGAAAAATAGTTTAATTATTTAGAATACAAGAAAATGATCAATACGACCCTGCCTTTGTTATATTTGTCTTTATACCAACGCAGTCATAAAATATAGTGTTAGATTATTTTTTTATGCAGGAATCGGGCCCAGCTGCTAACCCTACCAGGTGGGTACTATTGTTATACCAATTATCCAAGGAAGGAAACTCAAGACTGAGAAGTGCCTTGGCCAAGGTCAGACAGCTGGAGAGTGTGGGAACAGGGACTTGAACCCAGGCTGGGGGCCCCTAAAGCTTGGCGACCAGGCTACAGGACCTCTGGATCAGCACATTCATGTCCAGAGGACAAGTCTGACTAGAGCTGGGGAGGTTTACTCCAGAAGGAGAAGAGTTAGAAGAGATTTTATAGAGTCTCCAAATCTCTTAAGGGCTGTCATGTGGAAAAAGATTAGCCTTGTTTTGAATTGTTCCCGAGAACAGAGCTAGGATACGTGGGGTGGGGTTTCAGGGAAGTAGATTTTGATCCCATGATACAGTGAACTTACTGAAACTAACAAAACCCCAGGCAGTGGCAATTTCTCCCGAGGACCTTAGGTGGGGAGTCTGACCCCAGACACTGACAAGAGAATTCCAAACAAGGCTCCAATGGAGAGGCTTGCTGGCTTGGGAGCTTTGGATGAGAGCAGGGTGAACTTTTATGTCCCTTGGACATGAAGAGTCTACAGCTATAAATGTGACCCGTTCATCAGTATAGGGGAGGTGGGATCCTCCCCTCTCGTAACCCCAGTTTCCCCAATCCTTGCTGAGCCCTCTCATACACCGTGGGTGGGAGCCTAAATGAACGGTCTGTTTGGAAGAGCTGTTCGCAGTATCTGTTAATATTTAGACCGTATCTTTGACTTAGCAATTCTGTACGGAAGAATCTATTCGTAATATGAATACACGGATATGCAGAGATATTTGCCCAGGGGCGTTCGCCGCAGTATGTTTATAACTGCAAAAGTTTGGCAACAACCTAAGGGTCCATCAGGGGACTGGTTAAATGGATGATGATATAAGGTTGACATATCATGAGTGATGAAGACCCCCACCTTTGAGGATGTCACCCTTGGGGAGGGTGGGGGAGCATCAGACAATTAACAAACATATGTAATAACTTAAATTTTACAACACGTTAGAAGGTGGTGAGGGCTGTGTTGGCAACTTGGGAATGTGGAGGTAGAGGCAAGATGCAATTTTCAGTAGGGTGGCTGGGGTAGGTCTCACTGGGAAGGTAACAGCAGAGAAAGACTAGAAGTGCAGGGGGACACCTGCCCCTTCCAGTCATTCTTTTTATAATTTTTAAAAGTTTTTACATTTTTAAGAAAACATTTTAATGTTTTTTTTTAATTTTTTTTAATGTTTTATTTATTTCTAGGAGAGAGAGAGAGAGACAGCGTGAGCAGGGGAGGGTCAGAGAGAGAGGGAGTCACAGACTGAAACAGGCTCCAGGATCTGAGCTGGCAGTCAGCACAGAGCCCGACGCGGGGCTTGAACCCATGAACCGCGAGATCATGACCTAAGCGAAAGCCGGACGCTTAACCGACTAAGCCACCCAGGCGCCCCATTAATGTTTATTTTTGAGAGACAGAGAGAGAGAGACAGACAAAGTGCAAGTGGGGGAGGGGCGGAGAGCAAAGGAGACCCAGAATCCCAAGTAGGCTCCAGGTGGGACTGTCAGCACAGAGCCTGATGTGAGGCTTGAACTCAGAAACCGTGAGATCATGACCTGAAGTGAAGTCGCACATTTAACCAACTGAACCACCCAAGCACCCTAATTTTTTTTCTTAAAGTAGGCTCCACACCCAACATAGGGCTTGAACTCACAACCCAGAGATCAAGAGTCGATGCTCCACTAAGTCAGCCAGGTGCCTCCTTCCTACATTGGAAGGGAAAATTTTCTGGGATAACACGTTTGATGGGTCTGGCAATCAGCAGGCCTTGCAAGGACTATTGTTCATTTTAGTCCCAAAATTAACAAGAGCTCATAAAGCTCTTATCTAAGGAAGCTGCCCCAATGCATTTCAGTTTGCAAATGAAGAGTGGGAGGCCTTGAGTTCTGGTGACTGTCTTATCTACTTCCCAGAAAGGAATTGAAACATCTCAGCTGAGGGAAAGGTCCCCGCCTGGGTCCACCGCTTGTCTGCCTGCCTTTGCAGCAATGGGCCCATTGTGTTTCCATCAGTTTAACTGCGTAGGCAAGTTCCTCAGCTCCCTTTGTCCTTGATAAAGCCACACAGGGCCTCCCCCAGGAGGCAATGATGAAGCCATTGGTCTGGCAAAGTCTCTCCCTGGACAGGAGGCTACTAATCAGCAGCTCCTTAAACCACAAGAATTCATCCTTATCAGTGCATTTATTCTGTGTCCTGGCAACGGACAGATGGGAGGTATCCAAGGGTTCAGTTGCTTGCTTTCCCTGACTCCAAGCAGGCCTTATCTGGTTCCTTATAAAAATGGCTCCAGCCTCCTTAGGGTAACAGGTGCCTAATGTGGGTCTGCTCTGGTTTACATGTTACCTGAAATAGAGAAAGGGGCTCCTTCAGGAGGAAAAAAGACAAAGAGGTTTTTGCACAGAGCCAAAAATCAGTATCCCAAGACAGATCAATAAAAATCCCAATGGGAGGGATGAGGGAAGGTTTCAGCGGCACCAGCAACATTGCTGTTAGGACCAGAGAAGACACAATTGGGGTTTTGACTCAGGGAAAGGGGGGATGGCGTCCCGGGCGGAAGGCACAGCAAAGAAAAGCACATGGGAGCTCCTAACAATGGACAATATTCAAGCTGTTCTAAGTAGTTCCTTTTGTCCAAAACATACTGACACAGAAAAGAATAAATAATAGTAATAACTAACATTTATTGTGTAATTATATGTGCCCAGCAGCATTTGAAACACTTTCTGCTCTGTCTGATCCTCATAACAGTCCTCTGAGCAAGTTCTGTATACCAGTATCCCAACTCTCTAAGCCGGGAAGAAGAGGCAAAGATAGACTGATAATTTGCCCATTGGTGGCACCACCAATATTAATAACCACAACTATCAGCTGCCACTGATTGGTCACCAAGCACCCCCCCCTCCCCCGCGAGTGTTGGATGAAGCTTCTCTTCTGATCTGACCGTCACTGTCCAGGTGAGGAAACTGAGGCTTCAGTAGAAGTAAGATTTTTGTACGTTATTGAAGCTAAGCTGGTACTCATTCTAACTAGCTTGTTTTAAATTAAGACGTTAATTGCAATTTCCAGGCCAACCTCAAAGGACATAGCTGGAAAATATATAGTACAAGAGATAAAGGGACCAAAATGGTACACTAGACAATATTTATCTAACAAAAAAATAGGCAGTAATGGGGGAATTGAGGAACAAAAAAGACACGACACAGAGAAAGCAAATAGCAAAATAGAAGTAAGTCTTATCAGTAATTGCATGCAATGTAAGTGGATTAAACTGTCCAGTTAAAAAGCAGGTTGACAGGGCGCCTGGGTGACTCAGTGGGTTAAGCGTCCAACTTCAATTCAGGTCATGAGCTCATGGTTTGTGGGTTCGTGCCCTGCCTCAGGCTCTGTACTGACAGTGCAGAGCCTGGAGCCTGCTTCAGATTCTGTGTCTCCCTCTCTCTCTGCCCCTCCCCCCACTCATGTTCCTTTCTCTCTGTCTCAATAAGAAATAAACATTTAAAAAAAAGCACAGGTTGACAGAGTAGTAAAAGAACGTGAACCAACCTTACACCCACTAGACATAAACAGATGGAAAGACAAAAGATAGAAAAAGGTATTCCATGCAAACAGTGGTCAAGACAGCTGGAATGGTTATACTGATGTCAGAAAAATAGACTTTAAGGGCACCTGGCTGGCTCAGTCAGTGAAGCTTGCAACTCTTTATCCCAGGGTTGTGAGTTTGAGTCCCGCATCGGGTGTAGAGATTTCTTAAAATCTTTAAAAAAAAAAAAAAAAAAAGGAAAAGAAAAATAGACTTTAAATAAGAAACTGTTATAAGAGACAAGGACATTATGTAATGATAAAAGGGTAAATCCTTTAAGAAGATATAACAATGATTAATCTATATGTACTCTGAAATGTATGAAATAACAACTGCCAGAGTTGAAGGAGAAATTGTTTAACAATAATAGTTGGATACTACAACACCCTATTTTCAACAATGGATAGAACTGCTAGATAAAAAAATAAAAAAACAAGGAAAAGGGCACCTGGGTGGCTCAGTCAGTTGAGCGTCCAACTTCAGCCCAGGTCATGATCTCACGGTTTGTGAGTTCAAGCCTCAAGTCAGACTCTGTGCTGACAGCTGGAGTCTGCTCTGGATTCTGTGTCTCCCTCTATCTCTGCCCCTCCCCTACTCATACTCTGTATCTCTCTCTGTCAAAAATAAAAATAAAAATAAGCACTAAAATTTTTTTAAATAAATTAATAAACAAATAAATAAATAAACAAGGAGAGAGAGAACTTGAACAACACTCTAAAGCAATTAGACCTAACAGGCATATATACAACATCTCACTCAAAAACATCATGTTAATAGAATGGAAGGGGAGGAAAACCACATGAACATCTCAATGAGGCAGAAAAAAAAAATACCTGATAAAATCCAACACCTTTTCATGATCAGAATAACCCCACAATTGGAAAGAAACTACGTTAGCATGATAAGGGGCATAGAGGAAAAGCCTTCATATGCAGTAATGGGAGACTTAAAGCTTTCCCCTTAAGATTGGGAATGAGACAAGAATGCTTACTTTTGCTGGTTCTAGTCAACATTCCACATGAATGTTTAATAATACAGGCTTTATGATTCCAGTATGGTGAGGCCAATAAAGAGGGCAGCATGGAAAAGATAGTTCATTGGGGCACCTGGGGGCTCAGTCGGTTGAGCAGCTGACTTCGGTTCAGGTCATGATCTCACAGCTCATGGGTTTGAGCTCTGCATCGGGCTCTGTGCTGACAGCTCAGAGCCGGAACCTGCTTCAGATTCTGTGTGTGTGTGTCTCTCTCTCTGTAACCCCAACCCTGCATTCTGTCTCTCTCTCCTTCAAAAATAAATAAACATTTAAAACAAACTTTTAGTTAAGAAAGAAAGAAAGAAAGAAAGAAAGAAAGAAAGAAAGAAAGAAAGAAAGAAAGAAAGAAAGAAAGAAAAGAAAAGAAAGTTTATTATACCCACAGATGCCAAGAGAGAGGGGCTTGCCATATCACATGGGGGAGAGAGCATACAGGAAGCCCTGAGGTCAGTCAGGAGGCAGAGGGATAAGGGGTGCTGTGGGCAAGGAGAGCCTTTATTGGAGTTTCAGACGGACAGAATAGGAGAGCAGAGTAAACAGGTTTCTGATTGGCTAGTTTGAATAATTTCAGCAGGCTGTCGAGTATAGGGGCTGTGTCGAGTTGTCTGATACATGGCCTTCTAAATTATAAAACAGTGCTGACAGAAATTCAAGAAAACCTAATTAAATAGGTCTTCTGTGTGTTTATGGATTGGAAAGCTTAACAGTGTTAAAATGGCAACAGTATGCAAACCCAATCCACTAATTTAATGCACTCCCAGTAAATATCCCACTGTCCTTTTTAGTAGACATGGAAAAGCCAAATCCAAAATTTGTATGGTATTTTAAGGGACCCTGAAATGCCAAAAGGATCTTGGGAAAGACCAAGGTTGGAAAACTCGACTTCATGGTTTAAAACTTGCTACAAAGCTACGATGCCTGAACAGTTTGATACCGGCATAAGGATAGACATGTAGACAAATGGAATAGAGTTGAGATTCTGGAAATAACTCCGTATATCCACAGTTCATGGATTTTGACAAGATGCCAAGACTGTTGGTTGAGGGAAAGAACAATGTCTTCCACAAAATGATCATGGAACAACTTGACATCCACACGCAAAAGACGGCAGTTGGACCTTGAACTCACACTGTTTACAGAAACTCAAAATGGGTCAACAGCCTAAATACCATCTCCAGTTTATCAAAACTGAAAACATTTGTGCATGAGGGCACACTGTCAGACAGCCCACCGAATAGGAGAGAAAGTTTGCAAATTGTACATTTGATACGGCTCTGATACCCAGAATATTCAAAAACAAAAAACAAACCCACACAAAACTAAAAGACAACGATTACAACCCAAGAAAAGGAAAACAAATAATTCCATTTAAAAACGGACCAAGGGTTGGAGCGCCTGGGTGGCTCAGTCAGTTAAGCATCTGACTCTTGGTTTCAGCTCAAGTCATGATCTCATGGTTTCACAGGTTCGAGACCTGCATCAGGTTCCATGCTGACAGTGTAGAGCCTGCTTGGGATTCTCTCTCTCTCTCTCTCTCTCTCTCTCTCCCACCTCCTCTGTCTCTCTCTCTCTCTCAAAATAAGTAAACTTTACTTATTAAAAAAAAATATGGACCAACAGTTTGAAAAGACATTTCTTCAAAGAATATACTCAAATGGCCAACAAGCACACTCCAAGAGGATCATTGTTTACGAGGAAAGTGCCAAAAGAGAGGATCACCAGATGATCTGGCCCTTCCACGCCTAGGTATACATCAGAATGGAAAACAAGTGTTCAAACATTAACCTGTACCTGAATGTTCCCAGCCTCTTTAGTCATAACAGTCCCAAAGTGGAAACAACGTAAATTTCTAACGATTGTTGACTGGATCAACGGTCAACAGTCTCTCCATGCAATGGAATCATATTCAGCCACAAAAGGGAGCGAAGTACCCATACGAGCCACAATGTGAATGAATGTTGGAAACGTGCTGAGTGAAAGAACCCAGACCTTAAAGGCCGCATAGACCTCAAAAGTCTATGAATCTATTTATGTGAAACAACCAGAAAAAGCAAATCCACAGAGACTGAAAGGAGGCTAGTTGTTGGCAAGGGGTGGGAGTGGGGAAGCAGGGAGTGGGGGGAGTCTGCTCCATGGGGAAGGGGTTTGCACTTGGGGTGATGAAAAAATGCTCTGGCATAGATACTGGTGATGGTAGTGCAACATGGTGAGTGTGTTAAAAGCTGCTGAATTGTATCCTTTAAAATGGTGATTTTTATGTTATGTTAATTTCACCTCAATAAGTTAAGGAGTGAGTAGGAGACCCAGTATGAGGAGGGTTTTGCTAAGTGTTTCTGGGGAAGTCCTTGGATCTCTGGGAGAGATCCTATAGGTTGTTCTTTTCTCTTCTGACCCTCGTGGTGCCTGAATGTGATCTTTGAAACAGCTTGGGTCACCTCACCAACCATCAGAAAATTGTGTCCATCTGTGAGAATGTCACTGGCACGCAGTTTTGCACTGTGCCCTGAATAAATGCTTCCCCTCCCAGGAGGTAGTTGGGGCTGAGGTTTTCAGCCTGTGTTCTTCCTGGTATGTGGTTGGATCCTCTCCAGGAAGATGATTTTTTTAAAAAGTTGTTTGCCCAGAAGGATCCTTCCAGAATCTGCTTATGGCCGCCATGTATACCCACAGTAGGCCTGGAGAAATCCACGGGAATATAAAGAAAGGTAGCCAGGAACATATAGGCATGAGTCAGCTTTTAAACTTTCTCCAAGCATCTGTACTTCCAGTTAGGTTTAATATTAATTTTTCTTACCAATAAACAGATTTTACTTGCATGAAAAGTCTAATCAAGGGCTCCTGAATGGCTCAGTCAGTTGAGTGTCTGACTTCGGATCAGGTCATGGTCTTGTGGTTCATGGGTTCAAGCCCAGTGAGAGGCGCTGTGCTGAGAGCTCAGAGCCTAGATCCTGCTTAGGATTCTGTGTCTCCCTCTCTCTCTGCCCCTTCCCTGCTCACGCTCTGTCTCTTTCTCTCTCTCAAAAATAAATAAACGTTAAAAACATTTTTTTTAACTCTAACGCATCAACTTAAACCAAAATTTATTGACTCCTGTATCTAAAATGTCCAGAAGCAAATTTGGCTTCAATCACCATCCAGGAGCTCAGCAGTCTCTATCACTTGGTTCTGGCTTTCTCTTTGTTGGTGACATTGTCAGTCAGGTTCTCCTCACTCACAAAAAGGACACCCAGAACTTTCAGCTGTAGTTCTCCTAGTAACCCCCAAAGAAAGACTTATGCCTTTGTCCAGTAGCTCCTGCTGATGTCTTGGGTTCAAATCTCATTGGCCCTTCTCGGGTCACATGTCCATTCCTGAACCAGTCACTGCAGCTGGTGGGAGTGTGAGGAATGGGCTAAGTGACTAGAACCTGGTCTTATGTCCACTCTCACGGCTCCCACTTGAGGGGGGAGTTAGTAACTCCCCAGGGAACCTTAGGGTGCTGTCCATTCTGGAAGAGTGGACAGTGGAAGCTGAGTGGACCCAACAGATGGTTAAAGCACATGACGGACAAAGCCGTGTGCAATCTGCCCTTTCAAATTCACTGTCTCTCCAACCTTGTCACTTGAGCCTGCTTTCACTTCCTCACATGTACTCCCTGTTTCACCTCAGGGCCTTGCCACATGCTGTTCCATGTGTCTGGCATGCACTTCCACCCCTGTGCTTCGCTGACACCTACTTATCCGTTAGCTCTCAGCTCAAATATCACTTCACCAGGGAAGCTGTAGCAGGTTTATATAAACAACTGTAACTCCCATAGCACACGCTATTCTTACAAGGTGGCTCTGACACCCTCCCCATTGAGACGTGTGGTCTGTGTTCCCTTGCCCTGAATCCGGCTGAGCTTGAAGCGACCATCGAAGTGCCATTATGTGACTCTGGAAGGAGTGACATCATGTGACTTTCATTAAAGGTGAAAGCTTTTGTTTGATTGTCTTGGGATGCTCACTCTCAGAACCCAGGGGCCATGCCATACCTCTGTCCAAGTAGCCGTGGAAGGGCCCCCATGCTGGGGTGCTGGGATTCCTGGTCCGTATCCCTGGCTGAGAGCCAGTTGATAGCGGGCACTGACTTGCCTGCCAGCCAGCCATCTTAAAAGGGGATCCTCTAGAATCCTGACATCAAGTGACAGATGCCAGACATAAGAGACCACATGTTGTATGTTTCTATTTATATGAAATGCCCAGAATGTCAGCATCTATAGGGACAGAAGGTAGAATAGGCATTGCTAGGGGCTGGGGAGAGGGAAGCATGTGGAGTGACTTTTAATGAGGGCTAAGATTCCTTTTGAGGGAAATAAAAATGTCCTGGAATCAGATCGTGATGTTGGTGGCACAACCTGGTGGATCTACTAAAAACTACGAGTTGTATAGTTGATAAGGGTGAAATTTACGGCATGTAAGTTGTATCCTTAAGAAAGTAGACCCGACAATCCCAGTCACGCTGCCCTGGCTGATGCCATGTGGGGCACAGACTGGCTGTCCAGGCCAAATTCAGCCCAAATTGTAGCTTTGTAGACAAAAATGAATGTTGCTGTTTTAAGCCACTGAGTTTGGGGATGGTGGTTACAGAAAAATGGATACTGATATAGAAGCTTTCCTGACCACCTCCCCAGGGTAGGACAGGGCCCCTGCTGTCTCTGTATTTATTACAATACCTATATCCGTTTGTAACTGAATATTTGACTAATTGCTGCCTTCCTCATTGGCCAGTTAGCGCTGTGCAGTGTCTTTAGTAGGAACCAGTCCCCAGAGGCAGAGGTACCCACAGAGTTTGAGAACCTTGTGGCAGATGTCAACGTGGAAGGAAAGCAGGTAGAGTGGGCTTTGTGGCACAGAGCTGGGCAGGAAGATTGTGATCACTGGGGGCCTCCGTCCTACCTGGACACTCATGTTCTACTGATGTATTTCTCCATTGACAGACTTAGTAGTTTAGAAAAACTCCTAGAAAAATAGAGTCTGGAAGTCAAGCATTTCCCGACATGCCTATCATCCTGCTTGGGAACAAGAAGCGTCTTCAGCATGATGAGCGAGCAAGGCAGGAGCTGACCAAGCTGCGGCAGGAACTGGCAAAGACACTTTCTGCCTTCCTTTGGTTTTGCGCTTGAGACACACATAACTAGCCAGCATTCACGCCCACTGCTGAGGACCCTGCGGTGGTGTCAGAGGTAGGTACGTATGTCAGAGCTGCAAGGGGCCAAGGATGTGTTTGTAAGGATGTCATCAAGACCCAGCGCCACAGGGGCAACTCACCCGGGGATCACCTTGCCTGGCTGGGTTCAAGACTGGCTCTGCCACCAATCCCCTATGTGACCTCCAGCAAAGTGCTTGATGCTTCTCTGCTTTGGTTTTAGTGTGTATATCCTCATAACGTCAGAGAGGACAGGGAAGCCCTAAATGGGACAAAGATTTGGAAAACTGGTGGAAGTTTGGCGGAGGGCATCAACATTGACCTACATTCTTTTCCAGCATGCAAAAGTCCTCAGTGTATACATCTCTGACCCATCACAGATTTGTCTAGTCCAGCTGGAATATGAAATAATCTGTCCATCTGAGCAAAGGAAACTGAAGCCCTTGGACCTGGCATCAAATGTGTTTGTTGCTGTGGTTGAGTCTCTGCCTAGCTGTCTGAACTTGAGCAGGTCGCTTCAATTTCTCAGTCTCCCCTTTAAATCAGGATAACAGCACCTGTCTCCTGGGAATAAATTAAGTGGTGCACACAAAATGTCTCACATGGTATGTAGTACAGGGGTGAGTGCTTCTTCAAAAACAACAGCCGCTCCTGTTTTTTGGGTTTTTTTTTTTTTTTTTGGAGTGTCCTCAGCGCAACGATATCGCAAATAAAGACAGAAGCCATTTTCCCCCTTAATAAATCCAGAAAGAATGGATTTGAATTTGAATTTGAACTCCCCTGGGATTCAGACCCATCCCTTTGAATCAGCAGTTTGGATTTGGTTACCATAGGCTTGAGGGCCATGAATGGCCGATGTGGAGGCATGTTATATTTTCAAATTAAAAAAAAAATTTTAATGTTTATTTATTTTTGAAAGAGAGAGACAGAGCATGAGCGGAGAAGAGGCAGAGAGAGAGGGAAACACAGAATCTGAAGCAGGCTCCAGACTCTGGGCCATCAGCACATAGCCCATCTCGGGGTTTGAAGTCACAAACCGTGAGATCATGACCTGACCTGAAGTCAGAGGCTTAACTGACTGAGCCACCCAGGCGCCCCGACATGTCATATTTTCAAAAGCTGCCTTGACTTGTCTGACGAGAAGATACTGTTTCTGTAACGTAGTTGTCTCCAATTTGTAAAATTCCATCTATGGATTTTTTTCCCTCCTTCCTATTCTCTACCACCTCTTGCTGGAGGTCCTAAGAGAGATCATCTACCAGGAGGGAGATGACTAAATCTCCGGAAGACACTTGACTCATTTCAACTCATCTTTGCTTAGCTGGGTTCCTCTGACAAAACACATTTCAACAAGAGTTACTCAAGGATTCCTTAATCCCCAATCCTTTTGGTAAACAAGGCATTGAATAAATGTATTGCTCATCCCTCTGAAAAAGGCCTTTTGAAAGTGGCATTCTCATTTTACCTGGCAGATCCTTTTTACTTCCTCCAAAGGACTGACATTAATACCCACCGCCTGCCCCAACCCCCGCAAAAAAAAAAATTCCACATCAAAACCTCCCGCATGTCAACATTCCAGTGTGAGAACCATGTATACACCACAGTTCAGAAGGTGGACCCTGTAATCTCCAGGGGTTGCATTTTCTCGGTCGCTGTAGAGAAAGCCTGGGGTATAATTCTGGTCCCACTATGCAGTCTACTCGCTTCCGGCCACTTACTTATCTCAATGTCAGTTTCGTCTGTGAGATGAGCTGCGTTGCTTCATTCGTCCATTCTACAGATGTTTGTTCTCCCAGAGACGATCAAGATGGGTAAGATTTCTGTTCTGCGAAGCGATCCAGTGTGGGCACCGGTGTGAAATAGAATCGCCACCCTGCATCTGGAGGCAGCGCTGCCATGGTAGGGGTGGGGGGTGAGTTTGGGGGCCTTCTGAGGGTGACTTCGGTTCCACATTCCTGCTGCCTTCCAGATGCAGTGCAGGGAACGCCCTTTGCTCTGGGATTGCTGAATGATGAGTCACCGTGGAGAACCTGGGGAAGTAAAGCAAACAGGGGACCACAGGCCACTAGACCGATATTACTGGTCTCTAGGATTGGATCACAGTTTCTCTGGGAAGCTGACTCTATAGGAGAGAGGGCCATTGGGACAACGTCTAGGGAGAAGGCATGGAGGAGGAGAACAGGAAGTTGGACAGCTATGCAGTCTCCAAAAAAGGCCTCAGCCTACCCCTTCGGGCAGCTCTGAAGTTGAGGGATTCCTAACAAATTGTCCCAATCTTGGGTGAGGGGTCTGGCCCTTTAAATACCCCCCACAGGGTCCAGGCACTGGATTTGATCTGCCCTCAAGAAGAGGACATGACTCTGGGTTTCAGAGGGGACCATGGGAGTGGAGCACCTCTGCCTGGAAGCCTTCTCTTCTCTCTAAACCCCTCCCTTTTCTCGGCCCCTCCCATCTCCCAAAATAGATCTAAGAGGAGCACGTAATCTGGCCAGGGAAGATCTAGAAAGAACAGAGGTATAATGTGAGATCTGAAGAATGAGGAGAAATTCACTAGGGAGGAAGAGGAGGAAGTTTCTGGGCAGAGGAGAGGGCGTGTGCAGAGGCCCAGCAGTAATAGACAGAGGGAAAGAAGGGAGCTGGAGGCTGAGGGGAGAGAGGTTTCTCACTTCGCAGTAGCTGAAAACAGCTGAGTAGGGGTCAGTGGTCTTGGGGTCCGGCCCTGGCTCTACCATTTACTCAGAAGTTACTTAAACTCTAGAAACATCGGTTTCTCTGGTCAACAAGCATGACTGATAATACCTGGCTCTCCGCTGTTTTTAGGAGGACATAAAATAACACATACACAGTGAGAGCTTCATAGGTTATAAGGTGCCATGTTTATTATTACTGGCTAGTGCTCAGAAAACAATAATGGCTGATCTGTTACCAGTATACCCTTTGCCTGGAAAAATTATAGAACAAGAAGCTGGGAGTCGGCCAACTTTTTCTTAAAGAGCCAGATTAAATATTTAAAGTTTGTGGCCATGTGGTCTCTGTTGGAACTTCTCAGTCCTTGTAGCGTGAGAAAACCCACACTCTATGCATTCGAAACAGGCATGGCCGTGTGTTCTAGTAAGATTTCATTGATAGAAGCAGGCAGCGGCCCCATGTTCCAACAACCGAACCTGTAGTATTAAAAGATCAGAACAAGGTTCTGTGGCTTATGAAGACATTTCAGGTCCCTTCAGGTCCCCCTAACCCTGCCTTGCTCAGCATGGTCTCTGTACATCCCAGTTACATATACTCACATCAGCTTACAACATCGTATAACGATAAAACGAATTGAGACACAATGACAGAATTCCCATCTTATTCCGCGAAGCTCATAAATGCCATTTACTCCACTTGAGATGATCGGTTGCAATGATCCTGGGTCAGAAAGCTACTTGCGATTGCGGTAATGAGCAGTCATGCCAGGGCTCTGCATTTACTTCATATGTATGTGAAGGCAACTGTCCTGGCTTGGTTTAACCCAAAAAGCAGAATCTGGCTCCAGGGCTTATTGGCGAATAGTTTATTTTGGGAAGAATTCTGGGAAATCAGAGTGGGGAAACTGAAGGAGATGAAGCCAATGCAGTGGTGGGTCATAGTTACCGCCCTGGGCGGGAGCTCGGTCCCAACAGAGATCCCATAAGGAACTATCTAGAATATGTCTAAGAAATGTCCACCCAAGACATGGATTATCCACTGGTTCCCATTGGTCAAATGAGGTATTAATTACATTTTCCAGAATCGAGTGTGTGAAGGTATGTAATCAGGAGGTGGCACTGATGGTTGACGCTGCACACACTTGATTATGCACAGTGACACATGCACATAATGAAATCAACACTTAAATCAAAATTGGTCTATGAGTTAAAACATAAGTCTCTCTCTGAACATCACCCCCTAGATATCCAGTCTTCCTTCACAAGAGGAAATTTTTGCTCTACTCTTTTGTACAGCTTCTCAGAGGTAGCCTGTTGGTTACATTCCTCGTGCTATGTACTGGACTGTGCTTTTATTTTTTTATTTTTAAAATTGAAAAAAAAAGTTTTTTCTGAGAGAGAGAGACAGTGTGAACAGGGGAGGGTCAGAGAGAGAAGGAGACACAGAATCCGAAACAGACTCCAGGCTCTGAGCTAGCTGTCAGCACAGAGCCCGACGTGGGGTTCTAACCCATGAACCGTGAGATCATGACCTGAGCCGAGGTCGGGTGCTTAACCAACTGAGCCACCCAGGCACCCCTGACTGTGCTTTTAAAATTTTCTATCTATGCATCTTGCCGAGAATTACATATGTATACGTTCAGAACTCTATCTTCTTTGGAATGGCTGTATTTTGTTTACGACTATACTTTAATTTACTGAACCAGTTTCCCTACTGATGATACTGGGATTTCCAGTAACTTGTAAAAAGTCAAGTTGATTGAGATGTACATGCAGTAAAGTTCGTTCTTCCAAGTGTACGGCTCTATGAATTTTGATAAATGCACACAACCACATAGTCACAAGCAAGGTGTAGAACAGTTCCATGACTCCAAAAATCATCCTATTGTGTCCTTATACACAGTCCCCTTCATGCATCCCAGCCCTTGGCAACCACTTTCCATATCTTTTCCCAAAGGGGCTTTGCCTCTTCCAAAATTGTAAGTGGAATCATACCTGGTGTAGCTTTTTGAGTCTTGTTTCTTTCACCAAGCCCAATGCATTTGAGATTCATCCACGTTGTTACGTCAACCAGTGGCTGGTTCCTTTTTATTACTGAGTATTTATTATTCCGTAGTTCAGACATAGACCACAGCTAATATATATCTGTTTACCAGTTGGAAGGCATTAAGTCATTTCCAGCTGAGAGGGTCATGAAAAAAATCTACTATTAATTCTTTATCCATTCATCCATCGATGGACATTTGGGTTCTTTACATACTTTGGCTGTTGTTGATAGTGCTGCTATAAACATTGAGGTGCATGTGTCCCTCTGAAATTGCAGTATGAAAGAGCCCAAATGTCCATCGATGGATGAATGGACAAAGAAGATGTGGTGTATATATATACAATGGAGTGTATATATACAATCAAAAAGAATGAAATCTTGCCATTTGCAAATTCATGGATGGAACTAGAGGGCATTATGCTAAGCGAAATTAGCGAAAGACAAATATCCTATGACTTCACTCATATGAGGACTTTAAGACACAAAACAGATGAACATAAGGGAAGGGAAGCAAAAATAACATAAAAACAGGGAGGGGGACAAAACATAAGAGGCTCTCAAATATGGAGAACAGAGTTACTGAAGGCCTTGATGGGCTAAAGGGGTGAGGGGCATTAAGGAATCTCCTTCTGAAATCATTGTTGCACTATACGCTAACTTGGATGTAAATTTTAAAAAATAAATAGAAATGGGGGCGCCTGGGTGGCTTAGTCGGTTAAGCGTCCGACTTTCGCTTAGGTCATGATCTCGCGGTTCGTGGGTTCGAGCCCCGCGTCGGGCTCTGTGCTGACTGCCAGCTCGGAGCCTGGAGCCTGTTTCAGTCTGTGACTCCCTCTCTCTCTGACCCTCCCCTGCTCACGCTGTCTCTCTCTCTCTCCTAGAAATAAATAAAAAATATTTATAAATAAATAAATAAATAAATAAATAAATAGAAATGTAAAAAAAAGTATTCTTAATATCCTTACTACCAAGAACAGAGGGAGAATGTTAAATGCAAATAAAAATAAATGCAACTTGAAAAAAATCTACTATTATTTCATCTTGGCTTTTGTGTAGACCTAAGTTTTTATTTCTCCTGGGTAAACACCTAGGAGTGGATTGCTAAGTTGAGTGGTGAGTGTATGTTTGGCTTCATAAGCAGTTGCCAAAACAATTTCCATAGTGACTCTACCACTTTGTTTTTCTACCACCAATGTATACATAGTCACCAGCATTTGGTAGTGTCATTGTGGCTTGTTTTTATTTCAGCCATTCTGATGGATGTGTAAAGATTCTTGTCTACTATAATAAACAGTGCTACACTGAATATTCTTATGCACATATCTTTGGTAATTATATGTGAGAGTATGTGTAAGATACATTCCTAGAACTGCAACTGATGGGTCATAGGGTGTGAAAGATTGATTAAATATTGCCTAATAGCTTTCCGAGAAGGTGGGGCCAATACACCCACGTAGCAGGGAGAAATGGTGATGTCTGTTTCTCTACATCCTTCCCAACACAGTGTATTCCCCAATTTCAGTAATTTTTTCAATGAAATTTTACTTTATAATTTTTTTAATATTTATTTTTGGAGGGGAGGGGCAGAGAGAGAGAGGGAGACACAGAATCAGAAGCAGGCTCCAGGCTCTGAGCTGTCACCCAGGCGCCCTGAAATTTTACTGCAGGTGATTTCTGTGTGAGTATCTACCTCACAGGAATCTTGGGGACGACGTTAAGTCAAGCTTTAGAGGTGTACCTGTCACACAGAGTGGCAATGGGTGTTATCTGTTGTATGATTACCACTACTAATCAATCAATTGCATTACTATTTGCCTTTCTCTCTGAGTTCCTCATCAGCATATCCAGGAGTGCTTTTCTCTGAGGAGCTCAAACATTCTACCTATGGAATTGAGTTAATCATTATAAATCTCTTGAGATGTTGGCCAGGAATTCAGGCTCTATGGGCTTTACAGAATAGGGAAGTGTGATGAATAGGACCTTTCTAAATTTACAGATCTGGGTTCCATGAGGTCAAAATTAGGGGTGCCTGGGTGGCTCAGTCACTTAAGCATCTGAATTCAGCTCAGGTCATGATTTCATGGTTTGTGAGTTCTCTCTCTCTCTCAAGATAAATAAATAAACTTAAAAAGGGGATGGAGCACCTGGGTACCCTCAGTCAGTTAAGTGTCCAACTTTGGCTCAGGTCATGATCTCACTGTTCATGAGTTTGAGCCCCATGTCAGGCTCTATGCCGACAGCTCTGAGCCTGGAGCCTGCTTTGGATTCTGTGTCTCCCTCTCTCTCTCTGCCCCTCCTCCTCTCACATTGCCTCTCTCAAAAAAAAATATTAAAAAACTTTTTTAATTAAAAAAATACACCAGGAATCAGGACATACATCATAACTCAAACAAAAGTTTCAGAAAACAGTATTTCTTTGTTTGTTTATTCCATTTCATTAAAAATATGTTCACTGGGAGCCACTCAAATAGATTTCAAAACCTACTACGGATAAAGACTAGCAGTTTAAAGAACACTGTTCAAGGATCTAGGTCACAGCTGTTGGCCTTCCTAGCAATGGAAGGAAGCACAGAACTGGATTCCTCACTGAAATCACAGAACCTCCCACTGTTTAGGTTTTGGGTACATAACTGGAATCGTAGAGTTTATTTGTTCATCAATTATTCACAGGTAGCTCTTGGACTCCTCATGTGTACTACCCAGTATTAAGTGTCAGTGGAAGAAAACAGGCCTCAAAAGCAAGAGGCCTGTATTCCAATCTTATCTGCATTTGCTGGTGATCTTGGTTAAGCCTGCTCAGTTATCAAAGACTCAGCTGTCTCCTTTTAGAATGCGAGTAATAATAGAGAAATCAATAAGCCAATGTGAGTAAAGGATTTAGCACACTGTTAGGCTCGTAGTAAGTACTTAACACAGGGGTTCTCAAGGTGTGATCCCCAGACCAGCAGCATCGCCATCCCCCGAGAACTTGTTAGAAATGCAGTTCTCGGATCTCATCCTAGATGGACTAAATTAGAAACCCCAGGAGTGGGACCCAGCGATCTGTTTTAACAAGTCTTCAAGGCGACTGAGGCACGCTCAAGTTTGAGAACCACAGGCTTACTACATGGTAACCATTGACAGTACCTGAGGCTGCAGAGAGGACCAGTGGGCAGATCTTACGAGGGTTAGTAAACTAAAACACTAAAGCCCCACCGGCCTGCAAAGCTAAAGAATGCCTTACTCCTGGCTCCTCCTCCCTCTACCCTCACACCTAGAGAGCTCGCTGATTGGTGAGATCCCTCCGCAGAGTCCCCACCCACCCAACTCCAGAGAGAGAAAACTGAAAGGGGCGGGACCGAGTGTAGCGAGAGCAGCGCACCTATTGGCTGGAGACCATGCCGCAGAGGGGGCGGAGCTGCGCGTGCGCACATCCGAGACGCGCCCCTGACGGCGGTTGAAAAATGGCGACTGTTGCCGAGCTGAAGGCTGGTGAGTGCGCGTGGGACGTTTGCCGGGTGGAAGGCGTCTGGCCGTCCTCCCGTGCAAAGGATGGAACGAAAGAAGCGCGCGCGAGACACAGAGTCAACCTTTCCGGGGGGGGGGGCTCGCTCTGCGGCGTCTGGGCCCGCAGAGGGTCCGGCTGGTGTGGCGGCCGCCGCCGGGTCCGGGCCCTGTGTAAGGGAAGCTCGTCGCACTGGGGCAGTTTTGAAACCGGCTTTGAGCTGGAGCCGGAGCTGCGGGACCCGCAGGTGCCCGAGGAGTCTGCATTCCTGCACGTCGGGCCTCTGGCGCATTTGTGAGACCGCTCTCGGGCCGAGGCTTTGGGGCACTCCTTTCCTTTGGGACTGCATGATTACGGTACCCACAGCCGTCATTGGGGTTACGTACAGTCCCAAATCCTTGGTTAATTATCACTGAATCCTTAAAGCAATCCGCTCTCCATTGGGAAACACTGGAGGTAGGAAGTTTCCTTGCTTGGCCATTAAGATCCGAGTCCGTGAAGCTGGTAACTTTTTTGTTCACCGTTGGCTTTGACGCGAATGTCCAAATGATAGCAATTATAAGTAACAGAGCCTTAAGTGTCAGGCACTGCCCGGCCCCACTATTGCGTCATAGATTCTGTGTGACAACCTTATGTCCATTTTATAGACTGGGAAATAGAGGCGCCGCGAGGTGAAATAGCTCGCCCAAAGTAACTTCGCTAGAAAGTGGCCCAGTGTGAGAACCTAGATCAGCCGCACCTGAACTCCAGGTCTTAATCACTGGGTGATCCTGCTACCCAGTTAATTAAACCAGTTGAGTTTTCAGGGAACTTGGGATCCAAAGCAGTCATTCTTAAAGATGTGTCAGGGAGGGGTTGAATCTCTTTGAGAATAGAATGCAGGAAGCATGGACAGGAATGTGTATTTGGGCGCTGGGCTGGTGAACAGTCCTAAAAAAGCCTTGCATTTATCAGCTATAACGGACTTCACGTGAATAAGATCTCACTCCCCGCAGGTAATATATAACACATGTGATACTGCATCAGCTTCAGAGGATTTTTTTTTTTAAGATTCTTTAAATTTTATTTGTTTTGAGAGAGACGGGGAGAGAAACAGAATCCCAAGCATGCTCCACGAGCCTGATGGGGGGCTGGAACTCACACAGATCATGACCTGAGCTAAAATCAAGCCCCAGCTTCAGAGGATTCAAAGATCCTTCGCGGAGGGGGCAGAAAGGGGCGGGGCACCTGGGTGCTCTCCGTTGGTTAAGCACCTCGCTCGTGGTTTACGCTCAGGTCATGATTCTGCGGTTGTGAGTTGGAGCCCACATGGGATTTGGGGGTGTGTGTGTGTCTCTCTCTCTCTCTCTCTCTCTCTCTCTCTCTCTCTCTCTGCCTGCTCCTCCCCTGCTCACTCTGGCTCTCAAAAATAAATAAACTTGTTTAAGCAAAAAAATGTAAAGATACTCTGGGATATTAATGCAAGTTAAGAACCTCTTTCTGAGGTAGTTGTTACAGGGTAGTGTTGTAAACACGATAATAGGAAGGGCAAAATGATACGGAACCCCAAAAGAAGATGTAACTCTGGGGGTTAGGAGTGTCCCGCACAGATCTAGGGAGCCCTGTGTGTTTTTTCTGCCTTGTCCAGTTGTGAATTTGCTTTGTGTCCACGAGAAACTCCCTGACGGTGTGTCTCCCGAGCAATTGTCCTAGTTGTATGGACTTTTACCCCTTTGAAGCCTCACGTTTTCCCACCTCCCTTGTTTCCGCCTCCCAAGGTAGAACTCATCCTGTTGGAGCGGGCGCCCCTGGGGGCAGCCGAGGCGGGAGCTGGCGGCCTAGTCTTCCCAACTCCAGCTTCATTAATTCGCATTTCTCTGTTGTCTTCGAGGCTGTGCTGTGTGCAGATACAGTCACTGGGCAGCAGAAACTCTCCATCAAACTCCAAAGATGGAGTTAACGGGGCTGTGGATGACCCCGAGACTGATAAGGCTGGGCCCTCCCTTTCTGGGCCTGTTACACAGTCTGATTGCGTGATAACTACTGGCACTCCTGCCAAATAGGTTGAAGGGATGGTTTAAAAACAAGGAGCAAGAAAGATTAAAATTTAGTCTACATGGTATCTCTGTAATGGAATCAGATGACCCAGGTTTTTGCTGTTGTCTATTAAAGTTTAAAGGAATTTTATGTTTATAATCACATGGACAAGCTCTTTGGGCTCCGTTGATGAATTTTCTTTATTTTGATGTACTTATTTGGCGCCTTTGGTAGGGCACAGTACAGTGTTAAACTATGTTTATTACACCAGAATTATATGACACTGTATTATAATGCTCTCAGGTAGAGTTTTCGAGCTCTTACTATGTTCTAGACACTGTAGGTGAGATGTGTTGATTGTCTGCGTTACTTAGCCTTTAGGGATAGTGTGAAAGAAGGTTCCAGATCACTGCAAGGAATGATGCCAGTTCAGCCCAATGCCCTTGAGTATCAATACTAATATTTATAGTTAAATCTCATTATCATAACTGGTACTGCAGTACGACTCTTGCTCATCAAGAAGTTGGATTACAGTTGGATCAAGAAGATGTGGTTTATGTATCCCGTGGAATCCTACATGGCAATGAGAAACAATGACATCTGGCCATGTGTAGCAACATGGATGGACCTTGAGGGTGTTATGCTGAGCGAAATAAGTCAGGCAGAGAAGGACAAATATCATATGTGTGCACGTATAGGAGGATTAGGAGGAACTTAACAGAGGACCAAGGGGGAGAAGAAGGGCGGAAATGGTGGGGAAAAGGGAGAGAGGCAAACCATGAGAGACTCTTGAATGCTGACAAAAACTGAGGACTGATGGATGTGGGGGGGAGGGGAGATGGGCATGGAGGAGGACACTTGTGGGGATGAGCACTGGGTGTTATGTGGAAACTAATTTGACAATAAACTATTTGTAAAAAGAAAAAAAAGTTGGATTACAGTTAAAATATATATGCCTGATTCCTTAAGATGCCAGTGATAGATCCAGGTGCTAGATTTCTAACTAGGCTTATAATTTCAGAATCCTGTTGTTTTTTAGGAAATTAACTTGTAAGTGTCTTACAGAAACAAACACCCACCTCTCCAAAACACCTTTTTGTTCTAAACGGGATATTGAAGGTTTTTATCAAAAGACAACATATTCCTTCCTTTTATGTCTTTAGTCACCTTTCTAGACCAGAGATTTTTAGTGACACAATCTGTCTGCAGTGCTAAACACTCTTGAAAACATACGAGGCAGTAGGGTTAATTTCAGGCCCCGGTAAGCTAAGAGTAATTCTGTGCCACCCTTTCCTCCCTCACTAAAGATGCGTGTCAGACTGTAGCTTCTGACAGTGATGATGTTGGAAAGATAAACTTGAACTTGCTTAAATATATTACAATAGCAAATCATTGCAACTTGAGAACTTTATATATTTATCACAAACATGACTTGTGGTAGCTAATTGGATAACTTCCATTTGGCACACTGTTTAGATGAAAACAATGACTATTAGGCCATTTTCTAGTTACACGTTTTTCTTCAGAGTATGCCTAAGCCTTGAGCCGTTCCTGGCCTGCGCAGTCTGTGGAGTGTGTGACCCTTGATCTCAAGACTTTGAATGAGTTTGAGCTCTGTGTTGGGTGTAGAGATTACTTAAAAAATAAAAAATCTTTTAAAAAAGGACCAAATTTATTCTATAATTGAAACCTAATATTTTGTGTTTAACAGTTTTAAAGGACACCTTGGAGAAAAGAGGAGTATTAGGGCATTTAAAAGCAAGGATCCGAGCTGAAGTTTTCAATGCCCTGAATGATGAAAGTGAGCCCCGACCGCCACTGTCTCATGAAAACCTTCTAATTAATGAATTAATTCGGGAGTATTTGGAATTCAACAAATATAAGTATACAGCATCTGTCCTCATATCAGGTAAGAGGCTATTGTTACTTAGGTGAAACAGAATCTGATTTTTCCCTTCCCTCACTTCTCAGAAAATGTTTAGGCTGGAAATTGACTTCTATTAGCACACAGTGTCATCCGAGTGACAAGGACATACATGTCTCATGGGTTCTTTCCATAGCTTGGATAAGCTCCTGGGGTTTACTACATTGTAGGGGAGAATGAATAACTAAACACTAGGTGCATACTTTGAAAATTCATCTGTAATTCCTGATGCTGAGAATAAGCAGTTGTTTACATTTTGTTTGCTGCGAGCTTTTTTCTGTATATATGCTTTAAAAATACAGTTTTGATGTATCTTTTTTTTTATTAAAAATAAGAAACACTAGAGACAAAACTTTAAAATATTGCTACTATTATAGGTTATGGATATATGCAAATGTGTGTAAAAGCATGGTATTTAGAAAGAATCAGTAAGGTAAACTCCAGTGAGAAAACTCAGAGAAGTGGTATTGAGGGGAAGGAGATGGACAGTTAGAGACATTTGTCTGTTAAATTTTGTTTCTGAAGAAAGTAAAGAACTGGAAGGTATGCACGGTAGTCAAGACAGACTTTCCTCTGCACTGGGGAAGAAATGGAATTGGAAGGGTGGCACGTGTATCATTTGATTGCCTGCTTTAAGGCTTACTCTGTGCTTTAAGACTGTCTCATCCTTCCTCAAAGAAAAGAGGTCATGAAGTAGATTTTTTTTTTAATTTATTACTATTTTTTTAATGTTTTTATTCTGAGAACGAGAGCACGAGCGTGAGCAGGGGAAGGTCAGAGAGAGAGGGAGACATAGAATCCGAAGCAGGCTTCAGGCTCTGAGCTGTCAGGACAGAGCCCGACCCAGGGCTTGAACCCACGAACCGTGAGATCATGACCTGAGCCGAAGTCAGACGCCTAACTGACTGAGCCACTTACACGTCCCCGTGAAGTAGATTTTAGAAGAGAGAATGCATTCTTTGAGATGCTGGAACATTGATTTAATAGCTCTTTTATTGATTCTCTAGATGTCTTATTTAATGTTAAGCATATACCTTAACTGAATAAAGACCAGGAGTTTTAGTGGCCTAAGGATCTTCAGTATCGGTACCCACTTTGCTCAGTCTGTTACAGATGGCTCCATATACCGTTAGTATTCAGAGAAGAAGAAACTGATGAAAATACAACGAATGAGGTCTTGGATTGAGTTTCCCTAAAATGAAATGTAGTAACCATCATATTAAGTGTCAAGTCAAGTTTCATATTCAGTGTCTTGGCTTTTTTAAAAAACGGAGGTATAATTAACAGGACAATATACCTCGTTGAGTGTACACCTCTGTGAATTTTACCAATGCATACCGTTGTGTAACTACCACCACATTTGCTGTCACAATGGAGAAAATTGTTATTGCCTCAAAAAAGTCCCTGTGCCCTGTCGTAGTCCACTTTTTTGTCTACCCCCACCCCTAGCAGGCACTGATCGGTTGTTTTCTGTACCTGTCATTTGCCTTTTCCAGAATGTCATATAAATGAACCCATCAGGAAGTAGCCTTGTGAGTCCACTTCCTTTCGCTTAGCATAATGCATTTGAGATTCAGCTGTGTTGTATTTCTCCCCTGAGTAGCATTCCTTTGTATGGCTGTGCCGATCTCATCCATTATCACCAGTGGTTTCTAGTTTTGGGCGGTTATCAAGCTGCCATAAACATTCTCGCACAAGTTACTATGTGAACGTAAGCTTTCATTTCTCTTGAGTCAAGAGCTAAGGGTAGGATTGAGAGGTTGTGTGTGGTGCGTACATGCTCACCTTTGTAAGAAACGGCTCAACCCTTTTCCAAAGTGGCTGTACCATTTTGCCTCTCCTACCAGCAAAGCAATGGCTGAGAGTATCCAGTTAGCCTGTGACCTTGCCAGCATTTCAGATTTGGGTTAATTTTACTTCTAGAATTATTGCTCCCAGATGGATATTGTTACTATTCTGTGTTTAATTTGTAAGCCTCTTCCAAAAAAGACTTCTGAAGTCCAGTATGAGAAATAGTATGTTCCCAGGCAAAAATGGGGGGATTTGAAAAATGAATTTATGTTAAACTCTATTACGTTATGCATGTAACAAAACAGATATTTTTAAAACCATAAATTTGCATACTGTTGGGTCTGCCTTGGTATGTGCCGTCGTCAGTCTTCCAAAATCTGGAAGTCTGTATACCTGGTAAGTGGTTCTTATCAAAATCATATGTGCTTTTTAGATGAATAAGGACTCCTGGTTTTTCCTCCAGAATCCGGTCAGCCTGTAGTTCCATTGGACAGACAGTTTCTCATCCGGGAACTAAATGCATTTGAAGAATCAAAAGATAACACAATGTAAGACCTTTTTTTCCCTCCTATAATTTATTTTTTATAATTTATATACAAGTTAGTACGTGGTGGAACAATGATTTCAGGAGTAGATTCCTTAAGCCCCTTGCCCATTAAGCCCACCTCCCTCCCACAAGCCTTCAGCAACCCTCTGTTCTCTATATTGAGAGTCTCTTATGTTTTGTCCCCCTCCCTGTTTTTCTATTATTTTTGCTTCCCTTCCCTTATGTTCATCTCTTTTGTATGTTAAAGTTGTCATATGAGTGAAGTTACATGATATTTGTCTTTCTCTAATTTCACTTAGCATAATACCCTCTAGTTCCATCCACAAATTTGCAAATGGCAAGATTTCATTCTTTTTGATTGTTGAGTAATATTCCATTGTATACGTACCACATCTTTATCCATTCATCCATCAATGGACATTTAGGCTGTTTCCATACTTTGGCTATTGTTGATAGCACTGCTATAAACATGGGGATGCATGTGCCGCTTCGAAACAGCACACCTGTATCCTTTGGATAAATACCTAGTAGTGCAGTTGCTGGGTTATAGGGTAGTTCAATTTTTAACTTTTTGAGGAACCTCCATACTGGTTTCCAGAGTGGCTGCACCAGTTTGCATTCCCACCAGCAGTGCAAAAGAGGTCCTCTCTCTCCGCATCCTCGCCAACATCTGTTGTTGCCTGAGTTGTTTATGTTAGCCATTCTGACAGGTGTGAGGTGGTATCTCCTTGTGGTTTTGATTTGTATTTCCCTGATGAGGAGCAATGTTGAGCATTTTTTCACGTGTCGGTTGGCCATCTGGATGTCTTTAGAGAAGTGTCTATTCATGTCTTTAGCCCATTTCTTCACTGGATTATTTGTTTTTCAGGTGTTGAGTTTGATAAGTTCTTTATAGATTTTGGATACTAACCCTTTCTCTGATATGTTGTTTGCAAATATCTTCTCCCATTCTGTCAGTTGCCTTTTAGTTTCACTGATTGTTTCCTTCACTGTGCAGAAGCTTTTTATTTAATGAGGTCCCAATAGTTCATTTTTGCTTTGGTTTCCCTTATGTCTGGAGACGTGTTGAGTAAGAAGTTGCTGCTGCCAAGGTCAAAGAGGTTTTTGCCTGCTTTCTCTTCTGGCATTTTGATGGCTTCCTGTCTTATGCTTAGGTCTTTCATCCATTTTGAGTTTATTTTTGTGTCTGGTGTAAGAAAGTGGTCCAGGTTCAATTCTCTGCATGTCCCTGTCCAGTCTTCCCAGCACCACCAGCTGAAGAGACGGTCTTATTCCACTGGATATTCTTTCCTGCTTTGTCAAAGATGAGTTGGCCACACGTTTCTGAGTTCTCTATTCTGTTCCACGGATCTGAGTGTCTGTTTTTGTGCCGAGAACATTTTTTTAATAATATTTTTTAAAATAAAAACTTAAAAATACGTTTTTAGATAGTGTTGTATTGGAGTCATAATCACATAGTGGTGGTTTGATTTCATCTTAATTCAGTAGGTATTTATTTGGTTCGGGTGTGTGTCTGACACTGCACCAAGCGCAAGGTGTGTAGCCATAAACAGGATAAGATGTCTGCTGTCTGGAGCGGAATTCCCGTCGTTTCAGGGGACCGAGCAACCGTCCTGCTAAGGCTCACTCTTGGCTCCTTGATGCATCCCTGCCCCCCTTTTTTTGGTTCCCTCTGAGGCTTTGTTTGATCACTTGTTTCCTTACATTGAACTCTTCCTCCCGATTATTTCCTTCACTTCAACCTAATAATATACTCGGATCCTCCTAAAACCCGGACAACTGGTTTTCACCACTGTACTCCGTGAAAACTAGCCGTCTGTTTTCATTTTGTTCACTGTGTCTCTTTTGCTCTCTCTGCATGTTAAATTCTCCCATCAGCGTTTATACTGGAACTGTGCTCTTGAAAGGAAGGGTGACCACTTTCCAGTAGTTTGTTGGTTCTTTTCCTACTTCAGGGTTGCTTAAACTTTTTCTAGAGAATCCCTTAGTGGCATTAAAAAAAAAAAAAAAAAAAAGAAGTCCCTAGGAGGCCAGGGGACTTGGCTCCGAAGGATCCTTTCCCTTAGCAAGAAATTCCTTTGAAGTCTTAGGTTTTCTCTTTCTAAACCTTTATCGAATTTTTTTCCTTCTACTTCATGGTATGATTGTTCTACCGTAAAAATGTTAAAATGACTTACCAGTTAAATTGAACTCTCCCACAAGCCTGTGTAAGGTGAGTGCCCCAGGGTCACATGCCACCTTTATCCTGCGCTCGGTCCCAAGGCCCCAGCACCAGAGCGGCTCTGTGCTGTGTACTTGCAGTATGAGAAGCTCCGTTTTCCTGGAGTTTCTGTGGCATTTTGTAATACTGACTTTTCTCCCTCAAAACCCCTGTTGTCATTTGTCTTTTATGATCCTTAACTATGTAGGTTTTTCTTTTCCTAACAGTGTTCTCAGTTTCTTCACAGGCTCCCCTAAGCTTCCTTCAAATTGTGACCACTTGAGTTTTGTTCTTAACAAAACCACATTTTGTCCCCCGGCCACTCTTTCCAGTTTGCACGGCTTTGATGATGCCTCCCTGCTGGTGACTGGGCTTGAAATCTAACACGCGCCCTGAATTGTGGGCCCACGTTTCTGCTGGCTTCTCAAACTCTGTGTGTCCAACAGTGAAATCTGTTGTTTTCATCTCCTTAACCCCCCCTTATAGGGTAGCATTTGGGGCTTCGACTCAGAGTCCCTGACTCTGTTTGTGGCTCCGCTTCCTTCCTGCACCGCTCACTTTGCGGGTTCACCTCCCCCGCCCGCTCCCACCTCCCGCCCTGCGTCCTGCACCCTGCGTCCTACGTTGTTGGGAAGCCTCCGTCAGCTCCCTCTGTCTCCAGTCACTTTCTTTTCCAACTTACTGCTTCAAACTGCCAACACTTTGCTTTTTAAAAGACACCGCTTTGTTTAAAAACACTTCCATGGTGAAGTTCTCAGATTTTAAAAAGTAACATGGATTGTAAAATTCAAATTTTCTCACCCACAAAAGTAACACACGCTTACAGAAGTAAGTGTATGAGGTGATGGATATGTTACTTAATTCGCTGAGGGGAATTCCCTCGCAGTGTGTGTGTCTGTGAGTGTCCCGTTTCCACACTATACGGTTTAAATACCGTACAATTCTGTTTCTCAGTTACGACTCTGTAGAGCCGGGTGAAGCACCCCCAGCACTCTAGCTACATGCGCCTGTGTGAGTGTAGAGTAGCTCTCCACAGACACATTCATCTTTTTCAGGGAAACTTAAGAATTTTCACACAAAGTAGGATAAAGTCTAAAGTAGCCTTATGTTAGGTCAGGCCATGCCACCAAATGAATTTGTTCCAAATTTATGAAGAAAACTAGTTTTCAGAGTTTCTGTGTTTTAACATTGCAAATACGATATTGTAAGGCTGATCTTGAAAAAAATTCTCCGTTTTTCACTTGTATTAAAAAAAAACACCTTAATATCCATGAATTTGTGGGTTAAATGTGCTAGGTGTATATTTTCTAATAACATTTAAGGATACCTGAATGTTAAAATTTTAAATCTTAAAACTTTACCAATGTTAATTGAAGAGCAAAAGTATTTAAATTTAAAAATCTTCTTGGGGCGCCTGGGTGGCTTAGTCGGTTAAGCGACCGACTTTCACTTAGGTCATGATCTCGCGGTTCGTGGGTTCGAGCCCCGCGTCAGGCTCTGTGCTGACTGCCAGCTCAGAGCCTGAAGCCTGTTTCATTCTGTGATATCCTCTCTATCTGACCCTCCCCTGCTCACGCTGTCTGTCTCTCGTAAAAAACATAAATAAATAAACATAATAAACATAAAAAACATAAATAAAACATTTAAAAAAAATTTAAAAAAAAATCTTCTTGAGCAAACAAAAAACATAAACATAAAAAACATAAAAAAACATAAATAAAACATTTTAAAAAAATTAAAAAAAAAAAATCTTCTTGAGCCAGTTAGCTCTTTGGGACCCATTGGTTTAAAAATGAACAAAAAGACCTGTTTCATATTCCTGGATCATAAGATATATTCCTTTCATAAGGGTTGAGGCATCTTATAAAACAGCTCATTTAGTCCACAGTAGCCCTGAGAGGTAAGGACTGCACTTACCCTCATTTACAGAGGAAGTAACGTTTCTGAGGAGGGGACATTAAGAATCTTGTTGAGGTCAAGTGGTGAAGCCAGGATTTGAACCCAGGCAGCCTGGCTCTGGAGACATATGACCTAATTTAGCAAGGATTTATCCATCCAGTGTTTACTGAATACCTGTTGTGTGTCGGACAGTGCTGGGTACTGCGAGGTTTTACGCTGCACTTTAAAGTTGAAAAGCTGAATTCCTGTGTATTGTTTGACCTTGTATTTCAGTTTAGATGATATTTAAGTTGGTAACATGAGTTCTCTGGATTTTTAAATTGTCTTTCGAGTTAAATGGTACTCTTAAATTTAAAAAAGCATGAATAGTTTGCGAATTGGGTAATAACCCTGCACCTTCTTTAAGTACAGAGAATTATCTGGCCGTTTTGGGGGGCAGAGGCTGCCTTACAGAGTAGAGGTTTTGGGGTGCCTGGATGAGTGCCCACCTCTTGAGTTTGGCTCAGGTCGTGATCTCATGATCCAGTGGAGCCGCAAGTCGGGCCCTGTGCTGAGTGTGGAGCCTGCATGGGATGCTCTCTCCCTCTGCCCCTCCTGGTTTGTGGGTGCATGCTCGCTCGCTTGCTCACTCTGAAAATAAACAAACATAAATAATAGAGATTTGTTTTAAGCTCGTCCTGTATATGCTGTTTTAATCAATTTTGGTTTTCTTCCTGCTGTAGACCTCTTTTATATGGCATTTTAGCTCATTTCTTGCATGGAGCTAAGGAGGATCTCCAAAGTCCGTCTCTGAGAGGCTCTTCACTGCGGCCTCCAAACCTACATCTTGGCAGACATCCTAGCGGAAGAAGGCAAAGGGGTACGAGCTTCCTGAAGTGTATCATTTTGCTGTCAGCAAGTATATCTTCTTAAATATTTTTCTCTCCAGAATAGTTTTTCTTGAGCTTTTGAGTCATAATTTAATTGCACTTATACCTAATACAGTTTTAGTCTGTGAACTTATCCTTTAAAAAGTGCTTTTTGGAAGGAGGGTCTTGAGGGGAATGACTGGACAGAATTCTTAGATATTATTTCTTTACAGAAGTTTGGAAAAACCTGATTTTCACATAGATTTGTACTCTTTGGAGCAGGTTAGATTGTTGGTCTACTGAACAAATAGCATTTTATCAGCCCGTCACCCCCCCCTCTGCCCCAGTTTTAGAGTGAAGAACGATACAGATAGAGAAGCCATAGGTTTCTGTGTCCTTTGCATTTTTAGAATATTGTTTAAGGAGGACTGGCAGTTACCTATATGTAACAGATTGTTAGCAGAATAGCCTCGGTTTCTTTCGGAGCATTTGCTCTCAAAATGAGCTTTCTATTGTTTGGCTCACATCAGCAATGGGCTCTCAATTTCATAATCTGAATGGAGTGGTTTATCAGCTGCTTTCCAGCTTTGGTAGAGTTGACCTCTTTCTAAGAAGGGCAGTCAAGGGCAGGGGTGGCTCAGGCAGCAGATGGACAGAACAGCTGTAGCTCTAGAATGTGGACAGAAGCTGGTAGGGAACACCTAAAACGCAGATCGCCTGTGGAAGTTTCTGTAAGCGGCTGTGGGCGGTGCTAGTCATGCCGAGTACTCGCTGTGTCTCCCGTGATCTGGAAGGGAGGTATTGGTGAGGCAAGTCGACCTCCCGAGGAGGGGATTGCTGGTTTCCTGAGGAGTTACTCGTCCACTCATCTGAGAGTGCCCGGCCGAGCCGACGGGCCGTTGAGAAGGAAATCATTGCCGCCTCCTCACTTTACACTTGGGAAAACCGAGACTGTGAGGGTAGGTGACTCGCTCACCATTTTTAGCCACATCAGCACGTCCGACCACCATTTGTCTCCGTGTTTCAGGGCTTTTGAGCAACTGTCAGTAGTGCCTCCCCCTCGGCAAGTACTTAGACCAAAACATGTGCACAAGCACATCTCGAAACAAATAATATGGTGTAAAATTTGCTTTAGCCTCTTGCCTTGTGTCTCTCTCCTCGTGTCTCGTCTTCCACAAGGGAGGCCCCTGTTCGCAGGTGGGACTCACTTCCTGTGTGTTTCAGTGTCTGCGTGTCAGCCCGCAGTTTGCTTCTCGTCACTTGTCCTGTCAGCACGTGAGACCGACGCGGACCTCATTCTTAGCCTCGTGTAGTTGCTCATGGCCTTGCTGACCGCCCCTTACTCATGGGCCTCTTGGTGTTAGTTGCTGGCGTTCACCGTACTGCAGCAGAGTTTCTTCTTTGCCCGCACAGCTATTTGTGTTGTGTGGGTGCCCAGAATTCCATTGCTGGTTCAGAGGAGGGACGTGCTGAAAAGTGGGGAAGATACTGTCCGACTCCCCTTCAAAAAGGCCCTGCCAGCTCACGTGCCTACAGGTGATATGACGATGGCAGTTGCTCTGTGTAATCGCCACCAGGGTGATGGACACACAGACACCACTCAGCAGCAAACCACGACGTGCGTAGTTTCTCCCAGAAGGAGAAATAATCTGAGAAATAACTTTCCTGCCTTGTATGCTTTTTATTTCTATTTTTTTCAAGCATACATTGTGCTCATCTCAAGGGCCCTCCTTCATCCCCATCACCGATTTCCCCCAGCCCCCCCAATCTCCCCTCTGGTGACTGACAGTGTGCGCTCTAGTAAAGAGTCTCTTTCTTGGTTTGCCTCTTTTTTTTTTTCTCTTTGCTCATGTGTTTTGTTTTTTAAATCCCACATAGGAGTGAAATCATGTTATTTGTCTTCTCTGACTGACTTGGCTTAGCATAATGCTCTCCAGTTCCATCCACGTGCTTGCCCCGCTCCTAAGCTTTAATGTTGATATTTGAGAGAGACAGAACATGAGCAGAGGAGAGGCAGAGAGAGAGAGATACAGAATCAGAAACAGGCTCCAGGCTCTGAGCTTGACGCACAGAGCCCGACGTGGGGATTGACCTGTGAGCTCATAACCTGGGCCCAGCTGACTGAGCCACCCAGGCCCCCCATCTCATTCATGCCTAATGACTAATAACAAAGTTACAAGTAACAGTATTTCTTAACTGAGTTCTGTTCTTTTTGAGATGTGGGTCACAGAATAGCTAGTGGTAACTTCACACCTGGGAGGTGAGAGCGCTGGGAAGTGGAAGGGAGAGGGATGGAGGGTTGGGGAGTGGAAGAGAGAGAGAGAGGGAGGGAGGAGAGTGCATTAGTTACTTTGGGGCCTTTAGAAACTCCAATTCAAGCCATAAGCCTCTGGGTGCCCCATCTGTGGAAAGCTCAGAAATGAGGATCGCCGCTGAACTAATAGAAGAGCAGTGATTTTGCAAATTATTTTTCTTGACCAGCAAACATTTTCTTGGTAACAGTGAACTCTTTTCGCAATGATCTGTGAGGAATTATCAACCCAAAATTGCATTTTGTCCTGGTCGCACGCGAGCATTCTGTTTACTTCTGGATTCTAGCTCGCCGTTTGATGAAAATGTGTTTGGTTTGACATTGAAAAGGTTATGAAGATATTACAGTAATTCTTCTTTAGATGACAATACCTGATCTCCACAGAAGCCCATCCACCTGAAATAGAAAATGTGAACATGAAATTCTCTTCTATTTGGACACATGCCTGAAGCAGGCCAGCGTGAAAGCACTTCTCTCGGAGAGCTCTCAGCTGCTGAAGACTCACAGGGTGGGTGCGGACACACTCCCCTTTGGAATGGTAACCAGCCCATTAGTGCCGCTGGTATTAGCGCTTCAGATATGGGAGGCAGAGTAGTTCTCGCTGCAGACAAAACCCAGCTGCGCTGTGACAGCGGAAATGATTAGCGCAGCTTTACTGCACACCTGTGAAGGACATGCAGGCCGTACTTCGTTTCTTTACAGTGCTTTTCCAGAAAACCTCAACTGGGTGTGGTCTCCATTTTGTTCTGTCCAGCAAAGCTGCCTAAAACGAGGGTGGTCGTCATCTGTGACCCAGGCCTGGGGTCTCCGTCTTTTGTGAGTGACCAGCTGCTGTGGGCTCAGGCACTTGGTGTACAGCCAGCCTGCCTTCAGAATTAGGGTCCCGGGGCACCTGGGCGGCTCCATCGGTTAAGCATCCGGTGCTTGGTTTCCGCTCAGGTCATGATCTCATCGTTTGTGGGTTCGAGCCCCATGTCAGGCTCTTTCCTGACAGCTCAGAGCCTGGAGCCTGCTTCTGATTCTGTGTCTGTCTCTCTGCTCCCCTGCTCGTGCTCATTCTCTCTCTCTCTCTCTCTCTCTCTCTCTCTCTCACACACACACACAAGTAAACAAAAATTAAAATAAATATTAAAGAAAAAAGATCCAGTATGTGCTTGTGGTGCTAAAATGCAGATTTCTAACAACTGCCTAAATTGGTATTCTTTCTCTCCTGTCATCAAAATTGTCTTAAAAATGGCTTTTTCCATTGTAAAAAGTGTCTGAGGAATATTTTCAGTTTTTCACAATCGCTCAGAATTTAGTCTTTGCATTGCATTGGTGTTGCATTTCTTTTGCTCTAGAACACTTCTGCCCTCCACCCCTTTGCCCCCATGACAAAATTGAGCAGAAGTGATGAGGGCTCCTTCTGTTGCCAGAGCACAGGGGGTGGTCACTGGGGCTCTGGGGTCTTCTGAACCCTCACAGAGCTTTGTTGTGATTTTGACTGGAGAACATTTTCTAGTTTCTTGGATACTTTGCTGATTCGGGTAGGAAGATGGAAACTGCTAGTTTTTTTCTGGCCACACGAGGGTGCTGTTGAGAGACCCTTCTTTTTGAAGAAAGGTTTGTTTCTTAGTTGAAGAACGTTGGCACCCTTCAGCATGCTCACGGAGCACTGTGCTTGCGAATCCCATTCCTTACATAGGGCGTAAGAGGAGTCTGTACCTTCTGCGGGTTCACTCTGGGCTGCTCGTATTCCACGCTGGAGAGAGTCTTTAGTACCAACCGTTTCTGCTTTCCTCAGTAATGTTGTAAAAATGGTGACTTCCTTTCTTTGTCCCGAGCCACCTGAAGAACTCCTACAATACCAGGGGTCCCTGGGTGGCTCAGTTAAGCGTCTGACTTCAGCTCAGGTCATGATCTTGTGGTCCACAAGTTCAAGGCCTGCATCAGGCTCTGTGCTGACAGCTGGGAGCCTGGAGCTGCTTCGGATTCTGTGTCTCCCTGTCTCTGCTCCTCTCTCCCTCCCACTCTCCCGCCCCCCCCCAAATAAACATTTGAAATCTATTTTTAAAAAAAGAACTCCTACAATATTCAATATATAATATCTCAGAATACATGTAGTATGTGTGCACACTGCTTATTTTGACTTGGGATAAGTACTGACCTTTATTTCTGTGAATTTCAGATGACCACCTAAGAAAGGAGAAGGGGACTGTTACTAATAATGAAGATCATCTTGTTTCTCAAGCAGCGAAGAGATGACATTTCCATCCGGGGCATCTTTTGTCTCAAAATTGTGTGTATTAGGTAGCATATTTATTCTCCCACCATTACTGAAATACATCGCTGATATTTGTACTTTGTAGAAATTCAAGTTTCTGCAAAACATTTAGCGCCTCCTGTTTTTCTACTTTTGTGAATAAAAGCTGACTCTGTCTTCTAGCTACTTGGATTTGACTTGAAAGAAAAAAACATTGTTTTTAGAAGGTGTGATAATGTTTTTTTAAATTTGGGAGAACTGAAGGGATTTTTTAGTACACTCTATATTCTTAAAATAAAATTCAGGTCTTTATAGCCATATGCTCTGCTCTTTAACAAAATTACATTAATGAAATTTCCTTCAGGCTGGAATTATGTGGATTTGTAGAAAAACGGATTCATGTTCTAAGGAAACATTTAAAAGAATACTAAAGCCAGAAAAACTAATTCCTGTAAACTGTGGTTTTTTTTCCCTATGTTTAGTGATTTTTCAGATAACCATTTATAATTAGGTTTAAATATCTGAATTACTATCTAAATTTGAACTTTTAAACTAGGTAACAATGTAGCTTTTCTTTCCTTGGATCATTTTGGCTTCTACTGGAAGATTTAATTAAAAGGTAGAGGGGGAAATAATTCTTTTAATTTTTCTGTAAGTGAAACAAAGAGTTTATTATATAAAGAATGTGGAGTAAGCATGAAGAGACAGGCTTTAGGAGAAACACCAGAAATTGCTTTTTAAGCGACGGCCTCGTGTAACCTTCAGCCTCACTTCCCGAAGGAGAGGAGCCGCCCGGGGGCCCCCGCGCCGGCTCGGGCTCTCACGGTCTCGTGGACGTCCGTTTTTGTTCTTGGGATGAAAACGTTGCGAAGAGCTCTTGGTGTGCTCTCTCTAAAATGCCATTTTGCTATTTATTAAGTCGTTTTTATGACGCGGGACCCCCAGACTGATGCCCGACCACACCTGCTCCGCAGTCAGCAGGGGAATGCGGGCCGCCACTCAAGGACAGCGCTCGGCTTACACACCCCTGCGGGGAGCGTGGGCCCGGCCGGAGCTGCGCCAGTGTCGTCTCCAGGGAGCTGATGCAGTGCTGCCTTCGGAAGCTATTGACACTTCGGAGTTTCTGTGTGGCGGTCAGTGTTCAGTCCTTACACGTTACCGAGAACTTCTGCCCGAGCCCAGAAAGTTGTTAAGGAAGCCCCCTGGAGCGCTGCTGTACAGGCGAGGGGACTTGGCGCAGCCCTCTTGACCAGCCAGAATGACAGAGAGAGAAGTGCTATCAGGGCTCATTTCCAGTTTTAAATGAAATCTGTAGTATCTGGTAACAATACAGATTCCATTGTATTGGGTGTGGGGGTATAAATATCTGAATTCTTCTCAGAGGACTGGTTCACACCCAAGGACGTTGCAGTGGACGCCAGCTTTCCCTCAGGAATTAGAATCATGCGGGACTAGATTAAGAAAAAATGCTGAAGTTCATCATCTCGGAGACTGATACAAAATCATCGCAACAGAATTAGCTAAACAGTTGTCACGTGTAGTCGTGGTGCTTTTGTCTGCCTGGTCCTGTCATTTGTTTGCACCGAGGCCACTTTGATACTTGGGATGTATCATTTAATAAAAAACACCGAAGCAACTCATCTTTGTGCAAAGGCTGTTCCTGTGACTATCGGGACATCAAGAGGTGGACACGGGAGGGTTGGGAGGGGTGGTTGGAGCGCTCCCAGGCCTCTTGCAGGGTCGCCAGCAGGCGGGGTGGAGCTGTTCCCGGGGTGTGTGCACTTCCCGGCCGCACTTACTCTTTGTCAGGGGCTGATGGTGTCCGGTGCTGGCTGGGGACAGTGTTGTAACCAGGGGGGTGAGGGGCACTTAGGGGTCTGAAAGAACATAGTACTCTATTTTTATGTTTGGAAAAAGTTAAAACCACCTATTTTCAAAAAACTATGAGATTTTATTTTTTTAAAGTTTGTCAAGTTGGTTTCCGTATAACATCCAGTACTCGTCCCCACAAGTGCCCTCCCCCATGCCCATCACCCCCTTCCCCTCCCCCACTCCCATCAGCCCTGAGTTTGTTCTCGGCATTCAAGAGTCTCATGGTTTGCCTGCCTCCCTCTCTCCAACTATTTTTCCCCTTCTCCCCCATGGTCCTCCGTTAAGTTCCTCCTAATCTTCCTATACGTGCAAACATATGGTATCTGTCCTTCTCTGCCTGACTTATTTCGCTCAGCATAACACCCTCGAGTCCCATCCATGTTGCCACACATGGCCAGATTTCATTGTTTCTCATTGCCATGTAGTATTCCATCGTATAGATAAACCACATCTTCTTGATCCATTTGTCAGTTGATGGACACTTAGGCTCTTTCCATGTTTTAGCTATTGTGGAGAGTGCGCTATGAACATTGGGGTACATGTGCTCCTATGCCTCAGCATTTCTGTATCCCTTGGGTAAATTCCTAGCAGTGCTATTGCTGGGTCCTAGGGGAGTTCTATTGTTAGTTTTTTGGAACCTCCACACTGTTTTCCAGAGGGGCTGCACCAGTTTACATTCCCACCAACAGTGTAGGAGGGTGCCCGTTTCTCCACATCCTCGCCAGCATCTAGAGTTCTCTGATTTGCTCATTTTAGCTACTCTGACTGGCGTGAGGTGGTATCTCAGTGTGGTTTTGATTTGTATTTCCCTGATGAGGAGGGATGCTGAGCATCGTTTCATGTGTCTGTTGGCCATCTGGATGTCCTCTTTGGAGAAGTTTCCATATCTTATGCCCATTTCTTCACTGGATTGTTTTGTTTTTTGGGTGTGGAGTTTGGTGAATTCTTTATGGATTTTGGATACTAGCCATTTATCTGATATGTCATTTGCAACTATCTTTTCCCATTCTGTCAGTTGCCTGTTAGTTTTACTGATTGTTTCCTTTGCTGTGCAGAAGCTTTTTATCTTGATGAGGTCCCAGTAGTTCATTTTTGCTCTTGATTCCCTCGCTTTTGGGGATGTGTCAAGTCAGAAATTGCTGCGGTTGAGGTCAAGGAGGTTGTTTCCTGCCTTCTCCTCTAGGATTTTGATGATTTCCTGTCTCACATTCAGGTCCTTTATCCATTTTGAGTTTAGTTTTGTGTATGGTGTGAGAAAGTGATCTAGTTACATTCTTCTGCATGTTGCTGTCCCGTTCTGCTGGCACCATCTGTTAAAGAGGCTGTCTTTTTTCCATTGGATACTCTTTCCGCTTTGTCAAAGATTAGTTGGCCATACATTTGTGGGTCCAAATCTGAGTTCTCTATTCTATCCCATTGGTCTATGTGTCTGTAAAAAACTATGAGATTTTTATGATTTCCACAAAGGACCTTAGGTTGAGGAAAATCCGCTCTAGAAATTCTTATACTCAGGATATTTGAACTGTGTCAGTAAATTTATAAGCCAGTAGTTGAAAAGGGTGCGTGGGCGGAGGCAGTGAAAACAACAACAAATGGAAAAAACAAAGAAAGAAAAGACAGATGTAAACACAGAGGACCCACCGAGCTGTTGTCCTGTAACTCATAAACTAAGTCAGTTCCTCGCTTCTGGTGGTTTTCATGCATTGTTAGAGGTTCTCTTCCAGAAATACAGCGAAGTTTTAGGAGAAAACTTGGATTTACACAAAAATAGAATGGGAATTGGGACTGAAGAGAGACTTAGGAAAAGCGGAAACCTAAAATTTGGGCAGTTAAAAAACCAAGCAGGAACAGAAGTGGTGTTTGAAGATGATAAATTTAGCTTCCCATATATGTTTGCCCAGGGTAAACTAATAGCTTTATAATTATGTGCAAGAACGTATTTGTATATGACTCACATGCCTGTGTGATTATATAAAATTTGATGTGTTCTTTTAACATAAAGCCAAGTGTACACAAAGGATTAACATTTGTGAGAATATGCCTTTAAAGGCATTTAGGACAGTCCTTCCCAGCCACTTGGGTATTTGATTTTTGTAACAGCCGTTCTGCAAGGATTGTGTGGTCTTCTTTAATTTTTTTTTTTTTTAAGTAAAGGTCAAGTAAAGCTACCTCTGAAAAAAGCAGAGCTTATTTCTTGAATATAACGTACAGAGAGTTTCCATACACTGCCTATCCACCCACACACTCCGCCCCCCCTCCCCAGTTTAGGCAACCCCCCTCCTTCGGAGTGGCACATCTGTTCCAATCAATGGACCCACCCTGACCACGTTCTCACTCCAAGTCCATAGTTCACATTAGGGCTCGTTTTCGGTGCTGTTCATTCTCTGGGTTTGAGCAAATGTGTAATGACGTGCATCCACCGTTATAGTATCATACACAGGATTTTCACGGCCCTAAACGTCCTGTGTTCTGCCCATTCATCCCCTCCCTCCTGCCCCCCTATAAAAGGACAGACTGTCTTCTAGTACTGCCTTCCCAGAATGTCATATAGTTGGAGCCCTACAGCGTTTGGTCTTTTCAGACTGGTTTCTTTTCACTTAGTTATATCCACCTACAATTTCCTCCATGTCTTTTCATGCCTGGAGAGTTTGTTTGGTTTTAGCACCAAATAATATTGCATCAGCTCCGTGTACCACGGTTTGTCCATTCACCTCCTGAATAGCCTCTCGGTTGCTTCCAAGTTTTGACAATTCCAAATAAAGTTGCTGTAAACCAAGTGCAGGCTTTAGTATGGACGTAAACTTTCAAGTCCTTTGGGTAAGTCCTAAGGAGTAAGATGTGCTGGGTCCTATGTTAAGAACATGTCTGGTTTTGTAAGACACTGTGAAACTCCTTCTGAGAATTTTAGGACCCTTCCTGATAGAGGATCTGAAGGTACAAGGCACCACGGTTGGAAATGGATGAAGAAAAGAGCATTGCAAGTCACCGTGCCGTGCGCACGGTCTTGTCCTGGGCGAGTGTGGAGCCATCGTGAATGACACAGAAGTGCCTTTGTGCAAGAGAGATGGAGCCGAGCCAGGCCTGCGGCCAGCAGTGACATCCCTTCATTCGCACGAAGACACCGTCCTGTGCAATTCGTGGGCTGGAAACCTTGAGTGCTGATCACCATTTTACATAATTAGATCGTGGAGCACGTGCAGGAGTGCGCCATGCTTGGATCCAATCTTTGATGTCACTAAAAACTGGAGGGAATCACATTTTGGAGCTTTTTGAAGCCAGTAGCAAATGCAAAGCTCTTTGATAAAAAGGAAGAGACTCAGAAATTTCCCCTCTGCCATCTTGTTTCGTGAGTTCATGGAAACCCCCATTACACAGCCCCTCACAGGAAAGACAAGCCAAGGAAACTTACTGGATAGCTCTCAAAGAGTAGACTGTTTTAACAGTATTTTCCCCATTGTTCCTAAAATCACTGGCTTTTTGAGCCATGAGAAATAAAACAGGCATTTGCTTTAATTATTGTAACGATGCACTTTTGAAGATTCAAACATCTGAGCTTCAGCGTTGAACACATATTTAACGAATGACTGTGATGTGCCACGTACTGTCCCTGAGGACTCATAGAACATACCCGAAAGGTATGACATGCTTTATATAAGGCCTTCCCATGTGTTGTCCTATTTAACAACCCAGTAAGGTAGTTGAGGCAAAGGTTCTGTTCCTCTGTGCTCCTCCCTGAGAAAACACAGGCTCAGTTCAGGACTATCCCATGGCTTCCGTCTGGTGCTTAGCAGATCACCTGTTAACCTCACACTTCCCATCTGCCTGACATGGGCTCTCTCAGACAGGCAGAGCTGGAATTCCTGCCCCGGCACTAACTAGCTCTGCCACCTTGGCTTTTCACTTAATTCACGAACCTAGCTTGTCAACGGCAAATTGGGAAAAAAAAATTTTAAGTACCTACTTCATAGGGTTATTATAAGGAAAAGGAGAGACAATGCAATAAAATTCAGTGTTTGTTATAAAGCCTCCATTTATTAATAATCAATTATAATGATTCCCTTTTAAGGTTTTTAAATCCTTATTTATTTTTGAGAGAGAGAGAGAGAGAGTGTGCAAGTCGGGGAGGAACACAGAGGGAGGCCCAGAATCCGAAGCGGGCTCCAGGCCCTGAGATGTCAGCACAGAGCCCAATGTGGGCCTCTACCGGGCTCGAACCCACAAACCACAAACCACAAACCGAGAGATCAAACCTGAGCCGAGGTTGGAAGCTCAACCGACTGAGCCATCCAGGCGCCCCTATAATGACTCTCTTTTAAAATTTACCAAAAAGTCCTTTAAAAGAAACAGGCGCAACCCCTCTGAAAGTACCAGGGTTAATGCCTCCGGTAAAAATGCCAGCTCTGAGCGGCCAGCAGGTCAGATTGCTGGGCCTGCGGAGGTGGGGGGCCGGAGGGTTGTTCTCTCCAGGACCAGAAGGGGGTGGGCCGCTTCCCTTTTCCCCTCCACTTCCCTCCACCCAACACAGAGTCTGTACCCCTCCATTCCTTTTACCGTGTATTTAAAGACACGTGGGGAAGCAGCGTAGCCATCATTTCCCGAGGATCTTTACCTGAACTTCCCAATCCGCCCGCTGTTCTGGGTTCTGCTTTAGGTCAATGGAGTGTTGGCGGGAAGGGGGGAAGCAGGAGAGCCTGAGGAAGTGACCAAGAGGGTCTGGGAGGCTCTTGGCAGCCGGCCGCCACAGGAGGGACAGGCCCGCCCTCACCATCACCCCCAAGGCCTGTGGTTTCACGTGAGTGGGAATAACAGCTAACAGAGCTTCACAGCACGTCCATTTCGCACGGATCATCTCAAGGACTGTTTGTCAACAGACCGGACGCAACTGCTGCTCTGCCCATCTCACAGGGAGGAGCACTGAGGCATGCACGGGGCAGTTAAAGGAATGGCTCCTGGTGGAACAGCTAGAAAGTGGCGCTGGCCACTAGCCTCGGAGACCCGTCTTTAAGCCTCCAGGCCAAGTCAGAAAATCTTCCTGGAAGTGAATCATGGCAACGGTGGGCTCCAGTCCCGTTGAGAGCTTGGGCAAATCTCCTCACTGCTCCGGGACCTCAGTTTTCTCACCTGCAAAATGGGGGTAACCATGCAAGCCTTCCCTCCCCACCCCCGCCCCCCATCTGATCTGGTTACCAAGGGAGGGGCTGCGGACCCAGACGGGGGCGTGTGGAAGCACAGACTGGCCAGGGTCTTCCCACCTCCCCTGCCCCTCTGGCTGGGCGTAGCTGGGGCCCACGTGGGCCCGGGGTCGCCCCCTTCCCGCGCGGCGCAGTCGCAGCCCCGGGCGGCAGGGCGCCCTCCCCGCAGCCGCCGGGCCGGGAGGCCGCTCCGCACCATATTTAGGCAGGGGGAGCGGGCAGCCCCGGGCTGGTATGCGGCGCTGGGAATTCCTGCAGGAAGGGGCCCGCGCCTGCCCTTTGGGTTGTCGCCCGCCCAGCGCCCCGCCGCGCCCGCGGAGGGAGGACCGGCCCGGGACCCGGAGCCCGTGCGGGGCGGGGAGCGGGGCGCGCGGGTCCCCGGGCTGGCGCGGGGCCAGCCCACCGCCGCGGCTTCCTTTTATGGCCTGTGTGCGTGCGGGCGACAGAGAGAGCCGGGGAGAGAGCCAGCGACAGAGATCTGGAGCCCGAGACACAGGGCCAGAGACAGCGGGAGACGTGTGAGAAAGCGAGAGACAGAGACAGTGATGGACAGAGTGACAGACGTGCACAGTGACCGCAAGACAGGAAAAAAGTGATGGAGACACACAGTCAGAAGTATGGGAGAGAGACGAAGAGACTGACAGACTCGGGGAGAGGAGGGAAGGGAGAGGCCCTCAGAGAGAGGGGAGCAGGGGTGAAGTTCTTGGGCAGGGGAGTAACCCTTGGGGGCTTGCAGGCCAGGGTCGCACCCACTTTCTCTTTGGATCCCGACCCACACCTTGCAAATTACATAAATATACCCCCCCACCAACACACACACACCCATTTTTCAGCTGCACAGACTGAGGTCAGGCAGTCAGCGAAAGGCACATGGGGCCTGAAAGTCACGGCAGCAGATGGTTGGATCCCCTCCCCCCTTTTTCTTGTGGGTGGAGGTGGGGATGGCAAATTGGGAAAAATAAAAACTTCCCCTTCCCAAACGGTTCCCAGCAGTCGGGGGCTCCTGCCTTGCATTTTGCAAAGTTCAAAAAATCCCCTTTCTCTACCCTTCGCGCAGCACGGCCAGCCCCCTTTCCAGCCAGTGGATGGCGAATAAAATGGGGAGCGGGGCCGGGAGACCCGCTCATTCCGACCCCCACGTTAGCCCCCTCCGAGGGGAGGAAGCGGTTAAAATCGGCGTCGTGCTCTGACTGAGGGGAGACATTCTCAGGCATCCCCCCTGCCCGCCCCCAGACGCTCGACCCCTTTCTCCGGGAATCAGAGCCTCGGTGACTGTCCTAGAGCCGGGATAGGGGTGAGACACTGGCCCCAAACTCTTCTGCGGGGGGCGCCGCAGCCCGCTGCGTCCCCACCGCGTGGGCGCCCCTGCGCTGGCGCCGCAGGTGCGCCCCAGAGCCCGCACGAACGCCGCGCTTCCCGGGCCCTGCAGGGGGCGCTGCGGAGAGAGCAGCGTGGGACCCTCCCCCACCCCCACCCCACCCCCACGGGCCGCCTCCTTTTTCCCACTCGGGGGCAGCTCCGGGTCTATAAAGAGAGGCTTCCCGGGCGAGCCGGGAGATTTGGACGCCCCTGCCTGGGAGGTGTGCCAGATCTGAGCTCTCCACCCGGTTTCTTCTCCGCTGTCCCCCCAGTTGAAGATCTGTAAGTAGGGGGATAACTGGGTGGGGGGGTGGGGGGCAGCTGGGTGGGACGCATCCTACGGGGGCTGGGGAGTTGCAAGGTGCTTCTGTGGTCATCCTTGTCATACGGTCAAAGACTATGGTGAGGAGGTGGGGATTCACTGTATTCTCTTCTCTGCCTCATCATCCTAGGTTTTCCCCAAACCTCCATCTCCCCAGGTGGCCAACGTTAAGTACCATCTTGGGGGTGCTTGTTAAAGACAGCAATGCCGGGCCCCCTCCCTTTACATTGGAATTTCCAGAAAAACTGTACTTAAAAAAAAAAAAAAGAGGAATCCCAGATGATTCTTATGAGGCACATCTGGGAGATGTGCGCCCTTAAAATCTCAGAGGACCAGCTTTCATTGGCTTCTAACTTTTATACTCTAGGCACAGATAAAGTACAGCTGAACTTCCCTGCAAAGTCCTTTCTAGTCACAGAGGCGGGCGAAGTGACGCTCCAAGTGGATTTGGAAGCCTGGCTTAATTCTGTTGAAAATGCGCTAAACCAGTTAAAAATACGTGGGCAGACACTTTGCAGAGAGAGCAGTGTGTTTTTCATCAGTTTAGAGGATGTGTTTGTTGGTCACCCTAGACAGGGAAGGCTGCTTATGATGCAGTTTATTACAGCCCAGTTTTCTTCCAGATTCCCCTCCCCCACTCCAAAGTTAAAAAAAAAAAAATCTGACTCCAGGGGCTTCAAACAGCCAGACAGAGGCTACAGTTTCAATTTGCATCCATGACCTGCAGGTGTGTTAGGGATGATTGCCTGGGATTTCCTGCCAAGCAGCTGGTACCCATGTTGCCCTCAACACCCCCAAAGTGGGCAAAGTGAGGAAAAAGTCTGGCTGATGTCTGTTTCCATTTCCCCCTGTACAGAGAGCGGGTGGGGAATTTCCTGCTTGAGGAAGGGCGCCATTCAAAGCTATGCTTATCAAGAAGTTAGAGAAAATATTTAGAAACCCAAGACACAGAGGGTTTGGTACCAGTATGAAGAACTGAGAGGTTAAATGGCGGAGTGGCCAGGGTTTGGTGAAGGGAAGGCAGGTGGACCATTAGTAAACCGATTTGCAGAGTTGTATTTTGTTTGGTCTTCTCGGTTGGTTTAGTTTCCTTAAAGACACCAGTTTAGAGGTGTCTTTTTGTTTTGTTTTGTTTTGTTTTTTTCCAGAGAGGGAGCTTGAAGATGCTGAACTGAAAGGTGTTGGGTGGCAGTGTGTAAAATAGGATGTTGAATTTCTGTGGAAGTCTTTCTTCCATTGGTGCTTTTCCATTGAGGTAGCCACCCCTGATGAGATACTTACATACCAGGCCCTGTAGCAGTGTTTGATTTAATGCATCTCATTTAAATGCTGCAATAACCTTTTAAGGAGGCACCATGATGCCTGTTCTATCAAAAGGCAGCTGAGGCTCAGAGAGGCTAAGTAACTTGCTCAGCATCCCATAGCTCGCAAGTGGTGGGACCCATTCCTGGGTCCGTCTGATGCAAGGCTACGTAGCCTTGACCCCACCATCTTTTGTCTTTACCGTGAACAAAAAGTCTTTCAGGGCTGGGTTTCTGGGGGACCAAATATTTCCGGGAAGACCAGTGTTTATCATCTTCTCTTTGAAGAAAACATAAGCTGACCTTTTGTGAATTTAACATCCAACACACCGTTGGTCCCCTGGTGGTGTGGTGACCTAGCTGGGGCTGGTGGGTGGGCTGCCCTCTTGAGAGTCCAGCTCATGAACTGGCTGGGCCAAGAAGCTTCTGGGGCTCGCCTCGTACACACGGAGGTTTTTTACTGTCGCATCTGAAATGGACGTGTTCTTCCGTACAAGGTATTTGTTATGGATCTGGTACCATTACTTTTCTGTCCAAGGGCTGAGGTTGAGGCAGACATGCCCATGTATGGTAGCGTTTTCCACGAGGCCATAGCCGGCTCGCTCACAAATTAGCGTCGTAATGCAGCTCTGGTGGTGGTGCCTTTGGGGATTTCTTGGCACTTGTTCCTCTCATTTGGGAGCAAGTGGAAGAACCCGGAGGAGAAGACATTTGGGAAGAAGAGGAGATTATTCTTCCCTGCTTCTCTCACTGGGAAGATTTTTTTTTTTAATTAAAAATTTTTATATATATATATATTTTTTTTTTTTCTAGGAGAGAGAGACAGCGTGAGCAGGGGAGGGTCAGAGAGAGAGGGAGATACAGACTCTGAAATAGGCTCCAGGCTCTGAGCTGGCAGTCAGCACAGAGCCCGACGCGGGGCTTGAACCCATGAACCGCGAGATCATGACCTAAGCGAAAGTTGGACACTTAACCAACTAAGCCACCCAGGCGCCCCTAATTAAAAAAATTTTTTGAACCACTCTGGTAAGTCCAAGGCTTCACAAGACCATAAGGAATACTGTCCAATCCTTTAATGAATTTCTCTAACGCTCTTCATTCATGCGTAGGCCCCCACAGTCTCCCAATTCTGTGTCCGCTTCTCGCACTGTGTCCTCTGTGTTCCCTCTTCCTGGAGCTCTGCCCCACCAAGGCTGGGCCAGACCAGCCAGTCAGAACTGTGATTTGATCCCCCGCCACCAGAACTGATCCACTTCCACTTACCTGAGTCTTCTATTCAGCATGGGGTGCCCATTATTGACTAAATCAGTCACATTAGGACTCCATGATCTTAGAGACCTGAAGAGGGATGTTCTGGAAGCTGTGATGTGCAGTATCAAGGAGCTGGAAGAGTCTGCCCCTGGCGAGGTCACTCTTCCAGGTTTGAAGAAGGCTGCCTCCTTGCTGGGCACTCACATGGCCTTTCTTGGGAGTTTTATTTTAGAAGGAGAGCATCGCTCCTTTCTGCAGCACCTTGGGGCCAAGCAGGTGGATTTCCTGTAGTAGATTCCCATGGATTTCCGTGTCATTCTAAAATCAAATCTAGAAAACCAAGGCCAATGGTAAATCCACTGGAATCCTTGAATGTCATGAGCAAGTTTGGAAATCATCCTCATTGGACTTCACAAACCTCCATTTTCCCATCTGAAAAATGGGGATGAGGTGGGAAGAAGAGCTCCTGTTGGTTGAGCACTTTTGCTGGTCAGCATGCTAAGTAAGCCCTTTACTGGCATCATCTTCCTGACTTCACAGCAACCCTTTGGAGTAAATACTACTATTGGCCCTTTTTCGCGATTGTGGTCTGAATAACTTGCTCAAGAAATCTTGACTGGCCCATGAGGAAGACTGATTCTGCTAGATTGAAAGATCTAGCTCTTTCCAATTATAGAGCCCCAGGGATTACCCTGCGAGGGGGATTAAGTGGGATAATGGATATGAAGGGTTTAACATAGTGCCTAGCCCCTGCTAAACGTCAGTGGACAGTTATTTATAACATACGTGACCAGAGACCTTAAGGATTGTGTTCAATGCGGCACAGCTGGTACTTGGCCAAACCAGAAAGCCTATTGTGTGACCTTTCTGTAAAGGAGAAACTTGTCCCTAATTTTCCTTTTGTGTCATGTCTTCATAATCCCAATTCTTCTTTGGCCTGAAGGTGGTAGTTAGAATCTTCTTCTACTTGAATATGGCCACACCGGCACCCAGCACACCACGGAATTTCAGTTCTACTGGCCCATTTGTGATTCATTTTGGGTCATAATGGCATCCTGAAGGGCTCACCTAGGAATGGGAACCTATCTGGCTTTTATGGTGGCTCTTTGGCTCCTAGGGGTCTCCTCCCTCTTTCCCTGACCTTTAAACAGTTGAGCCATGGCCACATGTTGGAGGAAAGGCTGAGTTTGGAGAAGGCCAAACGGGAATTTGAAGGAACTTTCTAAGGGTCAGATGAGGGAGGAAGGAGTTAGTGCTGCCCATTACTTCTGCAGGGGAGAGTCCCGTACTTTGAACCTGCATTAGTGATTCAGGGGCTTGGAAGGAACAGCCCTCATCAAAGTCCCCAAGGAAGGGCTCCAGGACTCCCCCCAGCTCACACATGCAGGCTTGAACTTGCCCCATCACTGTACCCATTCCTTCCTTCCCCTGGTGAAGTGAAACATGGAACGAATGACATTGAATCTCAAAGGGGCCAATGTCTGAGACCACCGGGGTCCTGATGGCCACTGGGGTCACGATCACCAACCCACGGTCTCCTGGGAAAATGCCTGTCTCCCTGATCCCTCTCCTTACCTTCTCGATTCCTCCTTAACTCCAAGGTGTAATCACGGCCAGTGTATTCTTGGATATCTTTCCAAAACTTTGCTACGTCAAATTTCCTTTTTGACCAAAACAAAAAACAAAAAACAAAAAATCTGTCATTCTGGACACTGGGATTTTTTTCCCCAATTAATCATAGATCTTCAACATCTTTCCCCAACAGCATGTTTTGGCATGTTTAAAAATCAGCTGTATAATCCTCTATTATTTGCAAGTACAGCTCCTTACTGAAATAACCCCATCTGGAAACATAACCAGCTGTTCCCCATCACTTATAAAGAGTGCTTCGGGGAACATCCTTCTGTCTATTTTTGCCTAATTATATGAATTTGTCCATAAGATTAATTCCCAGCAATGCCGTGGCTGAGTCAAAGGGGACACACATTTAAAATAGATGGATGTTGAGAAATGTCTGTCACATTCGAGACTGTACATTTACTGCAAGCTGTGTTGTGCCAGACTTGTAAGACACAAACTACGCTGGGGCTTTGGGGGCCGGAAATGACCGGTTCTCTTTTTCCCGAAAGTGTTCTCTGCAGGAGTTAAACTGTGTCTCTTGCTAACCAAGTTCTCTTGGTAGGAGAGAAAAGCAATTTTGCTATACTAACTAAAAAACTTCCTTCCGGAGTTACTTTATTTTTTTAAATGTTTGTTTATTTTTGAGAGAGAGAGAGAGAGAGAGACAGACAGACAGAGGGGGACAGGAAGATACAGAATCAAAAGCAGACTCCAGGTTCCAAGCTGCTCAACGTGGGGCTCGAACTCACGAACCATGAGATCCTGACCTGAGCTGAAATCAGATGCTTAGCCTTCTGAGCCACCCAGGTGCCCCCAGAGTTACCTTAAACACACTATTTAAGTCAATTAGGGGAGGTGTCCCACAGCAACACTGTAGTGGTTCAGTGCTCACCTTTCTCCTGCTAAGGTGAGGTCAGGCTTCCTCGGGCCCACACCTTTGGGAAGTGGAGGTGGTATGGTTGGTGGGAGGGGTGTGGGGGGTGCCGGGGGGTGCCAGGCCGTGCGGCAATCAAGAGCTTTTCTGCTAAGAGTAGATTGGGCATCAGGCAGATCTGGGTTTAAATCCTGGCTCCAACTTTTACAAGAGAAGGCTTTTAATTTACTTTACTTCCCAGGACCTCTATAATCCTACAGGAATGATAAATTATGCCCACCTTGCTGAACACTCAGGACACACAGTGCGCTGGCCTGGCCATAATAAATGGCCTGGCCTGATACCCCATGAATAGAAGGAGCCCAGTAATTATGGTGGCTATTACCAATAACAGATTTAGAATCCAGTTGTCTCATGGGGACAGCTTGGGGCGGAGAGAGCTGATGCATCTAGGGAGCCCGGACCTTCTGCCGTTTCCCTCCACATGTCTGGCTCCTCCCACACCTGCACCAGGGCTTGTACTAGTTTCTCTGATGCAGAGGCCCTTCCAGATGGTGGGTTGTGCCCTAGATCGGGCTCAGAGGGCGTTCATTTTGTCTGCATGGCGCTTAAAATGTGCAGTGATTTGGGGTGCCTGGGTGGCTTAGTCGCTTAAGCGTCCGACTTTCGCTTAGGTCATGATCTCGCGGTTCGTGGGTTCGGGCCCCGCGTTGGGCTCTGTGCTGACTGCCAGCTCAGAGCCTGGAGCCTGTTTCAGTCTGTGACTCCCTCTCTCTCTGACCCTCCCCTGCCTAGATCGGGCTCAGAGGGTGTTCATTTTGTCTGCATGGCGCTTAAAATGTGCAGTGGTTTAACTTGGGTGGTGGCTGTGTCGTACGTCAATTCAGACTTCTGGGTCTACCGCAAAGTTCAAGGTCCTTGAGGCAGGGAAAGAGGGCGCTCTGCCCAGACACCTCTAGCGCGGCTCCCTCTACATTGCTCGTGGGACCCTGAGGATACTGAGGTTTGTGTCTGTGGTCCAAGCTTTTGAGCCTGCGACTTGGCAATAAAATATCGAGGGAAGCTGTCAACCAGGCGTGATGATGTGCAAATCCTATACTGTTCGGGCCCTGGGGCATTTGATTCATTTTTTTATTAGTGCGGAAGCAGAAAGGGCAAGACCTTTTTACCCCTGCGTTCCTCTGGGGAAGATAAAATTGATGTCCAAACACACTCGAGCAGCTGAACAGTCCTAATTGGTCCAATTCCATCCCTTTGATACGGAATCACAGATACCCTAGAATGTTAGTGCCAGGCCGGTCCACCATTTCTCCCCCCGGAAGAAACCTGCAAGACTCAGAGAGGGAGAGTGACTTGCCCAGAGTCACCAGCAAATTAATAGTGGACCTGGGGCTTGTGACCCGGTGGTCTCACAGAGGCTAAAGAGCAGGTCATTTGTGCTCAAAGAATGAACCCGTGTGGTGTTGGCGGGGAAGTCAGGACTGCGGGCACGGTAGGCACACTGCTGTGTCGTGTCAACCGTCGCCGACATCGGTGGCAACAGAGCCCTTTGTTTTTATCAAACTGTTTGAGAGCACCAGTGAACTGTCTTGGTGTCCATCAGCCCTTGGTAATAACCCTGCATGAGCCCCTGAAGCTGATGCAGGACCATGGACAGGGGCCCCTCCGGCGTCTGTCTTCTGTCTTGATGTGATGAGTTCACTGCCCCTGCGTGACCTCTGCAGTTGGCCTTCACCAGCAGTGGTTCTCAACGGGCACAGTTTAGCTCTGTGCCCCAGGCAACATCTGGAAATGTCCTGAGGCCTTTTGCTTGTTACAACTGGCAAGGCAGGGGCGCCTAGATGGCTCAGCTGGTTAGGCATCCAACTTCGGCTCAGGTCACGACCTCGCAGTTTGTGGGTTCAACTCCCGCATCAGGCTCTGTGCTGACAGCTCAAAGCCTGGAGCCTGCTTCAGATTCTGTGTCTCCCTCTCTCTCTGCCCCTCCCCTGCTCGCACTCTGTCTCTCAAAAATGAATGTTTAAAAAGAAAAAACTGGTTGGGGGAAGAGCTACTGGCATTTAGTAAGCGGAGGACAGGGATGCCATAAACATCCTACAATACATGAGACAGCCCCTCTGTCAACAAAGAGTTACTGCCTCAAGCATCCATGGTGTAAAGATTGAAACCCCCTACTTGATGGGCGCCTGGGTGGCTCAGTCGGTTAAGTGTCCAACTTCAAGGTCAGATCATCTTGTGGTCCGTGAGTTTGAGCTCCACATCAGGCTCTGCACTGGTGGTACGGAACCTGCTTGGGATTCTTTCTGTCTCTCCTTCTCTCTGCCCCTTCCCCACGTGTGCTTGCGCTCTCTCGCTCGCTCACTCGCTTGCACTCTCTCTCTCTCTCTCTTTCAAAATGAAGGAAGGAAGAAAGAAAGACCCACCTTGAAAGTAAGGACCACAGCAGTGAAGAGGAGGCCAGGTTTTGTTCCCACGCAGCACAAGGAGAGCCCTCTGACTGGGACTGTGCCCCTGATCACTGCTGTCATTTTGTAACCTACTTTTTATTTGATTCCTGCCAGTGCTTCCCCTAATGCCCGACCTGGGACTTTTTTACCTGGTTGTCTCCATCCCAAATTTTGAAAACTCAAGGCTCTGGGTGCCTGCTGAGGCATGTCCTTATAATGGTTAAAGCAAATTATCCAGAGCCTTCAACTCTGATCCAGGATGCTTGTTGGGTGTGCCTGTATTTCCTGTCATCCTCAAATGTTCTGCCTGTTTCAAAGAAGACAAACAAAGCAGAAAAGATCCCCTTGCAAATATACCTATATTCAGATTCCCCCGTAGTTGGCTGTGCCGTGATGGGCAAGTTACTCAACCTCTCTGTGCCTCCGTGTCCTCATCTGTAAACCAGAGTTCATGGTGTACCGCATAGTGTTTCTGAGGGCATTAAAGGAGATAATAGCTGGTACCCAATAAAGATTTAGCAGCCGTGATTACTAATATTAATATTACTAATTTGCTAGGCTCACTAAATTTTCTCAAGAGCAAATGTGTGGGATTTCATCAGTGTTTGGTGGGAAAAGAAGTCTGTGGCCAAATGTTTTGGGGAGCCCTGGATCTAAAGGAGTAAAGTCGCTTTTGGGTTTTAGGACATGCCAGTCTCGGAATCCTGATCCTGTCCAGCCTTTCCACGACAGAGGTGGGGGTTGGGAGTACGGGCGGGGACAGAGGTGGAAGAGAGCCCTTTTCAAGTGGATTGATCCACAGAATTTTTTTTTCTTTTGAAGAGTATCCCAGTCTCCCCGAATCCCACCCAACCCCCACCCCTAATATTTCAAGGGATCAGGGTTCCAAGGAGCACACTCTGGGGAATGCCATTCTAGGGCAAAGCCAGGCCCCTCTTTGACCAAAGCAGATTTCGCGCATCGTAACTGTCAGAAACCTCAAAGTCCTGAGAAGCAAGGCTGCTCCTCTCTCTCCTTTTTTGGACAGAGACGGACTCTTTGCACTTGGTCTTGTTTGTGTTTTCGATTCTTAGATTAGACAGAGCTCCTGGCGATGGGGATTCCTGTGTCCTTTTTTTTTTTTTTCTGTTGTACTTTTTGTTGTTTTTCTGGCTTTTAAGGTAGCTGGCCAACATTCCAATTACAGTTGCCCACTTAGTTGACAACTTGTTCGGAACATTTCCTCCCGCCCTCTTGAGTATATTTCGATACTGTCTTATTGTTTTTATTTTATGATTTTTTAAATGTTTATTTGTTTTTGAGACCGAGAGAAAGAGAGAGAGAGCGTGAGTATGAGCGGGAGAGGGGCAGAGAGAGAAGGAGACACAAAATCTGAAGCAGACTCCAGGCTCTGAGCTGTCAGCACACAGCTCAACGCAAGGCTTGAATTCACGAACCGTGAGACCGTAACCTGAGCCGAAGTCGGATGCTTAACTGACTGAGCCACGCAGGTGCCCCTATTTTTTTTAGTTAATTAATTTATTTATGAACCAGTGGGGGAGGAGCAGAGAGAGGTGGGGGGAACAGAGGATCTGAAGTGGGCTCTGTGCTGACAACAGAGCCGGATGTGGGGCTCGAACTCACTAACAGTAAGGTCATGACCTGAGCTGAAATTGGATGCTTAACCGACTGAGCCACCCAGGTGCCCCTTGCTACTATTTTAAAAATGTTTCACTGATTACACACTAACGGAAGTGTACTTAACACTATTGAAAGAAGGAAAGCACAATTTTTCATGCAAGTGTATACTTTGTATCAGAAAAGTACACAGGGTTCAGTCGGTTAAGTGTCTAACTCTAGATTTCTGCTCAAGTCATCTCTCAGGGTTTGGGAGTTCGAGCCCCAAATTGTGCTCTGTGCTGACAATGCAGAGCCTTCTTGAGATTTTCTCTCTCTTCCTCTCTCTCTGCCCCCCTCCCACTATCTCTCTCTCAAAATAAATAAATAGACGTTAAATAAAAAAGCAGAACATCAGCCCCGAAAGCTCCCCTTGGGTCTTGCTCTTCCAGTTAAAACATCTGACTTCTGTCACCATAGGGGACAGTTTTGCTTGGCTTTGAACCCTCCTACAAACAGAATCACACAGTAAGTCCTTATTTGTGTCTGCCTTCCTGGATCAAATGCATGTGTGAGATTTTTGCTTACTGTGGTTTGGAGTTGAAGTTCACTTAACCTCATCGGGGTTCCAGAATGCTTGTACTGTGCCAGGCACTGTGTTAGGTACCTGCAAGGGTCAGTTCATTTCCTGCAGATTCTCTGTTGAGCTTCTGACCAGCTCATCAAGGTCACATGGGAGGCAGAGGAGCCTAGGCTCTGGAATCAGACATGTGCTCTGAACCTGGCTCTGCTGCTTTGCAGCTGTGTGACCCCAGGCAGGTTCCTTCACCTCTCTGAGCCTCTGTTTCAGTATCTGTAAGTAACGCCTGAGAGTCCTAACTCTGCGCTGATGTTACTTGCCGATGCTGCTAGTGAATGTTAACTATGCCTGCTGGCATTCAGAAAACATGGCCCCGGCAATGACCTACAGGCCAGGTGGGAGACGGTGTGACACCGCCATGGCTTACACACGGAAGAGATTGGTACACGTTTTGTGGGGTCCTATTTTTCCTTTAAGAGAAAAATGTCCAACAGAACAGCGTCACCCACTTGCAGGCACCCCATTCCTCAACCCCAGGCGTCTTAGTTCAGCCACAACTCTTCCACTGTCTCTGAAAAGAAGGGGCTCTGAATACTTTTTAAAAGTTTATTCAGGTGATCTCTGTACCCAGTATGGGGCTCGAACTCATGACCCCGAGATCAGGAGTTGCGTGCTCTTCGGACTGAGCCGGCCAGGTGCCCCACGAGATGACCCTAAATGGATGAAATCACAGTCCCATTGTCACACCGAAGATTCCAACAGATTCCCTAATAAAAAGGCTATCAAGTTAACGTTTGTATTTTCTTGATTATCTACTTTTTTTTTTTTTTTGGACGGATTGGTCAGAATGATGCTTTTTTTTTTTTTTTTTTAGAACTGCATTCAGTTTCTCAAAACTTTCCGTGTAAGGGGTGGCTTTTTATTTTGTTTATTTTTTTAATGGCTATTTTTCTGAGAAAGCGCTAGCAGGGAAGGGACAGAGAGAGGCAGACAGAGGATCCCAGGCAGGCTCAGCGCTGGCAGCAGAGAGCCTGATGTGGGGCTCGAACTGCTGAACCGTGAGACCATGACCTGAGCCGAAGTCAGAAGGTCAACCACTGAGCCACCAGGGGTGGCTTTTAAAAAATGTGAAATGTGCCCTGGCCTCTGATGGACCCTGTGTATGTGCTTTCTCCCTGTTTGTCTTTTTTTGTCCTAGTTTGACTTCTTCATTGTGAAACGGTCAAACGTAGGCACGAATTGACAGGTCACCAGGACACAGCCCCAGAGACCGAGCGCTCCACTTTGGTAATGATCGAACCTGTCTTAGGTTGTCTTCATCTCCCGCTTGCCTTCTGTGGCTCAAAGTCCTGCCTTCTGGTTTATAAGTTCTTCTTTTTTTTCTTGTATGTTCTTAAAGAAATGGAGTCATTGGTCTTGTGCTTTCCCACCTGTGGACTTCATTCCCCCCTCCCATGATAGTAGGGAGCGTGTTCCCTGTGCCTTGCGTTTTCTAGGGTGTTGGACGCAGAGGCTTTGCCGGCTTTGGCACCCCGTCCCCATCCCTTTTCCTTTCTGGAAGATCTCCTTGGGGATAGTGGCATGTGCTATGGTATCCCATCTGGAGGCACGTCGTGTCTGATCGACCCCTTATTGTGATATTAATGTTAATTAACGCATTTAGGTGACCGTCCTGATGCATCCACAGATAAAGTGCTCCATCCACTTTTCATCTAACACAGTGGGTCTGAAAGTATAGACCCCAGACCCGCATCCATCCAGGAACTTGTTAGAAATGCAAATCCTGGGGGTGTAAATGAGGGGAGGGGCAGGGAGAGAGAGAGAGAGAGAGAAGTGGGGCTCCAGCTCACCCAATGTGGGACTCGACCTCCTGAACTGTGACATCATGACCTGAGCTGAAGTCAGGTTTAATGAATGAGCCATCCAGATGTCCTAGACGGGAATATTTTCTTAACACAGTTAAAAGTGAGGTTTTGGGGGTGATGCTCTTGGGATAATGTCCCAAGCAAAACCTATAAGAATTTTAAACCACTGGTAAAGTGATCATTAAACCGGGATCATGTGTCTGTGTCCAGTTCTTTCTTTCATTTCTTTGAATGGCGAAGTGATGATTCACATTTGGGGAATAATTTGCTCATTTCGTCATCTTTTTAAAAATGAGTGACTAAATCAGGACTCTGGGGAAAAAAAATAACCACTGCCTGGAGCTTTTCAGTTTCTTAGCATTGGTATTTTCACCCCTGAAGGAGAAGAGGGGCGATGGAGTGTCTCGCTCTCTTTTCTGCCTTATAGTCTGCTTCTCAGGAGTTGGCTGCCCATTTGGGGGATGCGGGGGGTTCTGTGTTCATGGAATTTGGGCTCCAAGCCTGGGGGTTGTCTTGGTGAATTCAAAGGAGCTGTGAATTCTTCCCTGCTGAAGTAGGGTGTCGACCAGTACGTCCTGGTTGCCATACATCCCAGCTCAGCCTGTGTCTTCCCTTCCTGGAGGCACAGTGGTGGGAGGGGGGAGGAGTGGGGAGCTGGCTGACAGCAAGTGCTACTAGGGTGAGGGCAGCTCCTGCAGGAATGTTCCAGAACAGCCACTAGACAGACCGTTAAGAGTCTGTTGCCTTAGCACCTGCCTTGTGGACCCATCCAGACAGCAGGAGGAGCACATCCCAGATGGGCCCCTCATGTTGAGAGAACGTTCAGTGCCTGGTAGTTTTACGTAAAGACTTTTCTTTGTCAATTACTTAGCGACCTTGAGGAGCAATTTGTATCGGGGAGTCAGAATCAAGATTTTGCTTAACTTCTCCCTCATCGTTATCAGTTTTCAGAATAATGTCTTGGGGGTGCCTGGTGGCCCAGTCTGTTCAGGGTCCGACTTTAGCTGAGGTCATGATCTCACAGTTCGTGGGTTTGAGCCCCGCGTCGGGCTCTATGTTGACAGCCAGCTCAGAGCCTGGAGCCCGCCTCAGATTCTGTGTCTCTCTCTCTCACCCTCCCCTGCTCATGCTGTCTCTCTCTCTCTGAGAAAAAAATAAAATATTAAAAAAAAATTTTTAAAAAGAAGCAGGCATTTTAGTGCAAGTCAATCTATTAAAATAAAAGTGAAAGTTCCTTCATAAGTATACTCATTAAGTGCATATTTCTCCAATTTTTTGCCTATATTATTCTAAATGTTTATTTATTTATTTTGAGAGCGTGAGAATATGAAAGGGGAAGGGCAGCGAGAGACAGAGACAGAGGATCTGAAGTGGGCTCTGTGCTGGCAGCAGAGAGAGCCCCATGTGAGGCTTGAGCCCACGAACTGTAAGATCATAACCTGAGCTGAAGTTGAACGCTTAACCAACTGAGCCACCCCGAGACCAAGACCTGAGCTGAGATCAAGTGGTGGAGGCTTAACTGACAGGCGCCCCATATTCTAAATATTTTTAAAAAATGGGGTACCTACTGTTTACTTTCTCCCCTTTATTTCACTTTTAAAAAGCTTTGCTAAGATATAATTCACTCGTTTAAATGATACAATTCAAAGGCTTTTAGCATATTCACAAAACTGTACATCCACAGCTATGGTAAATTCTAGAACATTTCCATTATCCCCCCCAAATAGGCCCTGGGCCCCTTTGCTACCCCTCTTCCAGCCCCTGACCACTACTAACCTACCTTAATCTCTGTGGATCTGCCTTTTCTGGACACTTCCGATAAATGGGATCATACAGTTTGTGGCCCCTTGTGACTGGATTCTTCCACTTGGCATAGTTTTTTTGAGATTCTTCTGTGTTGTAGCATGTATTAGGGATTTATTCCTTTTTTGGGCTGAATAATACTCCACTGCATGGACAGACCTCATTTTATTTATCCATTCCATCTGTTCACAGACTCTTGGTTCCTTCCATATTTTAACCATCATGAGGAATGCTCTGATCATTGGGCACGAGTTCTTGTGTGGATGTGTCTTCGTTCCTCTTGGGTTTATAGTTGGGAATGGAATTGTTGGATTGTATGATAACTCTGTTCATTTGAAGAATGCTTCTCATTTTTACAGTAAACAATAAGACGTGGACATCTAAGTCATAGGACTATGTCCACGCATGTAGATCTAATTCGTGCTTTGTTTGTTGTGTGAAATACAAAATAGTTTGTTGTATGGAAATACCACGGCTTATGGATCCAGGGCCATGATAACGGACAATAGGCAATGATGCAGATCCTTTCCTGAGTTGTTTGCATTCCTTGACCACATAAACACACTGCAGGGAAGATCCTTACACTTTGTGGCATGTTTCTGCAGGCTGCCTTCCTAGACACTCGAGGCGAGGGACCCATCTGTCCTTAGGGCTCAGTTCTGGCCCAGTACTGATGCTGTCGCCTTATCCCACAGGGGACCAACCAGGCACCATGGCGCAGAAGGGCCAGCTCAGCGACGATGAGAAGTTCCTCTTTGTGGACAAAAACTTCGTCAATAGTCCAGTGGCCCAAGCTGACTGGGCTGCCAAGAAGCTGGTTTGGGTCCCTTCAGAGAAGCAAGGCTTCGAGGCAGCCAGCATCAAGGAGGAGAAAGGGGATGAGGTAATCGTGGAGCTGGTGGAGAATGGCAAAAAGGTCACGGTTGGCAAAGATGACATCCAGAAGATGAACCCGCCCAAGTTCTCCAAGGTGGAGGACATGGCGGAGCTGACGTGCCTCAATGAAGCCTCTGTGCTGCACAACCTGAGGGAGAGGTACTTCTCAGGACTCATTTACGTGAGTATCTTGGGACAGCCAGCCCCTTCTTCCCAGCCTCCTGTACCCTTGAGGAAGGAGGCGCTTCAGAGACGTGTTTGGGATACGGGTTTGAGAGAGGCCACATGGTGAGGTAGAATCATTCAGACTTGCATCCAAGCCTCAGTCCTGCCCCACTTAGTTCTGTGACATCAAAAAATTCTTTCACTCACAGAAGCCTCAGTTTACCTATATGTGAAATGGGGATAAACCCCCTGTGCATGTAAAGGAAATGCATAGATGCTGTGTGACCCCATCAGTGACGTGGCAAATGGTCAACAGAACTTCCTCCATCTTGGAAATAAGGAGGTGCTGGAAAGCTCTTGGGAAGCCTGGGCCACCGGAGCAGCCCGGCGGGAGGAGACCTGAGGTCTGGCTAGGTTTTGTGGAGGCCTTCCCTGTCATAAATGGGGAAACCTAGATTGCACCCGGGACTCCTCTGGGTCGGCTGTGCAGATAGAGCAGACAAGAGCTGCCCTGTCCCCTGTGGTCACCACCAGCCACATGGGGCTAACTAAATTTAGACGCAAATTACTTAAAAAAATCAAATTCATCTCTTGGGTTGCGCTGGCCAACATCAAGTGCTTGACTGCCACCTGAGGCTAGTGGCTGCCGTGTCGCACAGCACAGGTGCAGAACACTTCCATCGCCGCAGGAAGGCCTGGTGGGCAGCCTGGGATAGATGCGGGGGATGATGTGACCCCATGGCATTCAGGTTCCTTGTGGGTTTGGACCACCTCCCGGAGCAAAAGGGACCTGGGTGGCCCCCTGGTCTTCAGCTGCTGGGCAGAGGGTCCTCTGGTTCAGACGTGGTCTATCGGCCTCTCAGAAAGGGCACACGAATCCCTTGGGTGAGTCACCTCATTTCTCTGAAATGGTGTTACCTTCTCTATGAAACCAAGGCAAGAAGAGCAGCGTCCTCACAGTGGGTGGCGCTGAAAAGAAAGCCCTTGGGGACATTGCCTCTGGGGATTCAGCGAGCAGAATGCTAGGTGTTACTCCTGGTTATGCTGCTGTTAGAGCTTCGCGAATTGGCACTAACAGTCGCCTCATCGTTTCGCCCTCTGACCCTGCCCCTCACGGGATGCCACGGGAAAATTACCAAAAAAACAAAACCAAAACCAAAACACAAAAACCTTGTCATCTATAAAAATGCTCTGCAAGCTATTTTCCTTTAATTAGGAAATTAAGTCCCGTTTATTACAGGAGATCTGGAAAATTCTGAAGAGCACAGCAAATACAATACCAGTCCTGGCCCAGAGGTTGCTGACTGACAGGATGTTGGCGTGTTCTCGATCTTTCTTTGTGAGAACGGTACACGTTTACTTATCGACAAGCCTGTGCGCATAGGTCATGGCTCATTCTTTATTCTGCATAGGAGTCAAGGCCGAGCATTCCCACATTTCCATTATAACCCCCCGAAATCCCCTCTTAGGGGCTCTGTAATCTCTCATGTGGATGTGCCGTAACTGATTATCCATTCTTCATAAGAGAGTTCAGAGGGGCCAACAGTGCCTTTTTTTTTTTTTTAAGAGCCAGGAGGGAACAGGGAGGCACCTTGTAATTATTAAATACCTCCTCTAACCCATGTTGTGTACCTTGACGCATCCTACCTCATTTAACCAACAGAACATCCACCGAAAAGCATGCTTGTCCCATTTTACAGATGAGCAAGCTGAGGCTCAGAGGGCTAAAGCCCCTCCTTAACTTTCCTAGCTGAGCAGGGAAAGTCCCTCTCATCTGAGCCATTCCTTATATGGAAATACCATCAACCTGGAGCTGTCAGAACAGGATGGATGTTTCTAAGGAGGCCAGCCTGCCTGTGTTCTCCGCCTTGGGGAGGTCAAGGACGGGCCTGTGTATAAACCTCCCCTGTCCTCTGACACAGCGTTTGAGCCCAAAATAGACATCAGAAAAAAAAAAAATCAAGGCCCTCTGAAGGTCCCAAGACCCAAAATATCTAATCTGACAAACAGATTTTAAAAAATGAATCAAGGCTTCAAATTCCTGCTCTGCTTTTCTGGCCCGATTTGAGGAAAAGCCTTCCAGCCTGGTGACCACATGCCTACTCTATCTCGTTCCTTTCTGGTCAATTTAATCACTTAAATAGAACCTGTTGTCCGTGGTGGAGATGAAGAAGGAAGCAGGGGAGGGGAGGCACAGCCAGTCAGTCTCCACGCACCTGCCAGTGGGAGGCAGGTGATGCGAAAGCATCTGGGGTGCCCAGCTTTGCCCTTGGTAATGAAGAGAACTTCCTCCTCCGTTCTGCAAAGTACCCCCTTAGCCTCTTGGTCCTGGAAGAGTCCATAGAGGCCACTGGGTCCTGTTTGCTTACCCTTGAGATGCAGGCTCTTGCCACCCCTGATGCTGGCACACGAGGGCCACGCGTGTGACCCCGAGTCCTCACCTGCCCTTCTGGACGCCGGGTTCCCTCTTCCCGGAGCTTAGTCACTCAGCAGTTGGCTCTGCCCTTCTATTTGGAGGATGAGACGCGGGTTTCAGGCAGAGGAAGATCAGTAAAGCGTGTGCTTGGCCTGTGCTGGGTGCCATCCCAAGTCCTGCCCAGCGTGCAATGTCCTTGACGCCACTGCTGAGAGCAAAGCTGGCCTCCCCCCTGCACCTGACGCTGTCTGGGGTGGAGAGCTGACGTGACTCGCCTGGGGAGGGACCCAGGTCAGACTCTGCTGGCCCGTCCACCTGTGGAATGTGTGGTCCTGCTTGCATCTCTGTGGGATGCTGAGGGGGACAGCCCAGCCCTTGCCCCGAGGCTGCTTTGCAATTCAGAGGGGGCAGATGAGACCCGCTGGGGCTAGATGCGAATAAAGGACCTAGATTCTAACACGAGGAATGGATAGAGTGTGGTGTATCCATCCAATAGAGTATCTACTTCAGCCTTAAGAGAGGGAATCCTATCCTATGTGACAACGGGGATGCACCTGAGGGACATTATACAGACTGAAGTAAGCCAGTCACGGAAGGACGAATAGTCAAGATCTCCCTGACATGAGGCATCGAAGATAGTCATGCTCAAAATCAGAGTGTGGAAGGGTGGCTGTGAGAGGCAGGGAGGGGGAGGGGATGCAGGTGGCAGAGGTGCGGGGTGCAGATAAAGAAACTGGTGAGGGTGGGCACCTGGGTAGCTCAGTCGGTTAAGCGTCTGACTCGATCTCAGCTCAGGTCTGGTCCCCAGGTCCTGGGATCGACCCCCAACATTGGGCTCTGGACTGACCGTGTGGAGCCTGCTTGGGATTCACTCTCCCTCTCTCTCTGCCCTTTGCCTGTGCTCTCTCCCTCTCTCTAAAAATAAATAAACTTTTGAAAAATTAAAAAGAAAGAAACTGGGTTTTAGAAAAGTTAAATAACTTGGTGAGAAACAGCTGGGTCTTGAACCCAGGGAGGCGGGCCCTGGGACCAGTGCTTTTAACTGCCACTCATTGAATCCTTCTAGCGATGCTATGAGACAGAGGCTATTACCGCATTTCAGAGACCAGGACACTGAGGCTCAGGTGCGCTCGGTCCTATTGCTGGAAGTGGGCAGAGCTGGGACCCAGGCAAGGTCTGTCTGCCTCGAGGGCCAGAGTGACTACCCCTGGATGGTAAGGGCTGTAGAATAACAGGAGGCTGGAGCAGGAGGTGATGGGTGTGGGCTGGGGTGGGGGTGGGGGGTGATGCCATGGGCACCATGAGCTTGGAGCTGGACAAGCTTTAAATGCACAGAAGGAATAAATCTAACTTTTCAGCTAGGATTTCTTGAGCACCTCCTAGATTGTAAGCCTTTGGCCCAAAGTGAGTAATTTTTTAATTGGATGCTTGGCTCTGTGACCCGAAGAAGTCACCCACCCAGGGATGCTGAGAGCAGGGGATGAACCCAGGCCTCCCAAGGGCCAGAGAGTCCTGGAGGGTGGGAAGAAAATACATGACTGCACCGGGTCTTACGAGGTAGAAAACACAGTTGGAGGCCACCCTCTACTGAGCCCTGTGAACTCACTGTGTAGATCTTTCAAATTGTCATGGCTTCAGAGCCTTCCAGTAACATAAGGCTCATATTTAAAAATGAGAAGCACACGTCACATCTTGTGGCTTTTTCTTGTATTGGTTCATAACTATCTAGTCGAGTTTAAAACGCTGGTTTGAATAGGTAATACGTACAAATATGAAATAGTACATCGGGGTCTTCAGAAGTTTCCCTTTCATCCCAATTTGTTCTGATTCCCTTCTGTAGAGGAGCTGCTATGATGTTTCTTATCTAGGCTTCCAGAAATATTTGATACATATGCAGACAGATGTAAGTATATTTGTTTAGGTATACATATACGTATATGTATACATATACTCTTTTTTAATGCTTATTTATTTATTTAGAGAGAGAGAGCATGAGTGGGGGAGAGGCAGAGAGATGGCGAGAGAGAATCCCAAGCAGCTCTGCACTGTCAGTGCAGAGCCCGACGTGGGGCTCGATCTCACCAACCCTGAGATCATGACCTGAGCCTAGATCAAGAGTCGGATGTTTAACCAACAGAGCCTCCCAGGTGCCCCTAAATATACTCTTTTAATGGCAGCATGCCGTAATTATTAAGCTGGCCCCCTGCTGGTGGATATTTATTTAGGTTGTTTCTAGTCTCTCTTCCTGTTAAAATCAAGGCTGCAGGAAATTGCATTCTGGGTGGACTGTGTCTGTCTTTGGGATAGACGTTGCTCTGACACTGTGTGTGACAGCCTGGCAGAGAAGGTTCTCCATCATCTTGCAGATGGGGAAGCAGAGGCTCAGGGGTGCGGCCACTCACACAAGTCACGCAGGGGATGACCGAGAGCTGCCACCCTGGCCCGTGTGACTTGAACCTGCGCTCTTTCCACCGTCCTCTGCTGGTTCTTGTTTCTGCTGCGGGCCGTGGGAGCCGTCTCCTGCCCAGGGCTCTGTGGCTGACCATATAAAGTGTCCGAGAAAAGCCGGAGTCACTTCCGAATAAGGTCACAAGAGGGAAACCCTGGGCCCGTGGCTGGGACCTGCTGGTGGCATGGGACCCTGAAGTGCTGGCTGGGACACAGGAGGCGGGGGTGTTCAAACCTCTGCACTGGACCGGCAGGGGGGGGCGTGGGGCGGACGGGGAGCTGGAAACCCCACCGGCAGCAGGTGGGCTGAGTCTGGAGAAGGCAGCGGAGATGGAACAGGGTAGGTCAAACGTCCAGATTCGGGAGCCCAGCGGCCCTACGTGGGGCCTGCTGCTGCCTGCTCAGCCCTTCCTCCCGGGTCCCTGTGCCCTGGATTGGCTGCCTGACTAGAGACTCACATCTCCCCGGAAGCTTGGGTTAAGTGCTTGCTGGGTGCTTAGCGCCAAGAAGTGTCCTCGGCAAACGGGAGGAGGGGGACACTTCAGGAGCTGGTGATGGGTTTGGGAGACCCACGTAGTCTTTCTTTTGTTCACGGCATTCAGTGAGTATTTACTGGAGTCTGGCTTGTGCACGGCCCTACCCTGGGTGCCGGAGATACGGTGATGGGCAGCTTGCCGTCCGGAAGGGGACCTTTAGGAAGAGCCCTGAAAGGGGAAATGGAAACAGCTCTGGGAAGATTGAGGGGGGAAAACATACTCCAGGTACAGACAGCAGTACATGTGAAGCTTCCAGGTTTTGTCATTGTGAAATAAAGGGAGCGTGGTAAAGTCACTAACATGTATTGAGCACCTGCTGTAAACCAGGCACTCTGTTACATGTTTCACGAGCACTCTTTCATAGCAAGCCTATGAGGGATCTACTGTTACCCACCTACATCTTGTGGTTGAGGTTAATAGGCTCAGAGAGGTTAAGAGACTTGCCCAGGGTCACACAGCCAGGAAGTAGCAAAATGAGGGTTCAAACCAAGTCCTCAGAAATCAATTCTGTGTCCTTAGCTATTGCTTTTCACTGCGGCCAAGTCAAGGGCTTGGGAGGGGGTGGTTTGGGCTGTAAATGAGCATGGTGGTTGGCCCTGGGCAAGCCCAGAACCATCTGGAGGTAGAGTTAGGACCTGAAGGAGAGGTAGGACTTGGCTGACCTTCATTCAAACACACTATTGATTGGGCACTTACTCTATGTGAGGCTTCATTGGGGACATTGGGGACCAGGACACAGATGAATAGGGCATGCAGAGCCCTGTTCTGGAACACTTTTGCCACCAGCTTGGCAAACCTCTGTTGAGCACCTACTGCATACTGGCCCAGTGCAAACCCCCGTGTCACAGAGATGAAGACATTGGGCCCCCTGCTCCAGGGGAGATTTGTAATTAGCTTACCCCTCAGGCATTGATTGAGCAAGCATTTAGTGAGCACCTACTGTATGCAAGGCCCATGCCTGAAGTGGAGCGGAGGAAGAGGGTGGCCCCGCGCACAGGGCACTTGCCCTGCCGTTGGCAGTGTGGTGGGAGGACCTTGGATCGCCAGATCGGGGAGGGGGCGTCGAGCTCACGGTGGACTCCTCAGCCTCCGTGCGCCCTGGCCTCTGCCCACCTCGGCGGGAGCCTCACCCCTCACCCTTGCTGGTCTCCTCCTTGATGCTCCAGAAGCGCCACACGGCGTGCGGCCTGCCTGCACACGTTCACCCTGCTGCTCGTCCTTCACTACCTGCCGAGCCCGGTAACCCTTCTTGTATGCTGAGACCTCCCTGGAGGGTTCCCTGACCGCCCCCAGGGTGGGCTAGGGCACCGCCTTCCTTGCTTCCCTACCCTCCTGGGCTCCACCCTTGTTCTTGTGGTGTTACCTTTAAATGTCCTTGTCCCTGCTCTGGTATGTGGGTGCTTTTGTCGATATACCTCCAGCGTTGTGGAGACCTGTCTAGCACACACTGTACACAGCAGGTGCTCAATAAATGGCTGGCGGGTGTTTCGACAGGCCAATGTGGACCTCATGCCTGCCTTTTTAGGGGAATGGTGAGAACCTGAGAGATTGTTCCCTCCTTCCCCCCACCCATCCTGTGCCTTCTGGGGAATACTGCCCACCTCTCTGTGCGTGGCCATCGCACACCGTTGTCCCTTAGCAGGCTGGGCGCTGGGGAGGCCCTCCTCCAATCAGCTGCAGCCATGGCTGAAGTCCCTTTGAGGGCGGGACCTTGTGGTTTTGCTGTGGGTTTTTAACCCCAGAGCCTTGCGCGGTGTCTAGGACGTACACACTGAATGAACGAGTGAGCGAAGGAACAAGCGAACGGGCAGAAGTCGGGCAGCTTCACGGACCGTGCTGGGGCCTGGGAGTTGGCTGAGCTGGGCTTAATGCTGTCGGGGTCTCACTTTGTGACTTTGGTCAAGTTGTTTAACCTCTCTGGTGTTTGCTTTGCCCTGAGGGTCCCCCAGAGATGGACCACCTTCTCCTCGAGTCGCTTCTCGGGGGAGTCGGGGGTGGGGGGGCGTGCTCCGGAGCCATGAAGGCCTCGGGCAGCGCTGATGCTGTCGTTCGGGGAAGGCAGTTCCTGGGGGGCAGGTTGGAACCTGGGTCCTGAGCTGTGACCTCGGCCCAGGGGAAATCTGTCTGGTAAAGAACCGTCATCACGAGGGCCGTGCCTCCCACATGCACGATGGTGGGGTTCGCGGGGCACCTTCGTGCCCTTTCCCTGTTCTGATTCTTTCCAGATGCATCTGTGCACTTGGCGGGGCAGATCAACCGCCGCGTTTTAATTGTAGCAAAATCTATACGACATAAAATTCACCGTCGTTTGCCAGTTTCAAGGGTACGATTCAGGGCCCTGTAGCCGATTCACTGTGCTGTACAGTTATCACCACTGTCCAGTTCTAGAGCATTTTTGTTACCCCACGCCCGTTAGCAGTCAGCCCCACCCCCAACCCCCCAGTCCTTGGAAACCAGGGACCTGTGTCTGTGCTATGGGTTTGCTGGTCCTGGACATTTCACAGAAATGGAATCCTACACTATGTGACCTTTTGTGTCTGGCTTCTTCCATATCCAGCATACCGTTTTCAGGGGGTGTCTGTGCCGTACCAATCTTTTATATTGATATATAAGTTTTAAGTTTATGTATTGGAGAGAGAGAGAGAGGGAGGGGGGGAGGGAAGGAGAGAGAGAGAGAGGCTTCATGGAGACTGCCATGGGGCTCGAGCCCACAAACCTGTGAGATCATGACCTGAGCTGAAACGAAGAGTCAGAGGCCTACCCGACTGGGCCCCCCAGGCGCCCCGGTACCAATCCTTTTTAAGGACAGCTGCGTTTGTCCCCCCACCCCCCACCTTTTTTTTTTTAAACAGATGAGGGAGTACTTTGTTAACGGTCAAGAGTATGAGCTCTGGGGTGGGACGGTCATGCTCTCTAGTTCCAGATTTCCGGCCAGCTGTGTGTGTGACAATCTCACCAAACCTGTTTCTACTTCTCCCAAATGGGCTGCAGGGAGATCACCATGTGGCCGTCGCAGGGGAGATAGGAGGATTAAATAAAAAGATGCCCATGCAGGGCTTAGAGCTCAGTGCCTGGTATACAGTAAGTGCTCAATAGATGGTGGCTGTGGTCCGAGCCCATGAGGCTCTGGGGGGTTCTGAACCTGGATATTGGAGAGCACCCAGCTGTCAAATAGAACACAGGTGGTCCAGAAACCCAGTCTTGCCTCCCGGTTCTCGTCCCCCAAACCTGTCCTCAAGTGTGAGGCCAAGGGGTTCCCGTTAGGAGTCTAAGCCTCAGTTTCCCCATCCCTAAAATGACAAGAGGAACGCATCTAACAGCTCCGCTGTGAGGACGCAGAGGGTCGGTCACACAGAAGCGCCAGGCACACGTCTGCACAGGCGGTGATGGGGGCCGACGGCCGGACCCCGCGGGCTGGGGGTTGGAGCTCTCCTCCCGGCCGTGTTCTGGAAGTAAACTTGGGCTCTCTGTCTGGCAGACGTACTCCGGCCTCTTCTGCGTGGTGGTCAACCCCTACAAGCAGCTGCCCATCTACTCGGAGAAGATCGTGGACATGTATAAGGGCAAGAAGAGGCACGAGATGCCGCCCCACATCTACGCCATCGCGGACACGGCCTACCGGAGCATGCTGCAAGGTGAGCCGGGCGCGGGGGGCCCCCTGCGAGCGGCCCAGGACCGACTCCCGCCGCACCCGCCTGCAAGCCTGGCCAGGAATGCGGGGCTTGGCAGGCGGCGCTGGGCCCCGGGAGCCTTGTGACTGAAAAAGGGAAAAAGGCAGCCGAGCCTCTGGGCGCTGGGCCGGGAGGGCGAGAGGGAGCGGGCAGCCTGGGCAAGTATGGGCATGGGCGCCCCGCGGCCACCCAGGTGCCTTCGCCTCAAAGGGAAGGGGACAGCTGCCGGCGCTGGGGTGGAGCCAGCCTGCTCTGCGTTTGCAGGTCTTCTCCTCTCTGGCCTCAGTTTCCCCATCTGTGAAAAGGGAATGATAGGGTCCATCTCGCCGCTAATGGAGTTTCTAATGCAGACTTTTCCAGACCAAAGACTATCACCTCTGTGTTTATCCATCGTTATTATTACTATTACTAATGAACTTTCAACTGGGGCCACATACACAGACAGCAGGGTGGGCCAATGTAGTGTCCAGCCTAAAAGTGATTTTTGCATGTGTCTGCAGCCCTGTAACCAGCATTCGGATCAAGATGTGACATCTACCGAGTCCCTGCTTCCCTATTCATGTAACTGTTGTTGTGACTTCTGTCCCTTCAGTTCTGGTTCTTCTTAAACTTCATAAACAGTGTGTCCTTCTGTTACTGCATATTTTTCTCATAAGCTCCCTTTCTCACAATCTAGTTTGGACTGGACCAAAACCAGCAGTATGTTATATTAGTTAAGAGCGTAGATTCTAGAATAGGGTTGCCTGTGTTTAAATCCCAGCTCTGCCGCTCACTAGCTGTGTGACCTTGAGCAAGCCACTTAACCTCTCTGTGCCTCTGGTTCCTCACTGCAAAAGACGGTGACAGTAAGTGTGACCTCTCCCACGGGGCTGATGTGAAGGTTAAGTGAACTGCTGCACATATAGGACTTAGAACAGCGCTTGGCACTTGGCCAAAATTCACCAAGTGTAGGGGCGCCTGGGTGGCTCAGACGGTTAAACGTCTGACTCTTGCTTTCAGCTCCGGTCACGATCTCACGGTTTGTGAGTTTGAGCCTACGTCGGGCTCCATGTGGACAGTGGGGAGCCTTCTCGGGATTCTCCCTCTCTGCCTCTCTCTCTGCCCCTTGCCTGCTTGTGCATGCGCTCTTGCTCTCTCTCTCTCTCTCAAGATAAATACATAAATAAATAAATAACTCTATATAAACTATTATCATGCACAAACCGATGCTAGATGTGCCAGCTGTATGTTTTTTCTAATACACATTGAAAAGAATATATAGCTATTAAAATTATTTATTATTATTATTTACAAATAGTTTGTTGTCAAGTTGGTTTCTGTATGACACCCAGTGCTCATCCCCACAAGTGCCCTCCTCCATGCCCATCCCCCCTCCCCCCCACATCCATCAGTCCTCAGTTTGTTTCTCAGCATTCAAGAGTCTCTCATGGTTTGCCTCTCTCCCTTTCCCCCACCATTTCCGCCCTTCTTCTCCCCCTTGTTCCTCCGTCAGGTTCCTCCTAATACGTGCAAACATATGATATTTGTCCTTCTCTGCCTGACTTATTTCGCTCAGCATAACACCCTCAAGGTCCATCCATGTTGCTACACATGGCCAGATTTCATTGTTTCTCATTGCCATGTAGTATTCCATGGTATAAATAAACTACATCTTCTTGATCCATTCGTCCGTTGATGGACACTTAGGCTCTTTCCATGTTTTAGCTATTGTGGAGAGTGCTGCTATGAACATTGGGGTACATGTGCTCCTATGCATCAGCACTCCTGTATCCCTTGGGTAAATTCCTAGCAGTGCTATTGCTGGGTCATAGGGGAGTTCTATTGTTAGTTTCCTGAGGAACCTCCACACTGTTTTCCAGAGGGGCTGTACCAGTTTACATTCCCACCAACAGTGTAGGAGGGTGCCCGTTTCTCCACATCCTCGCCAGCATCTAGAGTTCTCTGATTTGCTCATTTTAGCCACTCTGACTGGCGTGAGGTGGTATCTCAGTGTGGTTTTGATTTGTATTTCCCTGATGAGGAGGGATGCTGAGCATCGTTTCATGTGTCTGTTGGCCATCTGGATGTCCTCTTTGGAGAAGTGTCTGTTCATATCTTCTGCCCATTTCTTCACTGGGTTGTTTGTTTTTCGGGTGTGGAGTTTGGTGAGTTCCTTATAGATTTTGGATATTAACCCTTTATCTGATATTTTTAATTATTTTTTTATTAGAGAGAGTATGAGTAGGGGAGAGGATTAGAAGGAAAGAGAAAGAATCTCAAGCAGGCTCCGTGCTTAGCACAGAGTCCAATGTGGGGCTCAATCCCATGAGCCTGGGATCATGACCTGAGCTGTAATCAGGAGTCAGATGCTTAACTGACCCAGGCACCCCTATAACTGTTAAAATCATAACCTGAGTGGCATTTATAATCGCTTTGTGGAACATGGAGTTAGGTATCTGTTGTGCGCCCTGCAGTGCCCGGTATGCCAGAGGCTGGGAAGATAGGCGTTTGCTATTGTAGGGCCCCTCCTTAGCCTCTGTTTGAGTAGCACTTTGGATCAAAGCACACACCTCCCTTAACATGGACACACACATTCTCTCTTTTTAAATCTTCCACACCATCTGTGAGATAGGGTCAGCATCACTACCTACACTTTATAACAGAGGCAGCCGAGTTTCTGAAAACGTTTGGTAACCCCGGCCATGACCAGTAGGCCTTCCTCCAGGAATGCAAGGCTGGTTCACTATTCAAAACTCAGCGACTATAACAGTCTAAAGAAACAGCACACGGTCATATCCATTGGTACAGAACAAGGCCTTTGACAGAATTCAGTATCCGTTCATGATGAAACAGCTCAGCAAACTAGGAGAAGGAGGGACTTTCATCAACCTGGTACGAGGCATCTACATCAGCCCTGTATCTAATCATGGTGGATTGTGACCGGTTGAATCCCTGCCCCTAAAATGAGTAAGGCGCTAAGAGTGTTCACTCCCACCAGCCGTTCAACGTCACCCTGGAGGTGCTGGCCAGTGTAATAAAGCAAGAAAACAAAACCGGGGCATCTGCAAGCTGTGAGCTCCCCCTGTCCGAGAGCCTTGGTCTTTGTTCAGCAGATCCCTTTGCCGCAGCTGGGTCAAGCCCTTGCTTCCTTCCTTGGGTGTTTTGGGCATCGAGGCAGCACCCCTCCCAAGGCCATTGATCTTTGGGGAGGGGTGAGAGGATTTTCTGTCCTATAAATGGATCTGGTCTTGAGATACAAGAGTTCTCCCATCCTCACACTTGGGAGACGGCAACCAAAACAGGCTTCGGTGGTCCTAAAGCTGGCTGTAACTGCTACATGACTGTGAGGTGCAGATGGTGCCTAGGGTGTGGACCTGCGGGCGGTACGTCTATCCAGCCTTCAGAGAAGATTGATTTGGTCCACGCAGAGTTGGAAGGATACTTGAAGTAGTTGTCACCTTCTTTTTAATGTTTACTTATTTTTGAGAGTGGGAGAGAGCGCACGCGATCAGGGAAGGAGCAGAGAGAGGGAGACACAGAATCCGAAGCAGGCTCCAGGCTCTGAGTTAGCTGTCAGCACAGAGCCCAGCATGGGGCTCGAACCTACGAACCGTGAGATCATGACCTGAGCTGAAGTCAGACACAACTGACTGAGCCACCCAGGCGCCCCAAAATAGTTGCCAACTTTTAAAAATTGGGAAATTAATTATAAAAATCCAGATTTTTAGATTCTTGGGAAAATATCAGAATGTCTGCTAACTCTGGGCCTGTGTTCCCACATGTCAACCATCCCTTTAGAGAGGACGTGATTTTCCCAGGACGGGGGCACCTTCTCTGTTCACTGCCCAGCACTTGGGTCTGACTTTGCCACCTCTGGGATAGCTACCTCCAAGAGTGTTCACAGTCAGGCATGGAGAACTCTGTTCTGGAAGCTCCTGAGGGCAGGGATCCAGGTGTGCCTTGGCGATAACCCCCACGCTAGAGGGTCTCAGGTAGAAGTGCCCCCAAGTTAGTGGCAGAGTTAGTCAACCCCCACAAGTGTGACCCAAGCGGGACCACTGTGGACCTGGGGCTGCCATTACCTTCAAAGACCAGCAGAGGGAGCCTTGCAAAGATGGCCGTGGACATGTAATCTCAGGTTGTGAAGCAATGGCTCCTGGAGTGAGGTAGTGTCTTTGTTTAGGGAAAAATCATCATTAACAACAACAACATTTCTTTGTGGTCTCCCTTGAAGGAAAAGTTAACAGTGATGATTCACATACCTTTTTAAGGAAGCCAAACATTGCAAAGTAGAGGCACTCATGTCATTTGGGGTACTTTGGGTTGCAAAAAAACACCAAGTAGCAACCAGTTTAAGCAACTTAAACAAAAGGAGTTTATTATGTCACATACCAAGAAGGGTGCAGGTTGATGATTTCAGGGGTAGTTAATTCAGCAGCCCCCAAAACAGACTTCCTTGGGATTTTCTTGGCTTCTTCCTCATGGTCACAAGATGGCAGCCATAGCTCCAGATAACATGTCTTCAGGTGATGATAGCCCAAAGCAGGAAGGAAGTGGAAGGCTAGGTTCTTTTTCCATGTCTCTTTTTCTGTCCGGGAGAAAAATCTTTTCCAGGAATTCCTCAGCAGGCATCCCCTTACATCCATTAATTAAAACTTGGCCACATGCCAACCTCTAAACCAGGGGTTGGCAAGGAAGACTGGGACCTTCATAATTGGTTTGGACTATTCCTGGCTCTTTCCTGGAGCGAAGTGAGCTCCCGCAAGCACATTTTCTGACTACTGGAATGAAGTGAAATTCTGTTAGCAAAAGAGAGGGGAAATTAACAGGTAAGCACTGTCACAGTGCTTTTCAAATATATATGCTGTAACTTAAAAAAAAAAACAACCTTTAATATTTTCTGTTCATTCCAAAAAACTTAAAACATATATTTAAGCTAATGAGAATACACCACTCACCCATAATTCTAAAACCCAGAGATCACCACCATTTACCTCTGGTATGCAGCCTTTCATGTGGTAGCTGAGCTAGAGGTCCTGAAATGAAGGGAGTGTTGAGTGTCCAAAAACAATGGATTCCAGCAAAAAAAAATTTCACTTAAAAACAAGGACCAAAGTTTCACTGTAAGGGGGAAAAAGACATTTTGACTGGACTGGGGCAATGGCATTGCAGATTTTAAGTTTATTTTATCTACATATAATAGGAATTTGGTTATCATTGGAACTCAACGCTTAAGCTTACATTGAGTATAAAATCAAGTGTTGATTTTTTTTAGATGTTTGTTTCTTTTTGAGAGAGAGATCGGGGAAGGGGCGGAGAGAGAGGGAGCCAGAGGATCTGAAGTGGGCTCTGTGCAGACAGCAGACAGCCCGACACAGGGCTCGAACTCACGATCTGTGAGATCGTGGCCTGAACTGAAGTCGGATGCTTCACAGACTGAACCACCCAGGCGCCCCGGGGTTGATTTTTTTTTTTTTTTTTTGACGAAATCACAAGGGAGCGTATCCCAGCATTCCTCACATTGTGCTTGATTTCTGCAGCATGAGCTAAAGAGAGTAAGTTTTGCAGACTTATTAGAGGGGGTCACCCATTTTCCCAAGCGTTCTTTCATTTTGGGGGAGCTTCGTTACCCCCCTCCCCGCCCCACGTTGTTGTTCGTGATGACTCTGTGATGATGACATAGTGGTGAGTTGACCTGACTTCCTTCGTGGCCTCTCTGAGCCCATTGACTGGGTGACGCACTGCCCCTTCAGGGAAGTGGCCGGTTTTGCACAGCTATTACATTGTTGCATGTGTGTGTCGATGATGGTGGGTGCTGACACCCAGTCATCACCAGATAAAGCCGCTGAGTTGGATAAGAGGCAGTGATGCGGACAGTCTGGTTTCCTGAGTGGCACACTCATCAAAGAATATTTTTGTGTTGTCATCATCGGGCTTCTCACTGTTACTCTCCATGATGAGGGTCCCCCGTGTCAATACATTCCATTCCCGTTAGGCTCTACGCGTTGACACAAAATTACATAGTGAAAAAGTACAGGACTTAGAAGTGTTGGCACATTTTTCCCCCATGTGATGTGATACCCTTTTCCTTGGGGGAATCTTCTCCATGCCGAGTCTCTGTTTCCCTCAGGATGGTTATTTTCCTAATGATTCGTTTCCATTTCTGTCTGATGTATTAATAGCCTTCTTCAGAAGTCTGCTGATTCTTGGCTGTGGGTTCATCAGGGACACTTCGGTGCATGGGCACCCCGGCATTGGCGGTCCTCCAGGCCTGCAGGGATGGCTTGCCGGTGATGAGCTTGCCTATTCACCGGGACACTTCTAGTAGATCTTCCCATCCTTTCCTTGGGCTGATCAGAGTTTTCAGAAGATTTGTGTAATCTTCTGCCTGGAGGGTAAACATCTGTCCACTGTCATTTTGGTTGTTGGTGTGTGTGAGAGAGAGAGAGAGCGCGCACAAACACACAAATAAGAGGGAGAGGGGCAGCGAGAGGGGGAGAGAGAATCCCAGGCAGGCTCTATGCCAAAAGCAGAGTTCAACATGGAGCTCAATCCCATGAGCCGTGAGATCATGACTTGAACCAAAATCAAGAGTCAGATGCTTCTTCACCCACTGAGCTGCCCAGGCGCCCCTGTGTACTGTCATTTTGGAGGTCTAGTTAAGAGGCTAAGGGTTTCAGATTGTGGAGTGAAACTTGCACATGATCCTTTCCATATGGTCCCTGGTGCGCCCCACACCAGAGACTCTCTGTTGAATGCTCTCCAGAGAATAAAACCTGCCCCTTCCTGTGGGTGCGGGGAGTGTGGATACCTCTCTGGCTTGTCCAGCAGCTTCTCAAACAGACTTTGAGCCCGTCCTCATGTTTGTAAGTCTTCCTGGTGCTGCTGGTTACTGAGGTTTGGCCAGTGGGGGGGAGGGGGGGCGGGGTGGGGACGAGGGAGGTGTGCGCAGGGAATTCTGGGATGGAATCCCGTTGCTTTCGCTTTTCCCCATCATCAGCTCCCACGTCTTTCCTGGGGCTGCCACCGCTCGTCCTGTTTCCTGGCTTTCCAGATTTTGCTGTTTGTTCTCTGTCCCGCAGTCCATGTCACCTGCGTCATGTGTGTTTGAAGAATCCCTGGACTGTCATTTCACTCAGGTTTGAGGACAAAGAAGCACTAAACATGTGTGTTCAACCCACTGTCCTTCAGTGGAAACTCTCAAACCTTCTTTTCCAAAAGGTGATAAGGAAAATAGTGGATTTTGGTTGTGTGCTTGCTCTATGCTCAGGGCTTTATAGGAATATTCTCCATTAGTCCTCACCTAGAACCTACAAGGAAGACAGGGTCAGATGAAGATCTTCAAAATTAAGCCTTGGGGCGCCTGGGAGGCTCAGTTGGCTGAGTGTCCAGCTTCAGCTCAGGTTGTGATCTCCCACTTTGGGAGTTCAAGCCCCCATCAGGCTCACTGCTGTCAGCAGAGTCTGCTTCAGATCTTCTGCCCCCATCTCTCTCTGCCTCTCCCTTACTTGCACTCTCTCAAAATAAATAAACATTAAAAAAATAAGCCTTGGGGCACCTGGGTGACTTAGTCGGTTAAGCGTCCGACTCTCGCTTAGGTCATGATCTCGCGGTTCGTGGGTTCGAGCCCCACGTCGGGCTCTGTGCTGACTGCCAGCTCGGAGCCTGGAGACTGTTTCAGATTCTGTATCTCCCTCTCTCTCTGACCCTCCCCTGCTCATGCTGTCTCTCTCTCTCCTAGAAATAAATTAAAAAATAATAATAATAAGCCTTGAAACTATCATAGTGCCCACATATGTAATCTAGAATAGGAAGAGCACTAAATTATGAAGCCAGGAAAGCCAATAAAGTTTTTATGTTTCCCCATAACATTTTCCTTGCTGGTTTTCATGAATTTCAAAAATTTTCATTATTTTCCCTCCATTCCTTTCTGTGTGTGCATGTGCACATGGGCCTCTGTTTATGTGACTTGTCAGATAATCTAACAACATAAGGAAACAGGTGCTATTATTAAAAATTTTTTTGAACATTTATTTGGGGGGAGAAGTGAATGGGGGAGGGGCAGAGAGAGGGAGACACAGAATCTGAAGGAGGCTCCACGTTTCAAGCTGTCAGCACAGAGCCCAACGTGGGGCTCGAATCCATGAACTGTGACATCATGACCTGAGCCGAAATTGGACACCTAACTGACTGAGCCACCCAGGCGCCCCTTGCTGGTGCTATTATTAGCCTCATTTTATAGCTGGGGAAACTGAGGCTCAGAGAGAACTTCCCAAAGGTCCCATACATGTCAGAGCTGGACTTGAACTTGAGTTTATCTGACACCCAAGCCGAAGGCTCGCCTGGTTAGTGGGTGGGCCTGGTTGCTGCACTGAGCCACCTACTGTCCCACGGAAGGCTGTTTGCTCCTGGAAGGTGTGTCTTCTTACAGGTCAGGGTGTTGAAGACTGGGGCAGTTTGTTGGCCGTGGTAAATTAACGTGATAAATGTGGGGAAAGCACCATCCCTGACAAAGCACTTTGGGTCTCCCCCTCCCCTGCGGTGGTTTGCAGGTGGGGGTCAGGGAGAAGGGTGTGGAAGGCACATACCTAGGATTCCGTCCTGACGTGCCGAGTGCGGCGCTCAGGATGTGTGACCCCGTGCCAGACAGCGTCTGGACGTGTTGTGTCCTCCTGTAATGAGCGCCAAGCAGCCACTCTCAAGCGATTAAAGAAAGAGCGGCCAGCTGGCCTCTGTCAGCTGGAACCCTCTCGAAGCCGGAAAGCCATCTGGGAAGTGGGATGACCTAACCTCCAGGCTCCCTTGCTTTGCAAGTTCCCACACTCAGTTGCACCCCTGTCTGTGGTTGGCAGGCCCAGGGTGGGGGCGGCGGCTCAGGCTCCCCACCTTCCAAAGGCTGCTCTACAAACCTGGCAGAGAGAGGAAGGGCACCCGCGTCCCCTCCACCCACACCCCTGCCCCGGCTCCGAGCCCGCACGGCTCGGCCCTCTCCAGCACCATGCAGGACAGCACCCTGCCGTAGAGCAGCCTCCCCGTTACATAAAAAGGGGACTCGGCGCACCGGGTGACTTGGCCCTAGAGTCCAGTGTCCAGCTGGAGATGTCGCCCTCTGCCGCCCTCAAAACATTTATCTTCCGTCAGTGGCAGTGTGGTCACATCGTGCTGTTACCCCCATTTAACAGACCAGGAAACCGAGGCCCCAGGAGGCTAAGGGACTGACTTAGGCCTCCTCATTAAAAAGGCCTGGACCTGGCCTAATACCCGGTCTTCTTGGGGTTGTCTAGACTGCCGTCTAGAATCTGTTGGCCAGCTCCCTGCGTCGGATGACGTTGATGATGGCCCGGGTGCTGATCACAGCGAGCGCTGAGCTCTCCAGCGGGCCGTGGGTCATTGGGAGCTCTGTGCACCCAGCCTTACATCACTGTTCCCGTATCCGTGAAGGGTGCGGATTTTTATCCCGTGATCCTCAGAAGAACAGCGACTTGAGAGGCAGAGCCAGGAGGTCATTGCAAGCCACTCTGCTGCAGGGACTGTGCTCCCGCAATGCGCCCCCGAGAGGGGCCCAGATGCGTGGGTTTCGGCCCTTTGGGGGTTTTGCAGCGGCTCTCGGCTCCGTGTGTGGCCTGCCAGGGGGAGGCGGGTGGGCCACCCGGCTGGTCCTCACTGACACGCGGTGACGAGTCAGTTGGTGCTGAGTTACCCTGAGTTCACGTTCTTTGCCAGGAAACGAGGGAGTGTAAAGGATCATCTGATTCTTTTACGAGCCTTTGATGGACCGCTGCGCAGTGTCTTACACGGAGGGGAGAGAGCTAGGGAGGGTGTCTTTTTAACAAGCAGGAAGTACTGAGTCGAAGGAGCACACGTGCTCAAGGGACTCGGGAAGCTGTGGCTGCAGTTTGCTGATGAGAAACGTACACTCCAGCCTCCAGCCTCTGTGTCCTCCAGCCTCAGAGGGAATCGGGTTCCCTGTTCACCTTTTGATTCAACAGTGTTGAGACCCAGCTGTGTGTGGGGGGGCAGGGGGACACAGTCTGCTCTGTGGGGACAGCGAGGAGAGGCGGAAGGCCTCTTCATCATACCGCTGCACAAATATGTGTGCCATGGACGGGAGCTGCAGGGGGCGCCCAGCAGCTCAATCAGTGAAGCCTCCAGCTCTTGATCTCAGCTCAGATCTTGATCTCGGCCCAAATTTGATCTCGGCTCAGATCTCAATCTCGCAATTTGTAGGATCGAGCCCCGCGTTGGGCTCTGTGCTGACAATATGGAGCCTGCTTGGGATTCTTTCTCTCCCTCTCTCTCTCTCTCTCTCTGCCCCTCCCCTTCCCTCTCTCAAAATAAATAAACTTTAAAAAATATATTAAAAAAAAAAAAAAAAGGAAGGGAGTCCCAGAGAGCTGCGAGGTGGACCCTAGGGCCTGTCAGAGGCTGGGAGGGTGGGGGAGGGAGCAGGGGCTTAACACCAGAGGTGGATATGGGACCCGTAAGCTGGGGGGGCTGAAGGAAGGAGAATGGAGCAGAGAGAACGAGGGAGAATGGAGTAGGTAGGAGTTGAAACCCAAGAGAGAAACTATGGGTCTTCCCGTGTCCCGCCTGTCAACTGGCCATGTCTGCTATTAAATATGCCAGAGCTGGGCTGCCTGGGGTCTCAGTCAGTTAAGCATCTGACTCTTGATTTCAGCTCAGGTCGTGATCTCGCAGTTCGTGGGTTCAAGCCCCACATCAGGCTCTGCGCTGGCAGTGAGGAGCCTGCTTGGGATTCTCTTCCTCTCTCCCCCTCTCTCTGCCCCTCCCCTGCTCACTCACTCTCAAAATAAATAAACTTAAAAAGAAAAAAATGTCAGAGCTCCGTGGAGGTCTGGAAAATTCCTGCTGGGGTCCAGCACAGCCCTCAGAGTATCTCTCTTCCCACGCAGAACCTCTTGCTACCCACTCTGCGGGGGGAGAACGTGGGAGATCAAAGCCAGAGAAAGAAAAGGACCCTGACCTATAGGGTGGTAGGTTTGGGCATGGGCTCTTGAGCTGCGTTTGAATCCCTGTTCTGCCAGTGCACCCACTCCTTCGTGCCTCAGTTTCCTCTCTTGGCACACAAGGGTAACCACCGTGACTGCCCCAGTTGCTGAAAGGGTTAATTTGAACAGTGGGTGGGGAACACGGTGCAACAGGTGTTTGCTGTCCTCTGTCAAGGACCCACGGTTAAGGCCCAGCCCTGATATTCACTGTGGGTCTGGAACATTCTGACAGCTGCCTTCACGTGCGCCATTAGGTAGGCTAGCACTCTTCACACAATGGAGGCTGTGTCCTCCATTCTTCACTGGCTGTTGGGGGTGTGGGGGTGGCGGTGACCCTACAGGGACACGGGCTTGGCCGCTGCCCTCTCGCCTGGTCCCGCCGCAACCAGGCATGGGAAGGACGAGAAGCAGCGAGCCTGGGTCTGCTCTCAGTCCCTGGCTCGGTTTTCTCCTTTTATGGTCAGCCTGCAGGCCTCTGGCTCCCCGGCCGTAAACCACGAGCTTGTGTCTGGGATCAGGGCCGAAATAGCTGGTCCGTGGGGGGCTGGGCATCCCCTGAGAGTCTTCAGGCCAGCTTCGGGGGAGGGACTTCATCTCCTCAGAAGCCTCCCATGCAGACTTGCACACCCAAAGCCGGACCCCGAGGCCGGGGGGAAGGAGGGGAGGAAGGCGTGCTTAGGGGTGGGTGTGAGGTGAGGTGCACTCCTGGGCCCTGAGCTGAGCGATCCTGGAATGCCAGCCCCAGACTGGCAGATCTCTGCCCCTGGACTGTGTCCCCTCCATCTCGGGCGTACTGTGTCCCAGACCCCCTGCTTGAGATGCTCTGGTTTTGTGGTGTCTCCTCCTGGGGAAATACAGCACATCTTCCTCCGTGTAACTCAACATCACTTCAGCTGGGAAGACTTCCCATCTCCCAGGCAGCAGTGAAGCCAATTCTCTTATACAATACTCTATTTAAAAAAAATTTCTTTTAATGTTCATTTTTTGAGAGAGAGACAGTGGGAGTGAGTAGGAGAGGGGCAGAGAGAGAAGGAGATGCAGAATCCAAAGCAGGCTCCAGGCTCTGAGCTGTCAGTACAGAGCCCGACGTGGGGCTCAAACCCATGAATCATGAGATCATGGCCTGGCTGAAGTCAGATGCTTAACCAACTGAGCCACCCAGGTGCCCCTGCTCACTTTTTTAAAGCTTATTTTATTTATTTTGAGAGACAGAGAGCAAGTGAGGGAGGGCCAGAGAGAGAGAGAGAGGGAGACTGAATCCCACACAGGCTCCACGCTGTCAGCACAGAGCCTCATGCAGGGCTCGAACTCACAAACTGTGAGATCATGCCCTGAGCGGATACCAAGAGTCAGACGTTTAACCGACTGGGCCACCCAGGCACCCCCAGCATTTGCTGACTTCTTGAAGTCATTGTTTGCCCATCTGACTCCCACACTGGATCATAAGCCTCTCAAAAGCAGACTAAGTAGGTCTTAGTGAACTTGGGGTTTCCAGTGGCTGGCATGTAGTCGGGGGTCAGGACTTGTTTGCCAAGTGATTGTGTGAACACAGACACAAGTGTTTACCATTGTTTCCATCTCAATTGCCTTGAGAGACCAAGAGAGAGAGATGAAAACCAATAAGTATTTCTTGAGTACCTCCTATGTGTCAAGCATCGTTCCTGGCACCTGCAATCAGGCCTGCCCTTGACCTCCAGCGGCTCACAGGCTGGTAATAGAAGCGTGAAAAGCAGTTTTGTAACTCCTGAAAAACAAATAGCTCTGTCTAAGGAGCCCGATCTCTTAATTCAGAGATGGTGTAAAATTAACATAGTGTTTTTAAAAAAGCTTTATTGTGGTATAATTTTTGTATTTTGAAAACGTTTATATTGAGAGAAAGCACGTGTGCACCCACATGTGAACATGAACAGAGGAGGGGCAGAGAGAGAGAGAGAGAGAGAGAGAGAAAACCCCAAGCAGACTCCTTGCTCTCAGGGCGGAGCCTGACTCGGGGCTCCATCCCACAAACTGCAAGGTCATGACCTGAGCTGAAATCAAGAGTTGGACACTTATCCAACTGAGCCATCCTGGTGCCCCTACTGTGGTATAATTTCTATACCACAATTAATCCATTTAAGGGATGCAGTTTCCTGGTCATTAGTGAATTTACAGGATTATATAGCCATCGGCACCATCTAATTTTTCTTATTTTTTTTTAATATTTATTTATTTTTGAGAGATGGAGACAAAGTATGACTAGCGGGGAGGGGCAAGAGAGGAGGAGACCCAGAATCTGAAGCAGGATCCAGGCTCTGAGCTGTCAGGACAGAACCCGACGCAGGGCTTGAACCCACGAGCCGTGAGATCATGACCTGAACCTAAGTCAGACGCTTAACTGATGCACCACAGCACCATCTAATTTATATTTCTCTCCCCCCAAAAAGAAATTGTGTGCCTGTGAGTAGTTCCTTCCCAGTCCTGCCTCCAGTTTCATGGGAAGGTTCATCTACTTTCTGTTCCTACATTTGCCTGTTCTGGAAATTTCCTATCAATGGAATGAATGAGATGATTTGTGGCCCTTGGTGACTGTGGCTTCTTGCCCTGAGCCCAGTGGCTTCAGCCTCCATCCACCCTGTGGCAGGTGTCAGGGCTTTATTTCTTCTCTATGGCTCAGCAATATTCCACTGTATGGATGCACCACAGTTTGTTGACCCATTTGGCAGTTGACAGATGTCTTTATTGTTTCTACTTTTGGGCTGTTGTAAATAATATAATGTAGCATAAGTTTTACTAAGATAGAAGAGAAAAACTCTGCTTGTTACATCACAAACGGCCCATTACTATTCCAAATAATCTGTATCCTTCCCCACTGAAGTGTTGAGGTTGAAGCAAAGATCACAGTGAGATTAAGTGCAACAATGGAAAGAACCTTTGGAGTCTCAGAGCCAGGCTCACTAGACCATGCGATGCCTATAGAGAAATAGAAAAAGGCACCCCTTTCTCAAGGCACTTTCCCTCTATCTGCTGCAAGATTGTTTTAATAAATATACAAATCTAAAATGACCAGTATGAATGGGTCCCCTTAGGGTTATGCAGTGTACAACTTCTACCACTGCTCATGGCAGCCCCAGAGGGGGAATGCAGTAGAAAGGCCTCCAGCTTAAGTACAGGGAGGTGTAGAGGCAGAGAAAATCATACAGGAGGTGACTTTCAAGATGCCGTTTCAAGAATAGATTGGGGTATGTATCCCCAAGAACTGAAAATGAGTACTCAACGAAAATTTGTACTTGGTTGTTGAGAGCAGCACTATTCTCAACAGCCAAAAGGTGGAAACAACCCAAATGCCCATCAGTAGGTGAACGGATACACAAAATATGGTCTGTTTGTACAATGGACTATTACTCGGCCATAAAAAGAAACGGAGTTCTGATACAGATCACAACAGCAGTGACCTCCACAAACATCATGCTAAGTGAAAGAGGCCAGACACAAAAGGCTACGTACTGTACAGGGAGGGGTGGAGTGAGGAGTGCCTGCTGAATGGGTAGGGGTTTTATTTGGGGCTGATAGGAATATTCTGGAACAAGACGTGCACAATGCTGCGAATGCGTTCGCGTCATGTGGTTAATTTTGTGTCGTGTGAATTTCACCTCAGTGGGAAAAGGAAGAAGAAAGAGAATGGATCAGGCAGGAAGAGGGTGGTGTGGGCAGAATCAGCAGGGAGGGCAGAGCTGCCCATCTTCGGAGGACTCTGCTCAGATACAGGCTCAGGCCCAGGAAGGAGGCAGGGCAAGCGAGGAAGTCGAGGGTCAGCTCGTGGTGCCCGCATAAGCCCTCTTTGTGCCCATAGCAGTCGCGCTCTCTGCTTCCCACGCTTGGAGGCCGTGTGTTTCCGATGGGAATGTCTGGGGCCAGAGGTCCCCGGCAGCCTCCAAGCCTTCCCCTGGAGCCCACTGCCTCTCTCCTGGGGACCTGGGGGGGAGAGGCCCCAGGATGGGCATCTGACCCTATAAATCTCCCGGGGCTGACGGGAAAGCCTGCCTTTTCCCCTGAAGCAGATGCCTCGAGATAGCCCATCTGTCTGTCAGTCCCAAAATTGTTCCTTAAAATAGTGGTGGTTGTGCGGGCCAGCCCCAAGGGGGAGGGGCAGGGCAGGGGGTCTCTCTCTGCCTGGTTCTGATCACAGGCTGCTTGGTTCCCCTATTCCAAGCCCATTGCCTCAGTCCATTTTTTTTTTAAATTTATTTCTGAGAGAGAGAGAGAGAGAGAGAGAGACAGCGTGAACAGGGGAGGGTCAGAGAGAGAGGGAGACACAGACTGAAACAGGCTCCAGGCTCTGAGCTGGCAGTTAGCACAGAGCCTGATGCGGGGCTCGAACCCACGAACCGTGAGATCATGACCTCAGCGAAAGTCGGATGCCTAACCAACTAAGCCACCCAGGCACCCCAATCTTTTTTAAAAATTTGTATTCAAGTTAGTTAATGTACAGTGTAGTCTTGGCTTCAGGAGTAGAGCCAGGTAATTCACCTCTTACACGTGATGCTCAGGGCTCCTCCCGACAAGGGCCCATCCCCCATTTAGCCCATCCCCGCTCACCCCTTCCAGCCACCCTCAGTGCGTTCTCTGTATTTAAGAGTCTCTTACGGTTTGCCTCCCTCTCTGTTTTTGTCTTATGTTTCCTTCCTTTCTCCTATGTTCATCTGTTGTGTTTCTCAAATTCCACATGAGTGAAAACATATGAATCTGTCTTTCTCTGCCTGACTTACGTCGCTTAGCATAATACCTTCCCTTCTATCCATGTTATTGAAAATGGTGAGATCTCATTCTTTCTCATCGCCAAGTCATATTCCATTGTATAGATAAACCACATCTTCTTGATCCATTCGTCGGTTAATGGACATTGGGCTCTTTTCATGATTTGGCTTTTGTTGAAAGTGCTGCTATGAACATTGGGGTCCATATGTCCCTGTGCATCAGCACCCCTGTATCCCTTGGGTAAATTCCTAGCAGTGCTCTTGCTGGGTCATAGGGGAGTTCTAGTGTTAATATCTTGAGGAACCTCCACACTGTTTTCTGAGAGGCTGCCCCAGTTTGCATTCCCACCAGCAGTGCAGGAGAGATCCACTTTCTCCGCATCCTCATCAACATCTGTTGTTGCCTGAGTTGTTTATTTTAGCCACTTTGGCCAGTGCGAGGTGATGTCTCATTGTGGTTTTGATTTGTATTTCCCTGATGATGAGTGATGTTGAGCATCATTTCACGTGCCTGTTGGCCGTCTGGATAAGACTATGCTTGTTCTCTGGGGCGGCCGAACGAGCAGCGGCAGACATGGTGGCCGGAAGCAATGGGATTGGTTCTCCCACGGCTCTTGGCCTGAAGTCAAGCCACTGGCGGGGTGGGCTCCTTCTGGGGGCTCCAAGGGAGACCCTGGGCCATGCCCGTCTCCTGGCCCCGCGTGCTGGCCCGCACTCCTTGGCTTGTAGGCGCCAGTCTCTGCCTCCTTTTTCTTTTTTTTTTTTTCTAAAGAATTTTTTTTTTAATGTTTTATTTATTTCTAGGAGAGAGAGACAGCGTGAGCAGGGAGGGTCAGAGAGAGAGGGAGTCACAGACTGAAACAGGCTCCAGGCTCCGAGCTGGCAGTCAGCACAGAGCCCGACGCGGGGCTCGAACCCACGAACCGTGAGATCATGACCTAAGCGAAAGTCGGACGCTTAACCGACTAAGCCACCCAGGTGCCCCTATTCCTCCTTCTTTACGCAGCCTTCTCCCCGTGTCTCTGATCTCATTCTCCTTTCTCTTCGAAATAAAAACACCTGTTACTAGTTTAGGCTGCACCCCAGGTCCAGGGTCATCTCATCGGGAGGCCCTTTAATTCCACCTGTAAGACCCTGATTCTGCATAAGGTCGCCTTCTGAGTTCTGGAGCGGACATGTCCTTTGGGAGGCCGTAGTGACCTTGGGCAAGTCTCCTCACTTCTGCGTTCTGTTTTCCTCATCTGTACATTGGGGGTGGTGCCAATGCTCACCTCCGGGGCTGCTGTGGGAATTGGATGGGTCACTGTCCCGAAGAGCTCCACACAGGGCAGCGAGCACTCTGGGGGCGGGGGGGCGGGGGGCCAAGGGCGTCGAGGGCGGCGGCTGTTTCTCTTCTCTGTGTCCTAAGCTTTGAGGTTATCATGGTTTCCTCAAGAACAGTAAGGAGTATTTTTATATTGACTATATTTTGGTGGGAGGAGGGAATGGCTATGCCTGCTCACAGCACCAACGTGACCAGGTCAGAAGCAGGCAGAGTGAAAGTAAGTGTCCCTCCTGTTCTGATTCTCAGTCCCTCAGACCCTCTCCTCGGGAACAGCCATTGTTGGCCACGTCAAGAGTGTGGCTTCACCAGAATTTAAATAGTAGAAGTTATTTAACTAGCTGGCCTTCAGTGGACAGGCCAGTTAAATGGCTTGCTTCTGGAGTTTGCTACTGCTGATATTGTTGCAGTGACCAACTTAGGTTGTCTGTCTTTAGACACATGTGTGGGTGTTTCTGATGTGGATGTTTCTGGATGGGTGTAGAGCAGCCAGGAATCACAGCAGAAGCTGGGGGCGTAGGTAGGAGTCAACACAGCTGTACTGGAAGGGGGGCGGTGTGGCGATGGAGCTCCTGCGTGTTTCCGGGGCCCTTCTCCCTGCAAGGGCCTTCCCTGAGCCCTCAGCTCTGAGGTCAGACTTGCTTGGACGAAGCGCCTCCACACCCCTGAACGTGACCCTCGCAGGCAGCTGAGGCCCATGCTACCACCTCAAGGTGGAAAATGTGAGAGCAGGAAAGACAAATTAAATGGTGTTTTGGTACTTCTGCCTTTTGTTGTGAGGATTTGGCTCAACCAGATCACCCGAATGTCCATCTGTAATCGGAGAGAAGAAAAGGAAAATTGAGTGGAGGTGGCGTAGGATCCACGGAATTTGCTTGTTCATCTCATTCATTTTGCCCTGGGGGTGGGAGGATCTTTCTGTGATATAAATTGTTCCTCTAGATATGGTCATTGCTGTCCTCTCTGTTCCCCAGTGACACACAGGAATGGCATTCTTTAGTCCCATCCATCCATCCACCCATCCATCCATCCATCCAGGTACTGGAGATACAATGTTAAACAAAACACATAAGCCCCACTTCCCCAATAAAACTTTCTTCCAGTATAGGGAGACAGACAGTGTGGGCCAGAAGAGATGGTTCTAGATGGGGTGTGTAGTGGTAGGAGGACAGGTGCATGGATTTGAGATCTGATTCTTGGGAAGTGTATCTTTCCATCATAGAGATCCTTTCGTGTCCTGTTCCTTTGTCCCACCTAGACCTTAGCACAGCTTTTCCCTGGCCTGGGAGTAGCTCTCACTCCTCCCCTGGGGGCCATGCTGGTCTCCCCAAGCTATTTGTGCTCCAGCACCTTCCCTGATCCCCTGCCACCTGAGCCCCTCAGGACCCCTCCATCTCCTGTACCTCAGGAAGCAAAAAGACCCACACTCGGGGCCATAGTCCTTCAAACCCCTGATGGGTCACCGAAGTGGCTGTGTGACTCTGGTCTACCTAACCTCTGTTACCTCAACCCTGAAAGGGTCAGGATCAAAGGTCACATATAGGAAGTTACTGCCACTGTGTCTGGCCCAATAAATAGTAGGTGCTGGGTTCAGACCCTGCCTCATACGCTGCTGTGTGACTGTGGGCAAGTTTTAAAATTTCCGTGTGCCTCAGTTTCTTCATCTGTACAATAGGGATAAAAATAGCCTATCTCTAGGATGTGTGAGGGCTGAATGTGTTAATACAAGTCAATGCTTTAAACAAGGCATGGCACAGAGGAAGTGCTACGTAGTACATGTTGCTGTGTGATATTTTTAGGGCTTGCTATCATGTCTGATACCCAGCAGATACCCTGAAAGCATTTGTTGAACAAATGAATAAACAAGTCCAATTTTTTGCACGTATATTGAGCTTCCCCATCAAGAAGCCCACTTGTTCTAGGTGTGGGGGTAGCTTTATTCAGAGCTCAACAAGCTACACGTTCTGTGTCAGGAGCTCAGGGCTTGAGAGCTGGGAGGTCTAGAAACTGAACAAAGAGAGGTCCAGAACTGGGTGTTACTCTCTGAGGATTTCATGGTCCTCTGTGGGGCATAGACGCAGGCATTTGAAAACAGCCAACCTGGGATGGAGCGCCTGGGAAGCACAGGTACCACGGGACCACGGCCGTGGAAGGTCGCATCCGTCTCGGGGACGGGCAGGACCAGTGACAGTTCCTGAATTTCTCTCTGGGAGGAGCTTGGAGGCAGCGGCGAGATTATTGAGGAGGCTGGAGGCTTTTCTTGGGACCTACTGCCTTAGCCAGGTTAACTCTCTGTGCAAGCTCGACGGTGTTGAAGGACATTTACAGCCAAGCCATCCTCTGGCTCCCTCACCACGGGGAGGTCTTCTTGGAAGAGGTGTCATCTCAGACTGAGGGACAGGGAAGTGGTCAGGAAACAGAGGAAGGCCTCCTGTGCAGCAGAAGCAGCCCAAACAAGGGCAAGAATATGCTTCGCAGGGTCACTGGCACGTTGGAGTAAAGGACACTGGGTGCCGAGGCTGGGAGGTGAGCAAGGCTGGTCACGGGAGGCCTTGGGCGTGTTGCAGTGGAGCACCACTCTTATCTAAGGGCACTGGCTTTTTTTTTTTTTTTTTTTAATATTTGTTTTTGAGAGAGAGAGACAGAGCCTGAGCAGGGGAGGGGCAGAGAGAGTGGGAGACACAAAATCCCAAGCAGGCTCCAGGCTCTGAGCTGTCAGCACAGAGCCCAACGCGGGGCTCGAACCCATGAACTGCATGATCATGACCTGAGCCAAAGTCGGACACTTAACTGACTGAGCCGCCCAGGCGCCCCAGGGCACTGGCTTTTTAAACACGACTTTATTGAGATAATATTTGTGTACCAAAAATTCACCCATTTTGAAGGTAAACTTTTCAAACATTTTTAGTAAATTGACAGTATTATGTAAATGACATGCGAATCTGGTTAAGAACCCCAAATGTCGATGCGCAGTCACCCCACCCCCACCCCCAGCTCCTGCCGATCTGCTTTGAGACTTTATGGATTTACCTACTCTGGACGTTTTGTGTAAACATAGTTCTATAATATGTGGACTTTTGTGTCTGACTCGGCACCATATTTTCAAGGGCCATCTGTGTCCTAGCTTGTGTCACCTGTACATCAGTGTCTTTATGGCTCGATGATATTCCATTGTATGATTAGACCACCTGTTTATCCATCCACCACATGATGGGCATTGGGATCGCTTCCACTTTTTAGCCACTAGGTTCATGCTGTCATGAATGTTCACAGGTCCGTCTCTCAGGGACACAGACTTTGAGTTCTCTCAGGTGTATTCCAATGACTGGCGTGCCGATCACATGGCAAATTCATGTTGGACTTTTTAAGAAACTTCCAGAGTGGGAGAGCGTAAAGTTGCAGAGTGATCGGCAGCTCAGTGCATCAGGAAGATCACTGTGAAAGGGGTTTGGAGGAGGGCGGGACGAGATCTAGGGAGATCTTTGGGAAGGTACAGATGGAGAGGGCTGGATGCAGGGAACAGGTTTCAGAAATGCCTGCCACTTTGGGTTGCCCATCAGCAGGTCTGATGGTCTGATTTCTCAGGGTTCATTCACCAAGGATTGAAGGTGTTGGTAATTCTCCCTGTATCTAGGAGGAAATGGGTTCTGGAGCCTGGCTCTACCCTCTGAGGCCACTTTAAGAGTAGAAGGTGATCAGTAATGTTTGCTTGATCACGTTTAATCTCACGAATGCAAGATTATCAGGCGGCTCACAGGCGGGGTGGGAAGACTGGGGAGCCAGCCTCAGAAATGGCAGGAACGGGCTGCTTGGGATCTGAGGGCAGGAAGTAAGGTCCCTCGTGGCTCTGTCTACCTGCTGTGCTCCCCCATCCTCTTGGCTGGGGGACCAAGTGGGGCACAAAGATGGCACATATGATGACAGGGGTGGGGCCGGGGGAACGTCTCCTGGAGGAACACAGGATGCTCTTCCCAGAAAAAGAAATGCTAGGTTTTCCAACCCAAACCGTCCACACCCCTACATTCCAGATGCAGGAACTGAGGCATGGGGGTGTTGAGACCATTCGCCCAAGGCCACAGAGTTAGGAAGTGGCCAAGTGAGACCCTAGTCCGTTGTGTCTGGCAGAATGAGCTCCCAGGATCCCCCAGAGCTGGAGGAGCTGGGATGCCCACTGCCTTCTGAAATGGTCAGGCTCCAGCAGCTTTCTGGGGCCACCTCCAGGACTCGGGGGTAGGGAAGGGTGTCTAAAGGAGCTGTCCCGGTGCCCTGAGCAAAGAGTCCAGTTGGCCCCTTGCCACCTGCGGTGGGGCCAGCGAGCAGAAGTTTCGGATGGGGGTCCAGGAGGGGTCATATCAAGACCCTCAGCTAGGAGCTAATTCTAATTCACGGCCTTTTTCCTTTCGTTCACAGATCGAGAGGACCAGTCCATTCTGTGCACGTAAGTGGAACTGCTTTTTCCTGTTTTTGTACGGTTGAGTCCAACCTACTGGAGAAAAAAGTCCACAAGACCAGGGTTCTTTGATGTGCTCACAGTCCCAGGGCCTCGCCCGGCTCTGGCCCCGAGGAGAGGCGTGCTCAACACTGGTGAATGAATGTCCTCTGGGGCCGGCACGCCCACGCTGGCAGTGGTCCCTGGCGCCATCTTGTTCTCCACCTCCGCTTTGCGGAAACTAGCATTTTCTGAGCGCTTACTGCGTGCCAGGTCCTGGACTAAAGATTTCACAGGCGGACTTGCATCTAATTGCATCACCGCCCTGTGAAGGTAGAGGGCGTCTCTGTGCGTTGAGGAGATCGTGGCCTGCCCTCAGGTGTCATGCTCGGCAACCATGTTTGCACCATATTTAGCGGTTGGTGTCACTGTATCTTTGAAGGCCAAGTATGTAGTCAGGAGACAGTAACTCAATTGAGAATCATTCGGAGAATTTTCGACAATCAGGAAAACGCCCCTTGTCATGGGCAGAATAGTGGGTGCCCAGTGATCTCCGCGTCCTTGTTTCTGGAACCCATGGCTGTGACAGAGGCCACGAGGCCTGGGGGAGGGAAGGCTGCAGATGATATTAAGGTCTCGAATCAGCTGACCTAAAATAGGGAGATTTTCAAGATTATCCAGATGGTCCAATACAGTCACAAGGTTCTTGAAAGTGGAAAGAGGAGACAGGACAGAGGGCCACAGATGCAATGTGAGAACTTGCCCCAAGATTACTAGCTTTGAGGCAAGAGGACACCAGGGATGAGAACAGCTTCTAGAAGCTGGAAAAGACAAGGAACTGGACTCCCCCTTAGAGCTCCCAGGAAGAAATACAAGCTGAGGCACCTGCGTGGCTCAGTTGCTTGAGCACCCACCTTTGGCTCAGGTCACGATCTCATGGTTCATGGGTTCCAGCCCCACATCAGGCTGTGCTGTCAGCACAGAGCCCACTTCAGATCCTCGGTCCCCCTCTCTCTCTGCCCCTCCTCCCACTAGTGCTCATTCTCCCTCTTTCTCAAAAATACATACTGAAAAAAATACAACCTCAGTTGTTGCCCACCGAGATCCATGTCAGACGTCTGGCTTCTGCAATTGTGAGATCACAGATGCTGAGTTTGTAGTAATTTGTTACAGCAGCAATGAGGAGCTCATACCCTTCCCTTCCACCTTAGCCCCTATATACTCCCGCCATCATTCGTTACCTGGCAGACTGAGTGGGCCGGGCCTCCTGGTGACCCTGAGGCACATGGGAATGAGCCAAAATTAAACAGCGTCCCTCTTCTCGAGAGGGAAATTGTAGTAGGACAGGACAGTGATCACACACTTGTCTTTTATACTCTGAATTTATTGCTTGACCCTGTGAAGAGGTGACCTTTCAGAAACTAGAAAAAAAAAAACAACCCACACACATTTTTTAAATCACCCAAGTAAATCTATAATAACAAACTGTGAAAGTTACAAAGAGAGAAATATATAAAGAACTAGGAGAATGTGTAAATGAGAGGAGTTCTAACTGGAAAGAACAGGAAAGGCCTCTCCACGTACTGCTATTTCAGCAGAAGTGGCAAAGAAGAAGCAGGGAGTGGGGGGTGGGGGGATGGAGAGGTTGCAGCACATGCAAAGGCCCAGGGGCCAGATGGAGCATGTTCTAATTAAGAAACTGAGAGATGAGCTTGGCTGGAGTGTGTCTCCCAGAAGAAGCCCTCTGTGTAGGACGAACCATTCCCAGGGCTGGTGGCTTTTATATTTAGTGCATTGGTTTCCAGAAAAAGATTCGCAGCACGCCCATGCTGGCTCAACCACTTATAAAGGATGACCTCAGATCTTTGTGACAAGGAGTAAACGCTGGGCAAATTTGGGAGAAGATTTCATGCGGGAAACAGCAAGGGCAAAGGTCCAAGGCTGTGGGTCCATTTGCCTTTTGGGGGACAGAGCAAGTCGAAAGGGCTGATGGGAAGGGGATGGGTAGGAGGATGTGGTCAGAGAGCAGGGCCTTACAGGCTGGGGCGAGGCTGTGGACAAGAGGTAGATCAGACCTTCCTGACCATTCAAGGACGCTAGAGGTGCCGCGTGGGGACATACGTGGGTGCTGTCAGGGTCTGGGTTACCTGGGACCCCCATCCCTCACTGGGTCGCTCAGACTCAGAATGTCGGATCATTGTCTCCTCCAGGGGAGGTGACTCAGGCTGACAGCTGCCTTCTGCCATTCTCCCCCAGGGACAACAGTGACGCGTGTGAAACTACAGGGTTTCCAAGGGTTTTCCCCTGGGTTCCTCACCTATGGCCAGTGTTCCCTCCCATCCAGGCTTCCTGCTCTGACCCCATCTCCCTGTATCCCTCCTGCTCTGTTTTTTAATTGGTTTTATTTATTAGAGAGAGAGAGAATGAAGGGGAAGAGGCAGAGAGAGAGGGAGACACAGAATCCGAGCAGGCTCCAGGCTCTGAGCTGTCAGCACAGAGCCCAATGCCGGACTTGAACTCGTGAACCATGATATCGTGACCTGAGCTGAATTGAGAGAGAGAGAGAGAGAGAGCAGGGGAGGGGCAAAGAGAGAGGGAGAAGAAGAGAATCCCAAGCAGGCTGTGCTGTCAATGCAGAGCCCCATGCGGGACTTGAACTTCCGAACCATGAGATCATGACTTGAGTCACAACCAAGAGTTAGATGCTTAAACGCCTGAGCCACGCAGGTGCCCCTCTTGTGCTCTGGTTTTGAAAAAGAAATACTTCTTGGTAAAAGCCTGCAGGGTTTTGAAAGGCCTGTTTGATAACAGTGCAAATATCAAAGGGACACCGACATCTCAGGAGGGCAGCACTTGCGGTTCGGAGGTGGGGCCCTGGCGGCACAGGGTGAGGGTTGATTTCCTGCCTTGCTGCTCACCAGCAGTTTGTTCCTGGGCAAGCTGGGCAAGTCTGCAAGCCTCAGTCTCCTCATCTGTAGAATGGGGATATCAGTCCTGCCGGCCTCCTAGGGCTGTAGGGAGGATTGGAGGAGCAATGTAGTGGGAGGATTTAGCACGGTCCCTGGCATGTAGCAGGTGCGACATCACTGTGGGCTGGTGCCGTGAGGCAGCGGGTGGTGTGTTGCTGGAGTTCTGCTGAGCCTTGCTTGCTGGAAGCCCCGTGGTGTTCAGGAGAGAAACCCAGGATTAGGAATCAGAATCCTGGCTTCATTAGAAGCTCTGGTGCACAGACCCAGGGGTCCTTGAGTTAGACTTCTGTGGTTTTAGGCCAGGAGTCGACAAACTGGGACCCAAGGGCCAGTCTGGCCCTCTGTTTGTTTTTATCAATAAAGTTTTATTGGAACACAGCCACACCCATTCGTTTCCATGTTGTTTGTGGCTGCTTTTATGCCACCATGGCTGAGTCGAGCAGTTGCAACAGTAATCACTGGTGCCCCTTAGGGGCTCAAATATTTCCCCGAGGCAAATCAGTAAATTCTCTACTTACTTTTTCTCTCTTTTTTTTTTTTCCCATTCTACCATAAAGACCAAATAAATAAAAGCTTTTAAATTTAAATTAAATTGAAATGTAAAATGCAAGCAAACACATACGGCAAAACCTTGGACTGCGAGTAACTTGTTCTACGAGCAAACAAACATTCCTAATCAATTCCAACTTGGTATTGACGTCTTGCAATATGAGGAGTACGCCACACCAGACGTCACATGATCACAACTGAGCCAATGGGTCTTGAAACTCGCTTTGATATACAAGTGCTTTGGATTACAAGCATGTTCCCAACGGAATTATGCTCACAAACCAAGGTTTTACTGTATTTAATTTATTTTTTTTTAACTCTAACAGTAATGCAGATAAATACCCAGAAGTGAACAGTAGGAAAACTTCACTCATAGTCCACTGCTAAGTTTGGCTCCAGTAAACCTTGGTGTATCTCCTTTTTGTTTTTTTTCTAGACCATTTTAAACATCAACATGAACTCAATTGTATGCATAGTTTTTTTCCCTTGCTTTTTTCCACTTGACATGCCACCAACATCAAATCACATTTCTGTGTTATTTACAAACATCCCTCTTGGATGACCCCTGACCATCCATGGAGTTGACCAGACCCTTGTGTGAAGCTCTTAGGTCATTTTAAGTTTTATCTTCAAACAAATAACAAGATGGCGACCAACTTGTGGGCAGAACTCGCCCTGTGATTCCTTGGCATCTTTCTTTGAGGATTCAAGTAGGATCCTCAGAGCAGGATCACAAAGCAAAGGTTGTGTTGGTTTAAGGCTTCGCATTCCAGAGCTTGGTTTGAAAAAGAATTTTAGGGGCGCCTGGGTGGCTCAGTTGGTTAAATGTCCTACTTCAGCTCAGGTCACGATCTCATGGTTTATGAGTTCGAGCCCCACATAAGGCTCTGTGCCGACAGCTCAGAGCCTGGAGCCTACTTCCCATTCTTTGTCTCTCTCTCTCTCTCTCAAAAATAAACAAACATTAAAAAATTTTAAAAAACAACAAGAGTTCTAGGTCTCCCCGACCTCCTTTGCCTGGTACCACAGTTATGATTTTGGATGTGTAGGTGCACGTTATTGTGAAATTAATAGTATTCTTTATAATCACTTTCAAAAAACGGAATATTTTTGAAATGACTTTAGATTTACAGAAAGGTTGCAGACATAGTGTAGAGAGTTCCCATTGCCCACTTGGTAACCGCTTGCCAAGTTTCATTTTCCCGGATAGTAACATCTGATGCCACCACAGCACATTGGTCACACTAAGACACCAATGCTGGTCTGTTATTTTGTTTAATTTAAAAATGTTTAATGTTTGTTTATTTTTGAGAGAGAGAGGAGGGAGAGAAAGTGGGGAAGGGACAGAGAGAGAGGGAGGTACAGAATCTGAAGCAGGGTCCAGGCTCTGAGCTGTCAGCCCTGAGCCCAATGTAGGGCTCGAACCCACAAACCGTGAGCTCATGACCTGAGCTGAAGTCGGACGCTTAACTGACCAAGCCCCACATGCACCCCATTGGGTAGACCTTAGTTTTTACTGGTTTTTCCAGTATTGTCTTGTTCCATGATCCCACCCAGAATTACATCAGTCATCATGCCTGCCTGGGCTTCAACAGGCTTTGACAGTTTCTCACACTTTTCTTTTTTTTGTGACCCTTCTGATTTTGAGGACGGATCAGAGATTTCGTGGAGCATCCCTCCATCTGGATGTGTCTGATATAATTCTCGGTCAGTAGATGGAGGTTATGGTTTCTGGACAGGGCGACACGGAGGTGAGCCGCCCCTTCATCCCACCGTATCAGAGTATACATCACAGCCACGTGACATCCATGTGACACTAACCTGACCTCTCCCTGGTGATGTTAACCTTCATCACCCGGTGCAGGTTCATCTCCTGGGTGTCATAGTGGTATCTCAGCCAATCGTTGCTTTCCTGGTCAGGTTACTTTTGGACCATGTCCTGCCTAAAACCATCTCAGGCAGTGCCGGTGTGGGTCCTGACAGACTTCTGTCCCCAGATGTGGCTGTACATTAGCTCCTGAGTGACTGGTTCAGGACGTCAAGAAACTGATGTCCTGGCTTCACCCCGGAGCCTTTTTTTTTTTTTTTGGCACAGTCAGGGTTTATTTATTTATTTTAAAGTTTATTTAATTTATTGGGGGAGGAGGGAGAGAGAGAAAGAGAGAGAGAGAGAGAGAGAGAGAGAGAGAGAATCCCAAGCAGGCTCTGCGCTGTCAGTTCGAACCCATGAACCATGAGATCGTGACTTGATTTGAAGTTGAATGCTTAACTGACTGAGCCACCAGGCGCCCCTTTGTTATTTTTTTAATTTAAATTTTAGCTACAACACCCAGTGCTCCTCCCCACAAATGCCCTCCTTAATACCCATCCCCCACCTAGCCCACCCCCCACTCCGCTCCCCCTCCATCAACCTTGTGTGTGCTCTCTGCTTAAGGGTCTCTTTGTGGTTTGTTTCCCTTTCTTCTCCACCCCCCCTTTCCATATGTTCATCTGTTTGGTTTCTGAAATTCCACATAGGAGTAAAATCATAGGATATTTGTCTTTCTCTGAGTGATTTATTTCATTCTTTTTTTTTCTTTTTAGTTTATTCATTTATTTTGAGAGAGAGAGAACAAGCCGAGGAGGGGTAGAGAAAGGAGAGACAGAATCCCAAACAGGCTCCATGCTGCCAGCACAGAGCCCGATGTGCGGCTCGAACTCATGGACAGTGAGATCATGGCCTGAGCCAAGACCAAGAGTCAGACACTTAACTGACTGAGTCCCCAGGTGGCCTTCCGTCTTTTTGATGGCTGAGTAATATTCTGTCATGTGTATATCCCACATCCCCTGACTCGGTGCCTGGGGCAGGACTGGGGACTCTGGCATTTGTATCTAGTATGGGGCGCTTGCGAAGCGGGTCGGCCAGCCAGGGAGCGGGGAGCGGAGGAGGCACTCGTCACACGCACCTTCGCAGGGGACGCCGAGGGTGTGGCTGAATCGGAACTGCGTGTGCCCGTCTGCTTTGCGGGGAGAGAGGGTGCTGTGACCCTGGGAGCAGGGTCCCTGCCAGCAGGGGAAAGGAGCTAAAATGCCCCCCCCAACTTGAGGCGCATTTGGAATCCCGGAAGAGGAGGGAGAGACGAGCTGGGGGGGAGGGCTGGGGTCCTGGAGATGCTGAGACACGCTATGCAGTGAGAATGTCTGGCTCATCCCGCTCGCCGCTGGCCCCTGGGCCCAGGCTTTGTGACAGAAGGACTCCTGGGCTTACCTGCTGCCTGCTGCGCTCCAAGGGAGGCCCCGGGTCTCACTCTTGGGGAGCCTAGATGGGGAGCAAGCCCAGCCCAGGACGGAGGTCCTTGGACTGTTAGCCGACTCTCCTGGCAGACTCAGTAAAGCATTTGGGGGGGGTGGGTACTGGGGTCCTCTGCGCTCCTAAGTGACACTGTCACAACACCTCGATGCCCTGCGCAAGTCAACATGAGGCCATTTTGGCCCCAGGTCAGGCTAGATTTTCATTTTAGGGGCAGCCAGTGAGCTAGATGGAGAAGAACGGAGTCCTGGGCTCAAGCTTTGCCATATTCTCACGGTGTGACTACAGAAAGCCACCACCTACTCTGTCTGAGCCTCAGTTTCCTCCCCTGCAAAATGGACAGCTCTACCCACCTCACAGGGCAGTGGGGAGGAATCAGTGGGTTAACTCATGAAAGCACTTAGCGCAGTGCCTAAGGTTGCCATTTTATACTCAATGAGCAGAATTGTTAGTTGTAAGTTATTTTTGAAAGTGCCACTTTGGCTCAGCCACAAGGCAAAAGCAAGGGGATAAAATGTCGGGAGTGACGATGAATAGTAGCGGTTCATATTCATGATAAGTGTGTCCATGATTATCTTATCGTAATGCATTTTTAGGCCTGGCCAGGAGATCTATAGAGAGCTGCTTACAGGCATTCATTTTATCCCCAGATCAGGATTTAAATTTTTTTTAATGATTATTTGAGCAAGAGAGAGACAGAGTGCAAGTGGGGGAGGGTTAGAGAGAAAGGGAGACAGAATCCAAAGCAGGCTCCAGACTCCAGGTTCCGAGCCATCAGCACAGAGCCCGACGTGGGGCTTGAACTGTGAGATCATGACCTGAGCCGAAGTTGGATGCCTAATGGACTGAGCCACCCAGTTGCCGCCCCCCACCCCCCCGCCCCCAAGACCAGGATTTACAGACGCAAATGCTTAGGAGAGCCTGGCAGGTAACAGGAAGGGAGTGGATTAGACCGGGAGCACCACAGGGAGTGGTGGTGACTGTGGCCAATTGGAAGGCTCACACCCACTCAAGGGGCGGCTGTGATTCTACCTCAGACAACTTCTGTGGCAGGAGAAATGCTGACCTGGTGTTCCCAGAGCTAGTCAGGTCTTTGCGCCTCCCCCAAGGACCCACGTGCCTTCTGCATGCACAGGTCTGCCCTTGTTTTTCTTAGTCAGCAGCGCGTCCTGAAGTGTGTTCTATCCGGCCGTCCATAACCCAGCCTCCCGCCTCCTAGTGACCACCCAGAAATGCCGTGTTTTATTTAACCACCTTCTGTGGATTGTCACTTTGACTGTTTCCAGACTTGAAACCTAGATATAAGGGTTTATATAAAGATTTAGGTGCAATCACTCCGCTCGCACTGTCGTGTAAGTACTGCACGCTAACCGATTGCGCCACTGGGGCTCCGATGTAGGTGCAATCAGTCCTTATTACTGATTGATCCTATATGTACAAATTCACTGCTACTTTGTGGTCTCCACTCCATACTCATGGTGCTTGGCTGGGCATTCGAAGACACGTGCAGAGCTAGGAAAAGTTTGGGTGGCCGGGGGCGCACGTGTTCCCAGCGGAGAGAGCTCTGCGTTGGCTCAGCTCTGGCTGTGAGCAGGTGTCCCTTACACGCGAGACTCATCATCATAGTTTTTGCATTTTTTGTGGCTTTTTTGTGGCATTTTTGTTAGTGATTTCACTATGTACATGACCCCCAAACCTCTAGTTAAAGTGCTGTCTTCCTTTTTTTTTTTATGTTTAGTTATCTTTGAGAGAGAGAGAGAGAGGGAGGGAGGGAGACAGGATCCGAAGCAGGCTCTGCTCGGAAAGTGCGTACCCAACTCGGTGCTCAAAATCACGGAGTTTGAGCTCATGACCTGAGCCTGAGTTGGTCGCTTAACCGACTGAGCCCCCCAGGCGCCCTGAAGTGCAGTCTTCCCAAGCACAGGATGGTTGGATGTGGTTTATGGAGAAAATTCACGTGTTGGATAAGCTTCATTCAGACATGAGCTACGGGGCTGTTGGCCATGAGTTCGGTGTTAACGAATCAACAATATATACTGTCAAGGGTCTTGACACAGAAAGGCACATAAAATAAGGTTATAGAGGGAGCAGTTGGTGGGAGCCTTTTGGGCACCAGTGCACCAGGTGTGTGTGTGTGTGTGTGTGTGCACATGCGTGCGCCACACGTCTCCCAGGGGTCTCGGGAAGAAGCAGCATTGCTTATCAGCATCTGTAGGAAAATGGCATTTCTCATCAGCATCTGCCGAGGGAATGGATCCAGTGTTGTAGCCGAGAGGAGCAGGGAAGTGTATGGTTTACTTGCAGATGGCTTCCTGGCTGTGTGACCCTGCACGGGTCACTCAACCTCTCTGAGCTGAGTTTATGGAGGGGCCATAGGATGAAGAGGTAGCCACCCTCCTCCTCCCCCCAACACCCACACCATCACCAGGTTCTGCTTCCCTTAAAGCAGCGCTGGCCATGGGCTACCTTGGGCGCTCAGTTGGTTAAGCGTTCAACTTTGGCTCAGGTCATGATCTCACAGTTTGTGAGTTTGAGCCCCGTGTCGGGCTCTGTGCTGACAGCTCAGAGCCTGGAGCTGCTTCGGATTCTGTGTCTCCCTCTCTCTCTGCCCCTTTCTGGCTCGTGGTCTGTCTTTCTGTCTCTCAAAAACAAATAAACATTTTTAAAAAATTAAAATAAATAAACAGTGCTGCCCAATAGGACTTCCTGTGCTGATGGCCGCTGAGCCCTTGAAATGCAGCTAATGTGACCGGGGGCTGGATTTTTTTTTTAATTTACTTTAGTTAATTTAAATAGGCTATAGCTAGTGTTCCCTGCATCAGACAGCATGGCTCTGAAGTATTTCGTATCTGTGTCCACTCCTCTGATTCTGCCTGTCCCTCGTTCAGGCCCCTGGCACCTCTGGCCTGGACCATTGCAGTAGCCCCCTAGCTAAGCTCCCTGCGGCATGCCCCTCTGCTCCCCACCATCCATGTCTCATTCACTCCTCCCTCCCTCCCTCCCTCCCTTCCTTCCTTCCTTCCTTCCTCTCTCCCTTCCTTCCTTCCATAGCTACTCATGGTGAGAAGTCATGTGGCGTAGCAGAGTGTGGATTTCAGAATCAAACATCTTGGGTTTGAATTCAGCCCCATCACCAACCAGCTGTATGTGCTCAGAAACAAGTTCCTTAATGTCTCTGAGCCTCAGTCTCCCCATCTGTAAAATGGGGGCAATAGGTGCTCTACTGGGTAGTTGCTTGGGGGAATTCACTGAGTTAATTCATGTGAGAGGCTGAAAACAATCCCCTCCTGGTGAACCCCACTCCTCCCCCCACACAAAAATCAGCTGCCGTCACGATGTTTTCCTCCACCGGTCCTCAAGCCCCATTTTCCTCCTGAAATGGTTTCCTATATTCATTAGAATGAATGAATTCTTCACTGTGGCTGAGAAGACTGCCTTGATCTGGCCCCACCTCCCTTCCCCCGTCACCTACTACCATCAGCCTCCCTCCTGACCCTCCGGCCACACCAGCTCTTTCCTGCTCCTGCGCGCGCGCGCGCACACACACACACACACACACACACACACACACACACACACACACACACTGGAATACTACTTGACAATGAAAAAGAATGAAATCTTGCCATTTGCAACAACATGGATGGAACTAGAATGCACTAGAATTAGTGCCAAGCAAAATAAGTTAGAGAAAGACAGATACCATATAATTCCACTCATATGTGGAACCTGAGAAAGCTAAAAATGAACAGAGGGGGAGGAAAGGGAAAAAAACAGATTAAAAAAAAATAGGGAGGCAAACCATCAGAGACTCTTAAATACCACAAACTGAGGGTTGCTGGGGTAGGGAAATGGAGGATGGGCACTGAGGGGGGCCCTTGTCGGGAGGAGCCCTGGATGTCACGTGTAGGAGGCGAATCACCGAGTTCTACTCCTGAAGCCAAGATGATACTGTGTGTTAACTAACTTGAGAAAAAAAAAAAAAAAGCAGGCATTGGCTGTTGTTACAAAGGAAGTCGCCAACCATTCAACTGTTATTTGCAAATGTAACCCATCACCCCAGAGCTGTCATCAGCTCAGCTCTCCTGATTAAATTCCATTTTGGCCGTTGTTAAAATCAGCCAGAGCAGCTGGAGGGCCAACGTGTTGATAGCCGAGTATGAGCTTTTAAAAATTAGCAAGGGTCATGGCGAGCCCAGTGGGGACGACCCATTTTGCTACAGATGAGTGAGTAGGCAGTCGAGGACCTGGAAAGTGAGCAAATACCTGAGTCCTGTCTGGTCTGGCAAGTCGTTCATACACTGTGAGCAAACGTGGGAACAGGTGAGGCATGGAGAGGCCCAAGTAGAGAGAGGTGTGTGTTCAAGGAGTAACCCGTGTGAGACAAGGGGTTGGATTAAGAGAGAAGGGGGGTGGGGACGAGATCAGAGGGAGCTAAGGGGGTCTCCTAGGCCCTGGGGAGGATTTTGAACTTTAAAATGGGTGGGAAAGGGGCGTCTGGATGGCTCATTCGGTTAAGCGTCCGACTTCGGCTCAGGTCATGATCTCATGGTTCATGGGTTCGAGCCCCGCGTCGGGCTCTGTGCTGACAGGTAGCTCAGAGCCTGGAGCCTGCAAAAAGAAATTTTTTTTTAGTTAAATAAAATGAACGGGAAAACATTGGGAGATGCAGCTAGGGGTCAGCCAACTGACCAGTGGGCCAAATGAGGCCCTTCTCTGTTTTCGTAAATAAAGTTTTATTGGCACATAGCCATGCCTGCTTGTTTTCCTGCTACAACGGCAGAGCTGGGTAGTTGGGACAGAGAATGCATGACCCACAAAGCCTGAAGTATTGACCGTCTGGCTCTTTACAGGAATGGTTTGCTGACTGCTGGCTTATACAGTGGAAAAATGGGATATGATTTGTATTTTAGTAATAGAATACATATTGACGTTATTGATATAAACAGAATATAAATATTGTAGGAGCATTAACATGTAAGTATTAATATAAGCATTAGGGAAGAAATGATCATAAGTCATAATAGCTCATATTTTTGTGTATCTGGCATTGTTCTGAACATTTTATATACACTCATTTAATCCTTATAGTAATCAAGTAAATGCTTTAATTATGCCTATTTTATAGATAAGGAAGCCAGGGCAGAGGAGTAGTTAAATGATCTGCCCAAGGTCACACCGGTAAGTGGCAGAGCAGAGATTTCAACTCGGACAGTCTCACCTTGGAGCCCATTGTGCTATTCTGCTGATTGATGCTCTAGGGAAGGTAGGGTTGCTGCTGTCTAGAGGCAGTATTCAGCAGAGAGGCAATGCTTCTCTGGGCTTTGCAGGGTGTGTAGGAGTTGGACAGCTAGAGGACCTGACCAGCTACAGGTCACCTGAGGACTGGGGACTGGACAGCTCTGAAACCCAGAGCTCACTTGGTTTTGCTGCCAAGGGCAGACCACAGGCTGACATGGGCTTGTAAATGGTGTTGAACCCTGGGATCTGGGACCTGCCACATGGTATGTAAGATCATGCAGAAAGAGAATACAGAGCCCTTTATTCAAAGAGCAATAAGAATTTGAAGATGGCAACATACGCGGTCATGGCCCCTGGGGCAGGACTTTGCAGTGGGGCAGTGACATAGCCAGGAGGCCGTATATGGTCACGAGGAGGGACCCAGGCAGCAAGTGCCCTATGAAACTGGACAGAGGTTTAGGGCGCTCAGATCAGGAAAGCATCTTCACCCCCAGAGTTCAGAGGTCAAAAAAGCAAAGATATTAATGTTTTGACAGCAGCCCCGAGCACATCAATCTTCAGACACCCATGAGCCTGGAGCTCGGGCTGTTTTCTATGGCACAACCTCTCAGGACAATTTATTTTTATCAATAAAACTTGGAAACTGTTGAGCCAAGCAGTCCACACGGGGAGAAGCCGATTCCCAGAGTATATGTCCCTCTTTCCCTCCCTTGCAAGGTGGGAGGCCAAGGCCACAGTCACGGTCATGCCAATATCTTTGTTGGAAAAGAGAAGAGGCAGGAGAGGCTAAAACAAAGGTGGAAAATGAGATTATAATAAAGGAGAAATTCTGGGATCTGGACACTGTGTGTACTGCATCCTGACTCTTGCCTTAGATCTGAATTAGGCTCAGGACCCCCTGCAGAGGTGACTTCCCACACTCACATTTTCTCTTCTCCTTGCTCTGGTCAGAAGCTGGCCCCTTCAGCCCCAGATGATGTCTGTCAAGCATTCTGATATGATCTTCATTGAAGTAATTCATACTAAGGTGTAAATGACTGAGTGGTTTAGTTCATTTGGTCCTGGTTACATTTTCAAGAGGCAGTTAAGGCAAGTGAAGACTCCCTTTGATGGAAAGGGACCTGGGCTTTGCTCTGTCTTGTCTGCATTTCATCCTCTTTTCTCACTTAGCAAAATAAAAAAGGCAGCAGGCAGAACGGCTGCTCGGGCATGAAAGAGACCCACACTGAGACCTGACTTCTTCCTCCTTACCTGCTCGTGTGATGGCAGGAGTGGTAATGCTTGAGAACAATTGCTTCGACCTCTCTGAGCCTCAGTTTCCCCAGGACATCATCAGTGAGTCTTTCATTAGGTTGTTGGGAGGTTTATGAAAAGATTTGTGAGCCCAACGCCTAGCATAGTGTAGGCCTTCAACAAACATCTGTTCCTTTTTCTGCTCCCTTCCTCTGGCCTAAAACTTGCTAGAACTTGCTAAAGCAAGTTCCTGGAGGGCTGGGCTGGTGTTGTGGGATGACTCGGCAAAATGCAGTGGAAAGAGTCCTGACTGCATTGGAATCAGAGACCTGACTGTGTCCTTGCCTCGCTGTGTGACCTAGGGCAGGTTGCTTACCCACTCTGGGCCAGAGTTCCTCTTCTGTAACAATGGGGAAGTGATATGTCCTACCTTCAGAATCAGGGGAAGGAAGGTAAAGGAAATAACGCATGTGATACAGTGAGTATGGGGCCTCTACTCCTCCTAAAAAGTCAACTCTCTCCTTAAAAAAAAAAAAAAAGAGGGGCGCTTGGGTGACTTAGTCGGTTAAGTGATCGACTTTCGCTTGGGTCATGATCTCGCGGTTCGCGGGTTTGAGCCCCACGTCAGGCTCTGTGCTGACTGCCAGCTCAGCGCCTGGAGCCTGTTCCAGAGTCTGTGTCTCCCTCTCTCTCTGACCCTCCCCTGCTCACGCTGTCTCTCTCTCTCTCATAGAAATAATTTTTTAAAAAAATTAAAAAAAGAAAAAACTTTTTTTTTTTTGCTTTGGACTCTGGTTCCCCCTCAAGAAGTGGGGATGCTGAGTGGCATGAGGATGTGTCATCATTCCTAGAGGTCACACACTTGATGTCCGGACATGGGACCCCACAGCACTAGGTCCAGAAATGCAGCACACGTGTTTCTTTCTTTTTTAGCTCTGAGCGAAGTTGTTCACGGGTCCTTGGCAGAGCAAATTAATTTCTTTCTTTCCTAATTAGGAGAAAAAGAGCAGGGACTGAGCTAGCGCTGTGGCACCGCTTCAGCCTGCAGAATCTTGAGCTGACCTCGCGGTACATGCTTTCTTTTCCAGACTTTAGAAAAAAAATTGTCTCTTGTGTTTCAGAATGTTCAGTGAGCTCAGAAAATGAGAGGCCAATAAGGGAAAGTGAAAAGCAGCAAACCAGAGGGGAGGACACGAAGCGAAGAAAGTTGTGGTTGAGACCCTGTCCTTTCAACTAACTAGAAAGAAATGGGAGTCAGAATCAGTATCTGAAAAAAAAAACAGATGAAAACAGTGCCACCACGATGATCCTTGGTCACCAAGAGAGGCAGGTGGTTTGAAAAAATCCTTTGTTTAAAAAAAAAAAAAATCTGCTCATATTCTAGGAGTCCTCTTTTGAAAACACAGACAATGCTCTGCCCATCTAAATCTATCAGTCATTTACACTCTAGGGTGAATGACTCCCACCAGGTTTATTCTTTGATATTTGACTCAGATCATTAGCTAGCCACTTCACAATCAGAGTGGGCTTCGCCGGAGGATAAAGGGGCTTATATCTGCCCAATGGTAAGATAACCTGTAAGGGAGGCTTCTAAAACTTGGACCTTAGGTCCTGGTACTGTGAGAAGTACCTATTTCCTTCCTGGAGGGCTGCCCTTTGCCTAATCTTTCTATTGGTAACAAACTAGTGATGTTTTAAAAGGAGACCGTTTGCAGAGAAACTATTGTGTGTGGTCCTGTAATGGTGGATTCGTGTCATTATGCACGTGTCCAAACTCAGAGCACAGCTCTAAGAGTGAGCCCTGGTGTGAAGCCTGGACTCTGGGTGATGCCGTGCCCACGTATCTGTTGATTCTAGCAAACGCGCCACACCGGTGGGGGTGTCGGTAGTGGGGGAGGCTGTACCCATCGGCAGGCGGGGGGGAGGGGGTGGGCGGGGGATACAGGAACTCAGCGTTCTTTGTGCTCAAACTTGTGAGCCTGAAACTGCTTTTAAAGTATTTCCTGGGGCGCATGGGTGACTCAGTTGGTTCAGCACTGACTCTTGGTTTCAGCCCAGGTCATGATCTCATGGTCTGTGGGCTCGAGTCCCTTGTTGGGCTCTGCACTGACCACGAGGAGGCTGCTTGGAGTCTCTCTTTCCCTCTCTTTCTGACCCTCCCTCCCCCTTCTTGCCATCTCTCTCTCTCTCTCTCTCTCTCTCTCTCAAAATAAATAAATAAACTCTTTTTTAAAAAGGAGAGGGGGCGCCTGGGTGGCTCAGTTGGTTAAGCATCTGACTTCAGCTCAGGTCATGATCTCACGGTTGGTGGGTTCGAGCCCCACATGGGGCTCTGCGCTGACAGCTCAGAACCTGGAGCCTGTCTTCAGATTCTCTGTCTCCCTCTCTCTCTGACCCTCCCCTGCTCGTGCTGTCTCTATGTCTCTTTCTCAAAAATAAACAAAACATTAAAAATTTAAAATAAAATAAAAAGTAGAGGAGTCCAAATAAACCTAAGTTTGGACCTTGGTAGGAAAACTCAGTTTTTCTCTTTCACTCGTTCCATCCGAATCCTCTCTCCTGCATCCTCTCTGGAGGAGATTGAGCGAGCGGCGGGTGATGGAGGGCCGGCCCGGCTCTGTACCAGTGGCACACCCCGGGGCAAGCCTACCCGGCAGATGCCCTGGGGCGCGGAGAGGTACCCACAGCGTGCTCCGTGGGGGCGAGCTCCAGCGGCTCACTGTTCCCGTGTCTTTCAGAGGTGAGTCTGGAGCCGGGAAAACAGAAAACACCAAGAAGGTCATCCAGTACCTGGCCGTCGTGGCTTCCTCGCACAAGGGCAAGAAGGACACGAGCATCACGGTGAGTGCAGTGGCCGTGACCGTGGCCTGGCTCATGGGCTCTGGGCCCTGGGAGGCGGCCAGCCCATATTTAACTGGCTGGTTGCCCAGCAACTCACTAGAGCTGTCTTTCTCCATGGGGGGGAGGGGGCGGGGAGGAGGCGGGGAGCCCACAGGGCCTGGTGCTTCCTAGCCTCCGCCCAGGTCATCGTCCTGAGGGTCCTGTTGCACAAGATGGGACGAGCCCTCTCCTGCCACAGCGAGGACCCTGGCCTCATGTCAGGCCCCCCCCGCCCCATGCTGCTGCTTTGTCGTTTTGGACCAGACCGTTGAAGGTTGTGGAGCTGCCTTTCGCCCTGTAGGACTGAGAGCAGCACCTGGCCTCTCCCCCTCCCCTCCCCCAACAAGAGGCTGTCCCAGCGGGTGACAACCCAGAATGTCCGCAGGCATTTCCAGGTGTCCCCTGCGGCACCCAGGTGCCCTTGATTGAGGACCCTGCTGTAAACCCCGTCGGACTGAGATCTGCCCATCACACCTCCACGTGCCCCTTGGACCAGGACCCCAGGGGAGGGGAATCTCAGCGCCACGTAGCTCTGGGCCTCGGTCCACGGGGGCGCCGCGCATTGTGGGATGGGGTCCGGTGATGAGTCTGAGCGGTGCTTTCATTCTAATCCACCGGGCTTCTAGACGCACGGGGAGGAGAGGTCACAGTCCGGTCATCGTGCAGATAAACCCGCACTGACGCAGTGTGAGGGCTTGGAAGGAGGAGAGGAGCAGCTTTCTGGAATGCTCCCTTCCTGGCCCCATCCCTCTCTTCCTCCATCTGAGCCCTGCCTCATCTGTCTCAGAGGAGGGACACGCAGTGGGGCCTCTGTCTGAAGGTTTAGGCTGGGGCGAGGGCAGAGTGGAAGCTTCAGGACAGCTCTGGGGTGTCACTGGTTCCTGCCATCCCGGGGCTTGCTTTCCAGCCATCACCGGTGACAGGAACAGACACAGAGAGAGCTGATCTGGAGGCACTTGGAAAGCTGGGGGTGGGGGGCAGCTGTGGCTCGGGGAACCCTGTGGGAGACTCGAGGAACCCTGCGGGGGGCTCAGGGAACTCTGCACGGGACTCGGGGTCCAGCATTTCCCAACTGTCTGTGGCACAGCGTGTAGCGTGTAGGAACCCATCACCCCACGGCCAAGTTCACACGGCAATTAAGCATTACTTGCCGCCGTCTTTTCTCTCCCTATAATAGTAATCAAACACAGGAAGTAATAATAATAAGTGATCGTTATCAGGCGCCTATGATGTGCCAGACACTTTGTTCTCTGCATGTGCGAACGCGTCTCAGACGCATCTCATTGAAAACATTTTAAAGAGCCCACCTCGCACCCCCTACCCCCCACCCAGTTACAGAGTCTTTTGAAATGTCTGAGCCTCTAAGAAATGTTAAAAAGGAAGAAGCAACATGAAGAAAAGCCGCTGCGTTTCCCTGGAGGGATCCAGGCTGTCTGGTGGGGGCGGGGGGACTGAAATCTTCATTCTCCAGACCCCGATGCGCGTTTCACTGAAATAACACTGACGTTTCTTTATACTGTATTGTTCAACCACAGCAAGGCTCATCTCTTGCCTACGTGAGTAACTACGAGTGTTTTCCTGGCGTGTGTGGGAGGCACAGAGTGTATTAGATCTGCATGGTCCTGTCGCACCCACGAGTCCCGTAGCTGATGGCGGGAGGGCGGGGCCCCGAGGTTCACAGCCCAGACGGACAAGTCCACCAGAGTGCTGTCCTGCGGTGGTCGGATGCCAGCACGCAGTGTGGACGCACATTTACCAGCCTCGGGGCCCCAGGGCGTCCCCCAGCCTGGAATAGACGTCCCTGGTTCAGGACGAAGTCTCCGTCCCCTTCCCGTCAACGCATCCGCCACCGGCACCCCCCGACCCCACCGCCCCAGAAACGTCTGTCCCATGTGGTTGAGCGTTTTTAGGACTGTCTGTCTCTGAGGCTTCCCTGGCTTGACTGACAGTCAGTTAATGGCCCTGCTGTGGCATGCCTTCCTCCCTCCTCCCTGCCCCGAGCCCTGCCCCCGCGCACTGGTGTGCCCTTGTGCATGTGTGTGCAGTGCGCGTCTGTCTTTGCATGCCGGTTGCTTGACCCCAGGCCGCTGAACCGGGCGACTTGGGGTTTGCAGTGCACCAGCTTTGGTGGCGCGGTAAGGCCCCAGCTATGCGACACACAGCAGGGTCCTGCTCAGACCCCTGCAGATATAAACTCCTCTCTAACACAGAGCTTGGGGGACTGGCGTATGGGCCCCATTCTGGAAGACACCCTCAGAAGTCTTAGGTCCTGGGAGGCAATGGCATGGAAGAATGGGAAGGACAGTCAGGATTCTTATTTGGGATCTGCTCCTGTGTGACCTTGGCCAAGTCACTTAACTTCTCTGAGCCACGGTCACATCAGCCACCCAGTGAATGTTTCGGATCAGACCTCCGTGTTTAAAGCTCTGCTGACTAGGATCTTTCGGTCCCACCAGCTGGATTTCCCATTCTAGAGAGGGACTCTTTCTCGGTGGCTGTTGGGACCCCAAGTTCAGGGTGACGGAAGTAATCCCTTTAGTCTTCTTCCCACCAGCCAGGGAAAGCCCTGTGCTCTCCCGGGGAAGAGCCAGAGGTCCGCTGGTGTGGCTTCATCTCTGGGAGCTGCAGAGGAGGAGGGCGTGTGAAGAAACAAACACAAATAAGGAGTAGTTTCCCGTTCTGTCCCCTTCAGGGACAGCCACCTGCGATGCCCTCCCCGTGTACAGAGGTGCAGGGAGAGAGCTGGGTGCTCCTTTCTGCTCTAGAACCATCCCAGGCTTCTCTTTAGCCTAGTCCTGCCGGCCTGAGAACAGGGGCTGGGAACACAGCCGAGGGAACAGGGAGGGGACTCTCCAAAACCAGCATTTCCGGGGCGGGGAGCTGGGGGGGGAGGAGGAGCTTGGATGGGAGGCCGCTGGGCCAGTCTGCAACTGCCGTGTGTTGAGGCTAGGCAAAGGCGGCTCGTCGCTTTCCCGGCTTGACTTACCTCGTTGGCCCTTCCCCGCCACGATTAATCACATGACCGCGTTTGTGCACAGGAGCCCCCTCAGAAAGGGCCGGTGGGCCGTGTACAGCCTCAGCTGCTTTAACCTGATGAATGGAGCTCAGGCAACCTGCTTTGAAGCTTTTTTCCGCAAGTCAGTTAAAAGTATTCCCCGTAGGTTTCATATTCCTCATTTGTCTTTCATAAAAGACTTCAGAAAACTTGTCCTGAGGAAAGAAAAATTGCAAGTTAAAAAAAAAAATCACACTAAAACCATCAGGAGAGGGATTGTAGCGGTTTAGCTTGAAGATAGCTGCCGGTTAAACATGAGCAGCAGCAGGACTGCCGTGGACAGCAGGGGAGGTTGTGCACTGCACAACTCCAAGGAGCACAATTCATTACGATGTAAATGACATCTCCCACATCGTGCAGTGGTTCTGGGTGAAATGACATTGTACAGATGAGCAAGCCCTGCTCAAAAAGTGGCCTTCCTGGGGATCCAGTGATGTCCTAGCTATCAGCCCAGCCAGTCGCTTCTCTTCTGAAATCCTTGAGCAAATCTGGACGTGAGCATTGGAGTCTCAAACGGGGCAGGATGTAGGACAGGAGAGAACCTGGAGATGAAGGGCAGAGCTGGGGGACAGCATCCACGTGGGGCAGAGCCGTCAGTGCCTGGGTTACTTGCTGCATTAACTAGACGTGGGTAACTTGTAGGGTGAGCTGGAGAAGCAGCTTCTGCAAGCGAACCCGATTCTGGAGGCTTTTGGCAACGCGAAAACGGTCAAGAACGACAACTCTTCCCGGTTTGTAAGTAGCAGAACTCCTCTGGTGTCCCCTGTGTGCGGGGGAGGGGGCCCGAGGCGGGAGGGAGGGGCACGACACAACAGCACTTTCCTCCACATCTTCGGTCCTGTCTCGACCTTCCAGCACATAGGGGCTCTTGCACATGGCCCCTCATTCATTCATTCATTCATTCCATTCACTAGTCACTCAGCAGAGTGTCACTGAGCAGCTCCTGCGTACACCAGGCACCTGTCAGGCATGCGACATTTAGTCAGTAAACATTTACTGAGCACCTAGGAGGTGCTAGACCCTTGATCCAATGCTCGTTCATTTATTCGGCAAAACACGAACCGAGCACCTGCTGTGTGCTCGGCACATCCATCTTTCAGCAAATATTTATTAAGCGCCCACTGTATACAATCACTTGTACACTCTGACATGCACCGTTCTCTTCTGTTTTTCCCCCCTGTGGCTCAGTTAGTTTTTATTAAGCACCCACTGTATACTAAGGTGCTGCACTGGGCTCACAGCATTGTAGCCAACAGTGCGGAAGCTGTTCCAGCCTTCATGGCGTTTGTGGTTTAGTCGGGGAGCTGAGAGCCACCTTCCCGCAGGCGCGTACCCAGGCTCCAAGGGTCTCCCTTTCTCTCCTGCCTAAGGGGGCAGGAGAACCCCAGAAGTGGGTGGATGGTCAGTGACATGAAGACATGACCTACCTGTTCCAAAGAGGCGGATTAATTCCCAGCTGTGTGAACCTGACCTTGGTGGATTGTGGTGGAGCCTGGGGACGCTTCTGGGAAGGGGGCAGGGACGGAGCCCTCCAGCCACTGGGTGCGCCCGAACTTACCTTCTCCTTCCTTATGGCTCTACCTCTTGGGAGCACTATCCCACTGGACAGGTCATACTACCTCGCTCAGCCTCAATTTTCCCACCTTGAAAATGGGGATAACCAGGGGTGCCTGGGTGGGTCAATTGGTTAAGTGTCCGACTTCAGCCCAGGTCATAATCTCACAGTTTGTGAGTTTGAGCCCCGCATCAGGCTCTCTGCTGTCAGTGTGCAGCCTGCTTCAGATCCTCTGTCCCTCTCTCTCTCTGCCCCTCCCCCACTTGTGCACACGCTCTCTCAAAAATCAAAATAAATTTTTTTAGTGAATACGAAAGTGGGGATAACCATGGTTGGCTGAGGGCCATTGCAAGAGCCAGATGAAATTGATTTGCAAATGTGTTTTATAATGCGAGGCCTGGAATCATCCCCGCGTGCTTACCTGTGAGGTTCTGAGTGTTTGCAAGAAACCCCGTCCGTCGCCCCACCCGCTCACGCCCCCTGACACCCCTCCACGTGCCTGCAGTGTGGGAGTGAGGGGCTGAGGCTGGGGAGCCCCCGTGAACTGTGTTTTCCTGTTGGCAGGGCAAATTCATCCGCATCAACTTCGACGTCACTGGTTACATCGTGGGAGCCAACATCGAGACGTGTATCCTTTGCTGAGCCCGGGCCACACGGGACCCGCCCTGCGGCCCGCCTCCTGCCCTAGAGCCTGAGAGACCCAAGAAAGGTGGAGGAGCGGCCCCTCTCTCCCCGGTCTCTTGGGTTCCTTCCAGAACAGATCTGCCCTGGGCTTGTTGTCTCTCGACAGCTGGCATTGTGGTGTGGTGGTCCCACAAGTGTGGACCCCGGTCGTGAAGCCCAAACAGCCTGTGTGGGCTTCTGGGCCGACCTCTCCTTAGCTGAGTTACCTTGGGCCAGTTACTCAACCTCTCTGTGCCTCGTCAGTGAGATGATAATAGTACCTGCCTCACAGGGGGATTGTGAAAGTGAATTAACTCACGTAAAGCTCTTAGAACCACACCAGGGACAGAATAAGGTTGGCTGAGTATCGGCTTTCGCGTGCTCCTCACTTCATCCGTACTGAGCCATGGGCCAGCTTTGGGAGCTGCTCTCCGGCCCAGAGATAGGGAACTGGAAGAGGAAGACTCTGCCCTGAGGAACAGCAGGTGCTGCAAAGGACGCAGAGAGAATCTGGATGGTAGAGTGGAGCCTCTGGGAAATTTCTGGACTCGGGGACCAAATCTCTGGTTCAGTGATGGATCATCTGAGAAGCATGGCGGGTGCCTGTCAGGCTCTAGGATGTTGTATTCTTACAGCTTCTTGTGGAGCATTTGCTTGGCACTCCTGGGACCCTGAGGAATGTTCTAGTTGCATTTTGGTGCCCTGGATGAGGGGGGACTTTGGAGCGGGTCAAGTCTCTGTCCATTCTCAGCATTGCCACATTTGCTGTGGGGCTTGGGGTAAGTTGCTTGACCTCTCTGAGCCTCGTTAAAAAATGTTTTTAATGTTTATTTACTTTTGAGAGAGAGAGACAGAGCATGAGTGGGGAAGGGGCAGAGAGAGAAGGAGACACAGAACTCAGCAGGCTCCAGGCTCCGAGCTGTCTGCACAGAGCCTGACACGGGGCTTGAACTCACCAACTGTGAGATCATGACCTGAGCTGAAGTCGGACGCTTAATAGGCTGAGCCACCCAGGCGGCCCTGTGAGCCTTTTTCCCCCAGTGAAATGGGGATGATAACAGCACCTCCCTATGGAGCTGCACTTAAATTGTCATTTAAGTAAAATGACCCACGTGGCCCTTCACCAAGGGCTCAGCCAGAAGCCAGTGTCTGTGGCTGTCACGTCACTGCTGTCTTGTGTCATTTTCCATTTTAATCCTCTCAGACTTCTCCGGTAAAAAATCAGTACCCACCTGGCATCAATGTCTGTTCCTGGAGGGACACAGCCACAGCCAGTGGGAGTCCCTTAGAGTCACACATAAGAACCAGGCCCGTGTGGCTGTACTGAAATCGGCCAAACCCCAACCGCCCCAGAACGGAGGGCCAAGCATCTCTGCTCTGTGCCCCAGGCCCTGGGTTAGACGGTGTCCTCTCCCTGCTCTGCTGCGTCAGGTCACAGAGAGCAGTTCTGCCTTGCACGGCCTCTGCCAATACAGGCCCACAGATTCTAAAATCCAGAAACTTCTGGAAACCAAACCCCGGCTGGCGGTAAAACCCGCCAAGCACGCAGGAGGCCATCTCTAGTCCCTTTATTCCCCTTAGGAGAACACTGACCTCTCTTGCTGCAGGAGAAGCAGGGGCTGCCTCGGGGCCTTTGAGATTGTTCTAGGATGATCGTACGATGTCCACGGTGGTCTGTCCAAAAATTTAGAAGATTCTGAGACTGTTCTGGCCTACAGGTTGGGAGAAGAGCTCGTAGAACTTATGGTGTTTTTAGAACCATTAGCCTTAAGCAAGGGTTGCTGTGCGGGGCGCACCGGCCCGGGCCCTCGGCTCGTTGGGTCTCCTTGAACTCTGGCCAGACGCTGGGAGGTGGGGCTGCCGCCTCCTCCGAGGATCTGGGCTGCCCTGCGCTCCCATGGGGGTGCCGGCGACCAGGAGCTGGGCCCCAGGGGCCAGCGCGGTTCTGATTCTTCAGCCCTACAGGCCCGGCTTCCCCTCTGTTTGGTAGCAAGCAGGCCCCGGGGCCACCAACCAGCCCCGCCCCTTAGAGACCCGGTGCCCTTCTGGGCTGAGATGCCCCTTCTCTTGGGGAAGAAGATTCTGTCTTCTGGCCCCTACAGATGCTGCTCAGCCATTCCTTTCCTAGGTTCGCGGCAGGTCCTGGCCGGGGGCCCCATCCCTCTGGTCTCCGCTTCTGCCCTTTAGATCGGTGGCCGGGAAAGTGCGCGCCCCTGCATCACCTGGGAGCCTCTTGGACATGCAGACCCACCCCCACCTGGTGCTGCCCCAGACCTGCTGACCCAGAATTCCCGGGGTGGGCCTGCAACCAGGACTTTAATGAGCCTTCTAAGGATGTGCAGGTGGAAGGGGGCTTAGGAGGCCAGAGGGAGTTGCTGGCGGTTTCCTGTCATCCTGCACCATCACACTTCGGGATGAAGAAACCCACCCGGTGCCGCATCCCAGCCACCCATATGCCTCCCCCTCCCCGCCCCCATGGTCTCTCTGCCCCACCACAGCGGAACGGGCTCTTCTGACATTAATTAGGGGTGTGTTCACACTCCCTTTCCCCCAGCCCCCCGGCCAGGGTGGTTTGGGCCACCACAGACATGTGCCACCTCCTAGCTGTGTGCGCTCGGAAAATGACTCCCTTCTCCCAGCCGCCATTTCCCTCTCTTGAAAATGCAAACAATATTTGCATGTACTTTCTAGGATCGCTTGTGAGGCTGAAAAGGTCTCCTTCCTGCAGGTGGGAAGGAAGGTTAGGTCCCTGAAAAAAGACCACCCGTGGTATCGCCGGAATTCTTAACTCCTCCCAAACCAGATCTGCTAGAGAAGTCACGGGCGATTCGCCAAGCCAGAGATGAGAGGACCTTCCACATCTTTTACTACCTGATTGCTGGAGCCAAGGACAAGATGAAAAGTAAGTGACCTGTGAAGATGTATCACTGGGGCGGGGGGGGGGGGGGTTCCCACCATTCCCACAGGCAATATGTAAACTAATGGGCATAGCTGTGTTACAATAAAACTTTATTTACAAAGTAGGCAGTATGCTATAGGTTGCTCACCTCTGTTGTAGGAAGAGAAAGCATTTTTAGGGAGGTGTAACTAACATATAACATGTTACTTTCAGGCATACAATGTAATGATTCTGTATTTGTATATACTGCAAAACGGTCACTGTAGTTAACTGTCCCTGGTAAGGGAGATATTTTTCACATAAACACAATATACTGTATATCAGATTCCAGTAGGAAATTGCATGTATGCCTGATCATACAGTAATTTGCTAACTCCCTTTCTTTAAGTAATTTACTGACTCTTAATATGCAAATCACATAGCTGGAAAAAAAGGAATATACCAGTGAATATAAGTACAGAGTACAGCTTAAATTCTAGTAATAATTTTAAGCCTAAAATCTTATGAGGACAATACAGATCTTGCTCCCCATCAGTTGTGTGGCCCAGGGGTAGTTATTTTGCTTAAGAAAATCACCGAGAAAGATGTGGATGCTGGTATCTTTGCTGCGATGAGGTGTATTTCAAGGTTCGGCCACTAGGTGGGGGAAGCCTCATTCATTGTTTAATCCTGATACGGGTAACAGGATCTGAGGTGCAACAGTTTTGGAAAAAAGTGGGGAGATGCCAAACAGATGTACCTGGAAATTAGGTAAATTGTCAGTTATAGTGTGGGACGTTATGAGGTGGCCCCAGGGACAATGATCCGGTTTTGTGCTCTGTCTCTAGTCTTTAAGGCTAACTATTGAAATTCCTAGGGCCATTTTTATTCGTGGTAGACCTGGAAAAAGGTTAGGCTTTTACAGAGGATCAGATATCTGTCTATTTACCCACAGTCTGCGTAATGAACTCTTGGCGAAGACCCAGATCCTTGTGACTTTAATCAGGCATCTTGGCTAATCCAAGGGCCGGAGTTAACTGGTGTCTTGGGTCAACTTAACATCAGGCACCTTCCAAGTGACTTGACCCATAAAAGACCTTTGTTTAAAAAGAAAAGTATCTCTTGACTTTTCTCCAAAAATATTGAACCAAATCCAGCCTCGTTAAAGATTGATCTGGAAGAGGACACCTGATATGTCAGAGGGTATCCTAAAAGCAAATAGTACAAGAAAAAGAGAAGCGATTATACATTTGGGGAGAGAAAGGGGAAGAGAGGGCTGAATAGGAGTGACAACAAAATGTAACCACAGAACACGCTTCACAGAGAGCAGTGTTTTGTGGTAGAAACAAGGAGTCAACAAATGTTTTTGCTAAAGGATCACATAGTAAATATTTTAGGTTTGGGGGGCCATGTGGTTTCTGTTGCAGCTACGGCCACTGTAGCATAAAAGCAGCCATAGAAAATCGACAAGGAAGTAAGAGTGCCTGGTGTTCCAATAAAACTTTATTTACCAAAAAAAACCCCAGCAGACTAGATTGGACAAGCTCTGATAACGACTTACGTACGGACTTGACTAGAAATAGTTGGAGGTGAGGGGAGGTGGTGTAAGAGCTACATCTTTATCCACCAATGTAGGGGGTCGGTAGATAATATCTCATCTAGGAAATATCCACAAGTAGACTATTATACCTGATATGTAAACATACATTATAGCTTATATAAGCCTATATAACAGAGGACATGCTCTATAGTATATACAAGTGTATGTTATGTGTAATTAAATTAAGCCTATTATATAGAGAGATCGTGGTATGTGCCGGAAGAAATAGCTCAAAGAGATAAAAGCAGTACTATAGGGTAAGGTAGGGATTAGAAAAAGGGCAGACAGGCAATGGTGTTTTTATTATAAGCCTTTTGGTAGTAATTGACTTTTAAAATTCATGGGCATTGCTGATTTGATAAAGTTTCATAAATAGATGGATAAGGATTGATCTAACTTTTCAGGCAGGGTACTTTTGGGCGGTTGAAATAAAGGTGTGCCTTCCTCCAGCTAGCTGCAAGCCTGGGTCAGGGGATATTGGCTTAGCAAGTGGAGCCAAGGGTGGGTTTTAGGTGCCAGGCACCCTGGGGCAGTGCACAACCTGTACCACTGTATGAGGCCACGGATGGCTGGTGAGGCCGTCTGTGTGATGGAACCAGAAGGAAGGCTTTAAACTGTCCAAGTCGTGGGACAGGTCACGGTCAAAGTCCATCTTCCTGACCACACCCCGTCTTCCTCTCCTTCCAGATGACTTGCTTTTGGAGGGCTTCAGCAACTACACATTCCTCTCCAATGGCTTTGTGCCAATCCCAGCTGCCCAGGATGACGAGATGTTCCAGGAGACCGTGGAGGCCATGGCAATCATGGGTTTCAGTGATGATGAGCAGCTTTGTAAGTCTTCACGCCTTGAGGCTGGGTGCCCATGAGGAGGCCCAGATTCACGTGCTCTGGACCACCAAAATTAGAGACCCTTCTCTGGTCAGAACAGATTTCTGCTTGCTGAATCCCGCCCCCCCCCACGCCCTCAAAAATAAAATAAAATAAAATAAAATAAAAGGAGGTAGAGGAGGAGGAGGAGGAGGTGGAGGAGGAGGAGGAAAGTGAATATTACCTTAGGTGGCTTAGTGGTGTTTTAGAAAAGTGGCTTCATATGTTAGGGCTCTTTCAGTTACCAATGACCCAAATTGGCTTAAGCAAAAAGGAAAACGATCTGCCCGCAGAGCTGGAAAGTTCAGGGATATGAGTTTCAGGTACAAAGAGTTCTTTGGTTCAAAGAGTGTCTCTGGAACCTGGTCTCTCAGCAATGTTGTCTTTAGGTAGGCTGCAGTTTCTCGGGAGCAGAATGGCTGCTGTAGCGCCAGCCCTTACATCCTTTGGGTTTATGTCCAGCAGGAGAGAACAGATTAGAATCCCTGAATCCCTGAATGGAGTAGGTTGATATTTCTTATGTGCATATTCCTGAGTTATTCACAATGATCAGGGTTATGGAAAGCTCTGAAAGGCTTATGTTCTGGTCTGTATTCAATTTTGGAGCTGGAGACAGAGAGATTGTTGGCCTCGTCAAGAACACGTGGGCAGAGGATGGTGGGTGGGGCTGGGCCTGTCCAAGGCAGCGGGTTTACCTGGGCTCTTTCTGGAAAGGTCGTTCTGGTGATAGACCAGTATTGATCAATATCACCAACCAGTGACCAAGAAATACATTTGGTTCTGAGACCAAGAAAGCTCAAAGAGACAATCTTGGCTTCCACACTGGCCTTCAAGACATTCTTTTCCGTCTGGGTTAGACGCGCCCCAGTGGTCAAGGTTAATCTCTTTTGGGAACACCAGGACACGGTTGTGGAAAATTTTTCTTCCTTCCCACGCCCACACCCCTTTGGAGCCCCAGAATAGTGCTAAGGTTGTGGCAAAGCAGCACAGAGGGAGGGGCGGCTTCCCCGGAGATAACTGGGGGTCCAGAAAAAGAAGGTTCCGTGGGTCAGTTGACATATGGGTGGTGGTTATGAATTTTGGCCAGTGCCCCACATCAGAAGCCAATATTAACAGCATCCCTTCCTGAATGGCATGGGCTCTCCCAGAATGATTCATTTTATTTGCGACATGAGTCGTTTTTACTTCTAATCTTTGCTTTGAAAAAAAAAAAAACCACCAAAACTATACACATGAACAGCTAATGATTAAAAACTTGCTGTATGCCAGGCATTTGCCAAAGCCTCTTTTCAAAAAAGGGTCCAAAGGTGCCCAGTTTTAAATAATAATAAAAAAGAAAACAGAACAAACTAAAACATTGCTCAGTGAGGATTTACTCAGTTATTATTTGGCCTTAAGAAAGGAATCGATGGAGTCTTCTAAATTGTTTTAGAACAGTATCGACTCCTATGGAAATGCATCTAATTCAAGTGAAGACATCAGGTGACAGCGGTGTGCGAAATGCTCTATAGGTATTATTTAATATCAGAAGAGCCCAACGATGTGGCCACTGTTACCCCCAGTTTGCACTTGGGGAAACTAAGGCACAGAGAAGTGAAGGAACTAGCCCCAGGCCACACAGCTGGAAGAGCTGAGACTCTCTCCAGGATCTCCGGGACTCCCAAGCCCCACTGTGTGGTTCTCTGTGCTCTGTTTCTGTCTGTGGGGATGTGGCTTTTGTCCTCTAAATCTTTCCAGAAATCCAGAAATCCCTGTCAGAACCAAGGTATGGGATCGGGGCTAGAAGGAGCCGGTGTATTCTGAAACGTGGACGCATGTCGTTACTAGTGATGTGGAATCGCACTCTGGGATGTTTTCCTTTCTCTGCTCCCTCTCAGCTCTCCTGATGACTTTCAAGAAAGAGAGTAGCGGCTTGGCACCCAGTAGGTCCTCAGCCTCTCTCTGGTACTTGATAATCTCCCTTTGACTCCAGAAAGCAGACCCCAGGCCTGGCATCTTGCTAGAATTTGATAATATTATTCCTTTTCCCTGTATTTATTGTTATAGTTGCCATCTATTTATGGCAAGGGACGTTTATTTTTTTTTAATGTTTTTATTTATTTTCAAGAAAGAGTGGGAGTGGGGGAGGGGCAGAGATTGAGGGAGACGCAGAATCCGAAGCAGGCTCCAGGCTTCTAGCTGTCAGCACAGAGCCCGACGCGGGGCTGGAACCCACGAACCTCAAGATCATGACCTGAGCCGAAGTCGGACGCTTAACCGACTGAGCCACCCGGACACCCCAAGGGAAGCTGATTTTTCATTTGTGACATTGTTTCCTAGTAAACTGCAGGAAAGGGGAGTACGTGAATGGTTACAGAAATGTTAAGTGAATCACAGCGTGAATGGAATGCAGATAAAGGGAGTGTTAAGATAAGTGTGTGCAAGTGACCAGTGCCCATGGGGCACAGACCTAGACCAGTATGTACAGCAGCCCCAGTTAGAACCCCAGAGGTACTCCCGACGTCCGCAAAGAGGCTGGAGGAGAATGGGGCTGGGCTGGGGGCATGAGGTGTGAGCCCTGGAGCTTCGTGGGGCCCCAGTAACCACCCCCTCTGGCTCCTGGAGCTCCGAGGCGGGGAAGCACTTGCCCAGGCCACACGGAGAGCCTGCAGCAGCATAGCACTAGAATCATAATGACGTTCCAGCAACTGATGTTTCTTGGGCACTGACCACGTGTAGGTGCTATGCATTTACTCCACATGATAATCCTTGGAGGTTGGTGTTTTGTGGGCCTTCAGATGGTGAAACGGGGGCCCCGAGAGGCTGATACCTGACTTGAGGTCACACAGCTAGTAAGATTAGGGCCAGGATATGAAGGCAGTTAGCTCCAGCACCAAGACACTCAGACCTTCCCAGGGACTGTCTAGATCCATTTCCCAGGCATCATTGTTTGTAAATCGCGCCACTTTCAGGTTCCAGCCATATTATCATTGGCTGACTGTTTTTATGCCCAGTGTAGATCTCTGTAGCCCTATACTGTTTGAACTTTGTCCTAAACAGCAATTTCTATAAAAATCACTAATTGTGTGGCCTGGTTATAGTATCTCTAATAATTTAGGATAAACGCCTAATGATTCAAATTTTTAGAAAGTTTTGCTCATCACCTAAAATGATCCGTTCTGCGTACCCCCGACAGTACTTAGGCCACATGTTAAAAAACCCTCTTTCTTATTCTTCAGTAATAAGGGTGGTTTATTAGTTTCCTGTGGCTCCTGGAGCCCATAACCACAGACTTGGTGGCTTCAAACAACAGAAATTGATTTTCTCACAGCTCTGGAGGCCAGAAGTCCAAAATCAAGGTGTCGGCACAGCTCGCTCCTTCTGGAGGCTGTCAGAGGAAATCCACCCCCTGCCTGTCTCTCGCTTCCACCGTCTGCCGGTCCCGGTCCTGGGCTTGTAGACACGGCACTCTAGTCTCCGCCTCCAGTGTCACATTGCCTTCCACTGGGCTTGTCCTCTCCTCTTCTCTACCAGAGCACCTGTCATTGGGTTTGGAACCCACCACATTAATCCAAAATGATCTCATCCGAGATCCTTAACTTAGTTATCTCTGCAGAGATCTTTTCTCTGTATAAGTTCACATTCCCAGCTTCTGGCTGGACACCTCTTTTGGGGGCCACCGTACAACCCAGTGTAGGTGGCTGTTTAGTTGAGTTGCTGGCTCAACTATCAGACATAAACTTCATGAAGCAGGTGCTCCACTTTGCAGACAGGGAAACCGAGGCTCAGCACGGTGAGGCTGGGGTCTTCTCACTCCAGAGTCTGTGCTTTCACCCACCTTCCCAGACCGCCAGCCCTCACCCCCCTCACCGTTGGCGTAGCCCCCTTCTGGTTTGCCACTTAGCTGCCCACTGGTACTCTTCCGGTTCGTTGGTCTCTTGTGGCCTGAGCATGATGGCCAATCTTCCATTTCTGTGATCCCATGATCAGTACCAGAAAGAGCAGTGTGATGGGGCCTGAGCCCACAGGAGAGATCAACCTACACAGCCTTCAAAGTTGCTATAAGTTGGTGCCCAACATTTAAACATGAGTAGATTTCACTTATATTAAGAATCTGGGTTTCCAGGGGCGTCTGGGTGGCTTAGTCGGTCAAGCGTCCGACTTTAGCTCAGGTCATGATCTCGCGGTTCGTGGGTTCTGGCCCCACGTTGGGCTCTGTGCTGACTGCCAGCTCAGAGCCTGGAGCCTGTTTCAGAGTCTGTGTCTCCTCTCTCTCTGACCCTCCCCTGCTCATGCTGTCTCTCTCTCTCTCTCCTAGAAATAAATAAAAATTAAAAAAAAAAAAAATCTGGGTTTCCATCCGCTGTGGATACATCAGCCTGGGAGCAGCCCAGGGCTTACCCCTCCCGCATGGTCATGATTGGAGTACAGCTGTACCCTTTCAGGGGGGTTGTGGCCCCCATGCGTCCCCACAGTCCCCATCAGTTTGCTTTATGCATTTAGACCAGTGGTTCCCAACCGAGGGAGGTTGGCCTCCTGGGGGACATTTTTTGTTCTCAAAACTCAGGAGAGGGAACGCTGCTGACACCTAGTGGTTGGAGGCCAGGCGCGCTCCTGAGCGTCCCGCGGAGCCGCACAGTGACTTGCCGGGCTCCAAATTTCACTAGTGCCGAAGCTGAGAACCCCTGAGTTAGACGGCTTCTCTGGGCTCTGGAGGCATTTCAGCAATCCTTAGTTTAAACTTGGAGTTTAAAACTATTAGTATAGCAGGATGCCTGGGTGGCTCAGTTGGTTAAGCTTCCTACTCTTGATTTTGGCTCAGGTCATGGTCTTGTATTCTGGGAGATCGAGCCCTGCGTGGGGCTCTCTGCTGACAGTGTGGAGCCTGCATGGGATTCTCTCTCCCCCGCTCTCGCTGCCCCTCCCCCCTTTCTCTCAAATACATAAATATTAATAAAACTATTAGTATAGCAGTTAACAGTTTACAGAGCCCCTTCAGTGTTGTTTTTTTTAATGTTTGCATTAATTAGTCATCTCTCTTTCAACCCTCCATCCATCCATCAGCCTGTCAATTAGCCCATTATTTGTCAATCCATTGATCAAATCCATGCATCTATTGATCCATTCACTGGTTTATTTATCCATGGCTTCATCCGTCTCCCTCCCTTCCTCCCATCCATTCATGCACCCTTCCATGCTGCATCCTCCATCCATCTTCCTTCTCTCGCCATGTGTGTCTGGACCCGTAAGGAGGCTCTGAGGACACAGAAATGATAGGACAGCCCCCCGTTCTCCAGTAACTCACGGTCTTGAGGGGGTTTCAGACATAGGCACCATTTTAACAGTAACATGGGCTGAGTGTGGAGTCAGAAGGGGTCCAAGGGTCTGGGAACATGTTGTTTTGTCTGGCGACACCTGGGTAACAAGTAGGAAAATTTTCCCCCTTCTCAATCCTAGCATGAGCATTGTGTACACATAGCCAGACTAGAGTAAGAAGCACGGGGACTGCTGTTTGTTTTGTTGCTTTTATTTTATTTTATTTTATTTTTGAGACAGAGAGAAACAAAGCACGAATGGGGGAGGGGCAGAGAGAGAGGGAGACACAGAATCTGAAGCAGGCTCCAGGCTCTGAGCTGGCTGTCAGCACAGAGCCCGACGCGGGGCTTGAACCCACGAACCGCAAGATCATGACCTGAGCTGAAGTAGGACGCCTAACCGACAAAGCCACCCAGACGCCCCTGTTTTGTTGCTTTTAAAGATCTTTTATTGACATATAATTTACACTTAGAAAATCGTGTATATCGGGGTGCCTGAGTGGCTTAGTCGGTTAAGCGTCCGACTTTCGCTTAGGTCATGATCTCGCGGTTCGTGGGTTCGAGCCCCGCATCGGGCTCTGTGCTGACTGCCAGCTCAGAGCCTGGAGCCTATTTCAGAGTCTGTGTCTCCCTCTCTCTCTGACCCTCCCCTGCTCACTCTCTCTCTCTCCTAGAAATAAATAAAAATATTTTTTAAAAATCATGTATCTTATGAGTGCACAGTTTGATTAAATTTTATGGACTGAACCTATGCTCCTAGTAACCATTTTAACTAAGAGAACACCAACAGCACCCTGAAGCTTCCCCATAGCCTTTCTAGTAGCTTCCACTAGTTAAGGATAACCATTACCCTGACTTCTAACAACATGGCTTTTCCTGTTCTTGAACTTTGTGTGAGTGAACTCACATAGTTACATTCTTGTTTGCATTTGGCGTCTTTTGTTCAGCATTTGTGTTTGTGAGATACAACAGTTTTGTTGTTTGCGGTGGTAACTCATTCATTCTCCTTGCTGTATAGTGAGGGTTGACACATTTTCTGTAAAGGGTCACATAAGTAAATACTTGAGCATTTATGGGCTATTTGGTCTCTGTTGCAACTGCTCAACTCTGCCCTTGGCGCATCAGACAGCTATTGACAGTATGTAAATGAATGATTATGGCTGTGTTCCAATAAAACTTTATTGACAACAGCAGACAGTGGGCCAGAGTTGGTCCATCGGCTGTAGTGTGCCAGCCCCTGCTTCACAGTATTCCTTTCAGCACAAGGTTTTCAGCAAGCATCTGAACATATTCCACTACCCCCAGCCACATTCTCTATCCTGTTAGCAGGGTATTAGATTAGTTTGCCTTTTTCCCAGACTTAGGAGCTTAGAACTGTGTCTTCTTGCGAGAAAGATGTAGGTTGGCTCCTCAATAACTTTTAGACTCTAAACCTCCAGAGCTCGTTGGTATTGAGGTCTGTGCCTTATCTGCTCGTCTCTCCTCACCCCTAGCCATACTGAGGGTGGTGTCGTCCGTGCTGCAGCTTGGAAATATTGTCTTCAAGAAGGAAAGAAATACGGACCAAGCCTCCATGCCGGATAACACAGGTGCTTGCTGCCTTTTCTCAGTAACTGACAATGGCCGTGACGGGCAAGAGGGTCACGTGACGCCTTTGATTGTTTTTTGGATGAGGGGATTATTGACAGGAGCTAAACTAAGTTGTTTCCCCTGACTTCTGTCTTTTTGGGACTTTTTACTGCTGAAGATCCTACAGCTGGAAGTTCCTGAATCAGAGTGTGGGGGAGGGAAGCTAGTAGTTTTAGATCACACAGGATCCTTAGGGACCATCGGATCTAAAATCCCGTTTTGTTAATTTGGTCAAACAAATATTTTTGAGCATGCACCACACTCCAGGTCCTGGGACTCATCGGCAAACTAGACAGGAACAGCCCCCTTCCCCACGGCATGTACGTTCTTGTGAGAAGACAGACCCCAAGTTTCTCTGCAATTAGAGTTAAATATAAGATGCCCAGTTAAACGCGAGTTTCAAACCCACAACCAACATTTTTTATTATAAAATCTATCATTCTATAATATATTGTATGTTCTATGCGATATTTGGGACCTAACTATAATTTTTAAACGCTGGTTGTTTCTCTGAAATAAAGGTTTAACTCAGCATCCTGTATTTTTTTTCTCAGTCCACCACCTGCAAATACTTGCAGCGTTTTGTGCTAGGGAAAGTTGCTTGCTTATCCCTGCTCGCTGGTGGCTGAGCCCAAAGGATAGCAAGTTCCTGGCTCGTCTGCCTGTTGTGTGAACACGCCCCACACAGACTGTATACTGTGTTGCTTCTGCACGCCCACCGGGGTTTCCTCTTCGTCGACCTGCCAGTAGTTTGCAATGGGGCATGCCCTGCAGTGTTGAGAGTTAAAGGTCTCCTCTCACCCAGGAGGCAACTTCAGAGAAAGACAAACAAAAAACAAAACAAAACAAACAAACAAAAAAACCAAAAAACACACCTCGCAAAGAGAGAGAAAAAAAAAGATCCTAAAACCACACTGTATATCATCCATCGCACATAGGGAAGCGATCGGACAACGATAGCCGTCACGTTAAGGGAACAGTAATGATTGTGGTTTTATTTTGAGGACGAGTTTTAAGATGCAGAAATACATTAATATTAAACGAAAAGAAATACATTAATATAACAAGAATCCACTGTCCAGAATTGGCATTTGTGAATATGTTGTAATACTACCTTGTCATTAAAATGAAACAATGTAGCTGACCTTGACAGCCCATTCTCCTCCTTGTCTCCTGGCAACCACAACTGTTACTTTGTCCCCTTCCCACTGTATTTAATGCTTTCACACACACATATCTAAACCATCTAAACCATCAGTCGCTTCCTGAGTGTGACTTTAATGTACGTAAGCGACTGCACCCAGGACACATCATTCTGCAACTTGTTTTTCTCTCTGCTCACCCTTGTCCCGATCAGGGTTTCTCAACAGTAGCGCCCCCTAGTGTGACAATCAAAAATATCTCCAGACATTGCCAAATGTCCCCTGGGGGCAAAATCATCCCCAGCTGAGAGTGTCCTTCCTTTTAACTGCTATTTGATATTCATGGTACATTTGTTCGCTCCCATATTGATGGGAATTTAAGTTGTTTCTGGTATTTTCCACCACACATAAGGATGCAACGTGTATCTTGGCATAGTGGGACACATTTCTTGATAGATGACCATATGCCAGTCACTTTACATGCCTTTCCCTCATTTAATATCATCGACAACCCAACAGGGTACCAAATGGGTGTCTCTTTATGAGCTGAAAAAAGCAAGGCTCTAGGAAGTTAAGTAACTTTTCCAAAGTCACATGGCTAGGAAGTGGAGAGGAGGCAAGGACTTGAACCTAGGACTGTCTGACCCTAAGCCCCCACTTGGGGCATGCCCCCATCCCACCCCATCATTGCCTCATAGCAAAACACTGGGGACGAGGTCACCGATGACAGCAGTTTTCAGAACTCTTTCAGGCTATGTTCACTACATCATGCTCCATTTCTCAAAAAATATCCGTTGCATACACAGATCACAAATATCCCAGATGAAGTGCCTTCTTTCCTAAGCCTTCTCTTTGGTGATACACTTAATATGTTTATTTTTTCTCCATCCAGCTGCTCAGAAAGTTTGCCACCTCATGGGAATTAATGTGACAGATTTCACCAGATCTATCCTGACCCCACGTATCAAGGTTGGGCGGGATGTGGTACAGAAAGCGCAGACAAAGGAACAGGTAATGATGCACTTGCTGTTTGTTTTTTGCATGTGACATTTAGTCCTGACCTTGTCATTTATTTCTGGAGACTCTTCCATTCATCTGTTCATCTTCCATCTATCCATTCACCTATCCGTGCTTCCTTCCATCCATCCATCCATCTGTTCATTCATCCATTCACCCATCCATGCATCCATCTGTTCATCCATTCATCCATCCATCTGTTCATTCATCCATCCACCCATCCATGCATCCAGCTGTTTATACATCCATGCATGCATGCATCCATCCATCCATCTGTTTATCCATCCGTTTATCCATCCATCCATCCCTCCATCCATTCATTCATCCATTCACCCATCCATTTATCCATCCATGCATCCATCTGTTCGTCCATCCATCCATCTGTTCACCCATCCATCCATCCATTCATCTGTTTATCCATCGATTCTTCCATCCATCCATCCATCTATCCATCTATCCATCTGTTCATTCATCCATTCACCTGTCCACGCATCCATCTGTTCACCCATCCATCCGTCCGTCCGTCCATCCATCCATCCATCCATCCATCCATACATCCCTTATCCGTTCACTCATCCATTCACCCATCCATTTATCCATTCATTCACCCATCCATGCATCCATCTGTTCATTTATACATCCATCCATCCAACCAACCATCTGTTCATTCATCCATGCATCCATCTATCCATCTAACCATCCATCCATCGGTCTTTTTATCCATCTCTCCATCACTTTATATTTCATCCATCTGGTACTAGAATACTCAGAGACCCATGTCAGCTTTTGAGGGTCCAATACTGAACAAGAGCAGCAGAGCACCTCACTCATGATCTCATCCTGATCTCTTAGTTGGACATCCAAAGTCAGAGCTAAAAGATCTATTTTTGGAGATGACTGTGTATCCTTTCTCGAGGCAGAACTGACTACTCTAAATGGCCCCTGGGATGGAACAGGGTAGAGCCTGCTCTTCTGACAGGAAGTGTTTAATTTTCCACACAGCCATTCCTTAGGTCTGACTGCTCTGTTCTTACTGCCACTTTTCTACTAGCTGTTGAGATGGCATAATTTCTTTTTCTGTTGTTGCTTATTTTTAAAGAACTGATTATGGGTAGGAGAGGAATAAAAATTGGAGCTGCCAGCCAGGCTTGTATGAACATGCTTCCTCGCTTCTCCCCACAGGCAGACTTTGCCGTAGAGGCTCTGGCCAAGGCCACCTATGAACGCCTCTTCCGCTGGATACTCAGCCGTGTGAACAAAGCCCTGGACAAGACCCACCGGCAGGGGGCTTCGTTCTTGGGGATCCTGGACATCGCTGGATTCGAGATCTTTGAGGTACAGCCTGTGGGGTCAGGACAGCCATGGTTCTGGCTCTTCCGGAGGAAGATTCCCCTTGGGGAAGTCATGATTTTGGGAAAGGGCTGGCAGATGCCCACCTAGGGTGGGAGGCTGACTAGGAGAGGTTAGATCCTTGAAGGGATGTACTGGTCTGTGGAGGTGAGAAGGCCAGAGCTACAGCGGGGTCCAGCAGGCAAGACTCGATCCCTTCCGTCTCTCGCTCTCTCTTCCGTCCTCTGCCATGAACTCTAGGCAGCCCTGGCTGGGGCTAAGCCCTCGCCGGGCCCTGAAATGGCAGCCGGGCTCTTGTAGGAAGGGTGTAAGGTGCCAGGCAGAGCTCCCCTGGGCCCCATGTCCTCTGACCAAGATGCCCCCCCCCACCGCCCTGTGTCACGTGTCCAGGTGAACTCCTTCGAGCAGCTGTGCATCAACTACACCAACGAGAAGCTGCAGCAGCTCTTCAACCACACGATGTTCATCCTGGAGCAGGAGGAGTACCAGCGCGAGGGCATCGAGTGGAACTTCATCGACTTCGGGCTCGACCTGCAGCCCTGCATCGAGCTCATCGAGCGGCCGGTGAGGCCCCGCGTCACCCTCGCATGCGTGTGTGGCCTCGGGCGGTGGCGTGTGGACCCCGCCCTCGCCCCGCGTGTGCGCGACCCCCCTCCCCCCGCCGAGTCCCTGTGAGCTCCGGCACACTTTCCCTTAGCCCACATTTTACCATCAGAGGTATTTTCTGTTTTTATTTCCCTCCCCTCCCTTCCCCTCTACTCCCCTCCCCTCCCTCCCTTCACCTCAACTCCCCCTTCCCTTCCCTCCTCCCTCCTCCCTCCTACCTCACTTCACCTCAACTCCTCCCTTCATTTAAATTCTCCTCCCCTCCACTCCTTCCCTCCCCTCCCCTCCCCTCTCCCTCCCTCCCTTCTCCCTTCACCTCTACTCCCCTTCCTTCTCCTCACCCATCCCTTTCCTTCCTCCCCTCCACTCCCTTCCCCTCCCTTCCCTTCCCTCCCCTTCCTTCCTTCCCCTTTCCTCCCTTCCCCTTCCCTCCCCTCCCCTCTTTCCCCTTCGTCCATTGCCCCTCCCCTCCCCTCTCTCCCCTCTCTGCCCTTTCTCCCCCCCTCACTCATTCATTCCCAAAGGCAGGGGTCCTTTATTTTAACTTCTAGGAGTTATTATGCATCCCTAACTCCTAGAACCACACTCAAGTAAGTGCACAGTGAGTCGCTGTTGAATGACTGTTTACTGAGCACCTACTCTGTGCCGGACCCCCTCCTAGGGGCCGGGGATGTAATCACGAATGAGGTGGACACAGTCTGCCCTGCCCTTCCTGAAGGAGCAGACCGAGAAACCAAAGCCGCTAAAAGGTCTCCAATAAGGCCCATGCGGAGAATGATTTAAGGAGGCCTGCTTTGGACAGAGCAGTGAAGAAATAGTTCTCAGGGTCCCTGGCTAGCTCGGTTGGTGGAGCCTGTGACTCTTGATCTCTGGGGTCATGAATTCAAGCCCCAAGTTGGGTGCAAAGCTAACATTAAAAAAAAAGAAAAGAAAAGAAATAGTTCTCTGATCCGAGTCTAAACGGTAAAGACCATTTCTAGCAAAGCAAATGGCGTGTGCACATTTGGCTGTGCTCCTGGCTGGTCTGGGCCACAGAGAAGAGCTTTCTTTATTCAAAGGAACCCTGAAGTGACTTTATATGCAAAGCATCGAAATCGAGCCTGAAACCTTTGTGCTGTTTCGTGTGCTGTCCACTAGGAGTCGGCATTGCACACGTTCTGTTGGGGCCTGCCCTTTGGTCCCCAGTGAGGTCCACTGACCACAGGGTAATTTGAGGATAGATTTATAGGCGTGGGAGGCATAGATCCATCTCTATATGTAGGCAGATACGGTCATAGAGCTGGGCGCTGCCTCTGGCGCGTTTCGGGGGCCAGCCCTTTCCTGCAAGCCCGAGGCTTGGACACCCTTGGCGTGACCCCACCTCCTTTCTGCTCACAGAACAACCCCCCGGGTGTTCTGGCCCTGCTGGATGAGGAGTGCTGGTTCCCCAAAGCCACAGACACGTCCTTCGTGGAGAAGCTGTGCACGGAGCAGGGCAACCACCCCAAGTTCCAGAAGCCCAAGCAGCTCAAGGACAAGACAGAGTTCTCCATCATCCACTATGCCGGGAAGGTACCAGCTCGCTCTGTCCCCGGGGGGCCAGGCAGGGCATCCCAGTGGGAGCAGCCTGGGAATGGCAGAGCCCAAAGCTCAATCCCAGCGAGTCCTAGGTGTGACTTGTCTGAGCATCTGTAAGGGCTTTATGTTCAAAGGTACGCTTGTATCTATTCTAACCCCTATAACCTATTCCAACCAAGGTGGCCAGGTCATTCTTTCTTGTGTAGACTCTGAATCCTTCCTGCTCCAACTTAAACTCCACAGGAAGGGCCAGCTGGGTTGGGATGGCCAATCAACACACTTTTCACACACTTCCAACGGAAGGCTCCCGTATCACAGCCTTGAGTTTGCCATCGCCAGCCTGTGCCGTCCAGGGAAATATGTGATGATTGTCTCCCCCTCCCTTCTTCTTTTCTCCTTCTTTCTCTTCCTCTTCCACTTCCTCTTCCTCTTCCCCTCCCCTCTGCCTCTTTCTCCTCCTCCCCCCCCGCCCCTACTTCTCTCTTCCTTCTCCTCCCTCACAATGATGATCATCAAGTGATAGCTGTAAATATACAGGACCTTCCCCCATGGCTCCTTGGGGTCCTAGATAGTGTGGAAAAGACCCAGCTTAGTGAGGCTTGCAGGATCTGAGTAGTTTATTCTCTCTCCAGTACCCCCTCCCTGTCCCCACATGCAAACAGCCAATGCCCTATACCAGGGATTGGCAAACCACGGCCCATGTGCCAGATCTGACCCACAGCCTGTTTTTGTAAATAAAGTTTTATTGGCACACGGACACATTCGTGTATTTACAAAAAGTCTTTGGCTGCTTCTGACATTATGTGACAAAGACATTGTGGACAGCAAAGCTGAAAATATTCACCATTTGGGCCTTTGACCAACAAAGTTTGCGGACTCCTACCTTATACTCAAGAGTATACATTCCCTTAAGGACACAGAGTAACACTTTTCTTTTCACTACTTTCCAAGTGGTATTTTTTTAGTTCCCTCTCTTGATCAGGCTTGGCTATCACCATAACAACCCACATCCCATGATAACCCGCCAGAGTCGTTTTACAAGCTCTTTCCATTTCATAGTCACAATAATAGAATTAAGGGTTTGGCCACTGTCCGTGTTCAAGTTAGGAATTTAAAATTTTTGATATTTCCTTTTTTTTCCTCTATCGCCATATGTCAGAATCTCCAAGTTACCAAAATTACATTTATCAAGATAGGAAATGAGGTCCTCAAACATAATTTAATTGTTGCCAAGGCTTCTCCACGTGAGAGATCTCTGGGTGTGAGTAGGAGTGTCATCAGCACCTGTGGGAGCTCACAGACTTCCTACCAGGCTCTGCAGGAAGGAAGCTGCCAGAAGCTTACTAAGAGAAGGCAAGGTTAGAGATGAGGCCTTCTCAGCAGTGGCTCCCATTGGCTGATGCTCCACAAGGCACAGAACCCTTTAAAATACTGATCCGTCAGTCTCTTCATTGGTGTTGGTGGATTCCCATCATGGCGGCTGCTAATGTCACATCCTCTCTGACGTTGGAGGATCTGGGAGGGAAACAGGAAGCTGTGGGCCCTGCCCTTCGTTTGTCACTGAGGCAGAAGCACCTGACCCGTGGGGGTGATCCTTGCAGGTGGACTACAATGCCAGTGCCTGGCTGACCAAGAACATGGACCCGCTGAATGACAACGTGATCTCTCTCCTCAATGCCTCCTCAGACAAGTTTGTGGCTGACCTGTGGAAGGATGGTGAGGCCCTGCCTACTGGCGCTGGAGGCCTGGGCGCAAAGTCCTCCACCGCCTTGTGGCTGCCCCTGGTCCCCACACCTCCTCCCGGGGTGGGTGGGCAGAGGGCAGCGTGAGCAGGTGTCTGCAATGACTTGTTGACGCAGTGAGCCACTTCCTGAGTGGTGACCCCTGACCCCTCGATCCCACACCTGGACCCCAGCGAGAAGGTCTTAAATCAAGGCACAGGCTGTAACGGAGGAAACGGTAGGGTAGTGCAGCGGGCGCGGGGGGAGCTCCTGTCTGGAGTCAGAAAGACACTAATCTTGTCTCTGCCTCGCACTCACTGTGTGATCTTGGCCAAGTCTCTCAACGTCATTAAGCTTTAGTGTCTCTTGAGTGAAACCAGGAAGATACCAATAGTCCCCAACTCTCCTAGGATTATTGTGAGGGTAGAATTAGATCGGGGGCTTGAGCTTGAGCATGTATTAGGATCTCCAGGGCGACTTGTCACAACTCACACTGCTGGGCTGTACCCCGGGAGGTTCTGATTCACCAGGTCTAGGTGGGTCCTGAGGGTTTGCATTTCTTTTTTTCTTTTTTTTTTTTTTTAAGTTTTATTCATTTCTAGGAGAGAGTAAGAGACAGCGTGAGCAGGGGAGGGTCAGAGAGAAAGGGAGTCACAGACTGAAACAGGCTCCAGGCTCCGAGCTGGCAGTCAGCACAGAGCCCGACGTGGGGCTCAAACCCACGAACCACGAGATCATGACCTAAGCGAAAGTCGGATGCTTAACCGACTAAGCCACCCAGGCACCCCAGAGGGTTTGCATTTCTAACAAGCATCTACCTTCTACAGCTGATGCCCTGGGCACCACACTTTGGTTGACTCTGAGAACCAGCGAAGAGATAATCCATGCAAAGGGTTGAGCACCTGCCAGGCCCACAGGAAAGACTCAGTGCATGCCCCCTTGCAGCAGACAGGACTTTATTACATGGAGCCTACCTGAGTACAAGGAACAGAAATGGGGCACCTTAATGCCAGTGGAGTTGAACTGAACCACCATCAACCAATTGAATTTAACTGTCGTCTATAGATGGCTTCATCCAGCAATGGACGGATACACATGCTTCTCAAGCTCACGTGGAATGTCTACCAAGATAGACCACATTCAGGGCCATAAAACACACCTTAATGAATCTAAAAGAATAGAAAGCATACAATGTCTGCCCTTGGACCATCATAGACTCAAACTAGAAATCAGTAAGAGAAAGGTAGCTGGAAAATCCCCATACACATGGCAATTAGACGAGATGCTTCTAAGTAACACATGACTCGAAGAAATTTCTTGTGTGTTACTTAATTTTCTTAAGAGAGATTTAAAAATATTTTGAACTAAATAGAAATGAAAACACAACTTACCAAAAGGCACAGGGTCTTTATTTTGTTCATGGCTATATCCATGAGGCCTGGCACATAGTAGGCTCTCAATAAATATTTGTTGGCAGATGATGGACTGAAGGCAGGCAGGGATGGGTAAGTGCTCTCCATGCCTTATTCACTTATCTCTGCCCTGTAAAGTAGATGCTGTTACTACCCCCACTTTGTAGAAGGAGAAACTGAGGCACAAAATGGCACCAGGCGAAGGCAGTGGCCAGAGCAGGATTTATTCCCGGGTCTCTGTGACAAGACCAGAGAGAATTTGGGCTTTCAGGGTCTTTCAGGATTTCCCAAATAGACAATACATAGAAACCAATCCTCTGCACAACTACCTTCACCTATTGCTTGAGGAGGGGTGTTGGTGGCAGAGGAAAGAATGAGTGGGGGGTTGCTTATGAAGAGGGAGCAGAGGACTTGGGGTCTCCACCCTCTGGTCCTCTGGCTTGTTGGGGGGGGATTGAGGGCCCCTGGGTGGGCCAGAGGCTGACACCAACATTGATGTGCCCCACAGTGGACCGCATCGTGGGCCTGGACCAGATGGCCAAGATGACAGAGAGCTCCATGCCCAGCGCCTCTAAGACCAAGAAGGGCATGTTCCGCACGGTGGGGCAGCTGTACAAGGAGCAGCTGGGGAAGTTGATGACCACGTTGCGCAACACCACGCCCAACTTCGTGCGCTGCATCATCCCCAACCACGAGAAGAGGGTGAGGCCAGCTTCCCACCTCCCTGGGGGGGCCAGAGTGTCTTCCCCGGGGCCATCGCCCGGCAGCTTTGGGAAAGAGAGAAGCAGACCAGGCGAGAGGGGCGGGTGGAAAGCCTCACTCCACACCCCAAGGGCTCCATCTGACACGGGTAGGAGGTTGTCTGAATTCGGTACCCATTGCACATTGGGGAGGCAAAGGGGAGCAAGGGAACGGAAGGGCCTTTCAGCCCTGGAGCTGCTGACCAGGGCATCAAATCACTCACGCGTCCATTAGTCCAGTTGATATTGGCTGAGCTGCACCTGCGGGGGTACTGGGGCTACGGTGATGGATAAACGTAGTCCCTGCCTGTGGGTTCGCATTGTAGTCTAGTGCAGGGACACCCGTGTCCCCCAGGGGACCTTTGGCCACATTTGAAGACATCGCTGGTTGCCATAACTGGCAGGGAGCTGCTGTTCGCATGCAGCACGTAGCAGCCGGGGGTGGGGTGGGGGGTGCTCTTAAACCCTCTGCTGCACCGGGCGGCCCTCACCGAGGGGAAGGCAGAGACCGATCCAGCCCAAGATGTCAGCAGTGCTGATGCTGTGGGAGACCCAGTGGGGGAGAGAGAGACCCATGAGCTGCTATCACAGTGTCACACGGTGAATTATAAGAGCACCACGTAGCTGAGGTTTCCACTCCAGCCTCACAGGCTCAGAGAAAGCTGCCTCGGGAAGGGGAAGGAGGAGGCATCGCCTTGGGGAGGGGAAGGCAGGGTGGGGAAGGCATCCGAGGCAGAGGGACCAGTAGAAACGAAGATGTGGGTTGAGAAACGAAGGGTCCAGCCCGGGAAACACTAGGCGGGTCATTGTTCCGTGTTGACATGTGATGGTGTGAGGCAGGGATTGGGGAGAGACGGGGGTGAATCATGGGGCACGGGCCTCTCTGCCCTCACAGTCCGGCAAGCTGGACGCATTCCTGGTGCTGGAGCAGCTGCGCTGCAACGGGGTGTTGGAAGGCATCCGCATCTGCCGTCAGGGCTTCCCCAACAGGATCGTCTTCCAGGAGTTCCGCCAGCGGTGAGTCCGCCGGGCCGGGCACGGAGCAGGTAGGGGTGCAGGGGCGGGGTGAGCCAGGCCAGCCGGAGGGGAGGCTTGGGTCAGCGACTTCCGCCCTGTGTCCGCAGCTACGAGATCCTGGCTGCCAACGCCATTCCCAAAGGCTTCATGGACGGGAAGCAGGCCTGCATTCTCATGGTGAGCCCGCCCCAGCCCCGCCCGGAAATCCGAGGCCAGACCTCCGGCCCCTGGTGGCACCGCCAGGAGCTTATGGGGGCGGGGCCCTCCTTAATGCGCCTAACATTGGCCCCATGTCCCTGATTCGAATGGGAACCCCTGTTCCCCTCTCCTTCCCCAGATCAAAGCCCTGGAACTTGACCCCAACTTGTACAGAATCGGGCAGAGCAAAATCTTCTTCCGCACGGGGGTCCTGGCCCACCTGGAGGAGGAACGAGACTTGAAGATCACGGACGTCATCATGGCTTTCCAGGCCATGTGTCGCGGCTACCTGGCCAGAAAGTGAGGACCCCCCGCGCTCTAGGGCCTCGCGGCAAACAGCCCAGAGACACACTCCCAGGGGGGTTCTCTGGGATGGAATTGGAGAATACTCATTCCTGCCCCACGGAGTTGTCAGTGAGGAGTCCACCAAGTGTCGCATGAAGAGGGCTAGAACAGGGCCTGGGTATCATGTGAGAAGTGTGAGAATGTGGTAAAGAATCCCAGGAAACACTTGGGCTATATCCATAGCCCCATGTCCAAAAGGGATTCCTGAGGCAGAGTCTTGGAAGATTGGAAGCCCCTTCTGATTTGTGAAGCCTGGGGTCTGCGTGAGGGTTGGGGTTCCTCAAGGAAGGTCACATCCCAGAGAAGACAGCAGGGCGGACGGAGGGCTCCCTATCCAGGGCGTGTGGACCATGAGGTATGGACCACGCTTACATCTGCAGAGCCCCGTCGTGTCCGGCTGATTCATTGCTAAGTGGACCCAAGACAGTCAAGGCCAGAAGTGGGGAGCTCATAGTCCAGGGACAGACCTACGTTGTTAAATTTGATAACTAAATTCTCCAATGCCGCCCCTCCCACCCTCACTCACCAGACCAGTTTTATTCTTCAAGTTCACCCATGTTCCAAGATGGCGGCCAAGCAGGGGAAAGAGGAGGGAGCTCCCGGTGCTGTGGTTTTGCAGAGCCAGCAGCCCTTAAATAGGAGGAGCACAGGCTCTGTGTCGGATGTGAGATCCCTAAAATGCACCTGAAGGCAAGAGTAGGTTTGCCAGACACTCAGCTTTGGGGAAGAAGACACAGCGCAGTCGGAGATGTGTAGGAATGGCGTTCCTCTGTGTAGTTTGGATCACCGTTCTGAGTGCAGTCCATCTGCTGAGCTGGGGTTTTCCTGGCCCACCGAGGAGAAGGGCTCTGGCCCCCAGAGTAGCTGAGTGGTCTGTGTCCTGATGACATGCATGTGCTGATGCTCAGAGCTTCCTGAAGAATTTGAATTGGAGGGGGCGCAGAGCTTCCTGAAGAATTTGAGTTGGAGGGGGCGCCAGGGAGTCTCAGTCGGTTGAGCGTCCAACTTTGACTCAGGTCATGGTCTCACCGTTCATGGGTCCGAGCCCCGCGTTGGGCTCTCTGCTGTCCCTGCAGAGCCCACTCTGGATCCTCTGTCCCCCTCTCTCTCTGCCCCTTCCCGGCTCTCACTCTCTCTTGTCTCTCTTAAACATTAAATAAAAAAGCCTGAGTTGGAGAGAATGGGGGTGTCCCCTCCTGAGTCACAAAGTCACATGCCCAACAGGTGCATCTTGCCTTCAGGGTGCTGTGGGACCGGGTCCCATGGACGCCATGGGGAGGTGGGTGCCGGCCCCCCCAGGACTCCTCACGGCGCTCCCTTCCCCGTCCCCAGGGCCTTCGCCAAGCGGCAGCAACAGCTGACGGCCATGAAGGTGATTCAGAGGAACTGCGCGGCCTACCTCAAACTGAGAAATTGGCAGTGGTGGAGGCTCTTCACCAAAGTGAGTGCCCTGGGACCCGCACCCCTGGGGACCCTCAGCCCGGGCTCTGCCCTCCAGCTGCTCCCAAAGCTGGACTGTCACCAGTCAACAGCCCGCATGCGCCTGAGGGCTCAGAATCCAGTCTTGCCTGTTAGCGGTTCTCCGGGCCTGCCCAGGCCCCCCTCTTCAGCACATGGGTCGTACATGACCTTGAATGACCCTGACGGTGATCTCCAGAGCATTTGCATCACCATCACCGCAGGGACCCCTCCTGTTGCTCACGACCACACCCACTTCCCCACTCATCTGTTCATTACCTTAATTATGCTGTTTCTAGAACATTACATGACTGGAGTCCTACGGCCTCTCATCGTGGGGACTGGCTTTTTCACAAAGCACCCTTCCCCAGACACGCCCACGGGTTGCTGGGGTTTCCACTGCAGGCTCCCCCAGGGGCAAAACCTGCTCATGAAGGGTCACTCTCTGTCACGAACCATTGCGCCAAGTCGTGTTCTGTTGTGACAGACAGAGTTCCTCTCACGTGCCCTCGAGTGTGAGAACTGGCCCGCAGCTTTCTTGTCTGGCAAAGATCGATTGAGCTCCCTGTGTGGGCCAGGCACGTGCGAGGTGCCAGGGAGACAGCGGGGCACAGACGTGGGCCCTGGTCTCATGAATGTTTGAGTGGAGGGGGCGAGCAGTCGGAAGAAGCTGCACAGAAATAAGTACCTAACGGCCGACTGATCACAAGGGGGATGAGTCTGCCTAGGGAAGAGGAGGGAGGAGAAGCTGCTTCTTGGAAAGCTTCATATCCTCACTGCGTGGACTTCTGAAAAACGGCCCTAGGGAAGCCATCTGAAATAGAAGCAGGAATTCAGGGCATTCGCTGTGGCCTTACTAAATAGCAAAACATTAGGCCACCCAGGTGGCTCGGTCAGTTAAGCATCTGATTCTTGGATTCAGCGCCAGCCGCAATCTCACAGTTTTGTGGGTTCAAGTCCCACGTCAGGCTCTGTGCTGAGAGTGCAGGGCCTGCTTGGGACTCGTTCTCTCTCTCTCTCTCCACCCCTCCCTGACTCATGGTGTCTCTGTCTCTCCCAAAATAAATAAATTTTAAAAAGAAACTTTAAAATAGCAAAATGCCAATGCCCAGCCCCAGCAGACTCATTAATTCGATGGGATATTTTTAAACTCTTAAAAATGGTGCCTATCTAAAAACCTTCAACAAAGTAGGGTAAGAGGGAACATACCTCAACATGAAAAGGCCTTATGTGAAAAACCCACTGTGACCATCAGGCTCCATGGGGAAAACCTGAGAGCTTTTCTCTTAAGGTCAGGAATAAGACAGGGGTGTCCTCAGTCACCACTCTTTTTTTTTTTATGTTTATTTTTGAGAGAGAGAGAGAGAGAGACAGAGCTCAAGCAGGGGAGGGGCAGAGAGAGGGGGAGACGCAGAATCTCAGTCAGGCTTTGGGCTCTGAGCCGTCAGCACAGAGCCCAACGTGGGGCTCGAACTCATGAACTGTGAGATCATGACCTGAACCGAAGTCGGATGCTCAACCGACTGAGCCACCCAGGTGCCCTGCCACTTTTTAAAAAAATGTTGATGTATTTTTGAGAGAGAAAGAGTGCACACCAGCAGGGGAGGTGTAGAAAGAGAAGGAGACCCAGAATCCCACGCAGGCTCCGCGCTGTCAGTGCAGACCCCTACATGGGGCTCGACCCCACAAACTGTGAGATCATGACCTGAGCCGAAATCAAGAGTCAGACATTAACCGACTAAGCCTCCCAAGCGCCTCTCACCATGTGTGTTCGACAAAAATGACAGCTATCAAAACACAAAGTTGTCAGTGTGATAGAGCAACATGGAATAATGACCATAATAGTACTAACCTTACAGTTTAAAGTAGTGGAAGCATCATACAAACTTGGGCAGCACGATCGCGGCTGCATTTTTTAAACACAGAGGAGAAAGACTGGCGGGAGCTGCGGGGACGCCCGTAACGACCTTGACGGGGAGGTAGAACGGGGGAGATTTTTTGTCCCCTTTTCTCCTTGGAAGGAAACATGTGGATTCGTCAGCAGTAATTCTCTCCCTGGGAAGGGGCTAAATGGGAGAAGGGGAACTTTGCCCTTGACACTTGGCGCCTTTTTCGGTTGCTCTTGTTTATGGTTTGTCAACCTTGGCACCGGCGGTATTTGGGGATGGACCGACCTCTCCCCCCTGGGTGCCGGTAGCTTCTCCCGGAATTGCCAGGTGTCCCCCCGGGCGGTGCATGACAGGGTAGACCTGAGCTGGTGGAGAAGCCCTGATCTGAGTTCTCAGGGGAGCCTGTTCCCCGAACGCCACTAACGTCTGACGGGGCGTCGCAGGTGAAGCCCCTGCTGCAGGTGACGCGGCAGGAGGAAGAGATGCAGGCCAAGGAGGATGAGCTGCAGAAGACCAAGGAGCTGCAGAAGAAGGCAGAGAGCGAGCTCAGGGAGCTGGAGCAGAAGCACACCCAGGTAGTGGGCCGGGCGTGCGGCTGGGGCCGCGGGTGGCGGGGGTGCGGGACATGCCCCGGCGGGGCTCAGCGGCCGCCTGCCTCCCCCCTGCGTGCAGCTGGCCGAGGAGAAGAACGTGCTTCAGGAGCAGCTGCAGGCAGAGACGGAGCTATACGCCGAGGCCGAGGAGATGCGGGTCCGCCTGGCCGCTAAGAAGCAGGAGCTGGAGGAGATACTGCACGAGATGGAGGCCCGCCTGGAGGAGGAGGAGGACCGCGGCCAGCAGCTGCAGGCCGAGAAGAAGAAGATGGCCCAGCAGATGCTGGTAAGGCCCTGCGGCGGCCGCGCGCGGCGGCTGCCGCATGGCTTGGCCTTCGCCGCCTGTGAGCGGCGCGCGGTCCTGTGTGTCCCCGGGGGACAGGTATGGGGACTGAGGGCTGGAGAGGAATGGCAGTTTGCCCCGGGCCACCCGGCCAGGGTGGGGACTTGAACACAGGTCTCCCGGAGAGCCAGCTCCGTTCTGCCCTGCGCTCCGTGCGTGAGAACCTTGTCATACGCACGCCCGCTAGAGGGGCAGTTGTGTTTGTTAGCTGTTGCTGCGACAAAGCCCCCCACATCGTGGCAGCCATTGCGTTACGGGGTCAGGAGTCTGAGAGTGGCCCAGCCGGGGGTTCTGGCTTACAGAAGGAGGTGAGCCCCGCCCGGGCTGGAGGACCCCCCGTCCCCGTGGCTCGCTCCCGCGGCTGTCGGCAAGAAGCTTTCCTTCTTCGCTGGGGGGCTTCTCCTTGAGGCCGCTGGAGGGTCCCCACTATGCAGTGGCCGGCTCCTCCCCTCCAAGGGGTGAATCCAGAGAGGGAAGAGGGGAGGCGGTGGCCGTGGTGCCTCTTAGAGCCTAATCTCTGTAGCTTACGTTCTGTGGCTTCTTCCGGATTTTATCTGTTAGAAGCACTTATCCAAGTCCAGCCCCCCTACCTAAGTCCAGCCCACACTGAAGGGAAGAGCAATCAGCCTCCACCTCCTGAAGGGAAGACTACCAAAGATTTGTGGACATAGTTCGAAACCTCCACAGTATCTACTCTTCCCATTCAATGGATGGGGAAAACCGAGGCCCCACAAAGCCAAGTGGTTTCCCAAAACTTTCATTTCCAGTAAAAGGAGACCACAGAGCACGGGGGCGAGGGGGCCCAGCCTCTCGTGCGGGTCAGTCCCCAGAGCTCCCAGAAAGGGATTCCGTGGCGAACGAGGCTGTGATTTTTTTTCCCCTTCCCCCACAAAGGACCTGGAAGAGCAGCTGGAGGAGGAGGAAGCGGCGAGGCAGAAGTTACAGCTCGAGAAGGTCACGGCCGAGGCCAAGATCAAGAAACTGGAGGACGATATTCTGGTCATGGACGATCAGAACAATAAGCTGTCGAAAGTGAGTAGCGGCCGGCGTCTGCAGTGAACACGGCGGGCTCTGCGGCGGGGGCTCCAGACACGTGTCCCTCCTGGCCAAATACCAGGGGCTGGAGGCTGGGCCAGTGGGAGGTGGCCTCTGACTGCCGTCCAGATACAGGCGGGCCCTGGACAGGGTCCCCAGAGGTCCCTCCAGCACCGGGACTGCCACGGGCAGCTCTCAGAAACTCAGTGCCAGCAGGGCCCCCCCTAGTTGTGCGAAGTCAGCCACGTGTGCCTGAGATGTGGGGGCCTCCCCCTCATTCTCGCGGACGGCTTCCTTGTAGTGACAAGCTCTCCCGGTTTGCCTGGGACTCAGGGCTTTCTGGGAGGTGGGACTTTTCAGCATCCAAACTGGAAACGTCCCCGTGTAAACTGGAATGCATAGGTCACCCCTACCCCCCAGCACTAGGGGATGGAAATAAGCTATTCAGGGAAGGCTTCCTGGGGGAAGTGGCATCGAAGTGGGAACCTGACAAATGAAGAGTGGGTGGAAGGGGGACTGGGGGGACAGCTCAACAGATGGTCCTATCTATGCAAAGGCCCTGTGGCAGAGAGCAGCTGACACGTGCTCATAAGGGAAGAGAGTGCGCCTGCCCAGAACATGAAGTAGGAGGGGAGAGGTCGCACGGGATGAGAAGTGACTGGGTTATAGGGAGTTACCGTTAAGGAACTTCTTATCGTTTTAAAACCTAAGGCGGCACTTGGTGTCTGTGTGGGGTTCCTGCCAACTGCTGATCTGGAAATTACTAAAAGTGAAAGGCAGATCCTGGAGAAGCGAAAAAAAAAAAAAAAAGAGCTCCTGACATTTCTCTTTCTTTTCCCAAAAAGGAGCGAAAACTCCTCGAAGAGAGGATTAGTGACTTAACAACAAATCTCGCGGAAGAGGAGGAAAAGGCCAAGAACCTTACCAAGCTAAAAAACAAGCATGAATCTATGATTTCAGAACTGGAAGGTAAACCAGCGACCCCAGACAGGGGTTCAAATGGACGTGGGAAAGCTGGGAAAATCGGCGAGCGGAGCTGCGCATGTCGCGTTGTTTATGGGGAGGTACAACCCTCCCCAGGCTCCCAGGCCAATACGCCAGTCATAAGAAGGGCGCTTTTCTTTTTTTTATTTTATTTTTTATTTATTTATTCATTTTTTAATTTTTTTAAATTTTTTACGAATAGTTTATTGTCAACTTGGTTTCCAAGGAAGGGTGCTTTTCGTCATCAGCACTGGCTTTCTTCCCGTGAGAGAGGGGTCTGGGCCCCGACAGTCGCCCGTAGGGCCGGGTGCGGGCGTGCACGTGTGTGTGTGCGCGTGTGTGCGTGTTCGCGAGCTGCCCGAGCAGAAAGGCTTGTCCTCCGGGCGCCTCTCTGGTAGCTTCCGCGTCCTGAGGGGCCCCTGGCTTTGTCACAGTGCGGCTAAGGAAGGAGGAGAAGAACCGGCAAGAGCTAGAGAAGCTGAAGAGGAAGCTGGAGGGTGAGGCCAGCGACTTCCACGAGCAGATCGTGGACCTTCAGGCACAGATCGCCGAGCTCAAGATGCAGCTGGCCAAGAAGGAGGAGGAGCTGCAGGCGGCCCTGAGCAGGTGGCCCACGGCGGGGGCACATCCTGGTGTCTTGTGTGTTGTCTCCTCCTCCAGGCAGGCCTCCGTCCTCCTGGGCGCCTGCCCTGCTTGCACTTTCAGAATGATGCTGCTGACTTTCTTCTCTTCCTGCCAAACCCACCCTCTCTCTGTGTGTCCCTCTTCCCGCCGTGTCTGCCTCTCGGACGTCCAGGACTTTCTCTCTACAGGAGCCACGGGGTCCCATCCACTGGCGTGTCAGGCACCAGGTGCCTGAGGCCTGGATGAGCCCCCGCTTCTGAGGGTCCTTTCCGTGAATGCTCGTCTCCCCCCCTCGCCCCTGCTTTTGCCCACCGCTCTCCTCCCGCCCCCAGGCTGCAGCACCCCAGGGCCTGCCAGTCCTTTGACGCGTGTGACCACCCCGTTCCCTGTTGGCGCTTCTCCTGGCTCCTGGCCGGCTCCGTGGCCCCCACACCCCCCGCCGGGCGGCTCACAGCAACAGCTAAGGGTGACTTTCCTGACCGCTGTGTGCTGAGCTCTTCCCAGACGGGACTTCCTCACGCACCCGGCCCGCGGGCCGCTGTGACCTCCACTGAGCAGGAAGCTGGGCCTCGGGGAGGTGAAGGAGCGTGTGCTTGTCACACGGTCTGTCAGAGGCCGAGCTGGGATGGAAGCCCCAGAACTTTCCGACTGACGCCCCCGCCAGCTTGCTCTCTTCCGGTGTGGGCTACGGGAGGCGCCAGGGCGATGAACCGCAAACTTGGCCTGGGGCGTAAACCCGTGCCGGCTTGTGCAGGAAAGGCCAGCTGCCTTAGCCTGGTGCTCGGAGCCCCCCTCGCCCCCCACCGCCCTGTACAGCCTGAGCCCAGCCGCCCACGTAGCTATCTCTCTCAACTGCTCCCCATTCTCTGGCTTAGTACGATCTCGCCTCTCCCTGCCCTGCGGAATCTTGCCTCTGTGCCCTCTGTCATGCTGTTCCCTTTCCATCCGTCACGGCAGCACGAGAGCCGGCTCCACGATGTGTCAGGAGGTCGTCACGCGCTCCCGCCCAACTGGACAATGCTGTCAAGTCCCACCTTGACCCACGATTGCTGCCTCTCCCACACGGGGGGCCCTGGTTTTAACACCTCCCCAAGCAGCACCCGGCCACGTGCTTTCTGTGCAGCAGGCCCCCAGCCACTGTTAGAGCAGAGCAGAGGAGGAAAACAGTTGCCAGGGAGAAATAACTGTCCGGTATTCACAAAGCATCTGTTAAGCGCCTGCTGTATACTAGGCACCTTGCTAGTCTGAGGCCATGCTCTGCATGCATTCTCTCTCTCTCTCTCTCTCTCTCTCTCTCTCTCTCTCTCTCTCTCTCTCTCTCTCTGTGTGTGTGTTTTGACATCAGACAAGTCCTCATCCGCAAGCAGTCCGAGCTGGCAGGAGGAGGTCCTCTGTGGTCCAGGGACACGGCCCGTTGTGGGATCTCAGGGGCTTGACCATGGCCATGTGTCGCCCGCAGGCTCGACGACGAGATTGCTCAGAAGAACAATGCTCTGAAGAAGATCCGCGAGCTGGAGAGTCACATCTCAGACCTGCAGGAGGACCTGGACTCGGAGCGGGCCGCCAGAAACAAGGCCGAGAAGCAGAAGCGGGACCTGGGGGAGGAGCTGGAGGCGCTCAAGACAGAGCTGGAGGACACGCTGGACAGCACGGCCACGCAGCAGGAGCTCAGGTGGGTCCCCCACTCCCAGCATGCATCAGGCGGCCGGTGGGAAAGGGCGAGCCCTGAATGACAGGGTTCCTCAGGCCCTTCGGTTACCACCTTGGACTTTTTTTAAATCAGTTTATGTATTTTGAGGGAGTGTGCAAGCAGGGGAGGGGCCGAGAGAAACAGGGAGAGGGAGAGAGAATCCCAAGCAGGCTCTGCACTCTGAGTTGTGGAGCCCGATGTGGGTCTCCTACTCATGAGCCGGGAGATCATGAGCTGAGCCAAAATCAAGAGTCGGAAGCTCCACCAACTGAGCCACCCAGCTGCCCCCGTGATACTTTTTTTTTTTTTTTTTTTTTATCTAGAAGAGAAAGAGAGACAGCGTGAGCAGGGGAGGGTCAGAGAGAGAGGGAGATACAGACTCTGAAACAGGCTCCAGGCTCTGAGCTGGCAGTCAGCACAGAGCCCGACACGGGGCTCGAACCCACGAACCGGGAGATCGTGACCTAAGCGAAAGTCAGACGCTCAACCGACTAAGCCACCCAGGCGCCCCAGCTTTTTAAAATAACGTTTGTTGGATTGCTCTTTAAGATTTGCTGCAGGCTAACAGACACCAGCAATGAAAGAAACACCCCAAAACAAACAAACCCACAACAAACACAGGTCACCTGCTAGATAATGAATGCTGAGTTCAGTGAAGTAGGTCACTTATTCATTCAACAAACATACAGATGCATTGAGTGCTTCCTGCATCAGGTGCCGTGGGAGCTGTGAGGTGGATTTCCCACACTTGCGGTTTTGTGCCACATCCCTCACCTGGGCGTAGAAGCCAGCAGTTCTCTGCCCCCTTCCCACCTGGCCAACGTTACAGAAAAGCCCTCAGTGCAGTTTTCAAACACACGGGCTCAAAGCCAGATCATTCAGGTTCAGATTCTGGTTCTGTCACACAGTGGATGTACCAACATGGGCTAAGGCTCTCTTAGATTTCTCATCTGTAAATTGGGAAAATTAATATATCTGCCTGTAAGGGTCACTCTGAAGATAACTGAGATGATGTCTGATGTCTATGAAGAACTTAGGTCAGGGGTGCCTGGGGGGCTCAGGTGGTTGAGCGTCTGACTTCAGCTCAGGTCACCATCTTGTGGTTCATGACTTCAAGTCTCACACCAGGCTCTGTGCTGACAGCTCGGAACCTGGTGCCTGCTTCGAATTCTGTGTCTCCCTCTCTCTCTGGCCCTTCCCTGCTCACACTCTCCTTCTCTTTCTCAGAAATAAATAAACATTAAAAAAAAGAGAGAGAGCCTAGATCAAGGCCTGGCATATAGTAAGTAAGCTCAATAAATAAGAGCCAATATTAATATTTGAGGAACATTTTGCAATTCACATATGTTCTTTCAACATGATATTGAGTATTTTGTGTATTTATTTGCTGGCCTTGAGAGTTTCTGGGCAGGTAACATGCTCTTTACCTTGCAGCTGAGGAAATGCCAGGTCCAGAGAGGTTAGGTGACTCAGTCAAGGTCACACAGCCAGGAGGGCTGATGGTGGAGAATTCAGCTCTAGGTCCTGGGAGAGCTCTCGTTCCTTTGCTCAGCACTGTTGGAGGTGAGCCCCAGTCTCCACCTGACTGCCAGCCGCTGTGTTCTTCCCGCCCAGGGCCAAGAGGGAGCAAGAGGTGACGGTGCTGAAGAAGGCCCTGGACGAGGAGACGCGGTCGCACGAGGCGCAGGTGCAGGAGATGAGGCAGAAGCACACGCAGGCGGTGGAGGAGCTCACCGAGCAGCTGGAGCAGTTCAAGCGGGTGAGCTGTGGCGTGTGCGTGTGCGTGTGCGTGCGCCCGTGTGACCACTCACAGGAGTGCGTATGCCGCCCGCTTCACGTAACCGCGCATCAAGGTCTGTGCTAAGACAAGTAGCCAGCCACACAAGAGCCTCATGACGGTGGTGGCAGCCGTGCCTGTAACCCTGAATCCTTGCATCACCGATGACGTAGGTACTGCTGCGCCCATTTTACACAAGGGGAAACTGAGGTCAAGACTGTCTGGAGGTGGGAACACCCAAGGGACTCCATTGATTAAGCGTCCGACTTCGGCTCAGGTCATGATCTCACAGCTGTGAGTTCAAGCCCCGTGTTGGGCTCTGTGCTGACAGCTCAGAGCCTGGAACCTGCTTCTTCTCTTTCGCTCTCTGCCCCTCCCCCATGCATGCTCGGTTTCAAAAATAAACATTAAAAAAAAGTGTCTAGAGGTGATGAGACTTGCCCACGGTCACACAGCTAGTGACAGAGCCATGATGTGAGCCCAGGCAGTGAGGCTGATACCACCTCTTACCCTCTCCAGGGCAGGGTCCACCATAATCCCCCCCCTCCCCAAGCAACAGTTTAGAAAAACTTCTGGATCACTTAAGATGGAGAACATCCTTTTTATCTTTTAAAAAATTTTTTAATTTTTTTTTTATTCATTTCTGAGAGAGAGAGAGAGAGAGACAGTGTGAGCAGGGGAGAGTCAGAGAGAGAGGGAGATACAGAATCGGAAGCAGCCTCCAGGCTCTGAGCTGTCAGCACAGAGCCCGACACAGGGCTCAAACCCATGAACCGTGAGATCACGACCTGAGCCGAAGTCGGACGCTTAACCGACTGAGCCACCCAGGTGCCCCTAGATCTTAATTCCTCTGCCGACCGGAGGAAAGCAGCCCGCTCTCCAGCAGTTTGAGAATGACTGGATTTAATCATTCTTTTTATCTCGTGCTCGGCTCTTTGGGGTGTGTGGGGTTCAAGGCAGTTAGATACCTCTAGTCTGAATGCATTACACCCAAAACTTCCTCTCTCTCGGGAGAATTTCCTTTTGTTTCCTTCCCCGGGGTGAGCTTTTTTAGCTTTTGACATCCGGATGGTGTCCCTGAAGATCTGAGTTACATCACCCTCAGCACTACGGCTTCCCCAATCCCTGCACGTTCTAGATATCCCTACTCTCCCCCCACCCCCCGGCAGCTAGACTAAGTGGGCAAAGTATTACCTAAACATTGTTGGGAGCTTGTGTTTGTTTCTCTCACCAGCCAAGGGGACCAGTCTTCCCTGAGCTGGTTTACTGAGCACCTTTGCGCTTCTTCTATGAGAATCTCAGATTTTCTTGTACAAGAAAATAATGGCAACAGTCCCTTAGGTAGCACCTACTGTGTACCCGATACTTGCGGGAAAGGACTGAGCCCCTTGCAGCTGCCAGAGGAATTAAAGGACTCTTGTTCACATCCTCAAGAGGGATCTGGATACAGACCTTTAACATTGTGTCCACTCTGTGGACAGATAAGATTTTGCTAAGTGTCACCTCACACATACATTTCCTGTTCTGTTATTATGTAGCATAAACGTGGTGAGAGTGTGTACCCTTGTCTGGTTCCTGATCTTAGGGGAAAGCTCTCACTTCTCACTGGGGATGATGTTTGTCTTTAGCTTGGGTTTTGTTTTTTTTGTTTTTGTTTTTAATGTTTGTTTGTTGAGGGGGGTGGGGAGAGAGAGAGAGAGAAGGAAGGGGTGGAGAGAGAGGCAGAGAGAGAACCCCAAGCAGGCTCTGGGCTGTCAGCGCGGAGCTAGGTGTGGGGCTCAGTCCCACGATCTGTGAGATGGTGACCTGAGCCGAAATCCGGAGTTGGACACTTAACGGACTGAGCCCCCCGGGTGTCCCTAGCTTGGTTTTTAATTTTTTTTTAATGTTTTTTATTTCTAGGAGAGAGAGAGAGAGAGAGACAGCGTGAGCAGGGCAGGGTCAGAGTGAGAGAGAGTCACAGACTGAAACAGGCTCCAGGCTCTGAGCTGGCAGTCAGCACAGAGCCCGACGCGGGGCTCGAACCCACGAACCGCGAGATCATGACCTAAGCGAAAGTCGGACGCTTAACCGACTAAGCCACCCAGGCGCCCCCCTAGCTTGGTTTTTAAAAGTCAGAATGACTGAGGTATGTGCAGTAAGACTCGCCAATTGTAACCGGATAGTTCAAGTAATTTTGACAAATGTACGGATCTGTGTAACCACCACCTGTCATGACAGAGAACCCTAGAGTTTTTAAAAAAAGAAGCTGGAATCCAGTTGTTTTTTTTCCTTTATTCCCTGTTGTCAACAAGAATAGGTCAAATGGGACAGGACGGCGGGTTGGATGTAGCTCGTGGAATGCTGGCTCGCAGCCTCTGGGCTTTGAAAAGTGTCCCATGGTGACTGTGCGCCCCCCCACCCTGCCGCTGCATCTGTCCCCCAAGGGGACACGCACATCCCGGGACCTACCTGACCATGGAGTGGGGGGGAGGGAGGAGCAAGATCCGCCAGTGAGGCCGTTAGGTCCTTAGCCGAAACCGCTTTCCCCGGCCAGGCCAAGGCCAACCTGGACAAGAGCAAGCAGACGCTGGAGAAGGAGAACGCGGACCTGGCCGGGGAGCTGCGGGTCCTGAGCCAGGCGAAGCAGGAGGTGGAGCACAAGAAGAAGAAGCTGGAGGTGCAGCTGCAGGAGCTGCAGTCCAAGTGCAGCGACGGGGAGCGGGCCCGGGCCGAGCTCAACGACAAGGTCCACAAGCTGCAGGTGAGCGGCCCTCCCCCGCCGGCCGGAGGCTCTCTGGCTGCAAAGCGAGCCGGCTCCCTTTTGTTCGGTCCCTCGAGGAGAAGAGAGGGTCTCCCTCTTCGAGTCACTCTTGAAAGGCCTTCATTTGGTCATTCAACAAGTAGAGGAGTATGTGCTGTAGACCAGGCACCCTGTTTAGCCCTGAGATACCACAGCAAGAGAGACACGGTCCCTGCCCCCGCAGAACTCCGGCCTAGTGGAGGGAAGGGCGTTTATTATTCCATGAATGAGTGTAGAACGACGCTGTACGTAACGGGGGTGGGGGGTGGGGTCTGGTCTGTGGGAGGAGGAGAAAGGAAAGGCTTCCCGAAGAAGAAGGTATCATCTGAGATACACAGAGGTCTGCCGGGCAGAGGGGACAGCATGTGCAAAGGCCCAGTGGTTAGTGGGAAATCAGAAGAGATCACGGAAGTGGAGCTAGAGCGCTGAGCTGGCAGGGGAAACGTGGTACAAGACGGGACTAGGGAGGGAGGTTGTGGCCAGAGGCCACAGGGCCTTTGAGGCCCTATCATATGTACGTGTGTCTTTATTCTGTGTGACAGGACGCCATTGGTGGGTTTTAGGCTGAACAGTGACAAGGTCTGTCTTTGGTCTTGGTTAGCTTTGATGGAGATTTTTGGCCCGACGCCCATTCATAGGATCCAGGCCGACTTTGGATAAACACTTAATGTGCGTCCAGCCTGGGGCTGCGAGGCCGAGGAAGCATTAACTAGCACTTCTTCCCACATGCGGTTTGGAGCAGGGGTGCTGCTCTCACAGGCAGTGTCTTGGAGGAGTAGAGTCTAGATCATTCACATCCTCGTTGCAAGTGGGAGAGGACAGATGGTCAGCGGATGCCTCTGGAAAGACCTGCCCGGGGACACAGGGAGAGTTCAGTAGAGGGCTTCTTTCCTTGAGTGTCTGTGTCTCTGGTTTGGGGCATAAAGGTCAGTGAAAGGGCAAAGAGTAGAGGTGAGGAGGAGGGTGGTGGGAACAGGGCTCTGGAAGTAGAGGTGCCACCTGGATCCTCTTCTCCAACGCTAGCGAGCAGGCAACTTGCCTCGACTCCAACCTGCTGCTTCACTTTTGCCAACCTTGGCAGGGATCCAGGATCCATCTGGTGGGATCAGGGACCAGTCAACACAGTCTAGGGCTCCAAGCGGTTCCCAACTTGTAGGTGCTCCTCTTCCCTTGGGGGCCATGGCGCTGCCACGACCAGGCCCCCAAGCCCATGCATCATGGGAGTCCTTCGTAAGGACGCTGTTCTCGAGGGCTCTAACGCAGTGTCTTGGCACCCTCAGAATGAAGTGGAGAGTGTCACCGGGATGCTCAACGAGGCCGAGGGCAAGGCCATAAAACTGGCCAAGGATGTGGCATCCCTCGGGTCCCAGCTCCAGGACACCCAGGTGGGTATTCTGCCCCGTCACCCAGAGGGAGCTGGGCCGTGGCCTTCCTGGGGGTGGGGCCCCGGGACTTCCGTGTGGCCTTTTGCAGGAGCTGCTCCAAGAAGAAACCAGACAGAAGCTCAACGTGTCCACCAAGCTGCGTCAGCTGGAGGACGAGAGGGACAGCCTGCGAGACCAGCTGGACGAGGAGACGGAGGCCAAGCAGAGCCTGGAGCGCCACATCTCCACCCTGAACATCCAGGTGCCAGCTGCGAGTCCGGGCCTTCCCAGGCCCCAGCCCGGCCGGCCGGCGGAGTGCTGGCGCCATCTTGTTGGGCTCACGGGCTCCCCCTGCTCTTGAATCCCCTCCGGGAGGAGAGGGTGGGGTCCGGGAAGGGGCTCACGCAGTGGCCCCCCACTGACCGCACCCCGACGCTGCCCCTTCAGCTCTCCGACTCGAAGAAGAAGCTGCAGGACTTTGCCAGCACCGTGGAGGCCTTGGAAGAAGGCAAGAAGCGGTTCCAGAAGGAAATTGAAGGCCTCACCCAGCAGTACGAAGAGAAGGCGGCTGCTTATGACAAACTGGAAAAGACCAAGAACAGGCTTCAGCAGGAGCTGGATGACCTGGCCGTCGATTTGGACAACCAGCGGCAACTTGTGTCCAACCTGGAAAAGAAGCAGAAGAAGTTTGATCAGGTAGGGGCTGGGGGGCCGTCCGCTCGGTGCACGGACACAGCAGGGGCAGGAGGCTCTTTGAAGCAGCCGGTGAGGCCGCCACGTAGCTGCCTCCCACCCTCCCAAGGAAAGTTAGGAAACATCAGGGCTCCGAGAGCGACTTCCAGACACCCGGCCCGCCAGAGCCACCTGCCACCCCGGGGGCCCTTAGTTCCTAGGCCCGATAAGGAATGAGATTTATTCCACATACTCCACAAGTATTAATCCAGCGCCTCCTGAATACTCCAACTAATTCAACGTGGCTACCCTTTCGATACCACTTTCCCCTAACATTTCCTGAAGGAGAATTTCACGCACAGCAAAGCTGAAAGCATTAAACAGTGACCACCTGTACCCCGCCCAGGTGGACCAGATCTCTCATGTTCATCCAAATTCGGATGAACCGTATGTGTCACTGGATGCATTCCCAAGCAAAGTACAGACTCCCCCACCCCCCGCCCCAGCATCCTGTGTCTTATCTAGGGCTCTTCTTTAACGTATAATTTTGCTTCTTGTGAGATGAAAACGTATATACATGGAAAGGCACAAGTCTTAAGGATCCACTCATTGGAGTTCTGGTAAATGCATAGTATTCCCGTGTGGCCCAAATCCCCGCAAATGCCAGCTTTTAGTATGTTAGTCAGATTTAGCAAAGCCGGTTTGGTTTGCAAGTGACTTGGGATTCTCCTAAAAATCCATCCGGGGACTGTGCCGGAGATGTGGGGGCTCACTGCCCCTCCCAACTGGGCTCAGAGGACCGGGCTCCTGGGTGACACGCTGCCTCTGCCCTTTTCCATGTCAGGCGGTCAGCCTGTTTTCACTGCTTCCCTGGTGCTGTCCCATTACCGGCTTGAGGGCTTGAGGTGGCTTCTTTTATTTCCTGTCACATACCGTGTTGTTGACTGTGCTGTTTTTGGGAGCCTCTCTTACTTACCTGTCTTTGCTCACTTCTAGAAGCCTGGTTTTGGGGTGCCTGGGTGGCTCAGTCAGATAAGTGTCCAACCTTGGCTCAGGTCATGAGCTCACGGTTCATGGATTTGAGCCCCACGTCAGGCTTTGTGCTGACAGCTCAGAGCCTGGAGCCTGCTTCAGATTCTGTGTCTCCCTCTCTCTGACCCTCCCCTGCTCATGCTCTCTCTTTCAAAAATAAGTAAAAACATTAAAAAAAAGAAAAAATAGAAGCCTGGTTTTGGGATGTTTCCATGCACACACTGTGCTGCTCTCTGTGCGGATGAGATTAACATCAGCCCGGAGTGTTGGGTGAACCGCCTCTCCACGCAGAGGGTCGAGTGTGTGCCGCTCTGTCCACACTCACCCTTTCCCTACTCTGGCTCAGAGGGCCCTTTTGAGGGCTGGAGATGAGTGGCCATGATAAAAACAATGGTTGGCCTCTGGCAGGATTTCGATGTCACTGCAACCTCACTAGCGGTATGTGCGAGCCAGCACGAGCAGCATTAGTGAGTTCAAAGCCCACAGACTCCCCGGAGGCTGGCTCTGAGGAAGGTCCACCTCGAAGTCAGAAGGACGCTCCTTATTCACGCCTTGCAGACACCTTAATGTCTGCACCTGCCCCTGAATAAATCTGCAATGACAGGAAGCGGATTCGGGGATGCCTCGGGCTCACCGCTGGGGCTTCTGTTGTGTCGTAGTTGTTGGCCGAGGAGAAGAGCATCTCTTCCAAATACGCGGACCAAAGGGACAGAGCCGAGGCAGAAGCCAGAGAAAAGGAAACCAAGGCCTTGTCCCTGGCACGAGCCCTAGAGGAGGCCCTGGAGGCCAAGGAGGAACTGGAGAGGACCAACAAAATGCTCAAAGCCGAGATGGAGGACCTGGTTAGCTCCAAGGATGACGTGGGCAAGAACGTAAGTGGCCCCTCGCCGGCTCCGCCTGTTCGTGCTTCACCGGCCCCCTTCCCCGCGACTTCTTAGTCCCTGGGGCGGGATGTGGGGACTCCGAGTCTCTTCCCCGGGACAGGAGCGTCAGGACTGAAGGCAGTCCCTCCGGCTGTCACACAGATGGGGACAGTTGGAACCGGAGCTGGGGGGCAGGGTCTGACTCCAGGGTTCCGAGAGGAAGGCTCTGGTCTTGACTCTTGGCCACGCATCCCGCGGTGGCAAAGGCCATCTGTCCGACCTTGATGAGCTTCCTGTCACCGCGGGCTCGCCCGACTGTCTTCATGAAGCCAACCCTCCCATGAAAGGTCCATGAGCTGGAGAAGTCCAAGCGGGCCCTGGAGACGCAGATGGAGGAGATGAAGACGCAGCTGGAGGAGCTGGAGGACGAGCTACAGGCCACCGAGGACGCCAAGCTACGGCTCGAGGTCAACATGCAGGCCCTCAAGGGCCAGTTTGAGCGCGACCTCCAGGCCCGGGATGAGCAGAACGAAGAGAAGAGGCGGCAGCTCCAGAGGCAGGTAATCTGGGTCCGGGACAGCGGCAAAGGGAAGGAGGGGCACGGCTTCCCTCCTTCCACGACCCCTTCCTGGCCCGGTGGAGACTTGGTTCTCTCACCCACCCGCAGCCCGGGGAGGGGCAGACCACCTTGGGGTGGGGGCTGTGCACGACCCCCACCCCAGGAGCTCGCCGAATGCCGGCTGCGGTGGGGGGAGGGCCTCCGAGGGACGGCCCAGCCCAGCACTGCCCCTTCTCCTCCTCGCTCAGCTGCACGAGTACGAGACAGAACTGGAAGACGAGAGAAAGCAACGTGCGCTGGCTGCCGCGGCCAAGAAGAAGCTGGAAGGGGACCTAAAGGACCTGGAGCTGCAGGCCGACTCCGCCATCAAGGGCAGGGAAGAAGCCATCAAGCAGCTTCGAAAACTGCAGGTGGGTGTGTCCCGCCCTGGGTAAGGCACGATTGCCATGCGTGTGGCCACGGCCCTCGGACCACATGGCCGTTGGTTAGGTCTGCTGAGCCCATCTAGACCGGTGCCCCCTAACCGCAGCCTGGCCCGGTGAGGTGGCGGTGGGCAAGGCCCAAGCCAGAGGGACCTCTCTGTGCTTCATCATGGACTTCCGAGAGGCCGGCAGGGAAGGACGGTGAGTAAGCAAGCACCTCTTGGCTCGCTGCCTCATGCAGGCTCAGATGAAGGACTTCCAGAGAGAGCTGGAAGATGCCCGTGCCTCCAGAGACGAGATCTTTGCCACGGCCAAAGAGAATGAGAAGAAAGCCAAGAGTTTAGAAGCCGAACTCATGCAGCTCCAGGAGGTAGAACCTTCTCCCTGTGGGCCTCAGCACGGGGTATCGCGGGCAGAGGAGCCCTGGGCACCCACGATCTCTTTCACTCGCCCAGCACCCCACACAGGCGGGCCCCTAGAGTAACGACAGGGACAGAAGTGGGGTATTCTCCTGTTGTGGACATGCAGGGCCTCCCCCGAGCTCAGAGGCGGCCCGGCTGCTTTCCGGGGTGGCCATACCAATGGCTGGGGTCAGGAGCAGGTGGGTTCCCGCCTGGGGTTCAGCCCTTGCCTGGCAGGTAAGAGGTTTCCTCCCTCCCTCCCCCCTCCCCCCACGCTGTCCAGGATCTGGCTGCGGCTGAGAGGGCTCGCAAACAGGCCGACTTGGAGAAGGAGGAGCTGGCGGAAGAGCTGGCCAGCAGCGTCTCAGGAAGGTATGGGGCCGCGTAGGGAGGAGGGGGTCCCAGGCTCAGAGGAGGAGGGAGAGGCAGCTCCTGGGAGAGACTCCTGAAAATGACAGTGTCCAGCTGAGCTTGTCACAGGGGTCTTGACCCCATTTGAGCATGTAGCCAGTTTGATTCACTGTGAATGAACAGCAGGGCGGGGAGGGGACAGCGGGGGACACCCGAGAGGAGAGAACCTGTCTTTTACTCCAGGCCCCGCTTTGCCAATACCACCTGGATAGGAGTCCTGGCTCCCTGCTTCTCAGCTGTGTGACTTTAGACAAGTCTCTAAGCCTCTCTGGGCCTCAGTTTCCTTTTATAAATGAGGGCAAGTCGAAGGCATCACATGGCTCCTCCAAACAGAGGGACTTTGCTAAGCCAGAGGGAGGCGGGAGCCCCAGATGCGCCCGCGTTTCCTATAGGAACACACTGCAGGATGAGAAGCGCCGCCTGGAGGCCCGGATTGCGCAGCTGGAGGAGGAGCTGGAGGAGGAGCAAGGCAACATGGAGGCCATGAGTGACCGCGTGCGGAAGGCCACACAGCAGGTACGGGCTGGAGCCGAGCCGGGCCGCGCTGCACCCTGGTCCCCTGCAAGCCTGGGTTGGGGGGGAGGAGAGCGGGGAGACAGGAGCAAGGGTCGAGCGCATCTGCTCCCCGCGGCCCGCCCTCCCTCCCCTCGTGGGCACGCAGCGCCTGCACCGTCTACTCGGGCGGCCAGGGAGTGTCTGGCTCCCTCCCGCAGACAACGTGGGCAAGGAGGAAGGGCGCGGGGGTCTCCTTCTAGCCGTCTCCCCAGCCTCACGCCCCGGCCTTACAGGACTGAGAGCTCAGTGACAATACTAAGCACCAGCTCCATGATAGCGCCGGGGACCCACCCTGTGACCTAGAGACAGGCAGCCTGGGTGGCCCCCACAGGCTGCCTCTTGAGCTGCACCTTCAAGGAGGCCCAGGAAGGAGCTGGTGGCCAGAGGGGCGGGGGAGGGCTCCTGGGTGCTCCAGCCCAGGGACCCACGCAGAAGCCCACCAAGGCTGGAGGCCACAGGGGAGGTCCGTGATCCCAGTGGAGCAGCCCTGGCCCGGGCCCTCCGCCTCATGCCCTCCACCGTCCTCCACAGGCCGAGCAGCTCAGCAACGAACTGGCCACGGAGCGCAGCATGGCCCAGAAGAACGAGAGCGCGAGGCAGCAGTTGGAGCGCCAGAACAAGGAGCTCCGCAGCAAGCTGCAGGAGATGGAGGGGGCCGTCAGGTCCAAGTTCAAGTCCACCATTGCGGCGCTGGAGGCCAAGATCGCACAGCTGGAGGAGCAAGTGGAGCAGGAGGCCAGGTACGTGGGGCGCGGGCTCCAAAGAACGGCCTGCTGACCAGCGAGTCCCCGGCGGCCGGGGCTCAGGCTCTCGGGGGCCCCGTCTTGGCTGTGAACTAAGCGCAGCAGTCCCCGGGCCCAGCCGTGCGGGGAGAACCGTGCGTGGGCACGGGAGCGAGGCAGCCGAGGCCCGAGAAGGCCCTTCCCAGCAGCTCCGAGGGCAGGGATCCTCCGTGTCGTCCGCCGGCCTCCCGCGAGCACCCTGGCTGGCCCCAGCCTGCGTCTGCGGGTGTCGTGTTCTCCGCTACCCAGGGAAGTCCAGTTCAGCATGCCAGTTCGGCATACGCCAACACGGTCAAGCCTTTCATCATGCAAGGGCAGTAAGGTCACGGCCCATTTGTGACCACGAGATTACGAGGATTCTGACCCAATCTTGTGGGTTTTTTTTGGTAGTGGCTTTCTTGCTCACTCCGACCACAGAAAATTCAGCCTTTTAACGTGTACAAGTCAGTAGCCTTTAGTCGCAGAGAGCTGCGCCCTCTGCACCATCCACCGCGGGACATTTCAGCACCTCAGTGAGACACCTCATACCCCTTGGCCACACCCCGCTCTCCCCGAGCCCGTGGCAGCCACGGATCTCCTTTCCACCTCTCTCGTCTCCTCTGGACGTTTCACCTAAGTGGGGTCCCACGTCTGCGCCCTTTGGTGACCAGCCTCCTTCCCCGAGTGTGTCTTTGAGGTTCGCCCCTGCGGTGGCGGGTGCCGGAGCTGACGGCCCAGCGCTGTGCATCTGATGTGGGGGGCGAGCCCTGATCTGGGGCTCCGCGGGGGAGACGCCGGTCAGGTCTACGTGCCGTCTGCAAGGGAGGCCATCCCCACTTCACCCCCGCCCCGTGTCCGCAGAGAGAAGCAGGCCGCCACCAAGTCGCTGAAGCAGAAGGACAAGAAGCTGAAGGAGGTCCTGCTGCAGGTGGAGGATGAGCGCAAGATGGCGGAGCAGTACAAGGAGCAGGTACCCGGGGCATGCCCTCCCACCCCACCCCTCCCGCTCACCCTGGGGCTCTCCCGGCCCGGCAGGGCCCCCACAGCACCCCTGCTCACCCCCCTAGGCTTCTCCCGGCCCAGCAGGGACCCCACAGAGCCCCCCTACCCCCTCTTGCACACCCCCTGGCCTCTCCCGGGCCAGCAGGGTCCTCAAGGCGCCCCAACTCGCCCCCTGGACTCTCCCTGACAGGCAGAGAAAGGAAATGCCAGGGTCAAGCAACTCAAGAGGCAGCTGGAGGAGGCGGAGGAGGAGTCCCAGCGCATCAACGCCAACCGCAGGAAGCTGCAGCGGGAGCTGGACGAAGCCACGGAGAGCAACGAGGCCATGGGCCGCGAGGTGAACGCGCTCAAGAGCAAGCTCAGGTACGACTCACGGGCCTCGGTACCCACGGCGAGTTTCCTTCCTGCTGCAGAGGTCTCCCTTCCCTGGCACCGTGCTCCTGGCCAGGATGTTCCTGCTCACCGGCACTTATGCAGCACCACTGTGTGCCAGCAGGCCGCAGACCCACCAGGGGCCCTGCCTTGGAGCAGCATGCCCTCTGTGTTTTGTCTTTTTTTTTTAAAAAAGAGAATCCCAAGCAGGCTCTGCGCTTTTAGCACCGGGCCCAATATAGGGTTCGATCTCATGAACCATGAGATCACAGCCTGAGCCGAAATCAAGAGTCGGACGCTTAACCAACTGAGCCACGCAGGTGCCCCCTCATCCCCTCATGTGGCTTCCTTAATGATGCTTCCCTTCCCAGCCCATCCTCGGGCGAGGGGGCGGGGGAGGTACACCCCCGTCTCCTGCATCAATGGCACAAGTCCCTGGTCTCCAGGACCTCTTTTCTGGACTTTCTCTTCACCCCCTTGGTCGAATCAGGACTCTCTCACTACTGCTGTTTGGGGCTGGCTCATTCTCTCTCACAGGAGCAGGCCAGTGTATTGTAGGATGCTGAGTGCCACGCTCTGCATTGACAACTGGAAATGTCTCCAGACGTTGCCCAGTCGCCTGAGGTCGAGAACCTCTGCCCTAACCCGGGCTGTTTTCTCTCCCTCACCCCTGTGCCTCTGGGCCTGAAGTTGGTAGGCGACTCCCCGGGCGCCACAGGCCTCCTTCCCACATCCACTGACTCCATGAAGGCCTGAGCCCCCGAGCCTCCTGTCAGGCTCGCCCACACCCCTCCAGGGGGAGGGGTGGTCCAGCCTCTCGGGTCCTTGACCTTGTCCCCTCTGTGATCCTGCCAGCCCACGGGCCTTCCTCCCAGCTCTAGCTTGCCCCTCAAGCATCGCTTCCTCAGTCCCCTGGGGGTCTTCACCCCACCACAGTGCTCAGCCCGTGTCACACACACACTGACTCCTGCCTGGCGCCAAGCCCACGCTCGGCGTCAGTCCACCCTGCACACGCCCTCAACACCCCAGTCCCCGTCCTGCTTTGATGTATTCGCTTGGTGACAACACAACCCCAATTAAACCAGACGTTCCACCTTCTGCTCCAAGAAAAGCAAGCACACTTCCTGCCCCACCTTCTCTCTCGCCCCAGGGAGCAGACCTCACTCAGTGCTACCTGGACCTCAGACTCCCCTCACCCCTCCACACTCCAGGACCTCTGCTTCTCACTCTCTCCCCAGACTCACCCTCCTCACCCATCCTTACAAGCTCTCATTTCCCCATCAACCCACCTCCCCGCAGCTGCGTCCATTTCTTCTTCTCTGTTCCCGTTTCTGGGCTGAACTATCTAGCGTCAACTCAGGGCAACACATCCGGTAGCTCTACCTCTCTTGTTCACTCAAGGACGTTGCTCCAGAAATTCTTACCCTTCTCCTTTTTACCATTTTCACCTCAATAAAGTCATTCCAGGAGCTGAGCCTGGCCTCTGAGCCCCACCCCCCGGCTCCCCTTTACGCAGAAGCCTAATGGCCAGTCCTCAGTCCTCACCCCACTGAGCTGCAGCTTCCTTGACCCACACCTGGTTTTCTTCCTCCCCTTCTGGCTGCCTTGCCTCATCTCCTCTGCTGGTACCTTAGCTCAAAGCCCACTGGCCGTTGGCCAGCCCCAGGGTGCCATCTTGGTTCTCTCTTCATCTCCATCTTTGCTCAATCCTAGGTGATCTCAACCAGCCCGGGGGCTTTTGACTTCCACCCACCGCATTGACTTCCCAGTCCAGACTTCTCCCTGGAACCCCAGACCTGCTCGCCCTTCCCACTCACTGCCTCACAGGCAGCTCACACCTTGACCTGAACCCCTTCACCCCCAAATCAGCTTCCCTCACCGTCTTCTCCAGCTCAGCAACTGGACTGACACAGCCGCCTTAACCCAGGCCACTAGCGTGCTCATGCCGGACTTCTCCCTCTCCCTTTTACCTTACGTGCAATCTCTGCCGGAGAATCTGTTCACCTTTCCCTTAAAAACCCTGTATATCCACAGCCCAACGGTTTCTTGCCCTCCTGGTCCAAGCCACTCTCTCCTAGCATCCGGATAACTTGCACAGTCTCCTCCTGGGCCTCTGTTTATGCTGTGTCTTGATAGTCTGCTCTCAACGTGGTAGCCAGAGGGATCCTGTTTAAATGGATGGGAGTCACAACCCTCCTCTGCTCGGATCCATCCAGTGGCTTCCACCTCATTCAGACCGAAAGCAACACCGTCATGACGGTTGGTTCCACCAGGCCCTACGTGGTCTCCGTCCACTGCCTCCTAAATGAGCCCTCCAGGTCCACACATGCTGCCTTGGGGCCTTTGGCCTGGTGGTTCCCGCTGCCTGGAAGGCTCTTATCCCAGCTCTCCACATAGCTGGGTCCCTGCCTCCCTTCCTTAAGGCATTCACTCATCCAGGTCACCCTGTCTACAACTTGCACCCTCACTCCCTGCAGTTCTCCGTCTTCCCCGCCTGCCCCCATGTGGCCTGCTGTTTATTCACCTATCTCACTGGCAGCCGTCACTGTGGTCCCATGAGCACAGAGGCTCTGCTTATTCGTCCCCGGTGTCTGGGATAGTGCTGGGCACAAACCTTCAGCCACAGTCAGAGATGATACTCCCCTCACCTCATTCTCTTACCACCTCGCCCCTTTTGCCTTGGCCTCTTACTACCTGCACCGTTGTTGACTTCACATTGTCTTTGAAGTTAACTGGTCGAATCCTACACCCCTCTGTTTGCAAATAAAACTTACCACCCCAGCGTTGTTAAACCACCATCACCAGCATCGACAGGTCACAACAAAATTAAAGTACAGTGAGAGCAAAACACTAATGAATGTATTCTACCTACTGTGGCTACTAACTGATGACCGGGACCACAAAGCCTGTTTCTCAGTTGACAAGGACTGATTGATAGAAGACGACGTCAGCACCAAATAGACCGTTTCTGACATAATCAGATGTTTTTAAAGAGTGGGAAAGGGAATGCTTTTATAACTGTGCGATGGAGTTACCCAGTGGCATGGACAGGAACCCTATGAAAGCACCTGCCATATCAACTCCAGACTCTGAGCACCCCTGCATGGCATGTGAGGAGGGGAAAGCCCAAACCCCTTTCGGAAGGGGGAGAGTGGATGGCATGGGGTACAGGAAGGAGACCCCAGATCACGCAAGGCTGGTGAGGGGCTGTGGGTCCTACCGATGGAAAGGAAGCAAGATGTAACTTCTCAGGTCCAACAGTGGCTTGGGAGAAACCCCCAGGATGAGGGTCAGCAAGAGAGCTGTTCTCACAGGGAGACCCCAGCCCAGGAATTTGCTCTGCTGGTGCCTGAACCCTACCCTCCTCAGTGCTGGGGCGGGTGGCAGGGAAGCTCGGGCTCTAGCCGTCAGCACTCCCTTTGCTCAGGACCCAGGATTCCGTTCTCACACGCCGAACGTCCCCTGTGGGTCCCGCCCAGCACAGCTGATCCTTCGCGGGGCGTATGGGCCGGTATCAAACAGGCTACTTCTCACAGTCCCGGTGTGAGCATCCCCTAGGGCAGGACCCAGTCAGGCCATACCTTCCCACTGCCTCCAAGCCCTGCTCAGGTGCCAGACCTAAAGCCAAGCACTAGAGCTTTGAGTGAGGCTGGCAAACCTGGCCGGCTCTCAGTGACCGAGGAAATGCAGGGCAAGTCTCATGGTCGTACTGGCCAGGTAAATCTCTGCACGAGTGCCTTGGTTCAAGAGCTGTACCCGGCCTTTGCCACAACACTGGATGTGAGCTTTTTAGCTGAAACAATGGCTCACGTGTGCCAGCCTCTCTCAGAGCTCTCGTGTCCAGCACTTCTCTGCAAGGTGGACTCACAAGTGCCTTAAATCATTTCACTGAAGGGAACGCCTTTCGTGATTAAAAGTGCACTAAGCGGATGCCCTCTCGTTTGCGGATAACCACCAGAGACTCTCTCTCTCTGTTTCAGAGCCCCCCTCCCCCAGGAAACTCCGCAATGACTCACCAGGTACCATGCCTCCAGCTTCGCAGCTCGTGTGTGTTGCACTCGGTTTCCACTTCCTTCCTGCCCTCCCTCCCGCCCTCCTTGTGCCCTGCGACCCTCTTTTTGGGCCCTCACAAATTTCCACGGGATTCCTGCAAACTCGGAAGGCGTGGATATCTTAGTTCAAGACTCTCTTTATCAAAGCCAAGATCAGTACAAGAAGACTTCATCTCTTGACCCGTTTTCCTTCCCTCCTCCTGCTTGGGCATCTGACATGGCACGGGACGTGTCGCTGTGTGTTGACAAGCACTTAAGAGGCTGCGTGTGCTACCTGTATTGTTCTTACCTGCATCAGAGGGCCTCTCTCACACTGTCAGGACACCTGGCTGTGCTGTCCTCCTCCGTCTGGTTGACACCACACGGTGCGAGTATGACACTTACAGTCTGAGCCCATTCCTGGAGACTGGCTTCCGTCTGGCCGGTCTGGCCCACAAATCACAAGTCACGGAACACAGGTTCCTGGTGACCACAGCCCAGCCCCCAGCTGCCCCCACGGCCGGGCTTTCGCAAACCTGTCTGTGAAAGAAATGAGCTCTGGCTGCACGCTCTGCAGTCGCTGGGGCCGTAAGGGCCCTAGGCAAGGCCTAGCATTCACCTGCGCCACTGGCACGCGAGGGCACACGCGCTGGCCACTGCGCAGACAAGCGTAGTCCGGACAGAGCCTTTTCCAGGGCTCTTTGGGCTTGTGTTCCCAGTGGGAAACGGACAAGACACCCCAGACTCCAGGGAGAACACAGGGCCCTTCACACGACAGAGTTAAGAGGCCTTGATGTGTCTGGGAGTCTAACAGCTTTTCCACACGTGACGTAGGCACCCAGGGCCTGGTTTCCCTCTCATCTGCCTTGAGAGGCCCAGCAAGGCCTGGCTTGTGTCCGTCTTCTGTTTTTGGAGAATCTCGGCTTCGCTGTCGCTGCTCAAATACTTAAAGCTGGGTGAGGGGTCATCCGGCGCTTTAGGAAAAGCTCTCAGCCTCTGAAACACAGCTCTCGAACAGCACCCCTGGCAGCTCAGGCTGGACTGGGGACGCACTCGCTGCGGGGAAAGGGAGGCCTCGTACATTAAGTGCTCGCACTCAGGTGCTGATTCCCGGTGCTCCACCAGTGCCTCGGGGTGGGGGGTTGTGAGGGGGGGTTCTCAGAGGCTGTGAATAGAAGCCAAACTCTCCCAGCTCAGACCGTTGAAGAAAATCTTTAAAAGGGCTCCCTTACTTCCCATGACAGGTGTGGCCGGTGCCAACCTTGGCCTTGGATGTGAAACCAGCTCCTTCAGGAAGGGCACCTGAGCCGGAAGGCAGGCTCACAGGGCCGGTGGCTGCGCAGGGGGCTTATGGTGACCCAGGGCATGACATCTCTCATAGATCAAGGGGACACCTGGACACTTCCCCTCTGGTAGCTTGCAAATACAGACTGTCTCCAGGGGCCCAGAGTGCTGGGAGCTCGGGATGGTAGGGAAGACGGTTCCTCAGCCCCAGGCTGGCCCATCAAGCTTTGAACCAGGAGGGTCAGAAGCGGAAGGAGAGATGTGTGGGAGCAGCAGCTACTCTTTCTGTCTTGTGCTCAGAGACCCTCCTCTGGGACCCAGGTTCCTGGCAAGCACAGTGCTAAAGGCCTGGGCTTTTTAAAGGTCATTTCGAGAAAAGGTGATGCAAAGTCAGTCCTAAGGGTGCAGTGAGCTCCAAGCTTCCCTCCTACGTGAGCAAGGCTTGAGCTGGGAGTGGCTGCAACTGTATTTATTCATCCCCGATCGCGGTCCCTCAGCAAATGCTCTTCCCCAAAAACCTAGGTGGGTTTTCCCAGCCTGGGGTCCTCCCACCCTCGGACCTCAGGAGGCGCACGTTGGAAACCCCTTCTCAGCGCTCAGGATGCTCTGGGCCTTCCTTTAGCCCCGAGATTTACTTAGTCCAAAGGGCAACTCAAGAATCGCTAACAGGGACGGGCTCACCCTTGTGGCTTTTAGAGGTCCAGCCTCTGCGTGGTGAAGCAGGTCCTTTCTTATGACAAAAGTCTACATTCCTCTTCCTAAAATGAGTGGAGACAGGTCCTCCGATTCGGGTCCAACAGGCCCAGATGGCCAGAGCCAAACACGATGATTTGTTGTCACAGAAAACACAGCAAACATCTCTTCCGTGGGGAGGGGCCGAGTGCAGGGGGATCTGACCTCTCCTGCTACCTGCCTGTCCTCCTGAGCAAAGCCTCACTGCAGGTGACCCGGGCTGGCCCTGGCAGTAACTCAGGGCATTGGGCACTCCAGAGATGGGAGCCCTAAGGACACAGCAAAGGGGTGTCCTACCAGCTAGAGCTGAAATACACCCGAGATTAACACGTCTATCTTATTCTTGTAACAAATATTCATTAAGCACCTATTACGGGCCATGCATGGTGCCTGCATGGGGACTAAAAATCAGACAAGATCTCCGCCCTGTGCGAACTCACACCAAGAATTCTGCTCTCACAGAAGCAGGGGGCCCTGCGTTGCTTTAACCAGGGAGCACACTCTGGCATCCGCACGGTGGCCTCTACCTCAACGCTGCCTTTGATGCTCATTTCTACCTTCTTCCAGCTGAGAACCTAATACGCTCCCTTTTTGTTCCTTCTGAAGGCAAGGGGGTACAGAATGAGAGCACCCTCCCCTTCACACCTGCCCCGTAGGCTTTGAATAAACCCACGGGAATGTGTCAGCCCCCAATTGATTCTTTTTTTCTTTCCCAAATAAAAGACCACAGAACAGAATCCTGAGGGTCATCAGATGACCAACGCTTTTTTTTTTTTTTTTTTGAGAGAGAGAGAAAGAGAAAATCTTAACCAAGTTCCACGCTTAGTGTGGAGCCTGATGCAGGGCTCGATCCACAATCCTGGGATCATGACCTGAGCAGATAATCAAGAGTCAGATGATGCTCAACCCACTGAGCCACACAGGAGCCCCACCTTTTTTTCTTTAAGCAGACCGTCTTGCTATGAAAAATCTACTTCTTCCCCCATTCCAGCTGACTAAATGTTACCATACCTTGAGACGGGTCAGAGCTTGACTTTAACCTGAATATTTTCATCTCCTTTCAGTTTGTCTGTGTTTGTTTTCTGTCCCTTTAGAAACCTCTTCCGATCTCAAGGGAGATTTCTCTACTAAAGACACATATGTTCTCCTCACACCCACAGGCGAGGAAACGAGACCTCCTTTGTTCCCTCTAGAAGGTCTGGAGGACGTCGAGTTATTGAAAACGCCGACGGTTCTGAGGAGGAAGCGGACGCTCGCGATGCAGACTTCAATGGAACGAAAGCCAGTGAATAAGCACCTTGCCAACAGCTGAACAGACCCAAACCCGGTGGACTCTGAGCACTGTCTAAATCCGTCCTCAAATTCCAAATGTCACAGACACCCCCTCACAACGAATATAAAAAAAACCACCACCCTGCGTCCGGGGTACCGATGGGAGTTTTGAATGATGTACCAAATGAGAAAAACCCAAGAGGGGACACAGACACACCCGCTCCCCCTCTCAGTGACTTGTGCAGAAATGTTGAGTTTTTAGGAAAATAGAACCACAGTGACTGATCACTGGCAACTTAGCGTACGTGAGACGGGCAGAAAGTCACCAAAACGGGTGCCGCCGCCTCCTGCTCCCAAGACCTTCCCCACCCGTCTGCCCTTCCAACGTCTCGAGGGGCCCCCGTTTGTGTCCCCGCTCCCCGTTAGCCCACGTCAGATGCACACAGTTCACGGAGGCCAAAAGCCTTCGGCAGCCACACGAGTTACAAGAGGAGACGCTGCTCCAGCGGGTTGGGAGCAAGAGGGTCACACTGTTTGAGACGCACCCCGATTGTACTTAAGGACACCCTCACTAATAAAAGGTTATAAATCACCCGAACGCGGTCAGCTCTTCTGTTGTTTGCTGCGGAGTGAAAGAGCGGCGTGCGTTCTCGCTTCCTCCTGACGACAACCCTACGAAGCCAGGTTAGAATCTGCAACGGGAGAATTTGAGGCCTGGGGAGGGGAAACAAGTTGTCTGACATCCCACAGCTGCCCCTCCCCGCCCCGCCAAAAAAGAAAGCAGAGAGGTCCCGTGAGTCTCTGTGAAGGGACTTCTCCAAGCAGAGGCAGGCAGCTCCCGGCCCTGGAAGTAGGAACTTGACCACGAAGAACATCCTTATACGTACATGCCATGAAGGATATAGCATATCCTTGAATTTAAAATTTTTTAAGTTTATTTATTTTGAGAGAGCACGAGCAGGGGAGGGGCAGAGAGAGAGGGAGACACAGGATCAGAAGCAGGCTCCAGGCTTTGAGCTGTCAGCACAGAGCCCAATGCAGGGTTGAAGTTCACGAACTGCAAGATCACGACCTGAGCCATAGTTGAAAGCTCAACTGACTGAAACCCCCAGGCGCCCCAAGATATCCTAGAATTTTAAAGTTAAAACACAGGACTTCAGCAGAAATCAACAAAGTTCTCTTTCTTTGAGAGAGTGAGTGAGCGAGCAGGGGTGCTTGAGCAGAAGAGGGGCAGAGGTGGGGAGGGTGAGAGGGAAACCCAAGCAGGCTCCTCACTCAATGCAGAGCCTGATGCAGGGGTCAATCCCATAACTCTGGGATCACAACCTGAACTGAAATCAAGAGTTAGATGCTCCACCCCCAGAGCTACTCAGGTGCCCCAGACTTTTTTTCAACAAACTTTTTCTGTAAAGGCCAAGATTTAATATTTTGGGTGACATATGGTCTCTGTCACATGTTCATCTTTCCATTTTTTTTTTTTAACTTTAAAAACACAAAAACCATTCTCACTACAGGGGCCATGCGAAACCAGGCCATGGGTCCTGTCCTGGTCCAAGTTCTATTCGACACAAAGTGATTCCGCACACTGACTCCGTGAGGTCAGATACATTTGAGAAGAGACATGGAAACAGGAAAACTCAAGCCAATGGCCAAATGCAAACCTGCCCTCAACAATACACAAACATACCCCAAATACGCTTTTAAGAAGCTGACCTGAAGCAGAATTTTCTTGAAGTCGGGGTTTTTCATATTTGGTTACTTGGTTCAAAAACAAACATTTTGCCACCGTACGAGCAAACATCAAGGCACAAATCAGGCAGCATTTATCCACCACCACCACCACCGACTAGTGGAAAATGAGTTTCTCTTGACTTTATTGTTCTTTTAAAAAAATAGAAGTCTGTCTTTTCCCGATACAGGTTAGAATGTTCCCAGGGTAACGAACTGGGCACCAGAGACTAGTTCTCTGCTGAATTTCAAAAGCACTTGAAAAGTTCTATTTTCAACGCAATGATATTTCTGCTATTCTCTTAGAAAAATAACTTAGTAACAAAGCATGGTTAAGCTGCGTGCGTGCTCCCGAATTCACGTGTCCTTTTTAACGTGTCTCTGAAAGTGTGACAGGCAGGGCTAAGCATGCACTCTGTCCGTGTGAAAATCCCGTGTTTGTTTCTTCTTTCACAAGGATGCTTCCACCAACAGTCCTATGGTTCGATCCTACTTCAAGGCCATCCTGGTTACTGTATCATGGCTCCAAACAAAGTTCGGTTCTTACAGGCTGTACTCACAAGGCCATGCCACCCCAACGGCCGTCAGGGGAGGTCACCTCCAGGGCTAGGAAACAGGTTCTGGAAAACCTGACCATCAGGGTCGATCTTAAGAGGACACAGGTGTTTACAGTGACCCGGTCCACACAAGATCTCCCGTGAAACACAGGCACAGCTCGCACGGCCTCAGTGAGAGGCAGAGCAAGTGCCGGACGTACACTACACCAGAGCGTGTTTTCTTAAAAAAAAAAAAAAAAAGAAAGCACGTGCCTAGTCTACTCTTCTCTCTTAGACATGATGTCAGTACACAGACCCTCCCCGTGACAAAGATCAAGGACACTTTGTTCAGGAGACAGCCTGAGCCTGAGGTGGGGCTCATATCCCTTCTTTAACGCATCTCCAGCCATTAAAAACACATCCCCAACTCCTTCAACACTCGGGTCAGCTCAAAATGATGGGGTGGCCACAACACCCACACCTCAGAGCCCTGTCCAGAGGGTCCGGTTTGTCCCCGTCCATTTGAAACGCACTGGCCAGGAGGCTGGGGTGGATGAGACAACATTTCACGGGGACAGCTACCGGGGGCCACAGGCGATGGCCTCGGTGGCCAGTGTGACTGCTTGCTCATATTTCTCAAACTAACTTACAAAAAGCAAAAACCTAGTCGAAGGAGGGAAAGAAAAGTAACGACTCCCGCACAGACACACGAGGGGCTTCGGCTTCCGTGGGTTTCCTAAAGCAACATCTTGACTACACCCTGGGCTGACGGCAGCGACGGCGAGGAAGTATTTGAAGGCGGCTTCCCAAATTCCAGGCGTTTTCCCAACCTTCAGACAGAGCAAACCAGATTAGGTGGACATTACAGCTGTTAAAGACTGGCGAGCACTGGGGCCCACAAAGCCCTAAGAGTGAATAGCAAGAGGCAGGAGCCGGGTCTCCCTGGGTGTCAATTTTCTCTCCTGCGAAATGAAGAAAAGGACACTGGCCATCTAGCTCGCACACTCCCAAGGCTACACGAAAAGCCCAGTCACAGAAGACCCACTAAAGAACATCCTCTTCGACAGGGTCGGAACTTACATGCATGCCCTGGAAAATGATTCTTTGTTCCCTGCCTGCCACACATCTACCAAAGTGACTCGGCTTGGGGTCCAGGAAGATGGCGGCCCAGCTTAGAAAATTAATGAATCTGGAAGCTGTCCTGATCTTCCTCAAGCAACAAAATTACCCAAAGCTGCCAGAGTTGTGTTTTCTCATCTAGTCTGGCTGGAATTTAGTCCGTTTCCTGAGGTTCTAAGGATTTTTTTTTTAAAGGAAAAAAGTCCTCCTCCGGGGGGAACAGAGCAACGTTTGAAGCTCAAGTCCCAAACAAGCGTTTCATGCAAGATATTCTCACAGCATGACCAGGAGCTGGGGCTGCAGATTTGAATACTAACAACGAGCCTCTTCCTGGACATTTCCACATTTCCCCTTAACCGGATGTCACCACCTCACTTGGTCTCAAGGCAGTAGAGGATAAGGTTCACTGACATACCGCTGCAACTTTTATGAAATGGCTATTGGTCAGGGCTCAGAGGCTCCCGCCGTGCACGCACAGCTGAAAGTACTGACCCTTTGTCACCTAGAGGCACGCCGGTGCTGCCTGGCTGTCTCTCGCCGCCGTCTCTGTATTTGCCCCCTCGCCCCGGGGCTGGGCCGCTTGTTCGGTTTGGGGACTGATCGTACACAAAGTTCCGGCAGGATGCAAGTTTGGACTCCAGCGCCTGCAGAGAAACACACTTTCAGCTTAAAGATCAGAACTCGCCTCTCCCCAGAGCCCGGACACTGACAATGACTTCAAACGGTGGTTCTGGAAGGGGGCTGTAGGCTGCAGTTCCAAAAGTGGGGCCCTGATGGAATCCAACGTACCTCCAACTTTTAGAGCCACTGGCCTAAGACATTTAGGAGCTTCCTGGAAAATCACTAACCCTGCCAATGATCCAGGTCCGCCTATGGGAAATAGGAAGTCAACTTTCGGGACGATCTACTCTTTTGCTTGCCCTTATCAAATGTGCACAGAGTGGCTCGTGTGGGAGGGCTGTGCTTTGCTGGAAAGAGCCCTCATATAAACCAAGAGGGCGCGGAGACCGCCCCAGGCTTATCTATGTGCTAATTGTGCAAAACATTGAGAGAGAAACACGCTTACAGAACAGAAAACCAGACACCAGGCCTAAAAGCAAAAACGTGAGCAAAGGGCTGCAAGCTTCCAGGCAGGTGCAGCTCTGACCGCATACGTTCTAGGAGACCTGGCTGCTAGGAGCTCAGTCTCGTGCTGCTCCAGGCATCGCGTGAAAACATACAAGCCACAACTACAGAGAAAGCCTGTGTTAATTCTTTTTTTTAATGTTTTTTTAAATTTATATTTGAGAGAGAGAGAGAGATGGCATGAGCAGGGGAGGGGCAGAGAGAGAGGGAGACACAGAATCCGAAACAGGCTCCAGGCTCTGAGCTGTCAGCACAGAGCCCGACGCGGGGCTCGAACCCACGAACCATGAGATCATGACCTGAGCCGAAGTCGGACACTTAACAGACTGAGCCACCCAGGCACGTTAATTCTTGTGTTAATTCTTAAGCACAAAACAATCTTGCCCTGTAGCAAATATAAAACTTCAGGTTGAGGTCTCTGTTCTCGCCTTTTGAGATGTAGTCTTTAACTCCCTCATTTAAAAGGAAAGGGCAATTTTTAGATGTTTCTCAGTTTTCTCAAATTAAGAAAAAAACCACAGACAGCAAGCAGGTTTCCCGCACTCCAAGGAAAAATGGCAGGGAAAGACAGATCCGCGCAGGGATCAAAGGGCTGACGCGGTCTGGGCTCCGGGTATTTGTCAGCAAGGCCCAGAGGAGCTTGGAGGACGCTCAGGGACATGGCTGCAGGAAGTCTCTGTTACAGGGAAAAGGAGGCGGTAAGGTGACCCCTCTCCCATACCCTGGAACACAGGCAGGGAGCCACACCCAATCCCGGGGAGGCGGCGGCCTTACCCCTACTTTGCGCAGCAGATCTCCCACGATGTTGAGGGCTGATATCCGGGCTGCGGGCGTGAGGGGGGTCCCGCTCGTGGAGTCATCCGGACCTGCGTGTGCAAAGCGAGCACGTGTAACAGCGATCCCCGGGATCCCCGGTCATACGCCGGTGCACTAACGTCCCTAAATGCGGAGCCCCGGTGGGGGAGGGAGGGGAGCTGACACGGCCCCCCCCCATGCTGCCCCCGTTTCACTCAAGAATTAACTAACACACCAAGAGCCTGTGTGACCACCAACCTTTTGCAGCCTTACAGTGACTGTATTCAGTGTTCATCTTTACCCGTTACTTTTGAAACAAAATCCAAATAAGTCTTCCTGAAATTCTACGAATTGCCTACAGGTAACGGACGTGAACAGCGTCCGAACAAACCATGCTTGTAGGGGTCCTACCTCCCCGGAGGCTCTGTCCTCCCAGCGGGAGCCGGGGACCAGCGGCACCAGCATCGCCGGGGTGCTGGTTAGGATACAGGATCTCAGGTCCTGTCCGGCCCCGCGGAGACTCGGGTGCATTTGAACGAGGTGCCCCGCTGAGTCACGTGCATACTGAAGCGTGGAAAACACTGCTCTAGACTGGGATTCTGGAAATCTCTCCAGTCTCTTCATTCTGGGACAAGCTTAGGGATAGAGCAGGAATCGGCAGTTGAGCCCGGGAGCCAGCTGGCCTGAGTCTGAATCCCAACTCTGCTATTTGTCATCTGTATGACTTGAGGCAAGCTACTCTCCTGGGGCCCTCAGTCTCCTCATCCATCAAATGGGCACAGCACGTGCATCTTGGGCCTGTGGTAAGAATTCAGGGAGGTCATATGCAAAGCCTTTTAAGCAGAGTGGCTACCAGCACACGGAGCACTCAGTAACTGTCTACTGTTATTTGCCAATAAGAGGCCCAGTAACAGCCTCTGTGAATCAGAGCAACTGGGGCAAAAACTCAAATTTCTCAATTTTTTTTTTTTTTTTTTTTTTAACCATGCAGCCCAGGTTACACTGGCTCCAATTCTAGATGCACGTATCGCTAGACCCACAGATGCTCCGTAAATTTTTTATCTGGTCATTGGAATGTTATTTTTAGGAGAGTTCATGCTTAAGCAGAGGATTTCTGGCTTCTGATGAAGACCGGAAACGTCTGCTCATGCGGGGCCCACATTGCGTGGGGTGGGAGCTGTGTGGCCACCGCCCCTGGGAAGAAGCTTCCGTTTTCCTGCCCACCGCAGACTCCACCGCTCCCTACTGCCTCACATTGGAGCTCCTCCCACTTGTGTCTGAGCTCCGCCCCTGCAAGCACCCCAGCTGGCTCCCCATAGCACAGCCAGTGCCAGCACCCCCCCCCCGCGACCATAGCCCCTGGCACCTCCCCCACTGCCCCAGGCACCTCCCAACCCCCCCCACCAGCTCCCCCCACCACCTCCCCCTGGGAAAGCTTGGTGAAGAAAAGCACATCCTCTCCGGCCATCCCTCACCACGTCTGAAGGTCCCCGGGGTGTTTAAGCCGGCGCTGGGTCCCCGATGAGCTACAGGGGTGGACGGCACGGAGCCAGTGGCCTGCACGGCCATGTCTGTCCTGTCGGCCTGCACGGCGCTGGGCATGGGTGTCCTGGGTTTCTCCTGCTTCTGCTGTACAGCCAATTCCTGCCGCAAATCTGAGCCGGGACAAGGATGCACCGTAAGCCCTTGCTTCGGGTGACGGGGGACAGGGAGGGAGGACAGTGACACTGGTCAGGGCAAAGAAGCGCCAGCATGTGGGGCGCCTGGGTGGCTTAGTCGGCTAAGCGTCCAACTTTCGCTTGGGTCATGATCTCGCGGTTCGTGGGTTCGAGCCCCGCGTCGGGCTCTGTGCTGACTGCTGGCTCAGAGCCTGGAGCCTGTTTCAGTCTGTGACTCCCTCTCTCTCTGACCCTCCCCTGCTCACGCTGTCTCTCTCTCTCCCTAGAAATAAATTATTAAAAAAAAAAAAAAAAAGAAGCACCAGCATGAAAATGCACAGGCAGAAACCCTCAGGGGAGTGACACCCACAGGACCTTGCTGAGCTGGCTTGTGAAACTACATGCTTTTTAAAATAAAAACAAAGAGGTTTAGGGGCACCTGGCTGGCTCTGTCAGTAGAACGTGTGACTCTTGATCTCAGGGTTGTGAGTTCAAGCCCCACATTGGGCAAGGAGCCTACTTAAAAACAAAACTAAAAACAAAAAGGTTTAAAAATTTTGAAAAACTATGGCAGTGGCAGACACACTATGCTTTTCTCGTTTCAAAACATTTCTAGCGCAACAGGGCGTAGAGAATACTGAGTGAAAATAACGCTGTCCCAACCAATCCCTACGGGGGAGATCTTTTCAACCCTTCTTTCTCTGCATTTTCAGACATACAGTTTCTATATTATTGCTTAAGCATGTGATAGGAATAATTCTTATTAAGCATAAATAGCAACAAATTTACTGTCTATGACTTACCTTCCATCAACGATGGCTCGTAATCTAACTATATTCACATCTATTCCTTTTGTGTTTTAACAACTGTTAAACATTCCATGAAATAAAATGAATCTCTGTCACTGATTTAACTGCTTCTCAACTACCTTCCAAACGGAGAGTTTTTTCTTTGTCATCCCCCTTCTACCTGCTCTATGTTAGAAACTAAATTCGTGTTATTAACAATCAATTGGGATGTTCGGGAAGTTCTTCTGTACCCCGATCTACCCCCGGAACTGCAAGCTTCCACGGAGCAAACACTGACGGGAATTCAGAGCTATGAGACACGTGCACGAGCTGCCATCGAGTCACAGAGACAACGGGCTCGCCAGCAAATCCGTCACCAAATCTTTTCTCCCCACAAAGCCGTATACTCCTACTGAACAAAAAGCCAGTGATGGTGTAAATACATATTTACAGGGTTGGACATCTGGCGGTCCTCACCATGGGGTGGGGACCGAGGCTAAAGCCTGCCCGGTGCGATTCTACACCCTACGACCAGAGCAGGGATTTCCAGCAGAGGTGACACTGGGCAACACTCAGGTAGGGAGAGGGGACACCAGTGAGGGCACACAGAACAAAGCCAAGTCTTTCTGACCTCTGGCTTCATCTTTCAGTCGCTGAACAGATTCTAGAAGATTCTCCTTCTCATCAAGTTCACTCTCCAGGAAGGCATTTCTTTCGATGGCTTGATTCAAACGCTGCTCAAAGTCTTCCAGAGACATGATTGTGGCCCTGGTAGGAGAAAAGCAAAGTTGTCCCAGAGAGCAAACAGTGGCATCTGTTTGGTGCCTACAGACCTGGGGCTGACAAAGGTCAGACACAGGGGGGATGAGTGCCCACACGGCCTGAACACCACAGACCCGAGCAAGCATCTTAATCTTCTGGGACCCAGGGTCTTTCCCTGTAGAATGAGAATCATCCAAGCTCCTGAGGGACACAAAGGTGTCCTGAGGAGTAAATGAGAAATGTCCAGGGGGCTTGGGGGGTCCTCAGCCAGTTAAGCGTCCCATTTCAGCTCATGTCACGATCTCGAGGTCTGTGAGTTTAAGCCCCGCACCGAGCTCTATGCTGACAGTTCGGAGCCTGGAGCCTGCTTTGGATTGTGTGTCTCCTTCTCTCTGCCCCTCTCCTGCTCACGCTCTCTCTCTTTCACTCAAAAATAAATAAACATTTAAAAAAAAAAGAGAGAGAGAGAACTGTCCATACAGCACTTAGCTGTACAAGCCAGAGCCTTATTGAGGACAACGTACAGGGTCCAATGCCAAGGGCAGCAAACTCCATCTTCTCTGGGAGATTCACAAACCAAATCAGTATTCAGAATATCCTACTAAAATAAAATCATACTGTTTTTAAGGGTTTTTTTATTTGATTTTTTTTTTTCTTTTTTTGAGAGAGTGAGTGCAAGCAGGGGAAAGGGGCAGAGGTAAAGAGAGAGAGAATCCCAAGTAGGGTCCACGCTCAGCACAGAACCTGACGGAGGGCTCAATCCCATGACTCCGGGATCATGGCCTGAGCCAAAATCAGGAGTCGTACACTCAACTGACTGAGACACCCAGGTGCCCTCAAGGTTTTTTAAATATAAAACTTCAGAATCTGAGAACTTTATTCATTCTATGATAATGACTGGGGGCCTCATCTCTGCCTCATCTGATTTGAACACTCAAATACTCAGCATTTGTCCAAAATGTGAATTCAGTGCCTCTTTCAATAACACACACACACACAAAGAAATCTAAGAAAGAAACGGAAAAAACAAAATAAAACACAGGCTAATTGCTTTATAAACCCTGGACTGCAGAAAGTCTTTCCACTGTGACTGATAAATTGGAATATAGAGAGCTCAAATAACTTGACAGTAATGTATACAATAGACAGAGCTGGAAGACAAGTGACAAATTCTAAACATTTTCTTTTTTTAAATGTTTATTTTTGAGAGACAGAGAGAAACAGAGCATGAGTGGGGGCAGGGCAGACAGACAGGGAGACAGAATCCAAAGCAGGCTTCAGGCTCTGAGCTGTCGGCAGAGAGCCCAACAAGGGGCTCAAACTCATGAACCGTGAGATCAGGACCTGAGCCGAAGTCAGATGCTTAACCAACTGAGGCACCCAGGCGCCCCTAAATATTTTCAATTCATATCACAAATATATTTAAAAAACCTCTTAGAAGTGGGAAACAACCAACATGCCAAGTTAAAAAAAAAAAAGGCCAAGTTCACAGAAAAAGAAATAAAAATAGTTCTTAAATATATGAAAAGGAACCTATGTTATGTATAATTCAGAAATGCAGCTACTGGTCACTGACTAGACTGGCAGAAATTCAAAGTTGGAAAACCACTCTGTTTGGGAAGCTGTCTGGAACAGAGGACTGACACACAGAGTCGCTGGGAATGTAAAGCGATACAACTACAGAGAGAACAAATGGGCAATAACTATCAGAATCACATTTGCATCTGTCCCTTGACCCTGCAGTGTCACTTCTGGGGATTTAATTCTCCAGATAAACATCTGTGCAAGCACTGTTTATCATTCATCACAGCAGTGCTGATCACCACACAAGAATGCAAATGTAGCAGCTCGCCATCCACAGGGGACTGGACAAACAAATTATTATGTATTATGCAATACCAACCATACAATAAGATATTATGCACTTGGGGGAGAAAAAGAACAAAGAATGCTCTGTGGCCTGATACAGAAAGATCTCCAGGATCTACTGTTACGTGAAAAGATGGACAACAGGGTGTACAAGATACTATTGGAGAGGAGGGTAGGGATAATACCAATTTATAATTTGATTTGCCTGAATTTGCATAAAAAACTCTACCCTTGGTATATTAGTTTCAAGCCACGTAAATGTACGATCTTCATGGAAGACTGCATTACGGGTCCCCATTCTCCCTCCCTTCCTGCAGCCACATTGTTGCCACAGCCTCACTGTGAGTGGAATGTACTTTTCCAGCTCTTGACTTGGCCCACGTGACTTGTACTGATCAATGAAATATGAGTGAATTTTGCATCTTTGTGAGTTTTCTGCCTACAGCTCCAGTGATAGAAATCCACCACCACATGGGAGTCCCAAATTCTCTTCCCACGTCTCTGGCTAGCCCCGGGACCATGCATCTCATAGCAGACTTGAAGCAGCCCGGCTCAGCCTGAAAGAATAAAATGGGGATGCCTGGGTGGCTCAGTCAGTTGAGCGTCTGACTTTGCCTCAAGTCATGATTTAATGGTTCATGGGTTCGAGCCCCATATCAGGCTCTCTGCTGTCCGCACAGAGCCTGCTTCGGGTCTTCTGTCCCCTTCGCTCTCTGCCCCTCCCCTGTTCTCATGGGCTGTCTCAAAACAAATAAATAAAAAGAATAATAAAAAGAATAAAACAGATTTCAGCTACTGGCCATAAAGGGAAAATAGTTTGGAACATTAGTTCAGCCTAGTTAACAGACCAAAAAAAAAAAGACGAAAACTCTGGAAAAAATACAATCAGTGGAAATTAGCGCTGAGGTAACCTACATATTAGATTATCAGAAAAAGACTTTAAAGTAGCTACTATGGGGCGCCTAGGTGGCTCAGTCGGTTAAGCAATCGACTTCGGCTCAGGTCATGATCTCACATTTCATGGGTTCAAGCCCTGTGTAGGGCTCTGTGCTGACAGATTGGAGCCTGGAGCCTGCTTCATATTCTGTGTCCCCCTCTCTCTGCCCCCCCAAAATAAATGAACATTAAAAAAAATAAAGTAGCTACTGTAGCTATGCTCAAGGATATAAAGAGAAGCCCTTGCGTTGGGCTCTGTGCTGACAGCTAGCTCGGAGCCTGAAGCCTGCTTCAGATTCTGTGTCTCCCTCTCTCTCTGACCCTCCCCTGCTCACGCTGTCTCTCAGAAATAAATAAAACATTAAAAAAAAAAAAAAAGAAAGAAAGAAGGATATAAAGAGAAGCCACAGTAGAGAAATTTAAATTACTACTACTTTTTTTTTTTTAAAGGAAATTCTAGAACTGAAAATACAATCTCTAAAAACTTTATTGGAATTGGCTTATCAAAGCAGACTGGAGAGAAAGATGCAGTGAACTTGAAACTAGATCAATAGAAACAATCCAATTTGAAACACCAAAAGAAAAAATATTAGAGGGAAAAAAAAGATAAAAAGGACCAGAGCCTCAGAGACCTATGTGACCATTATCAAAAGGAGTAACGTGTGTAGCTGGGGTCCCAGAAGGACAGAAGACAGAAAGAATGGGCCAGCGCAAGTCTTTGAGAAAATCATGACCAAAGTTGAATTTGTCAAAGGAGAAATTTACAGACTAAAGGAGCCCAGGAAACCCTGTTGGGGTAAATACATACAGGGGTGCCTGGCTGGCTCAGTCAAAGAGCATCCAACTCTTGATCTCAGGGTCGTCAGTTGGGTATAGAGAATTACTTAAGGAAATTTAAAAAAAAATTCTGGTTAAATCCAACGCTTAAAAAAAAGATACATGTATATAAAATTGAGGTATCATAATCAAACTACTGCAAACAAAAATTTAAGAGAAAAATTTGAGGGCAGCCAGAAAAAAAACAGATTATATACTGAGGAGTGACCACTCAAATGACCACTAACTTCTGACCTGAAGCAAGGGAAACAAAAGACAGTCAAAAAACCCACCGAAAACAAACAAACAAACAAACAATAACTATCAACCCAGAATTCTATATCCAGTGGACATAACCTTCAAGAATGAAGGCAGGGGAGCCTGGGGGACTCAGTCCATTCAGCATCCGACTTCGGCTCAGGTCATGATCTCATTGTTCATGAGTTCAAGCCCTGCTTGGGATTCTCTCTCTCTCCCTTTCTCTCTGCCCCTCCCCTGCTCTCTCTCTAAAATAAATAAACTTAAAAAAAGAAAAAGAGAATAAAGGCAAAAGACACTTTTGAGATAAACTAAAATAAGGAGACATTACCATCAGCAGACCTTCGCTGTACAAAATCCTAAGGGAGGTTCTTCAAGCCAAAGGGAGGGGATACCAGAGGGAAACCCAGATCCTCAGGAAGGAATGTACCCGAAACGGTAAGTATGTGGGTAAATATAAAAGGCTATCTTTTTACTCTCCTAATTTCTTTAAAACATACTTGGCTTTTCAGGGGCACCTGGGTGGCTCAGTCGGTAAGCATCTGACTTCAGCTCAGGTCATACCCTGTAATCCGTGAATTCGAGCCCCGCATCGGGCTGTGTGCTGACAGCTCAGAGCCTGGAGCCTGCTTCAGATTCTGTCTCCCTCTCTCTCTGCCCCTCCCCTGCTCACAGTCTCTCGGTCTCTCTCTCAAAAGTAAACAAACAGTTAAAAATTTTTTTTAATAAAATAAAATATACTTGGCCTTTTAAAGCAAAAGTGACAGCAAAGTGTTGCAGAATCCACAGCATTCGTAGACAGTAGCAGTATTACAAGTAAAGCCTAAAGGTCGAGGATGATAAAAATCAAGCTGTAAGGTTGCAAGGCTGTTGCATTTTACGTGACCGTGAAGTTACTGTTGCGATCCTACAGCAGCCACTACAAAGTGAGGCAGGGGTCTGAGGCAGCACGAAGCCACCCCTGCTTAACAAGAGTGTGTGTCACGTTCCTTGTAGATTCTGGATATCAACCCTCCTACACTGTTGGTGGGAATGTAAACTGGTGCAGCCCCTCTGGAAAACAGTGTGGAGGTTCCTAAGGAAACTAACAATAGAACTCCCCTAGGACCCAGCAATAGCACTGCTAGGAATTTACCCAAGGGATACAGAAATGTTGATGCACAGGGGCACATGTACCCCAATGTTCATAGCGGCACTCTCAGCAATAGCTAAAACATGGAAAGAGCCTAAGTGTCCATCAACAGATGAATGGATCAAGAAGATGTGGTTTATCTATACCATGGAATACTACATGGCAATGAGAAACAATGAAATCTGGCCATGTGTAGCAACATGGATGGACCTTGAGGGTGTTATGCTGAGCGAAATAAGTCAGGCAGAGAAGGACAAATATCATATGTGTGCACGTATAGGAGGATTAGGAGGAACTTGACAGAGGAACAAGGGGGAGAAGAAGGGCGGAAATGGTGGGGGAAAGGGAGAGAGGCAAACCATGAGAGACTCTTGAATGCTGACAAAAACTGAGGACTGATGGATGTGGGGGGGAGGAGGGATGGGCATGGAGGAGGACACTTGTGGGGATGAGCACTGGGTGTTATGTGGAAACTAATTTGACAATAAACTATTTGTATAAAAAAAAAAATAAAAATAAAAATAAAAATCTTGAGTAGAAAAAAAAAAAAAAGAGTGTGTGTCACGTGAACGTATATGCAATTTGCCCAAAGTGCTGTGAACTTCCGCTTAAAATCTGTGCATGCCACTGTATGCAATTTATTATCTCATTTTTAAAGTGTTTCCATTTAAAAAAGTTTTTATTGGTGGGTATTATTCTGCTCAACAGCAGAATGTCAGTTTACAAAATACTGTTCTTTGGGGGCACCTGGGTGGCTTAGTCGGTTCCATGTCTGACTTCAGCTCAGGTGATGATCTCACAGTTCCTGCGTTCAAGCCCCGAGTCGGGCACGGAGCCCACTTCAGATCTTCTGCTCCCCCTTTGTCTGCCCCTCCCCTACTCGCACTCCTCAAAAATACACAAACATTTACAAAGAAATACTGTTCTTTGAACACGCTTACCCTAGGGTGGTAATTAGCTCATGTTTGTCTTTCTGCCTGGAATGTTCTCACCTCATACTCTTCCCCCTGGACTTAGCCTAAGTGCCACCCCCATTGGGAAGCCCTGTCTGACATTTACCCACCAACAGCCAAACTTATGCATCGGGTCATGTGCCCCCCTTGCACCCTGGACTTGCAGCTCTTTCTGCTGTAATTAAGTTGCACTTATCTGTGTGCTGTCCATTTCCTAGAAGGTCACTGGCTTGGTTTGGCTCACGGCTGAATCCTCTATACTCAACACAGTACTTGGTACCCAGGTACTGGGAGCCAACGGCGGAAATTAAGACTCCAAAGCCGGTCTTCTCCTTCCCGACGTACCGTTTTGCTCTTTCCAAGTCGTCGTTTGCTTGCTCCAGCTCCCTGATGTATTTCTGAAGCTGATCCTTAATCGCCTTGGTCTGGGCGAGGTCATCCTCTAAGGCTGAGATCTGCCGGTAGCCTTCCGAGTGCTGCGTTTCAAACTTGTCCTGAAGGTCAAAATCAACACGGAGCGTATGATTTAGGATGTCTGGGAAGCTGTGTTTATCTCCCTTCCCTGGCACTGCCTGAAAATACTGAGGGTCACTCCTGCCTCACGCACACTCCTGTTATAGTGGACGCTGTCATTCTTGGCGGGGGAGCATCCGTTCCCCCCCACACACACACCCCGTGGGCACAGCCCGTCAGTGCCCTGATTTCTGTAAGGGATTTAGCTCCCCCTTAGTATAGGATCTTTATCAGACCAGTCTTCTCTACTCTCTAAGGAGGCTCCAGACATCCTCGTGGCCACCCACCAGAGCCAAGGGTACAAGCCGAACCTCAGTAGAACCTTCTCTCCACAGACATGGACTCTGAACCAAGGGAGGGCAAATGGAGAGAACGGGGGCCACCAACAAAGCTCTTATGTACCAAGTGCTTCCTGCCTCCCAGCCCACTAGCACCTTGCACCTCACCCCCTCCCAAACCTGGTTCCTGCAGCTTCTGGGTAAGAAGCCCCAACAATCTTCAAAGCAATCATTTTGCTCAAGGCATCTACACAGCCACAGAAAACCACACGAACGTCTCCAAGCATCATCCACAGGGCAATACAAATCCACTTCACACGCTGTCCCCATATTACATATCAGGACCCACAATGGCTTTGGTTGCTGGTGCCTTGTAATAAGAGCAGAAAACCATGTACTTCGTTTGACAACTGTTCTGACTTTGTGATCCAGGACACTCCCCCTGTAGCATAGGGGGTTAGAAGGGATTTGGGGACCTTTGGGGGAAGAAAGGAAGAAAGAAGGAAGGTAGGGAGAGAGAAAGGGAGGTGAGGAAAGCAAGGAAGGAAACAAAAAAAACCCCACAACTTATTACTAACCACAAGTAGCTTACTGTGATTTGACCAAGGCTTTCCAAGGAAGGGGATAGTTGAACGACTTAATGACCTATTGCTGTCCAGCAACTAACATTCTGCAGCAACTAACATTCATTGTAGGCTCACTCTGGGCCAGCTTCTGGGCTCAGGACTGTGCTTATGTTGCCGCGACAAATGCCATTTCAGAGATGTGAATGGAGGCTACTTCCTTAGCCCAAAGTCAATTGGTAGCAAATGCCTGAGCCTACATCCAATCTGGGCCACGGGGTCTTGTGCCTTTCCTTTTTTTTTTTTTTTCTTTTTAATGTTTATTTATTTTTGAGAGAGAGAAAGACAGAGACAGAGCATGAGCGGGGGAGGGACAGAGAGAGAGGGAGACACAGAATCTGAAGCAGGCTCCGGGCTCTGAGCTGTCAGCACAGAGCCTGACATGGGGTCGAACGTACAAACCGTAAGATCACGACCTGAACCAAAGTCCGACACTTAGCCAACTGAGCCATCCAGGCAGCCCAGGGCGTGTGTTTTAAAACAACTGTGCTAGGGGCACCCGGGTAGGTCAGTCGGTTGAGCGTCCCACTTCAGCTCAGGCCATAATCTCGTGGTTCGTGGGCTCAAGCCCCGTGTCCAGCTCTGTGCTGACAGCTTGTAGCTTGGAGCCTGCTTTGGATTCTGTGTCTCCCTCTCTCTCTCTGCCCCTCCCCCACTCACACCCTCTCTCTCAAAATAATAAATAAATTAAGAACAAAAAACAAACAAAAAAGCCCTACGTTAAAGTGCCCTCAACCATTTCATTACAGGTCACATGGGTATTGCCCGCACATGCGCACACACACATTCTGCTCTGGCTCCTCTCTCAAATTATCTTCCTTCACCAAACACGCGTACTGCTTTCCCTTCATTTACACACAAAAGAAAACACTTCCCACAGGACAGGCCCAAAGTCACACCAGAAAGTTTGAAAAACAGTCAAGCTCTTCTTCACTCACTGGAGTCAACAAAGGCGTTGCTACCAACAGTCTGGGTGCCCTGGGAGAATGACATCGTGGTGCCTTGGCCAGAGAGGCGTGGCGGGAGCCCTGTGGAAGACGAACTCCCACAGAACAAGCAGATTATTTACAGGGTGAGGGCAGGGAGGGCATTCCACATCCTCACACTGTTGGGTCCCCTCTGATACTCTGTTTCCTGGCTGGTCCCCTCTGGTACTGCCACAGCGGAGGAAGCACCCCCGGTCAGTTGAGGAGGGAAAGACTAAGCCCCGATGCCTCACATCCTTTCTTTGGGTGCATCTCCAAAGAAAACAGGAAGGCATGGGATCCTAGGTCATTAACCTCGATTCAAACACAGGTTCAAGAAGATGCGGTTAGCGGGCTTCTCCACCAGCATTCAGATTCATATGGTGTCCTTTGAACTTGGCGGACACGAAAAGCTGTTGCCAAACACTGCGCTTTCATTTGGCGCTAATTATTATAAGCTGTCAGCTGATGGAGGCTTCAACAGATACTCTGTTTGATCCCTTCTAGGCCTTTTCATTCAACTTGTGATGAATAAGCCAGCTGTCAAGGAGTCTGACAGCCGAATACATTCCCCTTAGGTGACTGACAAATATTTGCTAGTGGCAGTTATTTATTTATTTATTTTTAATTAAATTTTTTTTTAAGTGATCTCTACACCCAGTGTGGGGTTACAACTCCAAGATCAAGAGTCACACGCTCAGGGTGCCTGGGTGGCGCAGTCGGTTAAGTATCCAACTCTTGATTTCGGCTCCGGTGGTAACCACACGGTTTTTGAGTTTAAGCCCCACATCAGGATTTGTGCTGACAGTGTGGAGCCTGCTTAGGACTCAAAAAAAAAAAAAACCAAAAAACCTAAAAAAAAAAAAAATTTAAGAGTTGCACGCTCTACCGACTGAGCCCTCCAGACGCCCCTAGGGAGATATGCTTTATTCCAAGGTATCTCGATTTCTTCTCCTGCTCTATGCTCCGCGCCTCCTATGCCTGTCATGTGGCTGTCATAACAAGGTCTTCTCCAGGTTCAAGGGCTCAGTCTTGAAGGTCTTGAAGCAATTACTTCATAATTGCTCAATGTTAGTCTGCCTCCGTGGAGAGCCTCGTTCCCTCTCCCAACTATCATTTACGCCGTTGGCTGATCTTCCTTCCACAGACCTTCCCATCCCTGGGGCCCCTTCATACTAATGAGCTATAATGCTCCTCAGTGTCCATGGAGGGGGTCAAATACTAATGCCTGCAGGGGTCAGGCTGTTATGAGTTGCGTGGGCCGAGTGTAGGGATAAAGCAAGGGACACTGGTCCCTCGGTGTCAGAGACAGAGGTGGGGGACGGTAGTGGGGACTGGGATGGACTGGTGAGCATTTAACCACTACATGGCTTTTCGCTGATGTGGCCTGGTATGCCAGGTCTGCTGACTCTCAGAGGAAGTCAGAAATCCAGACTTTTGGGGGTGCCTGGGTGGCTTAGTCGGTTAAGCGTCCGACTTTCGCTTAGGTCATGATCTCGCGGTTCGTGGGTTCGAGCCCCGCGTCGGGCTCTGGTGCTGACTGCCAGCTCGGAGCCTGGAGCCTGTTTCAGTCTGTGACTCCCACTCTCTCTGACCCTCCCCTGCTCACGCTGTCTCTCTCTCTCTCCTAGAAATAAATAAAACATTAAAAAAAAATAAAAAAAAAAAGAAATCCAGACTTTTGTAGGAAGTCTGACAACTTTGAATACTGATGTCAAATATTTAAAGAACACGAAAGACATAAGTTTTACTATCATATAAACAAAACCTCAACTCTACGTAACAGTAGCATGCTGAACTATTCGTGGGGAAGTAAACAGACATCTGCAAGGCACTTTGAAATGTGTCAGAAAAGTAGACGGATGGATGGATAGGTAATAAAAATCACGTAGAGCAAAGGTTATTGGTAGAGCCCAGGTGGCAGATATACAGGTGCTCACTGGAATACTCTTTCAACCAGGCTGTGTGCTTGGAAGCTTTCATAGTATGTTGAATAAAAAACCATAGAAGGCTACGCAAAACACACGCGTGTGCCAGACTGACGTGTAGCTGGCCAGCTCGGGTCTGCGGTCTGCAATGTAAAAGCGTGCACTCCGCTGCTCGGCTTCTGAGAACTTTAGGGTCTTTCCTCTGCCCCTCCCCACCCTTCAACTCCCAATCCATCTGGTGGCCCCACTTTTCCCCAGGCACTTAAAGCCAGGATTCCCAGGTCTGCCTGACATCCATTCTTGTCTGTGTCTGTGGAAGGTCCCAATTCACTCTTCATTAACCCCTCCGCCCCAATCCGCGCGGACACACACACACACACACACACACACACACACCCTCTCTCACCTTCAAACCCAGCTCAGATCCCTCCCAGCTCCTCTGTGAAGCCGTCTCCATCACATACCGACCTCTCCCTCTGAAGGCTCCCTCAGTAAGTACTACGTAACCAAGAATCTTTACCCTAAGTGCTTTATGGGGTTAGGTTTGTCTTCCCCACAAAGCTTCCAGAAGGCTGGGAGCACATCTCCTTCCACTATCCACCACACCTCCCCTAGCAGCTCATCAAAATTTACATGGGGACCTTTATTTAAAAAAAAGGAAAAAGAAAAAAAGACACAGACATGCCTGTGTCCCCAGCCAGAGATGGACGGAGACTGGATATTTAGGAAACTTGCCGGTGACCCTGCCTGGCAGCGAGGGCTGAGGGCCGCAGTCTCCAGGGCACGGCGTTAGCAATGATCCGCTAAGCCCTATAGAATGTCCAAAAGGTAGTCTTTGCCCTTTAAAGCAGTGGTTTTCCAGATACGAAGCAACGTCTGAAGATATTTTTGGTCGTCATAACCTGGGGGAGAAGAAGCCACTGGCATCCACTGGGTGGAGACCAGGGATACTGTTAAACATCCTACAATGTGGGGCGCTGGGGTGGCTCCGTTGGTGAAGCATCCGACTCCCGACTTTGGTGCAGGCCCTGATCTCATGGTCATGGGAAGGAGCCCCATGTCAGGCTCTGTGCTGGCAGTGCGAGGCCTGCTTAGAATTCTCTCTCTTCCTCTCTCTCTCTGCCCTCTCCCTGTTCTCTCAAAATAAATAAACTTAAGAGGAAAAAAAACAAAACAAAACCATGGAGTGCCTGGGTGGCCCAGTCAGTTAAGCATCTGATGTCAGCTCAGGTTATGATCTTGCAGTTCACGGGTTCGAGACTCACATCCGGCTCTGTGCTGATGCTCAGAGCCTAGAGGCTGCTTTGGATTCTGTGTCTCTCTTTCTGCCCCTCTCCTGCTCCTGCTCACACTCTGTCTCTCTCTCTCTCAAAAATAACTAAAACATTAAAAAAAAATTTTTTTTTAAAAACAAACAGAAACATCCTACAATGTAAAACTCAGCCCCCAAAACTGCAAATTACCTGTGTCCAGGCTGGGGAACCTGCTCTAAGCTGGCACTGTCCAACAGAACTTTCCGTAATATTGGAAACATTCTACATCGCTCTGTCCAGTAATGGTACCCACTAGACATGCGGCTGTTGAACAGCTGAAACGTAGCTGGCATAACTGAGAAATTAAATTTTTATTTATTTAAAAAAAATTTTTTTAATGTTGTATCCATTTCTCAGAGAGAGAGACAGCATGAGCAGGGGAGGGTCAGACAGGGAGGGAGACACAGAATCCAAAGCAGGATCCAGGCTCCAAGCTAGTGGTCATCACAGAGCCTGACAGGGGGCTGGAATCCGCGAACTGTGAGATCACGACCTGAGCCGAAGTCGGATGCTTAACCGACGGAGCCACCCAGGCGCCCCAAGGACTTAGATTTTTATTTAATTTACTTTGACTTAAACGTCAACAGCCGGCTGGGGGCTACCAAACCTCTGAACCTTATAGAACGTCATGACCAGCAAATCTAGTGACACTCCACACTCTAAAAACGCCGTCTTTCGCACACCTTGTGGGACTGTGGCAGACACCCAAGAACGGGCCGCGGGGACACATGTGTCACTTGCTTCCACAGAGCTCCTCCCACCGGGGGCAAACGAGGGTTCAACCGCCACGTGCTCCCAGCAGGCCCAGGGGCGGGAGCGAGCCCCTCGCGCTGCGGGGCTGCCTGGTCCAGCACCCGCGCCACCCCGGAAGCCTGTCCACACCTGCTGCCTATCGTCTCTCACCTTGATGGTTTCCAGCTCCAGGCGAAGGCGATTGTTCTCTGACAGGAGGTCCCTGTTCCTGGTTTCAATCTGTTGCAGCTGCGTCTCCAACTCGGCTTCGTACTCCCGGCTTCCCTCCTGGAATTCGCGGAGCTCCGCCTGCGTGTTCTCGGCCCTGCAGAATTCCCGGACGCGTCAGGGGGGCATTTGCTGAGCGCGTACGGCTGCTCAGTGCTGGGCATCGATTACCTCTTTATTCCACTACCTTCTGAGGTGGAAACGATCACTGACCTCATTTTACAGGTAAAATGAGGCTGAGATCAGACGAGTGACTTGCCTCAAGGTCGCATGAGTCAGAAGCCGACCTCGGGACTGGACCCAGGTGTGCCCAGCTCCAAAGCCGATTCCCTCTTCACTCACTCATTCAACATATATTTTCTTTTAACTCAACATGTAGTAGATATTCGTGGGGCTGCATATCCTCTGCAGCTTTACTTTTAAGTGGAAACTGGACATAAGTGCTTACTTATCCCACTTCAAACCCCCAATTCCAGCTCTCTGATCCTTAAAGGTCAAGCAACACTTTTTTTAAAATGCTAAGCCTGAATTATCTTTAAGCCAAATTAACAGTAAGGAAATTTGTAGTGCCTGGTGGCTCACTCAGTTAAATGTCCAAACTGGGCTCAGGTCATATCTCACAGCCCATGGTATGAGCCCTGTGTCAGGCTCTGTGCTGACGGCTCAGAGTCTGGAGCCTGCTTTGGATTCTGTGTCTCTCTCTCTCTTTCAAATATAAATAAACATTGTAAAAAATGTTAAAAAGAATTAGAAAATTAGAGGGACTGGAATAAGACCTCCACGTGAAGAGTGTAAGAGCCCCTGAGAAATAAACCAGATGCAATGTTGAACACACACTCTCCTCCCAAATACGGACATGGAACCATTTCTTTCAAATTTAAAAACTGCAACAACACAATTTGTTAGACACAGGGAGAAGTTCTTTCCTCACACACGGGGCTGACCAGCTAAGGCGTCCAGAACCGATGGAGCCCCACGGGAATATCAGCTGGAAAGGATCAGAAGCAGTTTGCTTCGGACCGTAGGGTTTGGTGCTCACATCCCAGGCCTGCCCCTTACTGGCTGTGTGGCCTTGGTAGACAAGTTACTTGCCTTCCCTGAGGCTCAGTTTCCTCATCTGTAAAATGGGGGGATAAGTGATTCCTCACGGGGTCGTCTGGAGATTCAATGGAGAGAAATGTGTGTCAAGTCTTTCATCGCCTTTGTCGCCTAAGAGGCCCCCAAATCGATGGCTGCTGCCACAGTGATGGGGAGAAAAAGCAATGTGGACTTAGGAAGACTGACCTCTGCTTGTAGGTCATGGCCAGATCTTTCCAGTAGTTTGTTTCTTCCTCCTCAGAGCTGAACGTCTTTCCCGAGTCCTCCATTGTGGAAACAGGGGATGGGATCACTCTTCTCGGGCCATGGTGTCTGCAAGAGAAAAGCTTGAAAATTACTCCCATATCTAGTTCAACCTGCAGATCTTTATAATTCTTTTTAACGTGTATTTATTTTTGAGAGAAGAAGAGAGCGAGTGTAGGGGAGGCAGGGGGCACACAGAATCCAAAGCAGGCTCCAGGTTCTGAGCCATCAGCACAGAGCCTGACCCGGGGCTCGAACTCGCTAGCCATGAGATCATGGCCTGAGCTGAAGCCAGAGGCTTACCCAATATCTGATCTTTAATGGGGAGAAAAAAAAAACTCCTGAATTTTATGTTGGGTTAAATGATAAAACATTGCCAAAACTTGACACCAAAGCCAGACAAAATCCAGCCCACCCACAGAAAACATTCCACAAATAGATAAAACTAACAAGATTTTATTTCTTTCATTCAAGGAGGGGAAAAGGATTAAAAAAAAAACAAAAAACAAAAAAAAGGAGGTGAGGCCATCTCCCGGGGATCTAGTTTAGACACCTGGTACCACCACCATCCCCACCACCAGAGATAAGGAAGAAGACAAGGAAAGCCTTTGAAGACGAGGGTAAGGAGCCCAGTTTGGGATGTTTCTGGTTTCAGAAGCCTGTGACACATCTAGAAGCAACAGTCCATGTGAGACTCCGGGGTGAACTCTGGTCTGATACAAATGTCAGAGTTCTGAGCCTGCGGCCGCTTCTTTATCTTCTGCCGGAACTGCCAGAGGATCCAGGGAGGCTTGACTGGTAGGCGAAGAAAGAAACAGTAATCGAAGGAGACAGAGGAGAAACAAAGAGGCAAGAACCAGCGAGCCGTCCGGGGAGCAGATCGTGTCAAGGGGAAAGGAAGGAATGTTCCCCAGTATCCACGATGCAACAGGGAAGCTCAGATAAGGACTGGAAAATATCCGGGAGACGTCGCAAAAGAAATGTCGGTCAGCGGTGACGTGGGCAGGGTGGTTTCCACACAGCGGGGGAGGGAGGGACAATAAAGCGGGTGAAGGTACTAGGGAGTGAAGAGGAGGAAGTGGAGGGGATTTTGGAGAAGTGGGTGTGAGAAGACAACGGCAGGGCCCGGGGCGGACATGGGGCCTCGGCTCTGAGGACGTGGAGGTACCCAGGAGACTAGGGAACGGATCTTCCTCAACAGCCGTCAGTTCACAGACCCCCACAGATAGAGCCTCTCCGTGTAACAGCCTATTCTCTGATCTAAGGCTCTGAACTTGTCAAAAGCTCATCAGGAATCCAAATGAGAGGTCTCCAATTTGTCCCTTTCTGTCCTCAAGGGAGCTCACGGCCTGCTGTGTGTCCTTAAGGGACCAAAGAGTGAATGCAACCCCTCTCTCTGCAAGACACAGCAAGCTGTATTTTTGAGGACAAATAAGAATCATTCAGCTAAACATGTTAGTGTTGACATAAACAAAATCACCCGCTTCTAGATTACTGATAAAAAAAATGAAACAATTATATTCGAGCACAGCACTTACTGATAAGTAGGCTTGTTAGTACCAATATTCACATCTGCTCGCTAATTTCTGTCCCTTCCCTAATCCAGGGACGACTTGCCATGTTCCCCAACCCCTTCTGGGGAACAGAGTTTCTCTGAAAGCTTGATGGAAGCATAGACACTGGATAGAACAGAAAGCTGTTCATCCATTGGGTTTTTTGTTTGGTTTTTTTTTCAGTCCAGTATTTTTTCTTCCATCTTTCTGGACAAACACCCTTATCTTGGGGAAACCAACCCTACACCCATTCTAGAGTGATTCAGATGTACTAGACCCAACATCAGTATCAGCATCTGGGTGGAACCATGTGATGGGATGAAAGCCTCCAGCATTGGCAGCTGGCTCGAGGTGGGCCTAATCTATGTTGAGCCAAAGAGGGGGGTGGGGGCGCTAACCCAGGCAGGGACAATCAGTGTCCAGGTCTAGGGCTTTTTGCAGAGCCATCAACAAAAACACTCTTTGGAAGTGTTAACTAACCTTACTGTGACAGTCAGCTCTAACAGGAGCGCCCAGGTGACTCAGTTGGTTAAGCATCCGACTCTTGGTTGTGGCTCAGGTCATGATCTCACGGTTGGTGGCTTTGAGCCCTGCATCGAGCTTCACACTAAGAGTACAGCACCTGCCTGGGATTCTCTCTCCCTCTTTCTCTCTCTCTCCAAATAAATAAACTTAAAACAAAACCATCATGCTATGTTGCTATATGCCTTGAACTTATACAATGTTAGATGTCAATTATTATCTCTGTAAAGCTGGGAGAAAAAAAAGAAACTCTTTCCACTAGGGTGAGGTGGAAGGAAGGAAGTCTGGGGTTGTCCCTGCTCATTCCTCCATCACAACCAAGTAGGCCAGAGAACGAAGCCAAAACAGAGGAAAGCAAAGCCAAGAGGTGGAGACACTGTGTCCTGATGATATCATTTGAACACCTGGATCCAGTCATGCCTGATTTAAGGTTAGGACAGATAACCAACTCCCTTTCTTAAATATATCAGTTAGGGTCGGACTGCTGCCACAAGAATCCTAATCAAATAGTGAAAGGGGTGCCTGGGTGGCTCAGTCAAGTGTCTTGACTTCGGCTCAGGTCATGATCTCGCGGTTCATGGGTTCGAGCCCTGCGTTGGGTCGTGCTCTGTGCTGACAGCCAGCTGAGAGCCTGGAGACTGTTTCAGATTCTGTATCTCCCTCTCTCTCTGACCCTCCCATGCTCACGCTGTCTCTCTAGCTCAGAAATTAAAAAAAAAAAAGTAGTGAAAGATCTCATTTGCTGAAAGTAAAAATAGAGCACCCAGAGGGTAAATAACAGAAATTAACATGGCCATGGGTAAGGGTAAACTTAGGTCTGGTAGGTACTCCCTGCTGGAGCCTTAAGCTCTAATAAGCCCAGATCTCATTTATTTTTTATTTTTTTTTTTAAATATTTTTATTTTTTTTTATTTCTAGGATAGAGAGAGACAGTGTGAACAGGGGAGGGTCAGAGAGAGAGGGAGACACAGACTCTGAAACAGGCTCCAGGCTCTGAGCTGGCAGTCAGCACAGAGCCCGACGCGGGGCTAGAACCCACTAACCGCGAGATCATGACCTAAGCGAAAGTCGGACGCTTAACCGACTAAGCCACCCAGGCGCCCCTGCCCAGATCTCATTTAATACCAAGTCACCAAAGGAGTGCCCACAGTGTCAAGATCCCATGCGACTGAGTAGTGTATGGCCACGGATTATCTTAGTGATGACAGTCTCAAATAATGGCAAGGGAGTCTGTGTAATAGGGCAAGAAAGTGAGGAACAAGAAACAATGGATGTTTTCTTTTGCTCTTTTATAGACTTTTCCTGCTCTTTGGAAAAATATCATGTCCAATATTCAATGTACCTAGTCCTTGCCTACTTCTCTAAACATTCTCTACCCCAGACCTCCATCATTAGCTTATGTTCAAGTCACATTGCCTTCTGTTCCTTGAACACACCAAACTTGCTCCCACCTCAGGGTTGTTCTCTGCCTGGAATGCTTCTCCTTCAGATCTATGCCCAGGTGTCCTTCTCATTCAGATCTCAGCTGAAATGACTTCCCCAAAGAGACCTTATTTTAATTTAATATCCCACCTCCTACCCCCTCCAGCCTTTATCTATGGTATTAATCTCTGCTTTATTTAACCATTTTGAGTTTTGTTTTTGTTCATCTTCCCCCACTAGAATGTCAGTGGTTGAGCACAGGGGCCTTCTCTGTCTTGCTTTTTTATCCCAATGCCTAGAACAGTGCTTGGCATGCACGAGGCACTCAATAAATGCTTGTGGAATGATACTGGCAGGAAGGGGATATCAGGTGAAGGAAAGGCAGGAGGCCAGAAAGCTCTGACAATCAGTTTATAGCTGACATCTGTAAATCCCTGAGATGCTTGTCAGGATGGGGAAAGCCCCTCTCTCCCTCAGCACCTGAGTGGCATCTCATTCGTGGGAAGGGGCTGGAGGAGAAGATACCATGTCAGAAACTACCCTGTCCCCAGGTTAAGTGAGGATTATCTCATCCAGTTCCTGGAGTTTAATAACCTTCATCCTGCATTCTTATGACAGAGGTGTTTCAGAGAAAAAAGCTTCCTAAAAACACTTACCTTGGCCAGTGAAGACTAAACCTGAATCAGGAAAGAAAGGACTTCGAGATGTTTTAAGAGGCACTTCCACTGTGAGAGAAGCTCTAATTACAACCGTGCTGATGGGAAAGCTCTGGTTTTGTTGTGTTTAATTTGTTTAATGTTTTATTTCTTTTTGAGAGAGACAGACAGACAGAACATGAGCAGGGGAGGGCTGAGAGAGAGGGAGACACAGAATCTGAAACAGGCTCCAAGCTCCGAGCTGTCAGCACAGAGCCCGAGACGCAGGGCTCAAACCTATGAAATGTAAGATCATGACCTGAACCGAAATCGGCCACTCAACCAACTGAGCCACCCAGGGCACCCCTGGTTTTGGACTTCAGGGTGGGGGCAGCTAAGCAGAGACCTGAGCTTCTGTCAGAGTCTGCACAATCTGTAACTAATTCAACTCAAGGACCAAAACCACAGGCCGGGCATTTGAACCAGAAACGCCTGCACTGAAATAAGAATCCTTAGGGAAGAGGAAAAATATGTTCTAGACGAAGAACGAACAGCTGAACTTCACTTTGCTATGCAATAGCAATCTTAAAATGTATGCCTTTTGAAACGTCTCACAGCTCTAATGTGCATTATTCCTTGCCACAGGAAGCAGGTAAGAGGACTTGGAAAGGTTTCCTTCTCCCAGCATGATTTCCTGAACTGACACCAGCTTCTATGAGCCATGTGCTGGGCGTCTAGTAAGTTATCTTCAACATCACCCTCTTTAAGCCATTTGACTGCAAGAATAAGTAAGACAGTCACTTGGGTTCTTAGAAGCAAGAGGTAGAGCAGGGACACGGCACACCTTGGCCATCTCTGTAGGTGCGAACGAAAGGCAGAGGCACCCCAAACCCAAGTGCAAGTTCTCTCAGGTTTGAATCCAGGTTCCAGATCTCCTTGGAGTTGCAAAGAGACTAATCAGAGGTCAGAGTCACCTGTTTCATCTGGCCCACACAGTCTTTTAAAAGGTACAACTCTGCAGCCACTACCCTAAAAAACGAAGAGGTGCTGCCTGCCTTTCTTTTGCGGGCATTCTGCCTCCCAGCCTGTGCTTCCAATACACCATCAGGCCACCGTGTCCCAGCAGCTCTGGGGACAAACCTAACGGGCACCTCAAAAATACATGCTACAGCATCCAAGGAGGAAAAAGCTAGGGGGCAAGAAGCCCAGAAAGCATATATTCCCTACTTGGCATCACTTAGATCTACTCCTCCTACAAAAAGGTGTTTCCGCAAGCTTTAAAAAAAGTTTTCCATGATAAGACTTAAAAGAAAAGACTGCAAACACATTTGAGACACAGACACCTTTGGTTTCAAAGCCCTGGAAAACACAAAGCACTCTTCCTTGGCTCCCCTCTCAGTGAAGAAAGCCAGCACAGCTGGTCAGGGGCAAAACACATGTCTAAACTATCAAGAATTAGCTCACTGTCCTTCTCCACCCCGACCTCAATCCTTCCCAACCCAAACACACGGAAGAGCCGAAGGGGAAGGGAGGGAGGCAGAGACGCTGCCAAGCGTCAGCTCGGGCTCCTGCTGATTCTAGGGGGTGACGCGGGCTCTGCGTTTTCCAGAAGTGGCATCACTTAGGCAACACCAGTCAAGAGTCGGCAAGTCTGGCTTCTGTCTCTGCGCCTTCAAAGTCTGTAATGATATTCCGACGAAAAGACTTAGGCGTGCAAGGACATATATGCGAGGGTGCGTGCCATCACTCACTGACATGGAAAACTGGAGACGCTTAACCATCAACAGGGGTCTGGCTGGAAAATTACATGGTTTTAAGAACCCTACAAACTAATACGGAAGAAAGTTCTTGCTATGTGAAGAAAGGGTGCCAATTCTGTTTGTAAATGTATCCCGCTCTCTCTGCATACATGAAGAGCAAAGGGTCGCAAGCGAGTACCAGATGCGGGCAAAGTAGGCACGGAGATCAGAGCTCATGCCTGACATGCTAACAGTAAGCATATATTGCCTTTGAACAAAAAATAGAAGGGCTACTGTTCCAGGATAATTTTATTCTACGGACTCAAGATGCCTGATGGGGCTTCTCTCTCCATCCCTTCTCAAACGTTTCCAAACACCTACTAAGTGCCAGGTGCTGCTGGGACAGGCAGAGACAAAGCACCCACGTCAGTACCAGGTGCTAACACAGCACTAGCTGCCGCCACAAACCTTCCGTAGGCAGGCCCACTCACGTTAGGAAATTATCTGCTAAGGAAAAGAAGTGTAATCTCTCCAGGCTCCCACATTCTAACGCAAAAGAACACACTCTGGAAACAAAAATAACAGCCTAAGAGACTAAGCCAAGTTAAGAAAGTAATATCTGAAATGAGAGGATAAAATACGCCACTCAGAGGCCTCTGAGACTTCAGGGATCTAATCCTTGCCTAAGACACAAGATTTACGTTTCAATCCTGATTGAATACCAGGGTGGTGGTGGGGTCAGATAAGTGGCTCTGGGAGTCGCTGCGATCCAATTGCTCTTCAAAGGACCCTACCTGTGTCCTAAAATGCCATCCTGTCCAAGAATACAGAAGCAAAACTAGCATAGAAAATGACAAACCCCTGCCCGGGGCACACTGTAAAAGGCCATTTCTTTAGAAAGGAAGTTAAAAGGGGCCTCGAGGCTAAAAGTAGAAAGAGGCACGACCTGGTACAAACGCTGGACAAGGAGATCAGAGAAGCTCAGACCCACAGGAAGCAGAGAACCAGAGAGGACTGGAGAAGATAAGGCGGCTTCCCCAGGTGATGGCGGGATTTCCCATGACCTCGGAGAGGCAGGTAAGCCCCACGACTGCATTCAAACTGCAGAATAAGCGTTTTCGTCCTTCATCCAATCCTTCCCCAAAGTGCTGTCAGGGGAAATCTGAACCTTCCCGCAGCAGAGATCTGAGAAACGCAGAGGGAAAGAGGCTGTTCCAAACACGCTCCCGAAGGCAGGGAGATGCCAAGGGGGGGGCGGGGGGGAGGTTTTTGGAAAGAGGCCTGCAGTGAGGGTGGAAGTAACACCGGGCAGTGGACGAGAAAGGGGGGTGGGGGGCGGAAGGGACGAGAAAGAGGGAGAGTTTGGGGCAGCAGGAAGAAAGGAGCTGGGGGGGGCGGCTGAGAAAAGACCGACAAAAGAGAAGAGAAACTAGGAGAGTCAAAGAGGGCGGCCTATGGTGGGGGTGGGAGGAAGGCTGGAAGGCAGAGGAGCCGGGCAACGGGGACCGGGGACCGGGGACGAGGAGGGCAGCAGGTCGGAGCCAGGCCAGCGCTAGAAGAGAAAGAAAGTTGGCAAAGGCGAGGGGCTGGGCGCCGAGGACACAAAGGTGGGAAGGCACAAAGTTAGCCAGGGAGGCTCCCGAGAGCGGGACTTTTGAGCCCAGCGCCCGGGACCCGCGGAGTGAGGGCGGCCGGGAAGCGACGCGCCAGCGAGGGGCGCAGCAGGTTCCCTGCAAGGCGGCTCCCGGGAGTCCCGAGAGCGCGGCGGGGCGCCAGGGCAGCCTGAAGAGTTTCCCCGGCGGTGGCGGCGGTCCCGGGGCGGGCGGCCCCCACCCCAGGCCACCGCAGCCCCGAACTTACCCGGGCTTGTCCGCGAGGACGGGCGGCGGCGGCGGCAGCAGACTGCGCTGCCCGGGCCTCCGGCCACCGCCCCCACCCCCGCGCCCGCGGCGGGCGCCGTCCATTGGCTGCCTCGCCACGGGACCGCGTCCGCCTCGGCCAATCAGCGCCTAGCAGCGCGGTTTGGAAACTTTTTTCCCAGGCTCGGGCGCGGCGTGGCCACGCGGCTGCCCTGGGCCGGCCCGGGCCTGGGAGGCTCCCGCTGCTGGGCAGGACCTGGCCCGCCTTGGGGTGTGCAGGCGGGTCCCTGGACATCCGGCGACGGGCTTGGGCTTGAGGGCCGCGCTCTTCAAGCAAACACGACTCTCTCCTCTAAACACTGATCGCATTTTCCCCAACTGGAGGGAAGAACAAAGATGCAGGTCCGCTTGGGCTAGGCAACGCTCCATGTCCTTTACACCCAAAATAAAAATGTCAACATCATTATCTTCTTCGAAGACAGCCGACTTTGTGTAGGTTTGGTTTCCAGCCTGGCTTTGAATTCTGGCTCTATTCCTACTAGCGAGCTGTTTGTTCTTGGGCAAGTGACTTAGACTCGCTTTGACTTAAGTTTCCTCATCTCAAAAATGGGGGTTCTTAATATAACTCTACCTTCAGGTTAGGCGGAGACAAAATGAGGTAGCTTGGAGTCTGTAAAACGTTTAGGACAATACCTAGTACAGAGTTAAATATCGTCTATGGAATTGTTAAGCGATCATGATTTGCTTATTATGTGTGTCAGGCACAATGCTAACTTCTTGACATGGGTTTTCTTATTTAATTCTCACAGCAATCCTAATTGTTCACCAACAAATATTTATTGAGCAATCAGGCTTAGGACACAGTAAATGTAAGACAAGATGCCAGTCCTCAAAAGGCTATGGTAATAAATTAGAAAGCAAGAGAGCAAACCAGGAAACGGTAAACTAATTTCAGATGCTAGCAAGTGCTAAGAATTAAAGCAAGGTCACTTGATAGAAAAGGGCTGAGAGAGGTCACTTCACATAGGGAAGGCTGCTTTATGGAGGTGACAATGGAGCTGAGACCCAGATGACGAGGACCACAGAAAAGCACTTTTATTGTCCTCGTTTTAAAGGTGAGAAAATAAGCATGCAGGAAAATCCATGGATTGCCCAACCTGTCCCAATTAGCAATAACAAATCAGGCCTCAAACCTGGGTCTGTTTGACTCCTACACCTAAGTTCTTCAGCACTACCCTAGAGACAAGGAGATTTTTAGCTATTTTGCGGCCTCCAGCCACACTCCTCTGGAATCCTTCCCACCTCCCTGCCTTGGGTAAAACTGACCTTTCTCTAATTCGACTTTGTTCTGACTTCTTGCTAGTTCCCATAGCTCAGACATCCAAAAGGGAACCTCACTACCTATATCAACAGCGCTAAGGAAAGTACCAAAATGTCTTTCACGAAACTTCCATCCTGGTCACAAACACTAATAAGTCATTTGCAGCCTCTTGATACTTTTCCTCTGATGCTTTCTTTCACTCTCAGAATTTTATATGCCTCTCCCCATTCCCTGAGGTTTCTGGTCAGACAGCAATCATCTCAGTTTACAGATAAACTGAAGCACAAATTGATGAGTTTGGCCTGCCTAAATGTCATTGATCAAGTCACTTAGTTTCCAATTTCCTTCACTTTCCATAAAGACTAAAGGAGGACAGTGAAATGATCATGAAATTCATCCTCAGGAATACTTTAGGGAAATGGACTGGTTATTGGGTAAAGCCTTTAAAATGAAAGGAAAATTTTTGCGCACTTTAAAACCTTTTCCTCCCTTTATTCAATTTGTTTTCCTTGTAGCTTTTACATATTAAGAATTACCACTAGAATAATTAGAATTAGCAGAGAGTTGTGCCGGGAGCCGCACCGGCCTCTCTGGATAGCAGTCACAGCAAGGAAATGGCAATGTTTACACAGCTTCTGCCATGAGAAATAAAGACTAGTATCTCCTTCTGCTACTACTGGCTCATGCTGGAAATGAGCCTGCTGGTATTGACCAGGCCTCACAGTATTCCATATCAGACCCATATTCTGAATATAGACACCTCATAAGGAAAAGCATATTCCTGCCTTTACAAAAGAGACTTTAGATGAAAGCTCTATGGGTGATTGTCAAAAGGCTCTTCCTATGGGCCTTGCAGATCCAAGACTTAAGGGGTTAAGAACACAAGAGTTACAACTGAGCCTGGCCCTGAGACAAAGAGCCTATTTCAGGGCAGAACATAAGTTACTACATATCTTTGCTAATTGGTGAAGCATAGCAGTCCCTTCCTCAAGGCCTACATTCCACAAACACCCTCCCTTACACTGGCAACTGGGATGAGGATAGATAAGAGTAGCTAAAACATAAACCCAGGTGCAAAGACTGACAATTTAGGGCCCCCATGTTAGTTTCCACAAATAAACCAATTCAGAAACATTTATCTTCTTGAGGGCCAGACAGAATAACTCCTAGCTTATCTATATACAATTTAACTTGTATGTTATGTTGTTTTTCACTATGAACATTCTGTTAATTGATATCACAAAAGGCCTCCCATTGTAAGAAATTCCTTTCTCTGCCTTCATGTTGTTGCTGAACCTTTAAATAAAGACACCAAGGGGCGCCTGGGTGGCTTAGTCGGTTAAGCGTCCGGCTTTCGCTTAGGTCATGATCTCGCGGTTTGTGGGCTCGAGCCCCGCGTCGGGCTCTGTGCTGACTGCCAGCTCAGAGCCTGGAGCCTATTTCAGGGTCTGTATCTCCCTCTCTCTCTGACCTTCCCCTGCTCATGTTGTCTCTCTCTCTCTCTCCTAGAAATAAATAAAAATATTAAATAAATAAATAAAGACACCAAAACCGACAGGACAGAGATGCCTGCCTGGTGATCAGAAAGAATCTCAGGGCTCTCTCATTCTCTTTCGCCGACACCGTCCATCCTTCAGGGACCTCTGGACCTGTCGGAGCCGGCGCCGCCTCCGACAGAGTTGGTTCTCTTGCTTGAGTCCTTCTTCTTTTTTTTTTTTTAATTTTTTTTAATGTTTTATTTATTTCTAGGAGAGAGAGAGAGCGTGAGCAGGGGTGGGTCAGAGAGAGAGGGAGTGACAGACTGAAACAGGCTCCAGGCTCTGAGCTGGCAGTCAGCACAGAGCCCGACGCGGGGCTCGAACCCACGAACCGCGAGATCATGACCTAAGTGAAAGTCGGAGGCTTAACCGACTAAGCCACCCAGGCGCCCCTTGCTTGAGTCCTTCTATCATAATTTATTATTGCAAAACACTAAAGTGAACATAGGCAGAAGATGCTGGGGGAGAAACTCCCACAGTGGCCGCTAGGTTAATTTAGGAGGTGAACTAAATGTAGAGTAGCCACTTAAATAGCTCCAAAATAAAACTTCATCGTGGTTCCATAAATGTGAAGATTATAATTTGGACAGGGAAAAACGGAAAGTTACTCTTAATCTCTGTTAAAAGAAACAGGGGTCAGATGAACAGGGACTCTATTTAAGAAAATATATCTTAAGAAAAATGTGAAAGCACTCTTTCACGAGTATCAATTGCATTTCACTTCATAATTGCTTCCAAGAGCTGGTGTACTCTGCTTAGGCTGTTTTTCTACAGAAAACACTAAAACTGCATCTCATTAAAAATTATTTGTAATTCACGCTTTTCATTAACTCTCCATAACCGATTGATTCCGTTTTCCTTACCACATTTAACTGGTTGAGATCAGGCACAGTTCTGGGCTTGAAAGAAGGCCAAGTCAAACAAAATGTGTCTCCTTCTGTATTGTTTTGTGACTAAAAATCTTCTTTTTAAGGCAATTAAAATCCACACTTACTTTGTTTCCTTTTTATATTTTTAGTTACTTTGGTCTGTGTTTAGAGATACTCAACTAGAATAAAAAGAAAAACTCTAAAGAGAAGCATGTTTGTTTGATACTTTGATGGGGGGGAAGGTGGAACACACTAGACACAGGGCTGTTTTTCATCTGTCCTAATTCCCACTTGGAAAATAATACCCACACACACACAGTGAAGATTTGCTCAGCAGTAATAAATACCTAAGCAGACGGATGATGTGTGTGCTTGTCATCTGCCTTCTGGAAAATCAAAGGCAAGCACAAAGGGTGCTTCAGCTACGTGTCTGATCTTGCCCTCCACAATGGGAGTCTACAGGGACGTCTTCAGGGATGTATCGGCTTCCCTTGAAATTTCCCCCACTCAACGCGAATTGCCTAATGAAATTGCTTCACCCGCATCCTGGAGGGTGGGGGTGGGGAGGGGAATCTCGTAGGGCAGCTTCTACGTATTCTTGGGGAAAATGAATGTTTCTCCGCAAACTTCAGAAGTAAACTTTCACGTCGAACTCAGCTAGCACATCTTAAATATGTCTAGATTTAGACAGGCGCTTTGTTTTTCTCATTGGCAACAGGAAGTACCGAGCAGTTGGCAGTTTCAGAAATGACCGTGGCGCTGAGCTTTAAAAAACAACTACTTCGGGTAAAAGTAAAGACTGTGAAGCAACCCCACCCCCCCACCCCGTGGCGCATCCATCCACCTAAAACCCAAGCTGTCACTGGCTTCACAGGGCTTTCCCCTAATTGTCCCTGGGAAAGTTTACGTGCGTTGATGTGGCACCTGGGTGGCTCAGTCAGCTGGGCGACCGACTTTGGCTCAGGCCATGATCTCATGGTTTGTAGGTTCGAGCCCCGCATCGGGCTCTGTGCTGAAGGCTAGCTCAGAGCCTGGAGCCTGTTTCAGATTCTGTGTCTCCCTCTCTCTCTGACCCTCCCCTGCTCAGGCTGGCTGTCTCTCTCTTCTCTCGCTCTCAGAAATAAATAAAACATTAAAAATAGTTTACATGCGTTGCAACGAGCTCTGGACCAGGGCTTTCAAGAGACTCAAATCACAAGGACCCCTTAATAGTAGGTGGCACTGTCCCACCAACTCTGGGTCCACAACTTCATTTTTGCCAGCGGGGCCGCCACCTCGCAAGAAGCCCCGCCGGCAGTTCTTTTTCTCTCCACTCGCCACTAGGTCGCACTAGATTAAAGATGCTGCGGAATACATGCGTCATTTAATTTTTTAAAAAAATAAAGTAGACTGACTCGTCACGTGACGAGAGTAGGGAGCCAGGGAGGGAGAGCGCGCGCCAAAACGACCGGGTTTGTTTTGTTTTGTTTTCTGGAAATCCCACGTGAAGCGTCTTCCCTCAAAAGACGGAAGGAGCTGAACTGCATCAAGTCCCGGTCGGGAGGGTTTTTTTCCCCCCAGTTTCACCTCACAAGCCCCCTCATTCTTCGCCTTCAGGATCCTTTCCACTCCACCACGACAAGCAAGGGAGAAGGCCTCCTTAAACTGAGCGTTTTCGCCAAAAAAGTCGAGGTCTCCCCCGGGGAAGATCCCTATTTAGAGGTTTATCGGGAGGGGACTGAGCCTGACGAGGCTGCAGGGCCGCGAGGCCCCGCCCCCCCCGGGGTTCCCAGCACGCCCCGCGCGGGGAGGACGCGGCGGCGGGGGCGGGGTGGAGGAAGGGGCGGAGCGACGGGGGGAGAGAAGGGCGTCGGTTTTGCGACAGGGGCGGTGCGGTGCGGAAGCGGAAGTGGAGGGTGCGCTTGGCGGCGGCGGCGGGAGCTGCGGAGTCGGGAATCAAAACAAAGGGCCTGGGGGGGCGGGGGGAAGGCGGCGGGGCCGGAATGTGAGCGGAGGTGGAGCCGGCGGCTGAGGTGAGTTGGCTGGCAGCGCTGGGTACTAGTTCCTGACGGGCTCACTGCTCTGGGGCCACCGGCTGGAGGCGGGACAAGTACCCCCCCCTTCCCCTGCCCTTTGCTGGCGGGGGTGGGGGAGGTTGGCTACTCCGAGGGGAAGGACTGGGACCCACCGGTCAGGCCCCTCACCAAAGGTTCCGGTTTTCTCCCTTTAAGGTCCGTTCACGACTGTCATTGCTGAGGCGTCGCTGCCTTTTGGGGGTGTTTGGCTCCCCGCCCGCACCTGTCTCCCTGCTCCCGGTGGGGCTTCCAGGTGTGGAGAGCAGCCTTTCTCGTGCAGTGTGCACAGTTGGAAGGTTAAGAGAGCAATGAAGGGGCGGGTGTTTTAATCCCCGCGCCGAGAGAGCGTTTTTGCTTCTCCTCGGTCTTTCAGCACTCCCTAGGGTGTAGTCTCCGGTTTGACAGATCCGTGTTGAGTTGCCTTAGGGCTTGAGCCACTTCCACTACTAATTGTAAAGCAACACCGTGGTACACATTTTAGTTTCCCAAGCACCTTTCTGGCATTACCAAGAACTTTCCAGTTACATTGGTATCTTTTGGACTTCCCAGCGTCTCTGAGCGGTTTCTGTGCTGTTCTACACACAGGGGGATCAAAACCTAAGTGGTCTTCCTGGACATTAATTGAGCTCTTCACTCGTTCGACAGTCTTTGATAGGTAACCGGGCACTGCTAGGTGCAGGAAATAACAGCACTGAATGAGAAAACGTGATGCCTGCTGTCATGGGGTTTATATTCAAATAGGGGAGACATAAAACATCAAATAAACAATTTTAGATAGAAGATCTATGAAAACTAACGGGTTGGGGTAGTTTGGGGATTGAGGACTAGGTTGGGCGTTAAGAGAAGGCCGCTTCTAAATTTCATACTGTGACTGTCTCATTAAATCCCAACAACAGCCCTTTGAGGATGCTACTGTTCCTCTCAGGCCCATTTTACAGATAAGATCTGAGGTTCACAGAGGTGGTGAGCTCTCCAGGGCGGCACAGATAAGGAAGCAGCAAACTTGGGGCTTAATACACAGACTGACGTTAGAATCTGTGCTCTCAAGCACTGTCTGAATTATTCAAAGACTCTTCACTCAAATCAAATAGAACTTGCTTTGGCTACCTAAGTTACTTAGTGGCATTCCCAGGAATGCTTGGGAAATTTTCTGGGTGCAGGCCAGTAACAAGCTAATACATTTGTACCCTCTCTTGGTTGTGTTGAGCAATACTGAAGGCACCTTGGTGTGGTGGAAAGAGGTGGACAAGCCTGGTTCTGCCCCTCCACTAATTGTGTGCTCTTGACAAGTTACAAAACTTAATTAAACTTTGGTTTACCACTCTGAAATGTGTCTTATTTCTCTCATGCCTATCTCACAGATTTACGGTGGGGGGAAGAAAAGATTATATAATGGATCTTATTGTCTGGTTGTGTTCGTCATTGTATCTCTTGGGCCGAGCACAAGCCCAAGTTATATAGTAGATACTAAATATTTACTGAATGAGGGAATAATGTTACATAAAAGTACTTTGTATTGTACTCTGCCTGTTAGCTCACTTTCAGGATGGGCCTTGAAGAAGTGAGAGAGCACATTGAAGTTGTGTATTGTGAACACAGATTCCTATGATCTAGAGAGGAGATTGATAGGGAATTTAGTAAGAAAAACAGCTGTTATAGCTATTATAATTTGTCATTGTGGGCATTAATTCTAACTCTGCTTCTAAATTTTTTTAATGTTTTATTTCTGAGAGAGAGCGCGCGTGAGCAGGGGAGGGTCAGAGAGAGAGGGAGATACAGCCTGCAGGCTCTGAGCTGGTTGTCAGCACAGAGCCCAACGTGGGGCTCGAACCCACAAACGGTGAGATCATGACCTGAGCTGAAGTTGGACGCTTAACCAACTGAGCCACCCAGGCACCCCTTTAGTTCCAACTCTGCTTCTAAATTAACTCCTGTGTATAGTAGGTAAATAGTTACCTTATTAATTCCTTCATTTAACAAATAATTTTTTAGTATATACTTAGTATATACTATGTAGCAAGCCCTGTGCATAATACAAACTACACATTGGTGAAAACAAATAGATGGGGGATGGGGGAAGTCCTTTATCTAATTTTCCCCCTCAGGGGTGCCATGGAGGGGGAGAAGTGAGGCACACTCTGCAGAGGAAGAAACTGAAACTTAAGGGCCACATAAAGACTAAATAGTAAATATTTTAGGCTCTCCCTGCTGGTCTCTGGTGCAGATACTCAACTCTGTAGTTGTACTGCAAAAACAGCCATAGTCAGTACTTAAACAAATTTTCTATTTATAGATACCAAAAGTTGAGTTTCATATAATGTGTCACACAATTATTTTTTAATTCCTTAAGAATTAAAAAATATAAAATACATTCTTAGGTTGAAGGCCATTTAAATAAAAGCAGCATGCTGGTCTTGGGTGGCAGGCTATACTTTGCCTACCCTGCTTTATGTGATCAGTTCTGTATTTTAGAGTACTTGTTAGTCATCATTCCTCTCACCATACTGTGTTGATGTTAAACTCTCGAGAAGAGCATCTTATCAGAGTGATAGCTAAATAAAATTGTTTTCAGGGGCGTCTGGGTGGCTCAGTCTATTACATTGTCTGCCTCTTGATTTCAGGTCATGATCTCACGGTATGTGGGACTGAGCCCCACGCCGGGCTCTGTGCTGACAATGCAGAGCCTGCTTGGGATTCTCTCTCTCCCTCTCTCTCTGCCCCATCCCCGCTCATGCTCTCTCTCTCTCTCAAATAAATAAAAACATTAAAAAGAAAAAATTGCTTTCTTTATGTTCAGGTGAAGTTTCTGATAAATGGATAACTTTAAAATGGCCACTGTAGGTAAGAGTAGGTGGTTGGTATGATGGCGAAGACTTGGAAGCGAGGTTCGGTTGTCCTTACCATTGGCAGGCTGCCTCCGTGCCCAATGGCTGTTATCGATCTGATGGGCTTTTATTGTGTTGTTAAAGACTCGTTAAGACTGTGGTTACACTGGAGTAGATACAGCACGTCTGTGACTTCAGATTTCTCGGTTGGGTTTTTGGTGGTATATCGGATTGCACTTTCATAATAAGTAAACGAAAGAATTGGTTTGATTTGTTCTGTAGCAGAATCAAATTCAGAGTCCACAGAGGTCACTTAACTTGGACCTTCCATGGTCACATCGATGACACAGTGGGATAGGTGGCTGTTAAGTCAATTTCAGTATCTTACGTAATTGGTAATGAAGACGTGTGTTTGTTCTTTTACTAAAATTACACGCTCTCGTCTGTTAACTTTTTGACCCTCACAATTACAGTCTTTAGGGGAGAGATGGTCGAGAAGAATTAGGAAAAACTGTAGAAAAGGCCTTCTCAGGACCAGAGGAGGTTGCCACTTGGCTAGAATTTTACTTTTCTTCTACGTTCTGTCTTCCTGGGAGCTATTGTACCGCAAATGTAGTTGCAACATAAGTACGGTTGAGGTTACACTTTTTAATAGTAAAATTTGTCCTTATGCAAATAACCGATGTTGAGCTCTCGTTCTTAACAGGGTGGAAGAATGAAAGAAAAGAACGATGGGAGAATGTTGAACCACTTTGTCTGGCTGTATGATGGAAGGGAACGGAACTGAGGACCCCTGCAGCAGAACACTTGGATGGCTTCAACAAGATAATGACGCTAAGCCATGGCTTTGGAAATTCTCTAACTGCTTTTCTCGTCCTGAGCAGACATTGCCACTTAGCCCCCAAACGGTAACTATGTGCAAGACTGAGGACAGAGCAAATTCCTTATGCAAGTAGATGAGCGGTCCCTCTGGTCTGAGGCGGTCTCTCTCCCTGGAGTCTGTGCTGAGTCTTACCTTGCATCCTGCTTTTTCCCCCTCGTAGCACATGATTGTAATTCCTCGCTCAAGGACAGCATACTTTTTTAACTGTAACTGCTTTGAATATTTAATGTTAACATATTGAGTCCTAAAATCGAGGGGAGACTGCCAATAGGACCTTATTGGCAGTCTTTTTCTGTTCAAGATTTCTCTTGAATATTTAAACGTATCTGTAACTTCTTTTGTCTTTTCATAGTGATTTTGACTTTTTCTGATTCCATGCATCATGTTCCCACTTTCCTATTTCGTTTTCTCTTTTTTTGGCTATTGCGTTTAGGATTTGAAAGGGACTTTACTATGAATTTATATTAAGGGTATTAATAACTTTTTAAAAACTCAGCTAAATTCCTTGTCTTCTCCTGGGTTTCCTTATATAGTTCTCTTTTTTGCATGGCGTCAGTAATTGCGGTCATTTACTTTAAGGACATCTGACAGGGTTGGCAGCTCACGCAGGGCTTCCTGGGACAGCGGGTCTGGCCCCCGTGGAGTCCGACAATACAGGATTGCACTTTCTGCTTCACAGATCCAGAAATCTGATTCTGCTCACTGACACCCAGAACTGAGTCAAGACCCTAAAAGCCAGATCTATATAAATCTGAGTGCCAGTAAATGAAATTCTAGTCTGAACTGTAATTACCAAGAGAGCGGGACACACTGCTTGCTGGCAGTCAGTCCGTTGTTATCACCCGCCACTACACACATACACACACATAACACACGTGTTTTTAGGAAAAGTCCAACTGAAAAGCCCTGCTTTCTCCCAAATGAATGTACTCTCCTGGGTAAATGTCGGACCACAGCCATAGGGGTGAAATCATAGCGATCAGATGGCCCTTTCTATGCTCTGAGGGAAGAGCATGTCTCTCTCATTATCAGGGCATCCTCTTTCTCTTAATAGTTCCTGCAGTGAGCCAGTAAGGGCTTATTGATTAGTTAGGTCCCCTTTCAGCAGCCAGGTTCTCTGCTGAGTGCTTTACGTGCACCATCTCATTTTTTTTTTAATGTTTTTTATTCATTTCTGAGAGAGAGACAGAGAGAGAGAGAGAGAGAGAGACAGACAGTGTGAGCAGGGGAGAGTCAGAGAGAGAGGGAGACACAGAATCTGAAACGGGCTCCAGGCTCTGAGCTGTCAGCACAGAGCCCGACGTGGGGCTCAAACCCACGAACTGTGAGATCCTGACCTGAGCCGAAGTCGGACGCTTAACCAACTGATCCACCCAGGTGCCCCTGTGCACCATCTCGTTTTATCCTCCTAGCCACTGTAGGAGCCACATCGCAGTGTTCCCAACTGGAAGGCGAGGAAACTAAAGTGTGGAGAGGTTATGAAAATTACCCCAGGTCCTAAGACTACTGAGTATCACATTCCAGCCCAGGTCACTGACACCACCAACGGCACAGCCTCCTGGGTCTATGTTGGAGGTATATGACAAACTATTTCTCTTGAATCTTGTCCCCAGATAGTTTTCTAGTTAATTCTTTTCATTGGCCACAAAGTCATTGTTGGCATCGTGGCTTCAGGTCATGATATCCTGGAGTTTGCTTTAGGTCATCAACAGCATGCTTAAGACTCCATGGATGGGCCACTTGGGCAGATAGCTGATCTCATGCTTAAAGTTTGGCGTCCTCTGGAGCGCCTTAGTAAACCTTTTAAGGTCTGAATGCAAGAACTGTGAAGTATTTTCCTCAAAGCACTTGGCTTGTGACTTGTGACTCGTCTTTTTCGAATGCCATTCATGATGCTGTTTTTTTTCATGCCACCTGTTTTGTCTTTAGAAGGCCCTGTGAGGCAAGGGGAAGTTTCAAAGGGAAGTCCCTGAAGCACAGATGGCTAACCTGCCTTACTGGACGTGTGAGCACAACTCTCCCCCAGGCTCTTAGAATCCAGGAAGGACACAGTCTTGATTTTAGTTGTCTCTCTCCGCGCTCCCCTGCAGACTGCTCTGAAGAATGCCCCTGCTTTCAACCGCCATTCCATCCTCATTTTGCTTGGTTGTGATCGAGTTGTGTAAACAGGACTGAACACTCTTTCCGTTTTTAGATTGCAGTAGGATGTGACGAACCAAAACTCAGTGGCCCCATAAAGTTAACTTGTGATCTATTCTTTTCTTCCCAGAAAGATTACATGGAGAACAAGAAGGCTGCTGTGGAGTTAAAGGACGTGCCATCTCCCCTTCATGCTGGCTCTAAGCTTTTTCCAGCAGTCCCGCTGCCAGATCTTCATTCTCTCCAGCAACCTAAAATACAGCTTTCACCTGTCCCCAAAGTAAGCTGCTGCGCTCATTGCCCTAATGAACCCTCCACTTCGCCAATGCGTTTTGGTGGTGGTGGCGGCGGTGGCGGCGGGAGCGGAGGTACCAGTAGCTTGATTCACCCAGGCGCACTGTTAGACTCCCAGAGCACCAGGACAATCACGTGTCAGGTCGGGTCAGGGTTTGCCCTCCAGTCTGCCTCCTCACTCCAGAATGCCTCGGCTAGGAGCAACTTGGCTGGCCTTGCAAGTGACTTTCCCGGCATGTGTGTAGAGAGTAACGTGTCCTGCAAACACCTGCCCTGTTGTGGAAAGCTTCATTTCCAACCTTGCCATGGTAACGTGCACAAGCTGCACCCGTTTCCGGCTCTCCAGGGCTGTGCCTCCGCTGGCTATTTCCCCTGTTCTGATTTCACAAGTGGGGCTCCGGGGCGTCTGGAAGAGCACATTTCACAGTCGGAGCTAACGCCTCACTTGTGCACCAATTCCTTGCACCTAAATGTGGTACCTCCGGTTTGTTTAAAGGGCTCACTGTACTGCGAAGACTGTCTGAACAAGGTGTGTATCTTTTTATTTGTTACGTTGGGTGCAGCTGACTTCTGAGGAGTGACTTTTTTAAAGTGGATGTGTCTCCACAAATCTTTGTTGTGCATGGGGATGAAGATTCTTCTGGGAGGTGGCTTTCTCCCCAGCAGCATAGCCTCTGTTGGTCCCGAAAGAGGCAAAGGGTAAAATGGGAAGGGCCATGCAGGAAAGTGCAGGGTCCTTATTCACGAAGTTTATGCTTCTAGAGGCCCTTGTTGTGGTAAATCTGTTTTCTACACGTAAACCTAGTTTGGCAAAGCTTCAGGTTCTGTTTTGTCTTTAAAGGCTGGAGCACAGTCATGAGTTCTCATAACTAACACTCACATCATACGTGGACCCATTCACGTAACGTAGGTCACCCCATGTTGTTCTTTTGTAATAATTCGAGGGACTAAGAACTCGGCCTCAATCACACGGGTGTTCAATAAAGATTTTAGTTACCTTTATGGAAAGCGTGTCTGGGGGTCTCCCTTGCAGGAGACCTACACCCCAGAATGTGAAAATCGTCCCAGATCATTTAAACTCCCTTTGTGAAGTGAGTTTACGAATTAACAGCTGATTGTTCTGGGAATGCACTGAAATATTAAAAATACGTTCTGTCAGAGGTGACAGATTCTAACAGGTGGAAAAAAGAAACACTTAGAATGTGTTTTCAGTTGTTGTTTATAACTCTAGGTTCTGAAATGATGTATCTGAAACCTCCTCCTTTCTTTAAAAAAATTTTTAAAACAGCCGGCAAGAAATAGTATAATTGATGCTGCTAAAGTCTGGCCAAATATACCACCTCCAAATACTCAAACTGCACCTGTTACTATTCCTCTGTGTAATGGCTGTGGAACCAAAGGAACAGGGAAGGACACCACGTTGTTATTGGCGACCAGTCTAGGCAAAGCTTCTTCGAAATTTGGTAAATGACAGTATGGTATAAAATGTGCATATTTAAGTAGTTTTCAATATCTGATACACTGCATTTAATCACCTTGAAAAGATTCCTTGTGGTCTAAAGCTACTGTGTATATGCGTCTCCATTTCTACCTCTTGGTAAAATATCTTTTTAATCTTAGATACCGACAAGTCATTTGCCTTTTATGTTGAGCTGAGGCTGTTGGAGATTGGAAGCTGCAGAAAAATAGGGAGTATATTAGGAGAGATGAGTGCTGGAGGGGTTTTAGTGTCAACTTAGGTTCATAATCACACTTGTTTATGGTGCACTCCGTGGAAGTACTTAATATTCCGGAAAGATTTAGTAAAGGTTGATAAAAAGCAAGAATCGAAAAACCTAAAATCATCTCCCCAAAAAGTAGTTAATGTGGTATTTTATCTTGTGAAGACTTCTTTTTGTATTAAATCAGATGTTAATGCAGTGTTAAATTTTTTTTTTTTTTAATCAAGGACAGTAACAACTTCGCCCTTGGTCACCTCTTCATTGCTCTTCCACACTGAGCAGGTAGACAGGCATGGGCAGAGCATGACAGGTCCCAGAGCTGGAGTGTCCACTCACGGACGCGTTAGTGTTCAGGTCAGCGTGAGAATGGCCTCATGCTCTGCAGTGGATTTATTGTGGGCCTGAAGCAACTTGATCTTTAGATTTGTTCTCTCCTGAAAAATAGGAATAATCACTTAGAAATGCTATTGCAACTTGGGGTTGTCCTTTTAGGTCAGCCCGTGAGGTTGGTATCCTTAAGCTTAACATCAATCGATAATTTCCTTTTTCTGCCGCTAAAAATGATAGGTAGCTACCTATTATTTTAATTTGCCATTTTTTTTTTTCACTACGTGTGATTGAAAGTGTTAACATTTCCTAAGGGTCACCAGAAGTTGCACTAGCCGGACAGGTGCTGGAAAACTTACCCCCCATTGGAGTATTTTGGGATATTGAAAACTGTTCAGTTCCCTCCGGCCGCTCAGCTACTGCTGTTGTCCAGAGAATCCGTGAGAAGTTTTTTAAAGGCCACAGAGAAGCAGAATTCATCTGTGTGTGCGACATCAGTAAGGAAAACAAAGAAGTTATTCAAGAGCTGAATAATTGCCAGGTAAAAAATAGAGTTTTAATCTATTATGGTACAAGAATATGCACATATGGGTTTTTTAAAAATAATTTTAATTCAAAATTTGTTTAATACACATTTCTGCTAATTTGGCAAATGAAGGAAATTAGCCAAAGATTATTTTGAAAGTACTAGAAATCATTTAATCATATTTGATCTTTCAAAAATGCTACATACATGTGCTATGCTAGTATAACGGGTACACGTATATCCTTTCTTTTGGTTTTCATGTCTGCTCTGTGAAAAGGGCTCATAAGATTGATTATTTGAAATGTACAAATTCACCCGAGGCACCAAGATGTTAAAGCAGCTTTCTAAATATCACATGGCCGGTAAACAGATGAGCTAGGATTTAAATTCAGATTGGCTGCAAAGTCTCTTCTCATAAGCTGGAACTAGAATCTAGTTCTTTTGACTCCTAGACAGGTAATTCTGTTGTTACACCATATTGCTGCCCAAAATTATATACGTGTGCTCCTTGAAAAGCTAGTAAGTCCTATTGTGTATTGCATGTGGTTGAAATGCCTCACAAAACTTTTCTTCATTGCCCAGGAGACTTCTGTGTAAGCCTGATGGCTTTAACGGAAATAAACCCATTTTAGCTCTTTGTGGGACAGATGCCTTTGCTCTCCCATCACTTAACCCCAGATCCTGATAGCTATAGACTATGTGTAACAGAGACAAATGATACCACATATAGTTCTAAATCTAAGGTTCATCATCTCTGTCCACCTTTGCTACTTTCCAGTTGTCGGCAAAAGCTGTTAGAGATGCATTACTTCCTATTTCACTTCCTTGTGCCTGTTTTCTGAAAGGGGGTTGGACGAAGTACAAAAGCAGAAGATGAGAGAGGCAAGCAGGGCTGACAGTGGATCCACTTCATTGGTACGGAGAACAAATTTGAAATTTCTAAGATCTGTTTAGGATGTTTCTCCATTGCTAAGTGGCAACAATAACAACAGCTAGAGTTTCTTTCCTCAAGGACTGTCTGGGAAGAATGCGTCGTGGGCGAATGCATCGTGATTTCCTAACCTCCGCTCTTACTCATTTGTCCTTCCTCTGAATTAACGCAGGTCACCGTTGCGCACATCAACGCTACCGCCAAGAACGCGGCTGACGACAAACTCCGCCAGAGTCTCCGAAGGTTTGCGAACACTCACGCTGCTCCGGCCACGGTTGTTCTGGTGTCAAGTAAGTACAGAGACCTCTGCTCAGTTCCCCCAAACCCACTGAGTGGGAGTTCTCACAGCAGCCAGGACCCGGTCGAGGGAAATATGGCCCTGGAGAGGCTGAATTGCACAGGCCGTATTTGCGTTCACCTCTTGAGAACTGTTCAGAGGGAAAAATGGAGTCTGTGTGGCTTTTGTGCATTTTCTCTTTAGAACTTGAATACGGATTCTTGGGGGCCAGTTAAAGAAAATGTAATGTTTTGTTCCACTTTATTTTTTTTGTATCCTGGGCCCAGTGTTGCTAGTTTTAAAAATCTAAAGAGTTTCCAAAGCTGTTGCTCCCAGAATATTAATATTTGCTCCCTTTCCTATTGGAAGTAACACGTGTCTTGGCACTCTGTAGAAGTAGGTGGTAACATTGCCCTGGGGTGTTCGTTCTTCGTGTATGAAGTGTGTTCGTGTTCCAGGGAAGGGGTGGGATCAACTCTCACTACAGCGCAGCCATTCTCAGTGGGCGGCAGTGCAGTTGTGTCTCCACCAAGCCTCATGTCTGGGGACGGGGGTGGGCTCTGCCTTTTCTTTCAGCTGATGTCAATTTTGCATTGGAGCTTAGTGACCTGAGACACAGGCATGGTTTCCACATAATTTTGGTCCATAAAAACCAGGCCTCGGAAGCACTGCTGCATCATGCTAATGAGCTGATCAGATTCGAAGAGTTCATTTCCGACTTGCCCCCCAGGTTACCACTAAAAATGCCAGTAAGTGGGTTTGCATTCTTCTTTTGCTGCCCTCGGTGTTAGATTACAGAGGCTGAAGACCCCCACCCCCCACCCAAACGGGGGTCATCAAGTGAGGCTGCTCTTCGTAGGAGGCCGGCCAGATTTCTGAAATAAGCCTTAGAAATAGTCAGTCCTCCTGCAAATAGAGAATTGGCGTGTATGAAGTTTGCTTTTAGTTTGTCTCGCGGTGTCACGGGGAACTGACCTGCAGGCTTACCTTACCAACCGCCGCTTGTCAGGGTCTCCAAGCCAGCAGTGTTTGTGTCAAGTGGGTGAAAGTAATAGAAAAAGCTTTATCACTCCTCTTGCCTCCAGGGCTGGGTAAAGAATACGACGATGGTTTGCGCACACTCATGTGGCTGCCGTCAGATAAACCGAGTGATTGTACACGTTTTAGGCATTTAATCCTTAGGCTCCGGCAGCCCTCTGGGCAGGCTTTGCATAGTTCCATTGCCCACTGTGCACGTGCGCCCTTCAGGGTGGTTATTGCTGCGCCTGTAGCTTGCTGAGCCACACGCTGGGAGCATGTGAGCGTGTTAGCAGCTGGGGAGCCTCCTTAGAATCTTGACTTGGGACGAGCGTGTTTACTACGGTGTTGAGCTGTGTTTAAGCCATTTGGAGAATATACATGATGCCTAAAGAAGGTGGCATTTACTTTTCTAACCTCACGGGCCTTTAAGTCAAGAGTAGTATTTTAGGTAAGAGACTGCCCACTTTTGAGGTCCCTGTGCTTTCTGGTTAAAAAGAAAAAAAAGACTTGATTATTCAGAACATTAAGTCTTGCCATTCTCATTGACCAGAGTGATAATTTAAGGTACATTTCCCTCTTTCTGTGTTTTTTTTTTTTTTTCCAGGCTAAATAGGCTTACCGTCTCCCCTCTAAGTCATTACTACCTCCCCTCGAGGTTGTTAGCTTAGATTTGGAGATCTCTCCTTGTTCTTCTAATTTGTAATTATTTGTAATTGAATGTGTGCCCTTGAGTTAACCTGTTGTAACACTTTTCCTCTGTATCAGCAGTGCCACACTCTGCTCTATGTTTATAACCTACCAGCAAATAAAGATGGCAAGAGCATCAGCAACAGGCTCAGGCGCCTGTCTGATAATTGTGGTGGGAAAGTGCTGAGTATCACAGGCTGCAGTGCGATTCTCCGCTTCATAAACCAAGATAGTGCAGAACGGGCTCAGAAGCGAATGGAAAATGAAGATGTCTTTGGTAATAGGATCATTGTGTCATTTACTCCAAAAAATAGAGAACTCTGTGAAACAAAGAGTTCCAATGCAATTGCTGATAAAGTGAAGTCTCCCAAAAAGCTTAAGAATCCAAAATTGTGCCTCATCAAAGACACGAGTGAACAATCTTCCAGTGCCAAAGCCACGCCTGGAAAAGGGTCGCAGGCAAATTCTGGATCTGCTACAAAAAACACAAATGTTAAAAGTTTACAGGTAACTTTGATACCTCTTGCTTTCTGAAGTTTATGGTAGGTTCGGTTTCCTCGTCTCCTCCATGTTTCATATGCCCGCTTGCTTTCGGCGTGTCCTTTTTTGTTTTCATTTTTGCCGATTCTCAGTTAATGTGTTTCTGGTGCAGGGTTTAACTCCTCTTGGTCGCTTCAATTTTAAACTCCACTGCGCTTGTCTCTTTTAAGGAGCTCTGCCGCATGGAGTCAAAGACTGGCGCTAGAAGCGGTGACCCCCAGCAAGGTCACCTGAGGCTGGTGGTGCCTCCCCACAGAAGCTCGAGTGCTGCGGCGCCCACACCCAGAAACTCCGGCATGGCCGAACCCGCTTACAAAACCAACCCGAAGTAGGTTAAGTCACTCTTCTTCACGTGTGCTTGTCTAACGTGAAGGCAAGCAGATGACCTTCTCCCTTCACGTGTTCCCTCCTTTAGGAAAGAGAACCCCTGTGCCCGGAGTGTCACCAGCTCTCCCATAGAGAAAAAGGAGAAAGAGGAAACTCCGTTCCAAGTGAGTTACCCATCTGCTTTCAGCAAGCTGATTGCGTCAAGGCAAGTCAGTCCTCTGCTCACGGCACAGTCCTGGTCTTCTCGGTGAGTCTAGCTGCTTGATGGTGCAGTATCTACATGCAGTAGCAGGGATGACGAAATGAAGTTTGTTCAAAACAATTCCAGCAACATAGAAGTGCGTGCACATAGAAGTGAAAGATGAGTCCCCCACCCCTCCTCCTCCAGCCCCTTTTCCTCAGCTCATCGTAGCATACGATGGGGCCCGTGCTCCTCAACATCTCTCTCTCCTCCACATGGGAATCTCGGTAAGCGGAGGCCAGAGAAACTTAACTCAGAGTCCCCGGTCACAATGGGAGACACGTGTAGACATCCTTACTGTTTCCTCGTCCCTTTGTGGCATTGGGGACACAGCCCGAACTAGACGCGCCGTGGTTTTTCTCATTCACAGGGTAATTGCAGGGAGCCGTTTGAGAAGCAGGGGGGGGTCTGTAAACCACTGTAATTACCCAACTAGCACTTACCTATCTAAGCTCTCCAGCCTCACACTGAGTGCTTCTGGAGGTTTGAAGGAGAGGAGCCATGAGGCCACGTTGCATCTTGTGAACTCCTTCAAGCATTGTATTTGTTGTACAGAGTTGGTGAAGGCTCACTCCAGAAAGTGACTTTGGATCTGTAAATTTATACTTAAAAATTCACCTAAAAGACTGTAACGTGTGAGTGACGTTAGCCTTTTCAGAGCCAGGGAGAGATTAAATGACTTCTATTGGTATCACAGGCTAATTCACCAAGAGTAAATGCCCACCCTGGCAAATGAACTCACCAGGCGTGCGTATAATTTGTGCCTCTAGTTTTAAATAATCCGGTAAAAGAATAGTTGGTATTAAATCACGTACTGGTTGTTAATAAGAGGTTAATAGGTAGTTCTTTTGAAAGTACGTCTAAATCTGTGTACATTTAAGTTAAAAACGCATTTGAAAACCAAATATTTAGTTTGGTTGCATTAAGGAAAGCTCTTTTTATATGCAGCTTCAAACAAAGCCTAAATGATTTAAAACAACTAAATAGAATAACGGTTTTTAAAAATACTCCACTATGTATGTTTTAAGCAGGAGTGTGTCTCCAAACCTTCTAAACAGAGCGTCCCCAGTTGCTTTCAACATTGCAAATTCAAGCATTGGTGCCGACAGACCAGACCCATTTGCTAATGGTGCTGACATCCAGATCAGCAACATCGACTACAGATTATCCCGGAAGGAGCTGCAGCAGCTCATGCAGGAGGCGTTCTCCAGGCACGGCAAGGTAACCTTGTCACCCCTCTGCCTTCCTCTTACCTCCGCCAGCCCTTCACGTCGGGGGAACGTAGTTCAACGCACATAAGTGCAGCTGGTATAGCAGTACCGCTGAGGGAGTTTGAACTCCTTCCTTTTTCCTGTGGTCTGCTCACCGTGACGCTGGCCTCTAGTTTTTAGGGGAGAGGCACTTGTGGTCATGGGCACAGGTGTAAGTGGCATTTGGGGAATCAAACGGGTGGATTTTACTTTTCAGCGTGGCTGCTGAGTTACAGCAGGAGGATTCTAAAGTAACGGTGGCTGTCGTTGTGAACACTGTGTCTGATGCGGTTTCGAGGTGCTGCTTGCTAGAAGTGCACCTGTTCCCGATGATTCACATGGCTGTGCCCCGGGTGCCTGCAGGGTCTGGAGAAGACCCCAGACTCCGCACGTGTACTGGCCCCTGAGCCTGTGTCGGAGAGCTGGAGAGCAGGCCAGCCGGCTTCACGTCTCTGGAGGTCACCCAGCCCCAGCTCGCGTACGTTCGCTTGGCAGAAGGGTAGCGTTCCGACCGGCTCCCTCACAGAAGCATGGAAGTCCACCGATGTGTTCTTCATAATCCACCTTCAGTTTGCAGCTGACAGGCCTCCGGGCGGACCTGGCACTCCCTTTCCCTTTTCCCTGCTGTAGGTGAAGAGTGTTGAGCTCAGCCCCCATACAGATTACCAGCTCAAGGCTGTTGTTCAGATGGAGAACTTACAAGAAGCAATCAGTGCGGTGAATAGCCTCCACAGATACAAAATTGGCAGCAAGAAGATCCTGGTCTCACTCGCCACAGGAGCTGCCAATAAATCACTCTCTTTACTGAGGTAAAAACAAATCCTTTATTTTGGGAAAAATCATTTTGGCCCAGAAACAACACTGGAAAAAATAAAGTAGATTTCATCACATTCCCCACCCTGTTTGATGATTACATATGCAGCAATGCTGATTCTCAATGGTGACAGAAGTTAGAAAATAAGCTAGAAGGTAGCAGTAAGCTGGTTAGAATAATTTGACTCTCACTCAAGTCCATTACTCAAAGGCGAAGTACAGCTTCAACTTGGCAGGCAGTTCCGAGCAAAATAATACACCGCATGCCCAGAACACGTTCTAAAAATAGCAGCCCTCTACAATAAGTGTTCATAAGCCTGGAAAGTCTGAAATGTTACCTTCAAATCTCAGGAGAAGTTGGGTTTGTCTGTAGAGGGTAGATCTAGAAAGCTCCAAGCTCTGAACCTGCAGATACATCTTTAACAGCAAGTAGACGCTCAGCTCTGTAAGTCTGCTTTACAACTCTGTCACTTGTGGGAATCTGGTGGTGCTTTCATTCTTAATGTGCTTCGATTTTTCTTCAGCTTTCCCTGTTTTGGGGACAGTAGTAATACAGAATTCACTCCTGAAAATCTGAACTCTCAAAGATCTTTTTCTGTAATCTGTACACCATTATTTTAAATTATGGCTTTTTTCCCTCTGGAATAAAAATAATACTCATTGAAGAAACTCTGGAAAGGTCAGAAATATGAAAGAAATATGAAAGAAGCAGGGTTAGGTGCGAGGCAGGGAGGGACCCATCATCCTGTGGCTCAAAGCCAGTCACCCCACACTTTGCCTTTTTCTTTTCTCTCGGATTATTTTTGGGTACTTTTTTTTTTTAATGTTTTATTTATTTTTAGGAGAGAGAGAGAGAGACAGCGTGAGCAGGGGAGGGTCAGAGAGAGAGGGAGTCACAGACTGAAACAGGCTCCAGGCTCTGAACTGACAGCACAGAGCCCGACGTGGGGCTCGAACCCACAATCCGTGAGATCATGACCCAAGCGAAAGTCGGACGCTTAACTGACTAAGCCACCCAGGCGCCCCTTTTGGGTACTTTTTTTAACACCATCATTGAGATGATATTGTATCCACTCGTGTATCCTTGACTATGGGAATTCCACTCCCACGTCTCTAACACATGAACCACACCGTGGCAGAAGACATTCAAGCTGTTCTGCCTTTTTTTTCCATATTAACAAGGTGTTTGTCTCATTTGAGCAGTCCACGTCATTCTGATACACAGGTGTGAAAAGCCCTCTGCTTGAGTCTGATAAAAATCCAGTGTCTGGCTTTATATTCTTTCATCACCTTGTCCCTAAAGTCATTTTTTAAAAAAGGTTTTCAAGAAAATAAATTTTGACACATCCAGCTCTGGAAAACTAATGTTGTCTATATAGTTGACTCTTGAACAGTTCAGGGGTTGGGGCACCAGCACCGCCCCCCTTGCCATGCAGTCAAAAATCCACATAGAACTTTTGATTCTCCCAGATCTTAACTACTAATTGCTGTATTGTTGACTGGAGGCCTTCACTGATAATGATAACGTAAACAGTTGATTAAGGCCTAGGTTTTACGTTTTATGTTGTATGTATTATATACTACGTTATTACAATAAAGTAAGCTAGGGAAAAGAAAATGTTCCCAGAATCGTGACGAAGAGAACAGACATTTATAGTGCTGTACCACATTTATCGAAAGAAATCCACATGCAAGTGGACTCGTGAAGTTCAAACCCGTGTTACTCAAGGATCAACTGTACCTTGTATTAATTACTTTTATGAACTGTGTTTTTCCTCTCCCTCCCTATGAACTCTGGTTTTAAAATAACCTGTTGGTGTCCAACGACATCTGTTCTCTAATGGAGTAAAATTTTGTTTCACAGTGCAGAGACCATGTCTATTCTTCAGGACGCTCCTGCCTGCTGTCTGCCTCTTTTTAAATTTACAGATATCTATGAAAAAAAGTAAGTTAATGTTTTTTTCATTGATCTGGTCAGTACTGAGGCAGCTCCCAGAATTCCCATATTGATTGGTGATTGGCATAAAACTCTTAAGGAAAAGCTGTTGAGGCTTATTTCCAGCCTGGTGGAGGAAATGACATAAAAACAATGGTGTCCCGATTTAAGGTTCTGTTTTAAAGTACATTTTTATTTTTTTAATTTTTAAAAATTTTTTAATGTTTTATTTATTTTTGAGAGAAAGATAGAGATGGCATGAGCAGGGGAGGGTCAGAGAGAGAGGGAGACACAGAATCCAAAGACAGGCTCCAGGCTCTGAGCTGGCAGTCAGGACAGAGCCCGACGCGAGGCTCAAACCCATGAACCATGAGATCATGACCTGAGCCGAAGCCGAACACCTAACTGACTGAGCCACCCAGGCAGCCCTAAAATACATTTTTAAAACATCTTTTATTTTTAGTAAGTTTAGACCTCGGTCCCTAAAGCTGTACTTTCATTCTTTTTCCAATTGACTGATGCGTTTTGTTCTTTACTGAATGAACATTTCCGAGCACCTTCTAGGCTGTAAGCTTCTGGACAATAAGGACTGGATCGGACTTAGGACTGTCTCTTCAGGACCTGGGGCTCAATAGGTGCTCAGCAAGTATTATCGGAGTAGAAGTCTAGGGGCACCCAGCTGGTTCAGTCGGCAGAGCATGCAACTCTTGATCTCAAAGTTGTGAGTTCGAGCCCCACGTTGGGTCTAGAGTTCGTTTAAAAATTAAAATCTTTTTTAAAAAAAAATTATTTACATTCAAGTTAATTAACATACAGTGAAGTATTGGTTTTAGGAGCAGAACCCCGGGATCCAGCACTTAATAAAACACCCAGTGTTTTTCCCAACATGTGCGCTTCTCAGTGCTCATCATCCATTTAGCCCATCCCCCCAAAATACAACCTTAAAAAAGTCTGAGGCTCTGTGGAGAGCGCAGAGCTGGGAAGACACAACCCTTGTCCTTGAGCTTATGTCTGGAAGGGAAGAGGAACTACTGATAAATCATCACATAGAGCAAAGGAAACTACCATAGAGGAGGAGTGGGGAGAAAAAATACTAGAAGGACGGGAAGAACAAAGAGCTGGACTGTTTCTCTGTGAATCCTGGGAACCCTGAGTAGTGGAGGTACGAGGGGCCGTGTGGTGGCGGTGCAGGCTGTGATGGAGTGGACAGGGCTGTGCCGCCCCAGTCCTGGGTCCCAGCAGATGCTGTTGGAACACCAAAGTTTCAGTGAAATGGGATGTGGTGACTAGTTTTATGTAGCAGGCAAGGTGAAGAGGAGAGGTCAGTTTGATTCTGAGTTGTTGTGCCCTGGCTGATGGACAGGATACATACATGATTAAACCAGAAATAGAAAATAAAGAAAACATGTCCAGAAGGTGCAGTGAGGTTTTGACCTTGGTTTTGGACATGCGAGATATTAAGATTTGACCGTAATTTTCCTAGAGGGGGTCAGGAGAGGCAGGGGCTGGATAGGGAGGGGAAGCCGAGAGAAGGGCAGAACCACATGGGGTCCCACCTGTTCAGCAGGAGAGAACCCGCAGGTGAGGGTGTTATCAGGACATGTGGGGATGGCCAGCGACATTGAGGGGCCTGAGGAGACGGTGCGAGGTTTGAGGGGGAGTGGGAGAGAAAGCCGCTGGTGACTCGAGAGCCATCCCTCCTGAGTCCTATGGGTAAAATTCTGGAGGGAACAGGCTGACAGACCGGACGGTGAAGTGGTAGAGCAGCTCCCAAGAGAGCTGTTTCTGTTAGAGGGCCTACGAGCGTGCGGGACTGAGCACAGGGGCGTCCGTGTGCTGAGACAGCAGGAGTGAGCGCGGGGGCGCCAGACGCTTTGGTCTGGGAGATGTCTGAGTGTATGTGTGGGGTCCTGGGAAGAAACCACTGGAGCAACTAGTATTTGATGAGCTCTTAATGTGCACCAAGCTCTTTCCAGACGTGACATTTAATTCCCACATCAACCCTATGAGGTAGGCATTATCTTCTCATTTTGCATTTTGGAAAACTGAGGCCCACATTGACTATAGAAGGTTATACGAGGTGACAAAGGCCACACAGGTGAAGTCTGGATATGAACTCAAAAGTGTCTGCTTTCCAAGCCTGTGTCTTTAAGCTCCGAGTATGATAGATGCATTGGGGGGGGGGGGATTGAGGAGTCCAGTCTCAGAAAGTGTGGGTCATGAGGCTGAGGCATCAGTGAGGTGAGGGAGTAGCTGGGAAGGAGTCTCCCTCTTCTGGGGTTGGAGAGCAGAGATGGTGGGGGGTAGTGCAGACAGATTTCTGGCCTGCAGAGTGGAGTTGAAAGAGGTCACATCAGGTAGCTTTCCATCTGAGACGGTGAGGTGAGATCATATACACAAACTGCTGGGGTTCGAGGGTTAGGAACCAAATGACATAATGACTAATGGGCAGTGAGCCAGAGGTGACTCGAAGGAAGGAAGCCAAGCATTCCTGGCTTGGGAGTGAATGAATTTAGAGTAGGATTCCTCCCGTTTCACTTTTGAAGAGATGGAAGAACCACTCTTGGTAATTGCCTTTTATTTAATCAGGCCAGGCGTTACTGTATAATCAGAGAAGAATATCCTAAGTCCACATCTCTCCCCTGTTCCTTGCTTTTAGGTTTGGACACAAGTTGAACGTGTCGGATTTATATAAGTTAACAGACACGGTGGCGATCCGCGAACAAGGGAACGGAAGACTCGTGTGTCTCTTGCCCAGCAGTCAGGCCCGGCAGAGCCCCTTGGGGTCTTCCCAGTCACACGACGGCTCCTCGACGAATTGCAGCCCAATTATATTTGAAGAGTTAGAATACCACGAGCCTGTCTGCAGACAGCATTGCCCCGATAAGGACTTCAGGTATGACCTCATTTCCTTCTGGAAATAATCTTTGTGTATAAGGGCCTTGAATGTCTGTTACACTTGCCTTGCAGACCTTCTAGACCGCTGAGAAATGTCAACTAACTGTTCTGTTCTCTTTTCTGTAGTGAACATGAATTTGATCCAGACTCCTATAAGATTCCTTTTGTGATTCTCTCTTTGAAGACCTTTGCGCCCCAGGTTCATAGTCTCCTGCAGACACATGAGGGCACCGTGCCTTTATTAAGGTGAACATGTCAAAGCCATTGAGATATGAGGCCTTAGTTCTCCTCTTTCTAGAAAGTCTGCCCTCTGCCCACACCTCTTCCCAAGCAAGTATTACAGAATGCTTCATTCTAACATTTTTAGCACTTTGCAGTCAAAGTAATCTGAAATAGGATCCATTCACTCAATACTCAAAACAAGAACATTTGTGTCTGTGCTGATTTTTGGAAACCTAAGCAATGAATAGGAAAGTTTGTTCTCCACAGAGGCGAGATTATTCTAAGTGCTGCATGACAAGTGTGCACACAGGCTAGAGGAGGGTGCACAGCCTCAGGCACGATGAGTGTGCACACAGGCTAATGGAGGGCGCACAGCCTCGGGCAGCAGGTTGCAGGGTTTGAGGGAGAGAAGTAGTCTTGGGCCGTCTGGTAGACCTACTACAGGCCCAACATAGGGCTAAGTTGCCTTAAAGCCGCTGGTACATTAAAGCAGATAAATCACTGACTTGGCACCCAGTTGCCTCATTTTTAACTGTGCCCTGCTGGAAAAACTGTCTAGGAATTTCTGGTATCATCACACTGGATCATAGAGGTCAATGCCACAGCGATTGCCTCCCCTCCCTGGGACCTTAATTCTAATGTTCCAACCCAGATCCTGGGGATTTAAACAAAAATTGCTTATTAGTGGGTGTATTAAAATAGAGGTTTCTGATTGGCAGGTGCTTTGCTTTTCCATATTGTAATTGACCTTGTTTTCCCCCGCTTCAGCTTTCCAGATTGTTATGCCGCGGAGTTCGGTGAACTGGAAGAAGTGCAGGAGAACCAAGGGGGCGCCCCCTTAGAACACCTCATCACCTGCGTCCCGGGTGTGAACATCGCCACTGCACAGAATGGCGTCAAAGTGGTCAAATGGATTCACAACAAGCCCCCGCCTCCGAACACAGGTGGGAGGCAGGTGTTTGGTGTTTCTGACCCACCAGCTGCTATGAGAGGAGGCTGCTGGCTTTTACTGGCCACCGCAGCCTGCTCTGCCAAGCACAAAGCACTGTGCGGGTCTCCTTAGATCTTTTTTTTTAATGTTTGTTTATTTTGAGGGAGAGAGAGTACGCATGCGCAAGCACACGCATGTGCCCTCAAGTGAGGTAGGGGCAGAGAGAGAGGGAGAGAATCCCAAGAAGGCTTCATGCTGTCAGCACAGAGCCCAGTGAGCCCAGTGAGCCCAAGAACCATGAGATCATGACCTGAGCCAAAATCAAGAGTCACATGCTGTACCAACAGCCACCCAGGTGACCCTCCTTCAGTCTTTTAGAAACTACTCTCTAAAGTGTTGAAGGTTTGGCAGAACAAGGCTTTTTGGAAGTAGCAGCATAAACTCTAAAAAGTGTAAAACCCACATTTCACATTGACGAATCTCTTTAGCCCTACCTAATGTTGTGAGGCTTTCTGGCTAGTCGGTTGACTGGCCTTTTAAAAATAGTTTCAAGTAGTTGAAGGAAATCTCTGTAAATGCGGATTTACCTGTGAAATTCGTTTTGCTCGACATTTCTGACTTTGATAAAAGTGACAACGGATTTAGCTGTTAGTATGAAAGACCAGGAAGTGTGAACCTAGTCTTGGGCAAGTTGCTGAGTTGCTGAGCTTTGGACGTCCCTTAGTCGCAGGTGTCTAATCCCACGACCGGTAAACAGCACTGTCAATTGTTGTCTCCGCACGGACACTCCTTCTCTTTGACCCTAAACCCTTCCTCCCTTTCTCTCCCCCTGTAGGAAGGGAGGTGAGGATAACCAGGGAAGGAGAAAGATGTGTAGCAGTGCTGCTTACCACCTTCTCCTGCCTTTCCCCTCAGTCCTGGCTGCGCAGGCTCCCTGGCGTGAGCTGTTTCTCCCTCCTCCTGTGTCGTTAGCCTCCCAGTCTCTTAGAAAGGTCTTTGTCTAATTATACTTTCATAATGACAAGTTTTTCTAACATACGTGGACGTTCAAGAAAAACTGAAAAACGTCTTTCTTTGGTACTCACTTTTATCAGCTAGTTTCACATTACTGCTTTCCGTGATTTTCTGCGTGATGTTTTCAGCCTCCGCATGGGTTAGCTAGGGTCTTCTGGGCTACCTGCTTGCTCACCGTCTGTCACTCTGTTCTGTGGGAAAGTATGTTCCACAGGACCAAGATGCAAGTGAGTCTTTGAAATACAGTGGGTTTATAAGCTGGAAACTTCCTGTGTAATTTCACCTCTGCTTTAAGTTAACACTACGCGGAACTATGATTTACTTTGACTACTGGACTTCGAGAAGTAGTGGCAAAACATCTCCCAGCCCATAAAGAAGTTGGGCTGGCCCATTGATTATTAGAGAGGACCTGAATGTAGACGCTGGGAAGTAAAGGGGCCCTTCGGTCTCATCCGCGTCGTTACGGGTGAGCTCAGGCGAGCAAGTGCAGGGTTAGTTACCTTTGTTTCAGTGGGGAAATCCCGCTTCATATCTTAGGAATGTTCTCTTTCTCTCCCCCTGTCTAGACCCTTGGCTTCTGCGATCTAAGAGTCCTGTGGGTAACCCCCAGCTGATCCAGTTCAGCAGGGAAGTGATCGACCTGCTGAAGAGCCAGCCATCCTGCATCATCCCCATTAGTCATTTCATCCCGTCCTATCACCATCACTTCGCCAAGCAGTGCCGGGTTTCAGACTACGGCTACTCCAAGCTGATAGAATTATTGGAAGCCGTGCCTCATGTGTTGCAGGTAAGGCAAGTTCAGGGATTAGTCATTTCAAGACGGGATGTTCCTCCGTGTCTTCAGCTACCTCAGCCGAAGAAACGGGTTAGCTGGTCACCTCATCCAAGGTGGCTTCTCAGTTTTTCCAGAAAGCTGTGAGTTTCATCCTAGAGGAGAAACTCCTTAGAGCACTGTCAAGTATTTTTCTTCTGATCTATGTATTCCGACCTCCCTTCTCCTGCCCCAGAACTCTCCAGGGTTGTTCACTCATACAGAGGAACTGCGCAGAACACGGGCTTACCTCTCGTAAAGACAAGCTCCTGGTCTGGAGCCTCACGTTGCTTCCTCGGGAGTTTTGCTTTGCCTGTTAACCCAGAGTGTTACACAGCTTTCTACCTGTGAAACAGCTTCCCAGTTGTAAAATGGCTTAGACTACCTCAGCTGTCTTTTGTAGACAAAATTAGTTGCCCAGATTAATCATCTGCTTTTTGTGTCTGTATTCACACTATTTGAGAAGGGGTATGAAGGGCAGATGAAGAGGGGGTGGGGGGGTCCCAGGCACTTGAGCGGTTGCTCTTTTTGAACATCCACATTCGGTTGATCTACAATGTGTGTGAAAATGCAGATGTCACACATAAAGGGGCTTGTTGTCTGAGAGCAGTAACGGGAGAGAGAGAGAGAGGGAAAAGGCCATCACCCAGAAAGTCAGGACGTGCCGAGGTCTTACGAGCATAAATAATCAAAGTGTTTGATTTGCAGATTCTCGGAATGGGCTCCAAACGCTTGTTGACCCTAACCCACAGGGCCCAGGTGAAGCGCTTTACTCAGGACTTACTAAAACTTCTCAAATCCCAAGCCAGCAAACAGGTCATTGTGAGGGAGTTCTCACAGGCTTATCATTGGTGAGTTGATGAGAAGGGGGGGAAAAGAAATGAAAGCAAATATTTTAAGACACTTTTTCTTCCCAGAAATTTAAAATAATTACCCAACGTTTTCTATTTAGCATTCTTTTGGAAAACTTAGAAAGTTAATTTAGCAAGTGGTATTTTTCATTCTTTACCCATTTCCATGGTTAAATTCTAGGTGTTTCTCAAAAGACTGGGATGTCACCGAATATGGTGTTTGTGAGCTGATTGATATCGTATCAGAAATTCCCGACACAACCATCTGCTTGTCCCAACAAGATAGCGAAATGGTGATTTGTATCCCCAAAAGAGGTATGTTGACCTTTAATGTGCTGGAAGACGGTTGCATAGCTCAGTGCTTATCTTAATGTGGAATCACATATCCTTTTGCCCGCCCTTATGGTTCCTGAGGGTTCCATGGAAAGTGTAGCATGAAAACTGTTGTGTGCTGTGTGGTAGATCCTAGGTTCTTTGACGCGGGGAAGCCACTCTCCAGAAAGAAAAGCAAGCTGGTGTTTTTAGGATTCATTCTAGGGGGAAGGGGGCATAACCAGCACTTTGCTGAAATGCCTTCTTCAGCGTGTATATGGCTGTTGACACCATAATGATCCATCTGAGAGTCGGTACCATGGCCCTTGCTTGACTCTCCTTTCTAACTGTGCACCCTAGAGAAGCAAAGAAGACACGAGCAAATGTTTTGCTCTATCTTTCACATTTTGGCCATTCCGGTTGTTGTCTGGAGCTAGGGTAGGTAAAATTACATCTGTCGACTGTCCTGTTCTCCCGGTATTATGAATCAGTGATTCTTAATTTAGGCTTCTGCGGAATGCTGATGTTTGTGAAATCCTAGCAGTACAGAGCTTTTGCAGTGAGTAATGTCAGTTTTCTGATTCTCATTTAAAAACCAATAGAGGGGTGCCAGACTAGCTCATTTGGAAGAGCATGCGACTCTTGATCTGAGGTTATAAGTTCAAGCACCACATCGGGTGTAGAAGTTACTTAAAAAATTTTTTTAGGGGCGCCTGGGTGGCTTAGTCGGTTAAGCGTCCGACTTTCGCTTAGGTCATGATCTCGCAGTTCGTGGGTTCGAGCCCCGCGTCGGGCTCTGTGCTGACTGCCAGCTCAGAGCCTGGAGCCTGTTTCAGTCTGTGACTCCCTCTCTCTCTGACCCTCCCCTGCTCACGCTGTCTCTCTCTCTCTCCTAGAAATTTAAAAAAAAAATTTTTTTTTAAATCTTTCTTTTTAGTTTTTTAGAGCTTGTGAGCAGGGTAGAGGGGGCGGGGGGGGTGAGAGAGAGAGAGAGAGAGAGAGACAGAGAGAGGGACTCTTAAGCACACCCTGCACTGAGTGTGGAGGCTCCGATCCCACAACCCTGGGATTATGACCTGAGCTGAAATCACGAGTCAGGTGTTCAAATGACTGAGCCACCCAGCTGCCCCTAAGAAAACAAAAACAAAACCCTTTAAAAATTAAAAAAGAATTACATAAAAATTAATAGAAATGAAGAGTGAAATTTAAGCTTTTATTCTCCTGTATTTTTGTTAAACTCGTTGCCTGATACTCTTCTCTGGTAGCAATTTTAACCGAAAGTCAGAAGAATAAATAGAAAGCATGTGGCTATTCAGAAGGGCGATTTTACAGAAACAATTTCTAGGTTATTTTTACAGGTACAGACACCTGTCGCGTACATGCTCATTACGTGTCAGGCTCATATATATGGGATGGGGCAGGGGATGAGGAGCTGGAAGTATGTCCAGCTTGCAGGGTAAAATTACATGGGTGTGTACGTGTGTTTCACAGTATACCGCAGTGGTTTCCTGGTCTTGTGCCCTTGAATGAGCTTGAAAGCCATTCTGCAGGGAGAGCACATGAATATGTTTGTTTTAGGGTGTGTGCATTTGGAAGACAAAGATGATATCTCTTGTAATCTGTGCACGGGACTGACTATAGCACCGATGTTGACCAAAGATGAATAGAAGACTGTGATGTCTGATGGATGTTTTGTTTTGTTTTGTTTTTTAACAGAGCGTACCCAGGATGAAATAGAAAGGACAAAACAGTTCTCCAAGGACGTTGTTGACTTGCTGCGGCACCAACCCCATTTCCGGATGCCCTTTAACAAATTCATCCCCTCTTACCACCACCACTTCGGCCGGCAGTGCAAACTCGCGCACTATGGGTTTACCAAACTACTTGAACTTTTTGAAGCCATACCTGATATTTTACAAGTGAGTGAAGAGATTCCAACGATATTGGGAGAATTTTTTTTTCTTACGGACCTCTTTTCCTTGGAAGTAAGGAGTTAGGAAATAGGAGGAAAACTTGAAATATTTTGATCAGAGAAGCTATATTGTCGGCTCATTAGTATTTTTAGGTAAATGTGGGGATTTTTTTCCCCTTCAATAAAAAAATCATCTTCAAATTTATTTTAGGGTAATTATTGACAAAAGATTAAATAGTTTTTTTTTAATAGTTTGATTTCTTAAGTGGAATGTTTTTCCATTAGTACCGTATTTTTCACATCTCTTAGGTTGGAGGTAAGGATGAGTACATGAGGTGATTCAAATGCTTAGCTGTTAAGACATTACTAAGTTAAACCAGGTTTTTGATGTTAATTTTATCAGTATTAGTGTTTAAGTTCATTTATTTTTGAGAGAGAGATACCAGAGTGAGAGCAGGGGAGGGGCAGAAAGACAGAGACCCAGACAGACACAGAATCCAAAGCAGGCTCTGGGCTCTGAGCCATCAACACAGACTGGCCTGATATGGGGCTTGAACTCACAAACCGAGGGACCATGACCTGAGCTGAAGTCAGACACTTAACCAACTGACCTACACCAGGCACCCAAAGTACTTTTAAACTTCTTGTTTTGTGTGTGGTAAAATACGAGTACATAATTAACCCATTTTAAGTGTGCAGTTCAGTGGTAGTAAATGTATCACATGCCGTGCAGACAGTTTACAGAACTTTTTCATCTTGCAGAACCGAAGCTCTGTATCCATTAAAGAACACCAAGGTGCTTTTCAGTTACTAACTGTATACGTTTCCATGCTATTTAATTCCACGAACTTGTTCAATCTCGCCTTCTTCCTGTCCTGTGTTTTCCAAGGTACTGGAATGTGGAGAAGAAAAAATCCTCACCCTGACAGAGGTGGAACGATTCAAAGCTCTTGCTGCCCAGTTTGTCAAACTCCTTCGGTCCCAAAAAGATAACTGCCTTATGATGACAGATCTGCTTACGGAATATGCTAAAACTTTTGGTTACACATTTCGTCTCCAAGACTACGATGTCAGTTCAGTTTCTGCTTTAACACAGAAGCTGTGCCATGTTGTAAAGGTCAGCAGACTTTTATTTTGATGGTGGTGTGGGGTCAGCTTTGCTGGGGTGTGACCTGTGCTTTAGCCTTTCTCTGTTCACACCTCGCACTAGTTTCTGCTTCGCAGTAAGTGCTTCTCTTGCTTCAGTACCTTCTTAGGTAACAGGAGACGGCTCTGGTTTGGCAGGTAAGATTTTTGCTCTGGCTTCTCTGTGTTTATTCGGGGCCTTGTCAAAGCAACGACTCTTTAACCTGATGAGGTTTCTTTTATCCGAGGATGTATTTTTTCAGGTGTATTCTTCTAAATGGATCATCGTTTCTGCAGTTTTAGGGGAGATTGTAATCACAGATCTCTCTCCCCTCCCAGATTCTGACTCACTTGAGTAGACATAGGCGCAGGCTAGGCTCACAAGTGCCCTTGTTGCTGGCAGCACAGGACCGGACGGGTAACTTCCTCTTGCTTCCCGCCGTGGACTGAGCTAACTGTCCCAGTCCTAGGCTGAGCAGCTGGGCGGTTTCAGGCTGCCTCTAGCCCGGGACCAAGAAAACTCAGTACGAGAAGGGAGAGTGGAAGGGAGGACTCACCAAGGGGGGCAGCCTTGGTTACAGATGTGAAGGGATCCATCCGCTGCTGTCCACTTAAGGGGAGAAGAACCTTCACGGGAGACAGAGGAGGGAGGACGCTAGGAGGGTGGCCACACCCAAGCCAAGGAGGAGGAACGGCCAGCAGTGTCGCCTGCTGGGACGAGTTAGGCGGGGACTAAGGTGACCTTTGGGACTGGCTACGTGGAGAGCTTGCTGTCGCTGGCCAGGGCAGGGTCACCGCCAGTGAGCGGGGTTGAGGTGTGATGTGGCGTAGGAGGCGAGAAAATGGTGACAGGTGATGCAGACAGCCTTTCACCTTGGCTCCTTATGAGGGAGCAGAGGGAGGCCGCAAGGCCACAGGACCGAGTGAGCCCGGGAGCGTTCTGTGGCTGCTCTGCTCCCAGGTGGACAGACCTCAGCATGGCTGAGAGCCGCCAGGAAGGATGTGCTCGGGGGAAAGAAGAGAAACACACAGAGACCAGCCGGCGGTGGGACGGGGGTCCCAAGGAGGCAGGCGTGGGAATCAGCATTCAGCAGAGAGAGGCACGGCCCTGATGTTTGGGCTTCGACCAGAGGGAGGGAGTGGCGGGTGGATGCAGACACAGGGAAGTTTGACGTTCCTCTGTGGGAAGAGGAGAGAGGTTACCTTACACGAGATTTTTCTGTGAAGTGGAAGGTGAGACCATCTGCAGAGAGAGCAGATGAAAGACACAGGATTCGAGATTGTGGCCCCTCGAGGTGCGGTGCGGTGCGGTGCCTGGGACCCGCCAGGACATGAGGCAGGGGTGCGGGGGTGCCGTAGCGCTGCCCTGGGTTTACTGCAGGCTCAGAAAGCAGACCGTCCGGCTCAAGGTGCGAGCTTGCCAGATGGTGCAGAGAAAAGGCACAGGGACAAAGTTGTTTACTGAGTATGGCAAGAGTGGTAGTGAATTCGTGGACTGTCGGCGCCAAGGTGGACACGAGGAATGTGAATAAGGCAGAGGGCTTGAACTGCGAGGAAGTGCGGGTCCCTGCAGGGGAAGCTGGAGGAGGGGAAGAGCTGATCGTTTGAATCTCTTCCGTCTCCCACCCCACCGTCCACCGCAGGCCTCCTTAGCGTGCAGGGCGCACGGGAGGTTTGTGTGAGCTGCTTTGCCAGAGGGCAGTAGACGTCAGGGTCCCACGTCCCACTGGGAATGGGTGTCGCAGTAGGATTGAGTGGAAGGGGGTGTTCCTGGACATGAGGAAGTTGAGGAACTGAAAGGTCCCTAGGTCGGACGGGCCCCCCAGATGCTCAGTTACCCAGCACGGAGGCACCGGAGGGCTTCAGTGGATAGCAAGCCTTGGCCATGACCGGAGACTTGAGCTAGGGCGAGTGCGTGGGGAGTCGGTCAGGATGGGGACGGATCGGAGAGGCTCTGGTGTGCTGCCTGGCGGCAGCTGCGTCTCCAAAAGCTTCTGGGAGATGCTGATGGGCGGACCCCCGCCCCCCTGACTCCGAGATTCTGAGGCAGTTGGTCCCAGTGTGCTCTGAGCACTGGCATCTGTTAAAAGCTCTCTTGAGGATTCTGCTGTGTAGCCTGGGTTCAAAATCACTTGTATCTAAGTAGCATCAAAAGAACAGGTTTTGCTTTTTACTCCTTGAAAGGCTAGAACAATAGCAACAATCTGGGCATCGAAGATGACTCGGACTTTGCTAGACTTGACTCTGCTGATATGGGAAATCTGTCATCAGAACCTCCACAAACCTATCACCATGGTAACTGGGGTGGGGGTCACCTTCCAGCCTCCTGCCTGGGCTCTGGGTGAGTGAACCAGGGACACGGTGCGATGGTGACAATCCTCAGGTGCTGCTCACTGCTGTGCCTGTGAGAGCCTGACTCACACGAGGCTGTGTGGCCCAGCCCGTGCTGAGGCGCTGAGACCTGTGGTCTTGGCTGGAAAACCGGACAGAGGGGAAAATGCGGTTTGCCTGCCAGCACCTCAGCGGCACACGGGCCTGGGGGTCCCACTTACGGACTCCTGGTTCTTCTCGTGCTCTTTGGTCCCTAAATGATAACCTCTGTCTTTTCGGAAGCGTCCTCTTCGAGTGCGCTTCATCACTCAAACCTGTTATCTTCTTGAGAACCGGAAAGAATCAAGGGGTAGACATATAGTCAGACAGGAAAATACCCACTTGCTGGCTAGTGATGATGGACTAGAATGTGGGTGTCCTTAGATTGGGCCTTCCGTCCCCGTCCCAGTCTAGCCCCTGGGATGTGGTGCAAACCCCTCTCTTGCCCCCTCCCTCAGCACAGCAACCTTCAGTCCAAGGGCTTGGACAGTGAAAGGAGCGCCCTAAGTGAGGGCTGGTGTGGATGGAGGTTCCTGGTTGTGGACCAGCAGGAAGGGAGGGAACAGCCGCTACTCTGGTGTCCCCTGAAATGTTGGTCTCATGACCCAAGGACACTAGCTGAGTGGGTGTGGAGTGGCGCCCCCCACCTTGAGCTGGAAAACATGGCCTTTTATTCTCCCAGGTTGCTGATATGGCGTCCGGCAAACAGCTTCAGCTGATCAACCGCAAGTCCCTGCGTGCTCTCACTGCCCAGCTGCTAGTGCTGCTGATGTCTTGGGAAGGAGCTGCCCACCTGTCTGTTGACGAGCTCAAGAGATGTTATGAAACTACCCACAGCGCTCCCCTCAACCCCTGTGAATATGGATTCATGACCTTGACCGAACTTCTGAAGAGTTTGCCCTACTTAGTGGAGGTACGAGCATTCACTGTTTTTTTTTTTAATTTTTATTATTTAATGTTTATTTATTTTGAGAAAAAGAGGGCGTGCATGCGCACGAGTGGGGAGGGGCAGAGAGAGGGAGACACAGAATCTGAAGCAGGCTTCAGGCTCTGAGCTGTCAGCACAGAGCCCTTCATGGGGCTCGAACCCACGAACCTCAAGATCATGATCTGAACAGAAGTTGGACATTGAATCGACTGAGCCACCCAGGTGCCCCAAGCACTGACAGTTCTGTAGAGCCATCTTATGAGAAACGCTGAATCGGATGTTTCTGGATCACCTGATAGTCTGGATTAGAGGTTATAGAGCTGGAAGGGACCAGTGAGTCATTCCGTGGTTGAACAGACCAAGACACAGCAGGGGTACAGGTGCCTTGCCCAAACGGGTGGCAAGCTAGGAGGGATGCCCAGGCCTCCTGGGTCTTGAGCTGGGGTGCCTTGTGCTGTCCCGGGCTGCAGTTTGCTGCTGTTAGGTGTGTCTGAATTAGATGGATTGTGTGGGGGCTCCGGGCGACTCCTTAGTCAGACACGGATCAGAAAGGAAGGCTGGTCACCCAGGTGGGCTTTTAAGAATAGCTCCTAAGGTTAGAAGAATCATAAGAGACTACTACAGAGGTGGATAAAGCCTCCTGCCCAAAACTATCAAAATTGACCCTAGATGTTAAAACTTAGGCCAATTACCACAAAAGAGGCTGTAAGATCATTGACATTTTACCACTGAAAAAAAAAAAAACAGGACCAGATAGGTTAACAGTTGGATTTTTAACTAACTTTTAAAGCCTAACTCCAGCCTCCAAAAATTCATTCTAGGCCATGTTCAAAACAAGTAACTCACCACTTCATTTTATGAAACCAAAACACCTTTAATACCAAAAACCTAACAGTCCCCAAAAGAGACAGTGGTTCTAAATAGGATGTTAACTCGTAAAATCCAGCCACATAGGAAGAGAATGATATACCATTGTTACCATATAACCATGTGATTGATAACTGAATAATTAAAAGATATTGACCAAAATTCTCTCACTGGCCAAATTCAGGCCAGGCTCCTGGGAGCCACCTTCTAGACTAGATGGTGACCTTCAATGTCCTAATAATTTTCCATCCACCAACGCCCCCGCCCTCCTGGCTATAAATCCCCGCTTTTCTCTGTAGTGTTCAGAATTGAGCCCATTTCTACACTGCGGTTCTTTCTTTTCCTTTATTGCAGTAGTTCTTAAATAAAAGCAATTTTTCCTACTTTAAGTACTGTCCAGTTCTGGTTTGTTCTCCGGTACCAAATCCAATGTTTCCTAGACTCTGCTAATTCTCTGTTGGGTGAACACTGGTTCTAGGAAGTGTAAACAGATGGTCCAGGACAAAACGCTTTCCGTGGCAGCGAGGGTTGGGAAATATCCCTTCCCTTAGAGATTCTCCATGTACATGAAGACTCTGGGAAGGTTTCTGGTAAAAGAATTTCTTTACTTGAGGACAGAAAAGCTTTGGGGTTTCCTCCCTGACTGCCCCCCCCACGCCCCCGCACCCAAGAAAACTAATGTCCCACAGCCAGTGTCCCTTGGAACAACGCTTTGGGAGCAGGGGGTCGGTGGCCCCAGGCCCTGCTGTGTGATGCAGCTCTCGCCTCTCCTCACCGCCTCCGTGCTGGGGACCCCAGAACTGCCGCTTCCCTGCCTTTCTGGCACACCGTGCCCTCACCTCTACCAGCGTAGAGGCACAGGTAGATCCAAAGTTCGCTCAAGGTGCAGCTTCCTCTCCAAGGAGACCCTGGGATGGGCCCCTCCTCCCTGGCTCGTTGTCCGTTTTCAAGTTGACTGCGTGCCTTTTCCCTCTCACTGGAGGCCCTGACCCCTGGGGCGCAAAGCCAGCCACTCTGGGAGTTTCTAACGCCATGTTTTTCTCTTGGGTCAGGTGTTTACTAATGACAAGACAGAGGAGTGTGTCAGGCTCACAAGCCTGTATTTGTTTGCCAAGAATGTGCGCTCTCTGCTCCATACATACCACTACCAGCAGCTTTTTCTCCACGAGTTTTCCATGGCCTACAGCAAGTATGTCGGAGAAACACTGCACCCCAAGACGTACGGCTACAGTAGTGTGGAGGAGCTCTTGGGGGCCATCCCTCAGGTGGGTGTCTGCTGAGCTGCTCAGAGAGCATCTTCCGGGCCAGTCCTGGGCCCTCTCTCCTGCCCGGACGGAAGCAGTGCTGCCGGGAGGACAGCGTGGCAGGCATTTTCACAAACATACCTTCGGCACAAAATGAATGACTTCAGCGCACCTCCTTCATTCTGCAAGCCCGTATTAAACTCCTGTCCGCCATGTGATAAGGTGATGGAGGGTCAGGACCCCTGAGCAGGTGATAAGGCTGTGCGGTTGGTGCAGCTGTTGCTGTGCGCACTGAGGAGGTGCCGTGGGCAGGGCCCCGGGCTTGGGGTTCATCCCAGGGCCGGGACATCGGGGGTGTGTAGAGATGAGCCCTGTGACAGAGGGCACGGCATGAGTGGATGCAGAGTAGTGACCCGCAGTGTGGAAGCCTGAGCACATTAACAACTAGGCAGGGGCCCATCGGTGAACTCGGAGCTCACGTACGGGGCCTTCCTCCTCCAGGTGAGCGGACGGGCCGGGAGTGGAGGGCAGGGGCCTCGGGTTTGTGTGTGGAAAGCACGTCCCGGAGTAGCGGGAGGGGAGGAGGCAGCGTGGCGAGGATCCTGGCCGTGGCCGGAGTCCAGGTGGGAGTGATACCCAGAGTGAACCTGTGAGAGAGGGGTGGAGAAGCCAGTGATGGACCCAGTGAGGCTGAGATTGGGGACTCAGTGACAGACGTGGGTGGGGCAGTAGAGGGAGCCGAGGGCCTCCGCTCCCTGCTTGCTCCGCTGAGGGCTGAGGAGGTGGAGGGAGGACTTTGTTCTAGGAGTAGGACCTGGGGCTTGGTTTGACGGGTCTGGGAGATCTCCATGATTCATCTTAGAGTGTATTTAGTTTTCTAGAAAAAAAAAAGCAAGGGTTGTCTTGTGAGAACTGTCCCCTTTAATAGACCAGGCTGGTGTTTGGGAGATGGTCTTTGAAAGAGCCACAGAGCGTATATTTAAAGCTGAGTCTCACCATTTTTAGACTACACATCTTGTAAGGAGTCTGTTTCTGCCTGGTTCTATTAGGTTAAAAACTAAATGAGGTATAGAAAAATCATCCTTGGCATTAGTTTCTAACCTGTAAGGTGTTTCGGGTCAACATGGTAGGTCACATTCTGCCTGGAGTTGGAGCTTATTTCTCCTTTTCCACTGCTTAACCAGTAGCTTGTCTTGTGTGCAGGTGGTCTGGATAAAAGGACACGGCCATAAGAGAATTGTAGTGTTAAAAAACGACATGAAAAGTAAGTCTGCGCCCATCCCCTCCAAGCTTCGAAGGCCCAGCTGCCTTCCTGACTCTCCCCTGACCCGCGCTCTCGGTCCTCCAGGCCGCTGGAGCCCCCTTGGGCTCTCCCCCGCCAGCCCCGGAGACCGGCCCTCGGCCACGGAGTGCAGCCCGCCGGCGCCCGAACCCCACACCGCCCCGGGACTCAGACCTGGGACAAGCAGCGACGGTAAGCGTGGGGAAACAGAGAGAGCTTGTGAGGTTCTAGAGGTGGCTGGGAGGGGTGTGGGGGGATCGAAAAGGACCACAGTGGGTCATTTGCCTTCGTTAAAGTCAAGTCTTCATACGTTTTCCAAAGCAGTCTGGTGTTTCCTTAGTACCCGAAAGACTGGCCTGTGGTTGATGGCCTTTTATGGTTAGCAGTTAAGGCTCTTAAAGGGTGTGGGTGTGTCTGTAGTGACAGCGTGTCAGCCCAGTTCGGATGTCCGAGGACAGAATTACTTGGGCACTTGTTAAAATGGTTTTTGAGATTATTGCAGTAGGGTCCACTCCACCACACTAGGGGAGGGGGATCGAACTTGGCTCCAAATACGGAGGTGAGAGGGAGGCGGGGCGCCCAGGTAGCTCAGTCACTTTAGTGTCCAACTCTTGATTTCGTCTCAGGTCGTGATCTCACGGTTTGTGAGTTCAAGCCCCGTGTTGGCTTCTGTGCTGACAGTGTGGAGCCTGCTTGGGATTCTCTTTCCTCTCTGCTCCTCCCCTCGCTCACTTGCTCTCTGTCTCAAAAGTAAATAAACTTCAAAGTGGGGTGAGTGGGGATGTTTTAGTCAAGGAGCAGAGTGAGAAGGGACATCTGGGGTAGAAGAATGGGGGTTCAGAGAGCAGGGTGCAGGTTCTCACAGAACTCACTTCCTAAGATTCTTGCTAAGAGCAAACTTGGCAAGGACCAGATAGACATGGAAGGCCAAGGTCAAGGTCCGTGGAGAAGAGGGCTCACAGGGCCTGGGCTAAAGTTGGATTAAGGACGGTCTTTGTCACAGGACCGCCGCGCGCCCCCCCCCTCCCCCCCGGGAAAGAGTGGATAATAACACATTAATAGTACTAAAAAACAGCATTGGCTCACTTAGATTTTGTGTGGAACCTTCTCTGTGGCTAGAAACTGGCTTGAGCTCTGTAGCACTTTTACCCTTACTGTAAGAGTTTGGGGTCCCTTGCTGTGTAGGAGTCATTCATCTTCATATGCTAGTGAGAAGCGTTCCCGTGGCCTGTGTGTGTCAGGCACCTCGGGCATGCAGCGGGTTGCACCATACGGAGTGCCCAAAGGGGCTCCTGCCCTTAGCTGCCACACGTTGCCTCCCGTCTGCAGATGAGGAACCCAAGTTCCAGGAGGTTAAGGGGCTTCCTACCCAAGTGCACTCAGCCAGGGAGTGATAGAATTGGGGTTCAGCTCTTCCACCTCGGAGCTCTCGCTCATTTAACTACTTTCTACACGTCTAAGGATTTTTATCTCCCCTCTTTGGAAGCCGATTGTGGACTGCCCACCCCCCCTTTTTTTCTTTGGCTGCGGCCCCTAGGGGACTGCCATTCCTAAGAACACAAATCCGGAGATTCTGGCTTGTGACCTTTCCCTTACCAAAGAGTGACTGAGGCCTTTCTGTTAATGGCCTCTTTTTGTTTTAAACCGAGATGTCTTGAGTACTTCCTGGCCTTTTCCACCTTGAAGGAGGGGAAAGACAGCGTCAGGCACAGCGTGGCGGTCCACTCACGCCTGTCTTCTCTGTCCAGGGCCCCGTCAGCCCGAGCAGGAGCTGCTCCGCCTGACCAGTGACTCCCCCGTGGACCTCCTGTGTGCGCCCGTGCCGTCGTGCCTGCCGTCCCCTCAGCTGCGGCCAGACCCCGTCGTCCTGCAGGCCGCCGATCTCATTCAGTTTGAGGAGCACCCTCGAGCGCCTCCTGGTAGGATGTGCTGCCGTTACGGGGGGTTTCCCTGTGGCCGGAAAGCTGAGAGAGCGAAGTCAGGTGGAGATGGGGAACAGCTGTGGTTTTTCGGGCATAGAACTACCCACAGCGATGGCGAACATTCGGGACCGTGTTCCTGTCAGTCTTCCTGTAGAGCTAGGCTCGCGGCCCAGGGCGGCTCAGGGAGCGGAGGGGTGCTGCAGCGGGCTGTGGGGAAGGCCACGGCCGCGTGTGGGGACTTGCTGGCCGTGAGCCCCTCGCCTGCGTGAAGGCTGGCGGCCCGGGGGCACACGTGGTGCCAGCCGCGCGCAGCGGCCCAGGCTGGCCTGGCGTCGAGGGACTGCCCCCGTCCTGGGGCCTTATGAGGCTCTGAGCAGGGGGAGGGACGTCTGTGAGCTCCGGGCTCTGCGCTGCGATCTGAGAAGGGACAGGGCGCTGGCCGCGTGGAGCACTGACCGCGTGCCGGCCCTGCGTGTCCCCTTGTGCCCGCCCCCGCCTTGGGCTCACAGGCACGTTCAGACTGCGTCCTCTCCACAGCCTTGCAGGCCAGGTGACAAGGGGGACTGCTGGCTCAGTCGGTTAGCGCCTGACTCTTGGTTTCAGCTCAGGTCACGACCTCATGGCTCGTGAGATTGAGCCCCACATCGGGCTCCACACCGACAGCACGGAGCCTGCCTGGCATTCTCTCTCTTTGCCCCTCCTCTGCTCTGTCTCTTAAAATAAATAAACTTAAAAAAAAATTTTTTTAAGATCTTCTCTGAGATAATCTGAGAGAGAAACTAAAACCCAACATGTCTGGCAGGTCCTAGAACTGAAGGGATTTGCTTTTTTGTATTTACAGAAATCATGATTTTAAACCAAGAAGAGAGCACTGAAATTCCAGTACCAGTAAAGAGCAGACACCCAGCCTCTGAGGCCAGCTCAGCCCGCATCTCAGCAGCCGCCCCAGAGCCTCCCTGCCCCTCCTCGGCACCCTCAGAGTCCCTGCTCGGCAAGGACCCCGTGGAAAGCCCAGCCAAAAAGCAACCCAAAAATAGAGTAAAATTGGCAGCCAATTTTTCCTTTGCACCTATAACCAAGCTTTGACTCACGTTTTTGAGCATAGAATTAGGATGGGGATTGCTGTCTGATTCTGCACACAAGTGGGTTCAAGAAACACAGCCTTTTCAGTTTGGATGAAACCCCCTAGAAGCCCCTTACTTCGTCTTTATATGTATCCCATGGTGTTTTGTTTCTTTTACATTGAACACAGCCTTGAGCTGAAGTGTTTTTCTTTTTTCCTCCCCTAATTATTTGGGGAAAAAACAAACCACCCCAAAACCTCCTGGCATTTGTTAAGGAATTCTTGATACATTTTACCAAATTTTTCTTGATTATCATGAAATGTGATGGTGTTCAGAAGAAGGAAGCAGTGAGAACTCCGCTCGAAGGGAGTGGTTTTACATCCATTCAGGCCACACCCGTGGTCGAATCTTACGTGTAGCATAAGAGAGCCTCGAAGTCTTTGCTTCCTGGCGTTTCCAGACAGAAGGAATCACAGGCGTGGGGTGTCTTTACAGCGCAGCCTCCCCTGCGGCCTGCGTGCTCACACACGGAAGCGGAAGGGCGGGCGAGGTGGTGAGAATGTGTTTTCATGTCGGATAGAAGGTTCCTGGCTTCCCTGTGACTTGTAAGCGTGCCTTGGTTTTTTGTTTTTGCCTTTGTTTTGATTTTAACTATGTCTGTAGTTGACAAATGTGGCTTCGTTACAAAAAAATTTTTAAGTGTTTCCACTTCAGGGTTCCATGGAGGAGCTTTCTAGAAAGTTGAGGATGTTTTAAGCTTCCCTTTTATGTTCCATTCCAGTTTGATACACTTTAGGTTAAGGAAAAGGAGATGGTCTTGGTGTCATGAATTTAAAGTCAGCACTTGAATTCTAGCACACAGCGTTGTGTGCTGAGAGGCAATGTTGGGAAGAGAGTCTGATTTCCTAAAATATGCATGAAATGCATAAATTACAAATCAGAGCCGAAGGGACAAGGTACATTAACAGGAGTGATATCGATACTCTTTCCACTAGGAAGAGACAGAATTCTATCTATATGTGTGAAGGCCAAGGTTGATCATCTTAACCTTGTTATTTGTCATTTTAAACCTGGTTTTGGTAGCTGGGAAGCTTTCTGCCTGAGTGCGTGTGCGCGCATGTGCGTGTTGGCTCCGTGTCTTTTAATAGTGTCCGCTTTTACTGTTACTTCTCACTGTTGTTGGAAGCACGTTTGGGTCTTTTGTGGTGTCTGATGTTGGCCTTTGGGAAAAGCCAGCCTTGGAGGGAGCACTGCCCTGTGGAATGACCTTCGCCTCGAGGTGGCGGAGGCATCCGGTGACGGTGACCTCTCACCCCTCCTGGAGAAACCTGACATTTACAATGGGTTGTATCTGTTGGGCAAAAAGGCGGATTCATTCATAGAGCAGAAAGAACCTATGGGCTTAAGGTCTTCCGCTACGGAGATGGTTTCTTTCGGGGAATTGTTCACATGTTGTAATTTCTAGAAAGCCAGAAAGTGGGCTCTGATGTCATAGCCAGCATTGGGATAAAATGCCGCAGAACGAGGACTAGTGAGTGATTTTTACAAGTCAGGGTTTTGTTCCCCAAAATCTTTAAAATGAAGCCAGTGGTTCCCAGTTCTCCTCACATGGCCCCAGTCGAGATGGAACAGCACTGGAAAAGCCTTCCAAGCATTATGGCCCCTCTGCAAACCCTCTGGGAACCAAGGCATTTCCTCTACAGACATAGGACGGCAGGAAGTCAAAGACAGACGTGCAATTTTTTTTTTAAGAAGCTTTTAAACCGTGTAATAAAGTTGGTGTTGAGAACCTCAGTTGCCTTATCCTGAGACTTCTTAAGGCTGAGTTTGCACTCTTGGACTTTAGTTTTGCTCGCAGATGCGAGATTGACTTTAAAAATGTACGAGGTACCATTACAAGTCACTTAGGGACAGTCTCCGAGCGGCTTCTTTGGGCAACAGACAGAGAAGAGCCTGCAGACGGGTGCTGTCGCGGGAGCGTGGTCGAACCGAACCATTGGCCGGGGTCCCCAGTCAGCCTGGGACGCGTGTGTGACTCTAACAGTCGCTGTTGGAAGATGAGAGAACGCGGCGTGAGCTCGGTGTGTCCGTCCTGCACTCCACAACGGCCAGTCTGATTGTGATCTATTTTTTTATCCAGAGGCTTAATTAAATGATGTGACAAAATGATGTATGAGAATTAAGACAATGAAATTCTTTATTTCTGGGTGGAAAGATGTACCGGATTAGATTTATCTGTTACAAAACAAAACAAAATGAGACAAAAAGTCCTCACCAAACTCCCCTTTCCCATCTTGCAATGTTTGTTTTGGATTGGGCTTGGGGGAAGAGATGTTTTTCTTAACTGTCTACTTTGTTTGAACACTTTTTTTGTGGTTCAAGTGCTGTTTTGTGTGTTGGGACCAAACAGTTGTCAATAAACTTACAAAGCAAGCATCTAATTGGAGTTTTCCGAGTTGATGTGCTGTTTGTCGACGGGCGGGACGAGAGGCCAGCCCAGCCCTCTCTTTGTGTTGGGCCCCCCAGCTTCTCACCCCCTCTAGAAAATCTGCCAGCGGCCCTTGCCATTTGGCACACGGTCCTGGACGGTGGCTGCGCTGTTGGCGCTTTGTGGTCTGGACCCTGGCCGGGATCAAGGTGTAGTCACTCGTGGGGCAAATAACAGTAGCCATGAACCCCCTCTGGTTATGAACCTGAGATGACCCTTGGACCTCCGTCCCTGGGGGAGAAGCCCATGTTGCAGGCTGCCCCCCAATTTGTGGTCCCTCCCGGGGCCTGCTTTTCCAATAAGCCCATTTGGAAAAGACTTCTTGCACCGATTCCACTCTGAAGCCCTCCCCTGAGACCACCGTGCCCCTTGCAGGAATCCAGAAGGACCCAGAAGATACTTGAACGTTCAGATAAATTGCTTCTTCATGAAGTACGGTTTTTTAAAGTTCAACATTAAAAAGCTCTTAAAAGCCCTTGGCAATCCTTTCCGAACGTCTTCCGTGGTAGCAGATCTTTGCAGAAAGCCCTGAGCGGCCACCATGCCCCTTGGGAGCAAGGCAAGGAGGTTTGGGAGACCCAGACTGGGACTTGGAGTGGGCACTGTGTCTGCCCTTGTGCATCCCCCATGTGGTCTGGACATGGTGGCTTCGGAGATGGCCGGCTGAGCGAAGGACCCCCTCTCCGTGCATAGGAGGTGGCCGGCAACGTCTAGAAGCTGGCTCTGGAAGCTTTGCACTGACTGTTGGCTTCACTGCCGTGAGGAGCGTGACGTTCTGGGATTTCTCTTCCCTGCTTTCCAGCCGCTTCACCTGGACGGAGGCCGAGTCACAGCTCAGAAGCATCCCCTACTTGCCATATCACTGACCTGCCAGAGACTCTGCAAGTGCCGCGATTGGACGGGCCGCGTGTCAGCTCTAGGCCTGGGCAGGAGCCCCCACAGACCAGCGGCCAGGGTGGCCTCTGCCGCCTCCTTCCCTGGCTTGCACTGCCTGACTTCCTGCTCCTTTGGGGACAGATGCAGAGAAGACTGAGCCAGTCTGCTGGTCTGCACTAATCCTTTCCCAGGAAAGTTCTAGACTCTCTCTGGGAGAATGGCAGTCCTGGGAACCAAGGGGGGGTGGGAGAGAAAGCCAGTTGCCTCGGGGACAGGGTCAGCAAAGGATGGAAATGGCGAGAAAGAGAGGACCCCTCACTTTTCAGGTGCACAGGGCCAGGAGCTTAGATGATCTCAAGTCAGAAATAGAGGCCTCCTACTTGCCTCAGCAAGGCCTAGAGAACAATTACCACTCTCTGGGAAGGAAGGGTCTGGAAATGGGGAATTCAGAGCACAGGGGAGGGAGAGGGAAGGACATATGGGTGGAAACCAAGGAGTGGCCGCTTCATGCTGTGGAGCAGTGTGGGGTCATGGGCAGGGCGAGGGAAGGCCTCTCCTAACACCCTTGGTCCAAAAGCCTTCCCAGATGCAGGGCCTGGCATGGGAGACCCCCCAGCTCCCGCCTCCCACCCCTTGTCCCTCAGAGTTTATTTTTTTTAAAAAGTTTTTTTTTTTTTTGAGAGAGAGTATGAGTAGGGGAGAGGTAGAGAGAGGGAGACAGAATCTGAAGCAGGCTGCAGGCTCTGAGCTGTCGGCACAGAGCCCGACGCGGGGCTCGAACTCAAGAATTGCAAGATCACAACCTGAGCCGAAATTGGACGCTCAGCCGAGTCACCCAGCATCCCCTCCTTTGGAGTTTCTGACGTCCGTCAGTGAGTGCAGACAGGTCACCCACTGGCTTGCAGGGCCCCTGCCCTCGGCGTTAGCAGCCTCTGAGTCTGGTGCGTGGCCCAGACGTGAAATCTGGAAAGAAATCTCTGTTTTCTAGTCGAATCCCTGTTTCACTTCCCTGTGTGAAGAGGATAATAGGGTTTTGCACGTGTGCATAGACTCTGAGCCCGGACCCTCGGCCAACCTCCCCCATCCCGCCCCCCACATCATGCATGAGGACAAAAGCCCCAGGTTTTGCTGGCTATCAGCTGGAAGCCACCTGCAAATCCTGGAGGGCGTCCACAGTCCCCCACCCCATGGGCTCCCTCAAAATGGCAGCTTAGTTCATCCAACCTGGAGAACCTCCTCCCATCTGCTAAGAGGGAGCCTCATAGAGTGTAACCTAATCAATGGGAGGGCTTCCCATCGTCCTTGCCAACTTCCACCAGGCAGAAGCAAGCCACAGGCTCCCGGGTGGCCCTGGAGGAGCTGATGAGTGAGCGAGTGCTGAGGAGGAAGGCCCAGACACCCAGTCTCCTGGTGTGGGAGGAGCCGGTCCGGGCCCTAAACCTTTCAAGGGCCAGCAGCCGAGTTTCAAAGCTGCAGGGGCCCTTAGAGACAGACTTCTAGCGCACCCACCTTCCACCTCCACACCGAGGTTTACCAGTGGGATCAGGAGGCTGCGAGAACTAAAGCAGAGAACCACCCCCTGCCCAGCAAGGAACTCGGGGCATTTCTACGTGACCGGTACAAAAATAGGACCACGGGCCGGAAATGGAATCGCCAATGCTAAGTTCCACGTCCCCAAACCGGGACTTCCCTGCAGTTTTGGCTCTCCCAGAAATGGAATCCCGAACCCGTCCGTCAGGAATCTCCTGATCAGCTCTGATCAAGTGGTCTGCCTGACAGAGCCCGGAGGTCCCTTAGTGCCCCCTCCCACAGTCCCGCTGCCTCTCTGCTTACCACTGCCCTCGGGGGACAGAGAGGCCACAGCAGTTCATCAGGACGCACAGCCGCCACAGCCACCTCTCCCAGTGGGAGGAGGGGCAGCGAGCCATTGAGCCACTACACCTTCTCCCACCTTCTCTTGGGAGAGGAAGAAACCTTGGTGGGCGGAGTGGGCCCTGGGGCCTGTTCGCAGGATACCGAGGCTTCTCTGGAAATGCCAGGGGTCCCGGGAGTGAGGTCAGCGAGAAGGCGGCTGGGCCCTGAATTGTTTCAATGAAGCGGGAGGGAAATTGCTGAGGAGGAGGCCCCGGGGGACACAGATGAGCCCTGCCTGAGGTGGCCGCTCCGTAGAGCTGGTGGGAAAAGGAGTGGTCCGTCTTCACTGGTGTGTGAAGCCCCGCCCACCTCCATCAGCGTTCTGGAAGGTCGGCCTCCAGTCCCAAGGCCTGTGCAGCTTGCCTTCTGTGGTGAGTGGGGGAAGGTGGCAAGTTCCATGTGGGACTTGGCGGGGGGAGCTGGGGGCAGCCGCGGGAAGGGATGTGAGGGGCGTGGAGAGCTGGTGGGGGGCACGGCCCAGGGCACGAGTGACTCACAGACCGTACGCCCCAGGGAAGGTGCGGACATCCTGGAGAAGCACAGGGGAATGGGGCTTCAGGTGACATGCAGGTTACACCACCACTTGTCACCTGTTCACACATCTGCTCACTGTCAGCTTCACGAGGGCAGGGCCCAGCCGGTCTTACTTTCTGCCCCGGGCCGTCCAAGCACCCCAGCGAGGTGTGGGCAGCCTTCTGATTGTACAGCTCTTTTTACCTTCTGATGTGGCTCCTAAGAACCCACTTTTCCAAGTGCATCGCCAGTGCCCTATTTACCAGCGCGCTGTTCCATCCCCATGCCACGTGGTTAAGGTCCCATGAGTGCCCCGCTCTTCTCTCCACGTTACAGGGCTGGGCGCCGAGGTGCAGAGTGGGCAAGGGGCGGTCCAGGCTCACACCCGGAGGGCTTCCGCTGGGATTTTCACCCCGGCAGGCTAACGCCACCTGGCGAAGCCCCTCACCGCTTCCCAGATTACTTTCCCTTTTGCTAAGCCTGCGGGTCGGTGGGTTTTGTTCAGATTCAAGACCAGGGAGAAGGCCTAGCCCGGCCCTCCTGTTTGACATCCGTCTCCCCCCGTGGAACGCAGGTTACAGGAAGGCGGGACCATGCCCGTGTGGTTCTTCTGTGTCCCCTGGCCCCTGCCCGGTGCCCCCTTCACCGGTGGCATTAAATGCATGAACGAATGGAAAAATAACCTGACGTTTGTTCCTCAAGCCAGCTTCCCTGAGTGTCTTGCCCCAGGCCGTGAGCTCACCCAGCTGTCCTGACTCATGGCTTGAGTCACCCCATCCAATGACAGCATCTTAAGGTCACATGACCTCTGGGTCAAGTTGGATGCTGTAGAACTTCCGGGCATTTTCTTCCCCTCCTCCGGTCCCCCAGCTGCTCCTGCTGTTTGGTCCCTTCAAGGATGGTGTGAGCAGGGGTCTGAAGCCAGAGGAACAATGAGGTTGGAGGTGGCAAAGGCCTTGGAGGTGCTGGGTCTCCTACATGTAAAGCTTTGCCAGGCCTTTAGGCTGGGAGGGGGGGTACATGAGCAAAAGGTGATGGTGGTTACACTGGGGCCGTTGGGGTGTGGACAGACTCTAGGGAAACCCCGGAGGCAGAAGCTAAAGACTTGGCAGGCGTGTGGATGTGTGGAGGAACAGACGAGTCAAGGTCAAGTCCTGGGACAGTCGTTCTTGAGATGGGGAAACGCCAGGGGAAGCTGAGGCAGTTGAGGGTGGGGGTTGGCCAACTTGTTCTTAAAGGTTTTAGGATTTGCAGGACACGAGGTCTCATCATGACGACTCAGCTCTGCTGTCTTAGCACAAAAGTGTCTGGACAGACAACATATACAAATGCTCTTGGCTGTCTGCCAATAAAGCTCGGTTTCCAAAAACAGGTGACAGGGCAGTTTGCGGACCCCTGGTTTAGGACCCGTCACATTTGACGTGCATACCCTGGTTCCAAATGGAGATCGTAGGAAGCAGCTGCGGAGATGAGTCTGAGTACAGGAGACTCCAGGAGCAGTGGGGGGCAGTGGCCATGTAAGGCCAGGAGAGGGGAGGAGCAGAGTGCCGAGAGCCAGGCCCTGAGGTCAAGGAAGAGAGAAAGGAGACCGGAGAGCAGGCCTCTTGCATGGTGGAAGTTTCTGGAAGTTTCGCCTAGATGATGAGGGAGCATGGGGCAAGCTGAGGGCAAAGCACAGGCTGACAGCACCCCCACCCCCACCCCAGGTGGGCTCTGTGTGACATTCCTCAGACACTCCTGGCTACCCAAGAACAAAGGAAGGGGTTAGTTTAAGTGCTTGCCATGGTGATTTGGGAAACAAAGGCAAACAAGAAATTAAATCCCCTTACTGCCCACAGCCCATTGACAAGTCCTTGAAACAGGCAGAGTACCTCCCTCCAGAAGCCCAGCCTCTCAGTGGTTAACACTTCTCTAGGGACAAAAGGGAATCTTGGCTTAACCTTACCCTGATTCATCCCAGGATCCTGTAAGTCTACTTTAACACATAAAAATTCCTTTGGAAACTTCCTTTATCTCAACTCCCTCAAGATACAGGCAGACAATCCTACCCCAAGCTTGTGCCCCTGATATACATCTGAAGGGTCTCCTGACTAAGGTTTTACTAAAGGTAATGAACGGTGTTTCCTTAGCAACAGTTAGCCCGTCTGCTTCCAAAATACCTCTTACTCTACCCCTGACCCCCTCCCCACCTGAGGGTATGTGAGTTACCCATCACCACCCCCTGCAGCGCTTCCTGCCCACAGGTCCTGTCCCCATAAAATCACCTTTTTGCACCAAAGACATCTTCAAGAATTCTTTCTTGGCCTTCAGCTCCGGACCACCCCACCATCACCCCAAAACTTCGTCATAGAGAATGGGGTGTGCTGGCATTGTGGGTCATAACACGCCCCCAGAGAGCTAGCGTGAGGGCTGACTGCGTAGACTGGGTGTGAATTGAGGGTGCCAGAATATGGCACCCCAAGAAATGCCACTTTGGCATAGGGACTATTTTGAGCTAAAGGCCTTTTCGAGCCAACAGTGCTGGGAAATCTCTCCTTTTGTAAAAGAAATCTCCATTTTAAAGGAAATTTCCATGTGTAAACTCTGTCTCCCCCTCCAACACCAGGAAGAGGAAGAGTCTGATCTGTGGAGAAGGCAGGTCTTATTTCTGCCTGACAAACCTTACTAAACAACCCTTGTTTACCATACTTTTCCTGGCCTTCTACCCACCCAATGGAAGCCCCAAACCCCTCTTGCTTTTAGCCCAGATGGTATGTAAGTTCAAGGTCTCAGGACTTCTTTGGGTCCTTCATTGCCAGGTGCTCCCACGTGTACCTGTGCAATGCATGTGCTAGTGAACTGACTGTTCTTCTCTTGGTCTCCTGTCTTTGGCCAAACTTATTTAAAGGGTAAAGAGAGGATGGGCAAAGAAAAGGATTTTTCCTTGGAGCACCTGAGTGGCTCAGTTGGTTAAGCATCCAACTTCAGCTCAGGTCACGATCTCCCAGTCCATCGGTTCAAGCCCGGCGTCGGGCTCTGTGCTGACAGCTCAGAGCCTGGAGCCTACTTTGGATTCTGTGTCCCCGTCTCTCTCTGCACCTTCTCTGCTCTCTTCTCTCTCAAAAATAAATAAACATTTTTTTTTTTCTAGGAGAGAGAGAGAGACAGTGAGCAGGGGAGGGTCAGAGAGAGAGGGAGTCACAGACTGAAACAGGCTCCAGGCTCTGAGCTGGCAGTCAGCACAGAGCCCGACGCGGGGCTCGAACCCACGAACCGCGAGATCATGACCTAAGCGAAAGTCGGACGCTTAACCGACTAAGCCACCCAGGCGCCCCTAAATAAACACTTTTATAAAAAGGATTTTTCTCTCCCTTCATAACCACGTGGTGACATCCCGGGTGAGAGGGTCAGTGACAAGAGAGTGACAGAAGCCAGGTTGAAGTAGTCTGAGGACCCAACTGGAGATGAGGAAATGGAAATACCAAAATGGCAGACAATTCTCAAAACATAAGACCGTGAAGATGAGGAGAGGATGATGGTGGCTGCCGGGGAAGACGGGATGGAGGGCCGGTTGGTTGGTTGGTTGGTTGGTTGGTTGGTCGGTAGGTAATGGGAGAGATTTAAGTTCTGATGAGGAAAGAAAGGACTCTTGAGGCAACAGGTGGACGGCTGGGTTGAATGGAGATCCCACCACCACCAACCCAGAGGGCATGGCTCAAAGGACCCGGGACCACTTCCTCATCTATGTGTGGAAGCAACGAGAACATCTGCCTCTCAGGTTGACGTGAGGAGCCATAGAGAAAATGCCCATGTGGCTCTCCGTAAATGCTTCTCCTGTGTTCTCTTTCCTGCTCCGGCTTCCAGAATGAGTGAGTCTGGCTTTGCGAGATTTCCTGGCTTTGCAGGCAGCCGTGGTGCTCCGGGAGCGTGTTGAATTATTACTTTCTTCTGCTCTTGTGTGAAAGCCTGAATAAATGACGGGTTTTTTTCTTTTTTCTTTTTGGTCTGTTTTGTTTGTTTAAAACAAATCAATAGAAATAGCAGGAACATAAGTTAGGTGTACCCCGGGGCTCAGGGGATGCACTAGAGGCAGGATTTTTATGAGAGTTTCGATCTTCCTCGGCTCGTTGGATCAGTGAGTGACTGCTCTCTAATTGGTCTGAGGTCAGGCCTTCCAGACCCATGTTTTCTGGAAAGAAGGGAAAGTAGCGGACCCTTTGCAGCCCGGGTTTTTATTGCAAGAGTGGGAAGGAAGCATCTGTACAGTGGCTTGAATAGCGTCCCCCCGCCCCCGACAAAAGTCACATCTCAGATTGTGACCTATTTGAGAATAGGGTCTTTGCAGAAGTAATTCAGCTAAGGATCAACGTGAAGGCATCCTGGGGTGCAGGTGGGCCTTCTAAGAAGAGGATGGGACACAGAGACACAGAGGGGACACCCACGTGAAGACAGAGGCAGAGACTGCAGTGATGAAGCCAAGGGGCACGAGGGTTGCCCGGAGCCACCGGGAGCGGGCAGCCGTGAGGGGGATTCTTCCCTCGGGCCTCCAGAGGGGTCGTGGCTTGTTTCTGACCTCTGGCCTCCACAGCCGTGACAGGGTACATCTGTGTTGTTTTAAGCCACCCTGGTCGAGGTCACCTGTTACGGGAGCCCTACGGTCTGGCTTCCTGCTTGGTCTAAGGCAGTGAAGGAGGACACAGGGTCCCCTGAGGCCAGCGTGGTGGCAAAAGGTGGCGGCCTGAGGCAGCCTCTTTGGCGTCAGACTGGCGGGAAGTGGTGTGGAGGCCGAAGCCTGGGCTGAGGCAGAAACACATCTGAGGTGGTGGGAAGGGCTGAGGGCAGCTTGGCCCCTGGGCCAGGACTCCCAAGGCTCCGGGGGCCTCCGTCAGAGAGACTTTGTGTCAGCTGCCAAGCTGCTGTGCCTTGAAGGACATTCAGATCAACTTTTGACTTAGAAATATTTTTGGAAAAGGTGATCTAGGAACATTTTATCTTAAGGAAAAATCAGAAAGTCAGATGAAGCTCTCTCTCTCTGTCCCCCAGGATGTTTATTGTGACATTTTTTTAAGAGAGAGAGAGAAGGAGGGAGATGGGCAGCAGGAGAGAGACAGAGTCTGAAGCAGACTCCATGCTCAGTCCATAGCCCTGTGCAGGGCTCGATCCCACGACCCTGGGATCATGACTAAAGCCGAAATCAAGAGTCAGACGCTCAACCAACTGAGCCATCCAGGTGCCCTGTGACATCTTGATAAGACTGAAAAAGTGGAAGCAGCCTAAATGTCCAACAGAAAGGAAACGGTTAGATAAAGGCGTAGCCACAAGATGGATTACTAAGCAGCCATTGTGAATATTTATGAAGAGCGTTTAATGTTACAGACAGCTTTCAACGCCGTGGGGAAACGCTAATGATAATAAGGCTAAATGAGAAAGGAACACTGGTTATAAATGGTACAATACGATGCCAATCATGGAAACCAAACCAAACAAAAAGGCATTAAAAAAAAAAAAAAAAAAAGCCTGGAAGGAAATCTGCCAAGTGTCAGCGTGGTTTCTAGTCGGAAAATTTGTGGGAGAGAAAAACAGGAAACAAACAGCGTCTTTATACTTTCTCTACTTTTCAAATGGTTTACTGTGTCCAGGGGTCACTTCCACCCTCAAGAAGAAAAATAAAAACGTTAAAAATGCTGTGTACGTGGTTTCCATTTTTATTTTCTCCGATGGATGATCGCACATCAGCACATCGTGGGTTATGCTAACTACTTTAGGCCGGGCACGACACATACACACACGTACAGAGAGGTCACATGGGCTGTGCCGAGCTGGCTGTAGCGAATGTACATCAAGTCACACAGGTGAAATTACCAGGCTGGTTAAAATACACCACCGAATGATGGGACACGGTTGGGTCAGGCCACCTCTCCCGCCCGCCGCTGCTGTTTCTGGAGGTCTGTGTGTGAGGCTGGTGAGTGGTGTCCCGCTGGCACCCCCTCCGGTGGCCCCCAGTGGATGCAGAGCGTCTGGGTCAGCATCTGCTCAGGGTCTCTCCCTCATCTGCCCTTGCCTGGTGTTGGAGCCTCCAACTCTCTGCTACCTCTTCTGAGCACTTGGCTGTGCTCCAGCCCGGGCCCTCATCTCCACTGTGCTCCACACATCTGGGGCAGACATTGCAAGGCGGGGGGGAGAGCCACGGGCCGGTGAACATGCTCCCGATGTGAACCGTGCCCAGACGCAGGAAGGGAGGAGGCAGGAGACATAACCTCAGCACCACACACAAGTTCAATCTTTACACATGGGCCCTCCTGTCTCCAGGACGCCTGGGCTGTGTGGAGCCCTCCAGAGCACAGCCCCTGGGAGAGGACAGACAGGGGACGGGAGCTGGGCCCACGTGGGGCAGGCCTGACAGCAGAGCGAGGAGGGTGGATGGGGGATGTGTCCAACATGGTGCTAGGTTGTTGAAAAGTCACGACTATACACACCTAGGGATCATGCCCCTGTCCTGGTTCATTTGCACAGTGGGTTAGATATAGATAGATAGAAGTGGAAATATACTTTTCAAGGGAGGACCTTTCCTGGTGGTCGGATAAAAAGTGAGACAGACTCCTGGGTTTGGCATGCTCTGGGGAGGGCCATGCGACGGTGAGGGACTCCCTATTGCTACACTCTGTACAGGGCGGCCGGGCCCGCCCGCCACGCCCACGGCCCCTGGCGGCAGTCACAGGCTTGCCTTCAACCCCTTCCGCCTTGGAGAGTTCTTGGGCCCCGGTGAAATGGGGGCTATGAAGACAAGAGGGTGGGAGGCGGGGTCCCCGTGGCCCCGGGGGCACCCCACATGGGGGGCTACATGATATTGCACTGGGTGGCCCCACAGCAATCCTTGATGAGTGCCAGCCCAGTCTTGGCCACTGTGGGCTTGCTAGGTGGGGGCTCTGCTTTCTTCTCTGCTCGGGAGCCTGCAGCAGGGTAGGGGTGTGGAGGGAGGGAGGGAAAGAGGGAGAGAGGAAGAGTGAGATGAAGAGAGCCCTGACCATCTGCAGTCCCTGTCCCATCCCAACTCCTGGCCAGACATTGCTCCAGCTCCAGAGATCAGGTGTCATGGAGATCTGGCATGCGTTTTATATGGTTCCAGTGACTGTTCCCTCCTCCCTGTGGGCCCACTGGCATTCAGTCCTCAGCTTCCAACGACAGACTTTGGCTCTAATCCTATTCAGTTATCCTATTCAGTTCTCTGCCAAGCCTAGCACAGGGTCTGGCATTCAAAGTATTTGGTGAACGGATACGTGGGAACTTTTGTCCAAGTTGTTTCAATCTGAGGGCTCCTGTCTTTCACTTCTGGAAAATGCTCATACATGATCTTTTCAGATACCTCCACCTCTTGTCTGCTATTGCCCCTTCTGGAATGCCTATTAGAAGTAAGTTAGATCTTCTTAGTCTATCTTCCATGTTTTGGAAGACATTTTCCATCTCTTTGTGTCTTTGTGTTACATGCTGGTTAATTTCCGCAGCTCTGTCTTCCAGTTTATGAAATCTCCCTTCAGCTCTGTTTAATCCATTGAGTTTTTACTTCTATGGCCATAGATAGTTTTGTTTAGAAAGTTAATTGTTTGCAAATCTACCTATTGTTTTTTCATGCAATCCTGCTATTTCATTTTGGGTTTTATCCCTTCTCTTATCTCTCATTATTTCTGGTTCTTGGGAGGACAGACATTCTCTTTGGTGGCATCTACTGACTCCACTCACAGTGGTTCAATTATTCGTGGGCTTTAAATTTTTATTGAGAGCTCATCTTCACAGACGTTTTATCTGTGGGTTACATGCTATGGGATGAAGAAGGGTCCCTGCTGAGCGGTATTGCATTTGCTTTGTTGGGATCAGAGGTTTCACTGTTGTTTTTCCTTTTTTTTTTTAAGTTTATTTATTTTCAGAGAAAGAACACAAGTCAGGGAGGGCCAGTCAGAGAGGGAGAGGGAGAATCCCAAGCAGGCTCCACACTACCAGCTCAGAGATCAATGTGGGGCTCAAACTCACAAACCACGGGATCATGATCTGAGCCAAAGTCAGACGCTTAACTGACTGAGCCACCCAAGTGCCCCTCACCGGTTTTATATTAGTTGTAATTTTTCAATTTTGGATCCCATCACTAGATGAATAGTGTAAATTTGGACACTTGGCCCCTTACATGGGATAAAGGCTTGGTGTTTTGATTTCGTGCCAGATTTTTTGCTGTCTGACACCGTGCATAGAAGGCAAGCTTCCTTGTTCCTCCTCCACACGGTTAGGTAGAACTTTTCTAATTTGCCTTTCATGGAAGAGACAGTCCGCCAAAGATGCTGGATTTTGGCAGGGACCATGTGCCTTGGGATATTAGGGGCCTACAGAACGGACCTTCCTCTTTCTTTATTCCCTCACACTCCACACGTTTCATGGGATGTTAATAGCTGGTCAGGGAAAACTGTGTTTGTGGCCACAGTAGATGGTGGCAACCTTTGAGTTTTGCCTTCTTCGCAAGATTTCCGGTCCCTTCACCTCTGATAACAGCGCATGTCCCTGTGGCTACTCAAGTGGGCATGCAGTGCAGAGCAGGCCAATCACAACACCCCAGCCTGATGACAGTGATGGCCTAGGAGGTGGGAACACGATCCAAGAAGGGCCAATCAGAATATTCCCCTAGATTGAGGTGTTTGGATACGAGGAGAGAGAATAGATGGGGTTGCTTTGCTGTTGATAAGTTCTGGTTCTGGAATTCAGGCCCCATGAGGAAGCCTGTGTAACAGGAGAAAATGCAAAAAGGGGCAGAGATAAGAAAAGGAAGGACGGTGAGGGCATTCTAACGGCGTCCAGCCGCCGAAGCCCCCTTTTTGCTAGGGCCAGTATGAATTGGCATCCATTTCTTCTAAGGGGTCCTTGACAGCAGGACCTGTTGTTGCTTTTATATGCTAATGGATGCAGGCATCAAACAGAGCGCCAGATATGCAGCATTTCCCAAACTGATTTCACACGGAACCCTTTTTGCTCTGAGCATCAACAGAGGCCAGAGTTCCCTGAGCCTCAGCCCCCAACTTTTGGCCTCAGTGGCCACACAACTCCTTCTAAGAAACCCACCAAGCCAGGGAGACTGGGTGGCTCAGTCAGGTAAGTGTCGGACTTCGGCTCTGGATATGATCTTGTGGCTTGTGGGTTCGAGCCCCGCATCGGGCTCTGTGCTGACAGCGCAGAGCCTGGAGACTGCTTCAGACTGTGTGTGTGTCTCTCTCTGCCCCTCCCCCGCTCACACACACCCACACCCCCTCTCTCCCTCTCTCTCTTAAAAATAAAATCCGCCAAGCTTGTGATTGGTAAGGGGACACTGCTCCCATGACCAGCGGCACCGTTTGCAGAACCCAGTGCAGAATGACAACGTGGGGTCCCTTGTTCCCAAACAATTAAGAATCTCAAGAGAGCAACAGCAGAACATGGAAGTGAGCACAGCGCCCCCTTCCGGGCATCGGGGCCTGCGCAACTTGACAGGTGGCTTGCCCACGAAGCTGGCCCTGCCTGCTCCCGTCGGGCGGGTACCCAAGGCTGCTCTCTAGAAAGCATTTTGTTGTTCCCCCTCTGGCTCCCGGAACTCTTTCAAACCTCCTTTTCTCTTGGATGGGGCAAGGAGGAGGGATAACGAGCGCACTCACTGGCTGGAGATTTGGTTACTTTATCTAGAGGTTTTAACTTGATTCGCAGGAAATCCGCCATTTCCTTGTCTTCTTCTTGCTCCCTGTGGACACAGGGGTGTAAAGACAAGAGAAAGGTAAATTAAGCAAGGAAGCATTGAGGAGCCGAGGGAATGAGGCAAAAGGTTAAGTGCGGAGACCATGTCTCGGGCTTCGTGGTTGGTGCATATGTGTTGCGTGTTGGGTGCGGGTGGTGTGATGTGTATTATGTGTGGCTGGTGAATATGTGTTGCATGTTGGGTACGGGTGGTGTGATGTTGTGTATTATGTGTGGCTGGTGCATGCGTGTTGCGTGTTGGGTGCGGGTGGTGTGATGTATATTATGTGTGGCTGGTGCATGTGTGTTGCATGTTGGGTGCGGGTGGTGTGATGTTGTGTATTATGTGTGGCTGGTGCATGCGTGTTGGGTGCAGGTGGTGTGATGTTGTGTGTTATGTGTGGCTGGTGCCTTTGTGTTGCGTGTTGGGTGTGGGTGGCACTGGTACGCTGTGTGTTGTGGGTGGCTGGGCATACACGTTGCTCTGTGTTCTGTGTGGGTGGTGCACGCGTGTTGTTGCATGTTGTGCGTACATGGTGTGCACACGTTGTGTTTGATGAACTTGCTCAGGACCCCAGACACGTATCAACAGTGGAGTGACTGTCTCCCTGGACTGAGGTGAGACCCCAGCGCAGGAGCAGCTGCAGGGACCTTGTGAGACTCGGCCTCTGCTGAGGGTTCAGCGAGCTGAGTAACAGCCCTCCTGACCCTGCACCTTTGAGTCACCCTAGAAATCCGTGCTCCCACGAGGCACATGCCCAGTGTCCGGAAGCAAGTCACCCGAACTCTTCCAAGGGTGACCACGAACGAAGTCAGCGTTCCTCAGCTTGGCTGAGCCAGGCAAGGTGCGTTCCAGGCCACGGAGGACCCAGGGGAACACAGACGATAAAGAGGAAGTTGCCTTCTGGGTTGAAGGAGGCCCTGGGAGCCTTCGCCTTGCAGGGGGCTCCAAAGGCCTTGCTCCAGAACAAAAAATATTCCAGAATCATCTTTTCTATGTGCAGCCTCCTCAGGGGACTGCAGTGCACCAGGGCTCCAGAGCCCACAGATTTCCAGATAAAGTGGCAGGTGCATTTGCAATAGGAGACCCCTGAGGTCTAGGAAGGGGGCGCTGCGGCCACCAAGGGGAGAGTAAAGAACAAAGCTGGGAAGTAGAGTGGACAGGAAAGAAAGCACGTCAGTACAGGGGACAGGGTTTCTGCAGAAACCCAGTGGAAGTTTCCGGAAGTTGCCTTGATGAACGGTTGGCCTTGGGAGCAAGGTCAGTGAAGAGCCTGGGTAGAAAGCTCTGCCACGTGTTATGTGACGTAATCCCCTCCCGGTCACCTCCTCGAGTAACACTGACTTAACACCCCAGGTCATTGCAAGTCTTTTTTGGAGCTGGATTCCAATTTCCTTTGAACATGAAAACAGGTCCTCAGCCCACAAGGCTGGCGGTTCATTGGGATCCAGTGTTTGGGAGCATCTGACGCGACCGCAGCCGTCAGGCCAGGCTGGGAGTCCTTGCAGCGGAAGGGGGGTTGGGGGGGATGCCGAGCCTCGAGGCCTGCCTTGCAGCAGCCGGGTGCGCGGGGACTGAGCCCGCACTCACCTTAACCGCTCCACCTCTGCATCGTCCACCAGAAAGTCTCTCTTCTGCACCAGCTTGTGGATCTTCTGGATTAGCTCATCCTCTCTCTGCTTCTGCAGCTTGGTCTTTTCTTTTTCTGGGAAGGAGAAAACACCAATAAAGAAAACAGTCAAGTGGCTCTGTTCAAAGCACGGGAGTCCAGGGGCCAGGGTTAGAATCCTGACTCTACTGGGTCACTCGCTGGGGGAACCTGAAGAAGCAAGTGGACTTCCTCAAGCCTCAGTCTCCTCTCCTGTAAAAACACACGGCGTGGCTGATGTGCAGTGGCGTCAAGTACATGGCTTAGCAGAGAGCCTGGCTCGTGGGGAGCACTCCGTAAAGGGTAACGGTACAAGTCGGGTCCTGCACAGGGCAAAGGGCTTGGGGGCTCGGGCTGGGGTGCGGAGGGAACTGCTCTGCCGCCAGGGCAAGCTGATCTGCAGATGGGAATCAGCCGCGCTGATGGCAGCCCCGTCCCAGAAACCCAGCGCTAGGAGGCCAAAGAGAAATCCAAAGACCCAGGGCTGGAGATGATAACTGAGAAAAGTAGGAGAGCACAAACTTCCACCCTGCTTTGGCTCCCTCTGTTCAGACCCCTTCAGAAGAAAAAACGTAGGGGGCAGCTGGTCTACAGGCACCACCCACCTGCCTCTAAGTACCACCCACCTGCCACCAGGCACCACCCACCTGCTTGCGGGCACCACCACTCAGCTTGGTGATATGATCCTTTGGCTTGCCAACGTCACCCACCTACCTGCCAGTGGGAACCGCCAGCTCGCCAGCTTCACCCCCCGCTTGCTGGCACCACACACCTGACTCCTAAGCTCTCCCCATGCTTACCATCAGGACTCTCTGACTCCCGTATCATCCCCTCCAGCAACCTCCTTAGCCCAGGCCATCTCTTCCGGGACCATGTGTGCTCTCCTACGTGGTCTCCCTGGCCTGTCCCCATCCCCCACCCCCAACACGACTGTGAGCACCCACTGCAGAATCAGACAACCCTGGCTTGATGCCCTAGCTTCCCCTCTTCCTAGCTGTGTGACTCTGGGTATGTTTCTTAACCTCTCTGGGCAGCCAGTCTCTCAACACAGATAATCCTGAAGGTTTTTAAGAGAGAGAAACCAAGTAAAATAGCAGGCTCACTGCTGCGTATGTAGCAAGGGCTCATGGACAGCCAGCTGCTCTTATTATAACCTATTATTTTACATCATCGCTGTTGTTTTAATGACTAAATGCCCACTTCTTTAATAGGTATGGGATCAGGTACAAAAGAAATAAATACTTATTTAAAGAAGGAAAAGAAATCTCATAGCCTAAGTGAGCAAATGATAAGTGCTTCATAAACTGCAGCTATTATAGTCATATTCCCATGAGTTTGTCACGTTCATTTAATCTGTTTCTCACCCTGATACTGGAGACAGGATCATCCTTTGTTGCCAGGGCCGTCCCGTGACTGTAGGGTGTTTAGCAGCATCCCTGGCCTCTACCCACTAGATGCCAGGAGTACCCCACCCCAGACGTGACACCCAAAAGTGCCTCTAGACATGGTCCAATGTCCCTTAGGGGGCAAAGTCACCCCTGGTTGAGAACCACTGCTTTAATCCTTTCTAACAACCCTATGAAGGTGTCCAAGGGGAAGGTGCCATGGCCTCTCCGGCCGGGTCTACGCATCCCCAGTGGCAGTGATGCCAGTGGAGGTGAGATGAGACTTCTTGGCTTGTCCCAGAGGGGCCCTCAAAGCAGGGAGGGCCCCCGGTGGTCTCCTGCACCAGCTACCTGCACCCACCAGGGGGCGCTGCTGGTGGTCTGACTCTGGCTGGAGAAACGTGGATTTCTTGGCCATTCAGTGATCTCTTTCCTCAATGCCTTTATTGATGTGTTGCTGGAGGCATTGATTCCCTCCCTCTACACTCAGCTTAATCCATCTAGAAACCTGGCTCTGGTCCAGGGAATACACAGAAAGACTCAAGGAGGATTCAGAGGAGAGGTGAGGAGGAAGTCAGGGGAAGAAAACTTTAATGTGTGAATTTCTGCCCAAAGGTGATTGGGAAGACTCGATTTCCTGGGGAATCAATGGGACCAGCATTAAGGACCCGGGCTCTGTTGACAACTGGTCCTGTGACCTCATCCACCTGTGTTCCCCAGCCAGACACTCGATGGCATTTCGGGTGGAACGTGCTCTTCATGTGGGACTCCCCTTGCGCTACAGGTTTGAATGTCCCCGGACGCTGCCTACTGAGTACCGGTACTGACCTTGTCTTCATTTAAACTTTTGGTATTTTAGGCGGCGTCTTGGTGGCTGTCGGCTAAGCATCCGACTCTTGGTTTCGCTCAGGTCACGATCTCCCAGATAGAGACCCGCATCTGACTCTGCACTCACTGTGAGCACAGAGTCTGCTTAGGATTCTCTCTCACCCTCCCCTGGCCCCTCCCCTGCTCCTTCTCTCTCTCTCAAAATAAATAAACATTAAACAAAAAAACCTTTGATATTTTGTTAATAGTGGAGTGGTGTGTGTGTGTGTGTGTGTGTGTGTGTGTGTGTATTTAGGTATTTTAAATATTGCATTAATATATAATTTGCCCTGATTATTGAATTTTTGTGCTCCAGCTGCCCTCCTGATCCCAGTTCTGTCCCTGGTTAGTCAGGAACTCCAGGATTATGTGAATCAAAGACCTTTGCTCCCACCCATTTCCACCTGTATTCTAGAGGCTGCCACAGCCCCGACTGGAGCCCCTGTGGCCTGGGGTGACCCTGGCTGATCCAATGGTCACAAACTTCGCCTCAGTGGCTCCCACGTGTTCTGCTGAGCCAACGGTGGGCTCAGAAATCCTTCTTCCTAAGATAGAGAAGGCAACCTACGTTAGGCCCGTCAGAGTTCTCCTGGGAAGATGAAAATTAGGACACAGAGGCTATAATAGTTGGACTTTCGTGTTGGAAGATCATGGGAAGGAGACAGGAGTGGCCTTACTTAGTGCGTGTGCTAGAGGGAGAAAATGGGGCCTGAATCCAATATGGGGGGAGAGAGAGAGAATGAAACAGAGAGGGAGGGAACGTTCCTACAACTTTCCTGTTTCTGACTCCGGACTCTTGCGAGGATGGGGTGGGCTTCATGCTGGTATTCGGTTGAATGGTTTCCCACCCACCAAAATGTCTTATCTACCCTGTTTGGAAAGAGGATCTTTGGGGCGCCTAGGTGGCTCAGTTGGCTGAGTGTCCGATTTTAGCTCAGGTCATGATCTCATGGCTCATGAGTTCAAGCCCCCATTGGGCTCACTGCTATCAGCCTGTCAGCTCAGAGCCCGCTTGGGATCCTCTATCTCCCTCTCCCTCTGCCCCTCCGCCACTTGCGCTCTCCCAAAAATAAATAAATATTTAAAAAAAAAACTTTATAAAAGAAATAGAACCTTTGCTGGGATAATTAGTTGAGATGAGGTCATACGTATTAGAGTGAGCCCTAAATCCAATGACTGGTGTCCTTGTGAGGAGAGGAGAGGACACACAGATGTACAGGGAAGAAGCCATGGGATGACAGAAGCAGAGACAGGAGCAAGTCAGCCACAAGCCAAAGAAGGCAGCCACCAGGAGCCAGAAGAAGCAAGGAAGGAACCTTCTAGAACCTTCGGAAGGAGCATGGTCCAGCTGACGCTTTGCTTGCGGACTTGCGTCCTCCAGAACCGAGAGAGAATAAATCTATGTTGATCCGTGGCACTAAGTTGGTGGGAATTTGTTAGAGCAGCTGCAGGAAGCTGAGACAATGGCCTGGGGCCCCGGGAGCCTCCCTGGTCCTTCTAAGCCTGCTGAGTGCTTCCCTAAGCCTGGGTGCGTTTTCTCTGCCGGATACAAAGCGCAGCAGCGGACGCGGCCTGCTGGGTCTCACCCTGGCTGCTCCTCATAATCACATGAGGTTTTAAAACATGACCAGTGCCAGAACCCCACACCCACTGAATCGAGTTTCTAGTAGGTGATGCCTGACCATTGCTGTTTTTTTTCTCCCTTCTTTTACTGCTTTATATTTGAAATTTAACTTCTTGGGGTACAGTTTGATTGTGATATAATTCACATGCCATTACAATTCCCCCCATCGAGATGTGCAGCCTCACCACAGCCAATTTTAGGACAGTTTGAGCGAGGCGCCTGGGTGGCTCAGTGGGTTAAGCGTCTGACTCTTGATTTCGGCTCAGGTCATGACCCCAGGGTTGTGGGATCGAGCCCCGTGTTGGGCTCTGTGCTGACAGCACGGAGCCTGCTTGGGATTCTCTCTCTCCCTCTCTCTCTGCCCCTCCTCTGCTTGCATTCTCTCTCTCAAAATACATAAATAGATTTGAAAAGGAACAGTTTAATCACCTAGAAGAGAAAGCCCGACCCCACTTGCTGTCACCCCACACGCCTGGCACCTGTGAGTGCTGCCTAGAGGAACGGCGCCTGAAAGATGCCGGGTCCCCGCCGCACACACCGCCAGCAGGATGGGGATGTACCCGGCGCAACTACACTGCATTCACCGTCTCACGGAGTGCAGCCACCACGTGAGGGTGGCGTTACTGTCCTCACGTGGCAAACCCGGAATGTGAGCCTCGGAGAAATGAAGATGCTGCCTCGAGCTCACCCGTCCGGTCAGCCTGGATTCAAACCCAGATCACGGGACTCTGGCGGTTCTCAGACGGGTGGCCGTTCGGCACCTCCCTGCCGGGTTGCATCTGGCAACACCTGGAGACAGTTTTCGTTGTCACGACTGCAGGGGAGATGCTAATGGCGCCGAGTGGGTAGAGGGCAGGGGTGCTGCGAACACCCTACAGCGCACAGGACAGCCACCCGCCACCCCCACCCCAGCAAAGGAGGGCCTCCCCGAGGCCAAGGCAAGGCTCCTGAGAACAGAGTTGTGTCTTTGCGGCCCATACACGTTCCCTATGCATCTGCCAGGTCAGCCTTGCACCTAACCCAGCCTGGGTGGCCAGGGACGCAGGGCCAAATCAGCTATGACCTGAAGGAATGGTAGGTGTGTGTGTGTGTGTGTGTGTGTGTGTGTGTGTGTGTGTGTGTGTGTGTGAATCTGGACTTAACTCCAAACTCTGAAGCAAAACAACACTTTCCAACGCAAAACATGCCAAAGCAGACAGGATAGTATATTAAACAAGATTTGGTAATTTTTTTTTTAAATACCACTTTTCTCATGAAATATTTGTGGATTTAGAAAAGACAATTCTGGTTCATAAAAAGGTAGTTAGGTAAAAAGGTAATAGGTTTATTAGTGTCATTTTAAAATGAATTAATATATAAATACGTTACAGGGATGGGTAGGAATGCATTCAGTTACTGACAGTAACGACAGGAATAATTTGTTGAGTGCCTGTTATAGGGTGCGAGCTGTGCTTAGCACCGTATGGTTTTTTTCTGTCAGTCCGTCCCACAATGACCCTCCAAAGTAGATATCACTACTGTCCCAGTTGACAGGTGATGAAATTGAGTTTTAGTGGAGTAACTTGCTGGAGGTCATGTCATTAATAATCAACAGATCGAGGTTGGAACCCCAAAGTCAGAGCTTGTAAAAACACCAAAGTTTACCTGCCCCCAAACAGAATAGTAATAGGAACAACTGTTAATACTTACCGAACTTTTGGAGCACCTGGGTGGCTCAGTCGGTTAAGCATCTGACTTTGGCTTAGGTCATGATCTCACAGTTTGTGACTTCAAACCCCACATTGGGATCTCTGCTGTCAGCACGGAGCCTGCTTTGGATCCTCCGTCTCCCTCTCTCTCTGCCCCTCCCCCGCCCCTCTCTCAAATAAATAAACGTTAAAAGAAATACTTACTGGACTCTTACTTTGCACCAGATATGAAGCTAGGCTCATGGCTCGCAATGTTCTGTGCATCACAATGAGATTTATACCCAACGAGTTAAGAGCTATGACTACTCCTACCCCATCTTCGGAAGAAGGGAAATTGAGTCTCAGATAAAGTGACTTTCCCAAGGTCAAAGAGAGACTCCGAGTTAGTACTTGAACCTGGATCTCCCTGACGTGGAGCCCTGCACTGCAAGAATGAGGCTGTGGTAGGAGAGGAGATAAACTCTGTCTTCCAGACCTAAGGGGCACAGACGGGGCTGGCCGGAGGACTCGGAGCGGCTCCGGAACCAGGCTGGAGTCTCACGCGGTTACCTGGGATGGCGACCAAGTTCTGCAGCTCCTGTTTGAGGTCCATAATGTCGTTGCAAAGCTGGATGTCGTCCATCCTGGGGAAACAGGACACCACACCACGGCAGTTTACATCGACAGAACATTCTACACCCTGAGCAGCACCTGGTTTAAACAAAGGGTTTGGGGGCACGGGTTGTCCTTTGTCAAGGCCACACATGCTTCCTCAAAAGAAGAAGAACAAAACGTGCCTATTATCACCCTACTTCGAAATGATCAATCACTGTTAATAACACCTTGATGGAATTCCTGTCTTCACATCCTTGCTCACACTGCAGGTTCCGTGTTTTCTTTTATCGGCTATGTTTAACAATTTTAAGCATTATAGAAATTCACAATATAGGGAAAGTCACCCTGAGTCCTTTAGAAAAAAAAACATTATCAACAGTTTGGCATATATTCCTCTAGATTTTAAAACATGTTTATGCTTACACTATAAGTTACAACACCATTGTTATTATACAGACACGTTTTGCAATATTTTTTAAGTTAATGGTGTATCTTAGGCATTTTTCCATGTCCGTACATGCAAATCTTATTAAAAAATTTTTTTTAAGTTTATTTACTGTTGAGAGAGAGACAGAGCGTAAGCAGGGGAGAAGCAGAGAGAGAGGGACACACAGAATCCAAAGCAGGCTCCAGGCTCTGAGCCTTCACCAAGGAGCCTCGCAGGAACCTACAAATCATGAGATCATGACCTGAGCCAAAGTCAGATGTTTACGAGGCAGCCCTAGTTTTTAATGGCTGTATAGTATTCCATTATATTGCTATACAGTAGGTTATATAACCATTCCCCTATACACAGACATCTGGGTTGTTTCTAGGATAAATTCCTAGAAATCCATAAATTCCTAGAAAAATTAATTCCTAGAAATGCAATTGCTGGGTCAAGTTACATCAACACTTGCATATTTATTTATTTAGAGAGTGGTTGCGCATGAGTGGGGAAGGGACAAAGGGAGAGAAAGAGAGAGACTCTTAAGCAGGCTCTAATGTAGGGCTTCACACAGGGCTAGATCCCATGACTATGAGGTCATGACCTAAGTCGGAATCAAGAGTCGGACACTTAAACAACTGAGCCACCCACGCACCTCAGCCCTCGCATTTTAATTAGGAACTTCCAAACTGCCCTCCAGAGGGATTGTGCCTGATATTCCCACCAAGAGGGTGAAAGGACAGTCACTCATGTGACCTTAGCCCTCAGGCTGCATATACAATTTTGCATTATGTATTATAGTTTTGTAGGTGTGCTAGAATATTAGCTTATGTTATTGTAAATAATGCATGTACTAGATACCTGGAATTTCAGCAAGTCGATTTATAAGGGCTACTATGATTTTTTTAAATGTTTATTTATTCACTTATTTTTAGAGGGAGAGAGAGGGTGGGAAAGGGACTGAAAGAGAGAGAGAGAGAGAGAGAGAGAGAGAGACCCAAGCAGGCTCCATGCTGTCAGCACAGAGCCCAACATGAGGCTCCATCCCCTGAACCGTGAGATCATGACTTGACCTGAAATCAAGAGTCAGACGCTTAACCAACTGAGCCACCCAGGTGCCCCAGGTTGCCCTTATCTTGATTACTTAGGTGGGGCTTTCAGGCTGGGTTTTTTTTTGGGGGGGTGCTATTTTAGCCACTGTTGGGTACACATGGATTCATGTAAGGCGTTTTCTTTGTGTTGGATTATGTGGAGTGGGGGCCACGGATTCTTAGACATGGCACCATGGAGTACAAAGGGCTAGACATGGCTACGGCTGTTGAGATATATTTTTAAATTGCTTCCCTGTATGGCATGGAGGGGCTGTGCCTTTGTTCTGCAGGTCTTTATTGAGCATTTCCTGGGCCCACCAGTGTTGTGGGCTCCAAGCATGCAGCAGCTCCCTCTGTCCCCATGAGCCGAACTTAGGTGACAGGGGGTGACCACATACCTAATAGAATGTCACATGCTGTGAAGAAGAGTAAAGAGAGACGCTGGGGACTGGGTGGCCAGTTTGAACACACCATCCTACTACCCCAGGGCAAGAGAGAGGGGAGCATTCATGTTCTCGAAAGACTCAACTGAGTCCCCATAGCAATGGGAGCAGGTCCACTGATCTTTCCGCCTCCCTGCGTGGATCCTCTGCCACCATTCAGAAGTGCCATCCACACACCAGCCTGGGGCTCCCTGCTCTTTGCTCGTTGAGAATCGCCCGCCCTGCCCTCTCCAATTCCAGCTCCCGGCTTTCAGGACAAGCCACAGGCTCATAGCCCCGTTGCCAGAGGCCCTCCAAACATTTGTCAGGCCCTGCCCAAAAATGTCCTAGCATGTGGCAGCTGCGTCAAGTGAGCGTGGGGGCTTGCCAGAAGGGCACAGCCTGTTCCCATGGGCTCCTAGCGGCCAGTGTTCAACTGGCGGTGCTCCAGAATCCTTCTCCACTCAGCTGCAGAGATCAGGCTACATCGGCCACTCTAATGAGGATGCTTTTGGTCCCCGGGAATGTTAGGCAATGTCTGGAGACACTGGGCATGTGTGGCAATTGCTGCTGGCATCTACTGGGTAGAGTCTAGGGACGTTGCTAAACATCCCACAGGGCACAGGACAGCATCTCAGTGGAGAATCATCCGGTCCGAAATGTCAATCACACTCACGTTGAAAAATCTTGAGTTATGACCACAGAATTGAGATAGGCCCCGGACTGATCGTTTTCAATAGATGAAAGAAGGAAAGGCAGAGAGAGGAACTGAAGAGAGACAGGCAGTGGTCAGAGCAAGAGCCCTAGCCCCAAACCTCTCTAGTTCAAAGAGGTCATGCCCCAGCGACTTAACCTCTCTGAGTCTCGCTCTCCTCATTTTTAATTTTTTTTTAAAGTTTATTTATTCTGACAGAAAGAGAGAGAGAGATCATGAGTGAGCAGGGGAGGAGCAGAGAGAGAATCCCAAGCAGGATCTACTCGCTGTGAGCACAGAGCCTAACATGGGGCTCAAACCCACAAACTGGGAGATGATGACTTGAGCCGAAATCAAGAGTCGGACGCTTAGCCAACTGAGCCACCCAGGCGCCTCTCCTCATTTTCAAAATGGGTATGATAACAGTCCTGCTTCCCAAGATGATTCTGTGTGTCAAGTGCTGAGCATGTGACTGGGCTACATAGAATAAAATGCTTAGTCTCTGGGATCTATTACAATTATTAGCTATGACAAAGCAGGGAGAAAAAGAGGGAAATGATGCTGGGGAAATATGTGACACAGGGAGCTAACATCTTCTGCCTTGAAAAAGAATAATAATCTTTATTGGTTGTACTCTTCCATATAAAAGTTTTTTAAGTTTATTTATTTATTTTGAGAGCAAGAGAGAGAGCACGAGCAGGGGAGGGGCAAAGAGAGAGGGAGAGAGAATCTCAAGCAGGCTCCACGCTGTCAGTGCAGAGCCCAACGTGAGGCTCAAGCCCATGAACCCCGAGATCATGACCTGAGCTGAAATCAAGAGTCGGATGCTTAACCAGCTGAGCCATCCAGGCGCCCCTCTATAAAAGTTTTAAAATAAATTCTGATCTGATTGTATTTTTTTATTTTATTTTATTTCTAGGAGAGAGAGAGAGACAGCGTGAGCAGGGGAGGGTCAGAGAAAGAGGGAGTCACAGACTGAAACAGGCTCCAGGCTCTGAGCTGGCAGTCAGCACAGAGCCCGACGTGGGGCTCGAACTCACGAACTGCGAGATCATGACCTAAGTGAAAGTCGGACGCTTAACCGACTAAGCCACCCAGGCGCCCCCTGATCTGATTGTAGAACAGAGCCCTGCTCGCTGCAGAGTTTTTGGAAAGTACAAATGAGTACCAAGAAGGAACCTAAATTATGCATGACCTTCACCTCCTGTGTACCCAGAGGACACTGTTCCGCTCTGAGTATCTCCTTGTAGCTCATGCCAGCCCTTTTTCTGCTGGGAGCTGCACCAGCCTCACTGGATGACAGTCACAGTGAGGAAATGGCAGTGTTTGCACAGCTCCTGCCATGAGAAATGAAAACTGGTATCTCCTTCTGCTAGTACTCGCTCATGTTGGAAGTGAGCCTGCTGGTATTGACCAGGCCTCACAATATTCCAAATCAGACCGATATTCCCCACACAGATTGCTCAGAAGGAAAAGCATATTCCTGCCTTTTCAAAAGAGACTTCAGATGAAAGCACTGTGGAAGATTGTCAAAAGGCTCTTCTACGAGCCTTGCAGATCCAAGACTTACATAACAAAGGGGGCTAAGAACACAGGAGTTACAACTGAGTCTGGCCCTGAGACTGAGAGCCTAATTTAGAGTTAAGGACGGATATCCACCCCCATCCAATTGTTTCTCCTTGGAGCACCACCCCCTGCCCAAGGCATTTGTGATCAGTATTTGGAGTGACTTATTCTGGCAAAATGCTGATTGCACCTTGTGAAGGAACCTATTGAGGAACTTTTTCTTTTGTGATTATGGGAGCAAACACTGTGTTTCCTGAAAGACCTGTTTTTCTTGATACTTTGCCTTAAACAAGCTATTGACCCCTGCCCACAAAGAACTAACTTCACCCTTTTTATGCTAAAAACATTGTCTTATAAGCTAAAGATACCTTCCAGCTTGGCTGGAACTTCTGAATAAGCCACACTAGTCCAGTTCTCTATGGGAATAGAGCTGAGCCCTAGAAATCAAACTCTGCTGCTGCCAGCTCATAGCGAGAGCGAGAGCGAGAGCGAGAGAGAGAGAGAGAGAGAGAGAGTTATGGCATCTCCAAGAAGCTGATTAATGCAAGAGGGAAAAGAAGCCTGCCCGTGTCCTTCTGTGTCCCAGCTTTTCATGCTGCTGGGACGGTGGAGAAAATTGGTCATTTTACCAGCTCTGGATGGGGACAGGTAATCATGCTCAGTCAGAATAATAGTACAGCTGCTTTACAAAACATCTTTGGCAATGACACGGTCTGGAGCCTAATGGGAACCTAGCGGAGACCACAATGGGAAGGTAGAAGCAGACTGACAGAGGAAAGACTTGACTTTTAAACATAACATTTAACCGGCTCCTCCTTTTATAAATCGTGGCTGCAGTAGTGTTCTTGGGATGGGTGAGAAGTAACATCCACCCAGAGATGAAGCACTGGGTGGAGCATGAGGAGCCTGAGCCTGGACCCCAGCCGAAGGCCCACTACAAACCTCTCCTGTGACTAAACGAGAAAATCTGGTTTTCTCTACAGTCTACACTTCTGATACCAAATGTGTGCAATGTTTGTCCACACCGACCAGTTCTCCAAATCTTGGTGGACCCTGACTGGCTGTCCTATAGTTTAACGCAATTCTGACACTCACTGCCTGGGGTCACCACAGACTCCAAGGTTAAGGGCTTCAGTCCCTTAAGACCGCCCCTGCTTCAGATGCCAGGCACAAGCCCGGGTCACCTGAACTTCTGACCAACTGGCCATACATTGGGGGTTCCTGTGACCCCTTCCTCAGGTTCAACACTTTGCCAGAACTGCTCATAAAATTCAGGGAAACATTTTCATTTGCTGGTTTATTATAAATGATATCACCAAGGATACACACGAACAGCCTGAGGAAGAAGAAACACAGAGCAAGGTACGGGGAAGGGGCGTAGGAATTCATGCCCTCTCTAGGCTCTCCAAACATCATACTTTTTTTTTTTTAAGTTTATTTATTTATTTATTTATTTATTTATTTATTTATTTAGAGAGAGAGAGAGTGCAGGCAAGTGGAGCAGAGTCAGAGACAGAGGGAAAAAGCATCCACGCTGTTAGTGCAAAGCTAGATGAAGGGCTCAAACTCACGAACCATAAGATCATGATGCAAGCCAAAATCAAGAGTCAGACGCTTAACCAACTGAGCCACCCAGGCATCCGAGTATGATCGATTCTTTAAAAAAATTTTTTTTTAATTTTTAAAGTTTATTTATTTATTTTCAAGGAGAGACAGAGAGAGTGAGTAGGGGAGGAGCAGAGAGAAGAGAAGAGAGAATCTCCTCACTGTAAGCACAGGGCCTGACATGGGGTCTGAACTCACGAACCGTGAGATCATGACCTTAGCAGAATCCAAGAGTCGGAAGCTTAACAGACTGAGCCACCCAGACACCCCCAATATGATCAATTCTTAAGTCAGCCTCCAGATCCTTTCCCTTAGTCTTTTTGGTGATCTGCCCCCCATCCTGCCATCTAGGGACCCCAGCCACCAGTCATCTTATTAGCATACAAGGAACCACTCTAATCACCCAGAAAATTACCAGAGTCTCATGTCAGGAACTTTGGTCAAAGACCAAATAGTACAACAAAGGATGCTCCTAGCACCTCCCATCACTCAGGAAAGCACAGAGTTTCAGGAGCTTTGTGTCAGACACTGGGATCAGAGCCCAGACATATTTCTTAGTATACCACAGTGACTTTGGCCAAGTCACTCCTCCCCCAGGACCTCTGTTTCCTCATGTCTGAAATAAGGGGTTCCCTGGGGCCATGTCCTGCGAGCACATGGAGGAAATAACATGCTTAGACTCAGCCAGATCTGAGTGAATCTCTAGGTTCCACGGTTCACTGACTGTATGACTTGGGCAGTGTGAGAAACAAGCCACCGCTCCAGTAAAAGGAGGGACTCCGGGCCTTGGAGCACAGAGAAGGGAGGCTTTAACTGATGATCCCACAAGAGCGGGTGTCGCATGGACAGGCGCACTCGGCGATTACAGCAGACAACTTATCTCCAAACATGAAGTCCCTCCCCTGGTTTCTCATTGACTGAGCACGACAGAGGTTACAGCCTTACCCAGATGTCGCCTATGTCCATGTAAGGCAAACAAGAGTCTGATTGAAACAAAGGTATGAATGTGGAAACTAATTTGACAATAAACTATTTGTAAAAAAAAATAAATAAATAATACAATACATAAAAAAAAAAAGAAACAAAGGTATGATCCTTGAGATGACACAGAGATTTCAGTTCTTTGGCGCATGCTCATTGCAAAGCCCGTGAAAAATACACCCATGAAATGAGGAGGGGGGAAGAAGAACCAGGAAGTGAAGTGTCTAAGGGTTTGGGACTCCATTGTGCTGGGGGATGGGGAAGAATGGTAGGGAAAATGAGGGGGGAGGGAGGGATTTGTACATATTTCCAATAGGTTCTAAACCTATTAATATAATTTTTTAATGTTTATTCATTTTTGAGAGAGAGGGAGCAAGTGGCGGGGGAGGAGAGAGACACACACACAGTATCCAAAGCAGGCTTCAGGCTCTGTGCTGACTCGAACTCAGAGCCGTGAGATCATGACCTGATTGTTAACTAGACAGCACAGCTTTTATTGGTATTTCTGAAAACGAATCATCTCCCTTACTTCCCACACGCAGGTCCCTTCATTGCTCTGGGTCTCAGTGCCCTCACTAATACCTTCGTCTTGGGGTTGTGTGAGGATGAAATAAATAAGCTCACGGTATAGAGCAGGCAGCCTCGGGCTTGGCACGTGCGCGTAGCAGGTGCTCGGGGAAAAGGCAGCCTCTGACCACCCCTCCACCGCCCCTCCACCCTGGGCGGCTAGGTTGTCAGCTGGAAGACACTCCTAAAAAATCTTCATCAACATCGCCGCATCAAAGAATGAGTCTCACTCTCATGTGATATTTCCATTTCCTCAAACTGGCCAGTCGCTGAGATGACGAATATGTGCATTTGCTTAGTGTTCTTGGATTAATGAGCTTAAATGCTAGCCCCCGGGGACTAGTGCTGAGACATTTCCAGGGAGCCCCGGGTGGGCTCAGCCACCTCTCAGCACCCTGTTGGGGATCAAGGGACCAGAGAGGTGCCTGCCGAAGGCTTGGGGGCAACTTTGTGACGCATCACTGAAGGGCGAGCTGCCTGTTTGCTCCCCGTGAATTTGTTTATGGTCTGCGTGTTAACTGGCTTCTCCTTCACTTGTAACCAGATCTTCGTTCCTGAGATGCGACCTCCTGTTACCAAAAGAATGTCACCTCCCTGGAGCACAGATTACTCTGCTCTCCTCCAGAGCTTTCTACACTGTCTCTCTTTTGAGTCAAAGGCAATTACTAACCCTGAAAAACTCATCAAGGTGACCTGTGTGGTGTCTCTGCCCTTTTCTGTGTGTATGTCACACGTGACTTTAAAATTTACCTGAGGGGGCGCCTGGGTGTTGCAGTCAGTTAAGCGTCTGGCTTCAGCTCAGGTTTGTGGGTTCGAGCCCTGTGTCGGGCTCTGTGCTGACAGCCCGGAGCCTGGAGCCTGCTTCAGATTTTGTGTGTGTGTCTCTCTGTCCCTTCCCTGCTTGTGCTCTGTGTCAGTCTCTCAAAAATGAATGTTAAAAAAAAATTTTTTTTAATTTACCTGAAAAAATTAACAATATTGTTTAGTTTTGTTGTAGGCCTGGAAGAGTACTTCTGATCCTTTGTTATTATATAAATATGCTTTATTTATATTCATTTTTATTTTTTTAAGTTTATTTATTTTGAGAAAGAAAGTGTGTGAGCAAGTGAAGGAGGGGCAGAGAGAAAGGGGGAGAGAGAATCCTGGGCAGGCTTCACACTTTCAACGCAGAGCCTGATGCAGGGCTTGAACTCACAAGCCAGGAGATCGTGAGCTGAGCCAAAGTCAGATGTTTAACCGACTGAGCCACTCAGGGGCTCTTTGTTACATAAATATGCTTTAAATTACAACCTCCCTGTAGAAATGTCAGACGATATAGAAGCGTAATTGTAGTTGGGTTTTTTAATGATTTAGTACTATCGGCACCAGGCTCCATGCTAAGCATTTTACACAAACCATCTCAATTAATCCTCACAGCAACCCGCTCAGGTGGAGACTCTTATTATCACCTGCCTGAAGATGCTGGGAACTTGCTCAAGGCCCCAGAGTAAGTGATAGGCATTTGAACCCAAGCAGCCTGATCTCCCCACTGCGAATACAAAAGTTCTATCCCATATGGTGGTGTGAGTCAGAGAAGACAGAGATCAGAGTAGTCGGTGGGGTGCTTGGGGGGCAGTTTTCTCAGCTTGAAGTGTCATAGGAGCCATCCTTGATGGTCAGGGAGAAGGGCACCAGGTACTCAGCCAATCGGGGAAACCCACTCCAACACTTAACTGTAAAACACATACCCGAGTATGTGGCAGTGAAAAGTCTCCCTGCATAGGACGCATTGGTGGGTCTGGATTCCGAACGACGACCACGGGAGCCATCTTAGATTGTAGAGTGATAGAATGCACGACAATGTGTCTATGAAAGGCAGTTTGGTAGATATGGTGACTATATGTATACATCAGGAAGAAAGGGCACACTCACTCTGAGCTTTCTGGTTAAGGTGCTCAGGAGATTTCGTGGAAGATGGGTTTGTTCATGTAGCAGTGTTGACAAGCTACAGCCCACAGGCCAAATCCGACCCACTGTCTGCTTTGGTACATCTCACAAGGTAAGAATGGTTTTTACATTTTTAAATAGTTAGAAAAAAATAAAAAGAATAAAATTTCCAGACACATTAAAATTATATGAAATTCAAAGATCCATGTCTATAAATAATGTTTTACTGGATCACAGCCATGCCCATCCATTCACGGGTCATTGGTGACTGCTGTCACTGTCAATGCAGAGGTGAGTAATTGGGACAGAGACTGGATTCTCTATGGCCTGCCAAAGTCTCAAAATTTTCCTAGCTGGCTCTCTGCAGAGGAATGTTGTGGGGTCCTGATTTTCAAAAAGAGCCACACGTTAATCAGAGACTAATCTGGTTGCTGAGGCTGGAAGCGCTCTCACCTCGTACAGATGAAGAGACCAGTGCTGAGAGAGGGGAATATTGATCACTGATCCATTGATTTGCTGATTTGTCTAATAAGTCAATCATCCAGAAAACATTTATTAAGAGCCTACTGTGCACTGGTCTTCCTGACTCCATTTTCACTTGCACGAGGCACCACGAATCCAGGCCAGTCACGAAAGGTCCCGCTGCTTTCACGAAGGGTCCAGCTGGCTCTCTCCTCCACACTCTGGTGGGGAATTGGTCTGTGCCCAGTGCATAGACAGTTGGCCAACAGATTGCCTGCAGGCACCAGCCAATGCGGTCTAGCAGCTTCTGCAACCATATTCGTCCTGTGTGTCCTTTGTCTCTATTTAGTTCTCATGTTTTTAAATGTTTATTTATTTTTGAGAGAGACAGAGTGCGAGCAGGGGTGGGGCAGAGAGAGAGGGAGACACAGAATCCGAAGTAGGCTCCAGGCTCTGAGCTGTTAGCATGGAGCCCGATGCGGGGCTCGAACTCACAAACCATGAGATCATGACCTGAGCCGAAGTTGGACACTCACCTGACTGAGCCACCCAGGTGCCCCTCCTTTGTCTCTTTAAAGGAGATACAAAGTTTTGCGATTTCATTTCTTATTTTGTGCTTATCCCTCAATCTCTTGCCAGGATAGAGCCTAGACTGTGACACGTAAGTTGTTCCCTGGAGGGCTCAGCAAGTCAGGAAGAGGAGAGGGCTTCTGGCTCTGGGTTTCCCTAATCCCAGCCCTAAGGCCCTCGGCTGAGTGGCTCCCCAAGAATTAAAGACATGGACGAAGATTAAGCTCCAAACAGGTGAGGACAGTAAGGAAGAAAAAGAGGAGGGGCACCTGGGTGGCTCTATTGGTTAAGTGTCCAACTTCGGCTCAGAGCATGATCTCGCAGTTCATGGGTTCGGGTCCTGCGTCCAGCTCTGTGCTGACAGCTCAGAGCCTGGAGCTACTTCAGATTCTGGGTCTCCCTCTCTGTCTGTTCCTCCTTCACTCATGCTCTGTCTCTCTCTGTCTATTGAAAAATGAATAAATGTTAAAAATTTTTTAAAGAAAAAGAAGAGGAGGAGGAGGGAGAGATGGAGGAAGGAGAAGGGAAGAGAGAAAAGGAATCACTATAAATGCCCAATAATAACACATTAGTTCCATATATAATTTTCTACCCCTACAAAGACCAATTCCACGACTGTTACAAGCTATTGCTGGCTGGCCTCCAAGATTTTCTCGAGGGGACCCCTTGAGAAAATACAGCCAACGAAGAATAGATGAGGTAAGACACGAAGGGGTTAGAGTTGCCAGATTTAGCAAGCAAAGGAACAGGGCACCCAATTATATTTGGTTTTCAGATAAATATCGAATAGTTTTTATTTTTTTATTTTTATTTTTTAATATTTTTATTTCTAGGAGAGAAAGAGAGAGAGAGACAGCGTGAGCAGGGGAGGGTCAGAGAGAGAGACACACACACAAAGACTCTGAAACAGGCTCCAGGCTCTGAGCTGGCAGTCAGCACAGAGCCCGACGCAGGGCTCGAACCCACGAACCGCGAGATCATGACCTAAGCAAAAGTTGGACGCTTAACCAACTAAGCCACCCAGGTGCCCCTTGAATAGTTTTTAATATAAGGATGCCATCACACAATATTTGGAATGTACCTGCTCTAAAAAAACATGATCTGTTGCTTATCTGAAATTCAGATTTACCTTGGTGTCCTGTGTTTTCTCTGGCTATCAAGATGGAGGCCAGAATTTCAGTATCAGCTTCGTTTTCTAAGCCCGGGGGAGAGGGGGGGCGTTCTGTGCTGGGGGAGGATGGAAGTCTTCTACAGGCTGCGGTGGTCCGAGTAACACCAGCATCTCCTACACTTACCGCTCCCCGTTGCCCCCGGAGAGCCCTCTCTGCTGACAGTTTTCCAGCGATGCGGGACTTTAAGAAGACAACGATCAAAAGCCGCAAGGAGAAATACAAACATGGCCCATGGACTGATGGGAGAAGAAAACAGGACAATTTGAGGAGGCGGGAGAAGAAACTGGGGCCTTGAAAACATTTAGACTCTTGAGTCTGCTGATTCCATTCCAAAGATTTCATCCTAAAGGGATCGTTAAGGGTACCATAAAAATTTCGCGATGATTACATGCAACGTAGCCTTGTTCGCCATCGCAAAACACTGGCAGCAGCATGTTCACCAGGAACAGCAGACCGCTTGAGTCAGGGAACATTCGCCTAACAGAATTCATAACCCAGGCCTTAAAGACGCTTCTCAGGAGAGACATGATTGGTATCAGAGGATAAACCACATATAAATGGATAACATATGTTAGGTTCTGATTTTGCCAAGTACATAGGCATAGACTCTGTTTGAAATGTGACAACGATCGTTTTGAAGGAAGTTTTATTTCTTTCATTTGCTTCTCTGTTTTAATTTCTTTTTCTTCACAATACGCACGTATTATCTGATACCACTGTGGTTGGGCAAGAGGCTTTGCTGTATGATGTCTGGGTGGCTTTTAAAGCTTTTTGGTTTTCGTTTGAAATTGCCACGAGCCCCACGTTGCCTCAGAGGCAAACCCGGCCAGCCTTGGGTCACTACAGCCACAGCAGAAGCCTGTCCGTCCCTTCTGTCTCTGGCGTCATCGCTAGCTGCGGAGTGTACAGTAAGGAATGGACAGCCTGGGCTCCCATCAAGTCTTCCCCAGGTCAGAACCCCTTTGTCTCAGACTCATTCCCAAGCAGCCTCCAAGAAAGCTTCCTGATGCTTCCGGGCTGGGTCAGGTGCTCTCCATTCCCTCTGCGAAGGCTCCATGTCCTTCTACAGACCGTCCCCCTGGTCACCACCTGGGCACTTGTGTTTCTCCCTAAACAGACCGAGTACCCTACATGGGACTTTGCCTCATCTGTCTGTGATTCAAGTACATCGCCTGCGTCTGACGCATCGCGGGAAGACTTTGATGAAGAAAAGGCAGGCAGGCGGGCACAGAGGAGCACCCACCGTCCTGGAGTCTTAGGAAAACAAGGCCTCGAGACTGCAAGTGCAGGTGGAAAAATTTCAAATCAGAAGGGCAACAGCGTTTATCAAAGGCGGTGAGTCACCCCCAGAGAAATCCAATTAAACATCCGTATTTCAAGTGATTCTGGTCTGCATTCTGCTCTCAATGCGGTTTCTGTTCTGAGCCCCCTCGGCGTTCGGTCCTTCCTGTGCTTTCCGTTCCCTGTCACCTGCCGCTGTCATGTCTTGTCCCAAACCTACCTTCCCCACTCCCAAGGCCATCACTCACGCCGATACGGTACTAGCAACAGCCAGCGTCCGCTTGAGCCTTTGCCCGGGTCAGGAACGGGAGCTGGTGCTCTCTTGTTTCATCTATAGGGCAGGTGTTATCATTCTTAACTGTATAGAAGGCTCAGAGAGGTTAAGCAACTCATCCAAGTTCGAACAGCTGGCAAAAGGTGAAGGCAAGGTTTGCAAGAAAGCAGTCTGACCCCAGAGCCCTAACAACTGCCACTGTGAGACACTGGCTGGAGAGGCGACCCAGATGCACCAGGCTATCGGGTCTGCCCTGGGACCCCCGTCCTTGGCCGCATCCTGCCGTCAGGACCTGCCTCTTCAAATGCTCTCAACGATGGCGGTTCCAAGATGTGGACCCTCTTGGGGGAGGGCTTCAGCTCCATCCCATAATGTCCATTTGCCGGCAAAACCACCTTGACATTTAAATGTTTTTGTGACATGGGCAATGGAAATTTCCCCCCAATTTTGTGTAAAGGAGAAAACCATGTTTCCGTTGCTCTGTCCCACCCAATGTCGGTAAAGACAGTAGGCTTGCTATGGTAGATGCGACTTTCCAATAAATCCCCTGCTCCCTCCTTCTGACCAGACTGCTGGCCCAAAGCTCCGCTGTACAGGGATTCTAAAGCTGTCATTCCTTACTGAGCATCTAAGGATGAAAGGAAAAAAACCTTAGAAACAATTTAAAAGCCCTGACCCAGGAAAGGCTCCCTCGCCCCTCTGCCCACCCATCGCTGGTACTCTGTGCACTAGACTGCACGTCCACAATCTGGCTTAGCTCTAGTCCTACCAAAATGCCAAGCATCCTGGGGCACCTGGATGGTTAAGTGTGACTTGGGCTCAGGTCCTGATCATGGGGTTTGTGAGTTCGAGCCCCGTGTCAGGCTCTGTGCTAACAGCTCGGAGCCTAGAGCCTGCTTCCAATTCTCTTTGTGTCTCTTTCTGCCTCTCCCTGCTCGCTCACTCTCTCAAAAATAAATAAACATTAAAAAAAATTTTAAGTGGCATCCTGGTCAGATGGGTCCTCTGGCCAGCCTCTGGAGCCCTCTTGACTCCTACCCATTTTCCCAGCCTGTCTTCAGGCTCTCTTCAGTTCTCTGAGGCCCCCACCGCACCCCGCCCCACTGTCTGCCTTGCAGTCAATCCCGTTTTCATTTTGCTCAAGTCACGCGGAGTTGATTGCTGTTGCTTGCAGCCAAGAACCCCAACCGAAACAAGCTTCTCCTCCAAGGGGCTCCTACCACCCCCAGGAATCCTCCCTCTGAGGGAAGTCCTGATGGGGACAATCTCCATCTTCTGTCACTTTAATGAGCCTGTACCGCCTTGTATGGATTGACACCTGGCTAGCATGCCCCTCCACTCACGAGAAAAATGTCACCAAGAAGGTGTCAGGACTGATAAAACACAGGCTTCCTTTAGGGGTTTGGGGGCCGGTGTGAAGGCAGTGGGCATTTACTCTGGATTGGATATTGTCAGCAAGTGGGGTGATCCTCTGAGAAGCTATCTTAGTCATTCCTCCCTGTAGAGTGAGCAGAACACCGCAAGCTGAAGCAGCAGCCCCTCCCGTGTGCCGTGACATGGGGACGTTTGGTCACTCATGTGGTTTACACCATGTCCCTGCCTTATTCGCTTTCAGACACCCTCGTGACATTGTTTGACTTTGGTCTTGATCCATCACAGTCACAGAACGGCCTTGTCTCACGCTGGTGATCCACATGAGTGTTTATATCCAGGGTTGCCTGAGGGGCTCAGTCTGGGAGTTCAAGTCCCGCATTGGGCTCTGGGCTGACAGTGCAGAGCCTGCTTACGATCCTCTCTCATCCTGTCTTTCTGCCCCTTCCCTGCTTGCTTGCTCTCTCTAAATAAATAAATAAATAAACAAACATTTTAAAAAATGTGTTTAAAAAGAAGTGTTTACATGGAACAGGAGAACACTTTGGCCGAGCTCTGAGTACCGTGCGGCTCCTGGCTGCCAGGAGCTGGTTGTCTTCTCACAGCAGAAGCATTAATTTATATACTTCCTATCTCCCTGTAAGTAATTATGAAACCCTTGGCTCTGGGGACCGGTCCTACCTATTTTCATCTTCCCGGCAGTGCCCGGCCTGGTGCCTTGCACACAGAACGCACTGTGGGAATACACAGGGAACTAAATTGTGAGCTCTCAGCGACCTGGCACTATGATTATGATTCTGCTTTATGAATATGCAGAAAATATGCAGAAGCATATTTTCAAAATTTAAAAATGTGACTCATACGTATAGGGAAGGAACGCTTGTCAAAAATGTATTTCACTCATTAACTAAGGAACCAGTAAGATGACAGAGCTCATTCTCAGAGCTTTCAGAGACTGGATTCATAGGCACTTTTTAAAAAATGTTTATTTATGGGGCACCTGGGTGGCTTAGTCGGTTAAGCGTCCGACTTTCGCTTAGGTTATGATCTCGCGGTTCGTGGATTCGAGCCCCACGTCGGTCTCTGTGCTGACTGCCAGCTCAGAGCCTGGAGCCTGTTTCAGTCTGTGACTCCCTCTCTCTCTGACCCTCCCCTGCTCATGCTGTCTCTCTCTCTCTCTCTCCTAGAAATAAAAAATTTTTAAAAATGTTTATTTATTTTTGAGAGAGGACACAGAGTATGAACAGGGGAGGGGCAGAGAGAGAGGGAGAGAGAGAGAAGGAATCCAAAGCACACTCTAGGCTCTGAGCTGTCAGCATGGAGCCCGATGCGGGGCTCGAACTCACAAGCTGTGAGATCATGACCTGAGCCGAAGTTGGAGGCTTAACCCACTGAGCCACCCAGGTGCCCCCAGCTAATTCTCCTTTTAATGTATTGTCAGGTTAGTGGTAGCCTAAGGCTAGGTCATAACACCTATGTCATTCACCTCAGTTCATCTAATTATATAGGCATTTTATCATCTCACGCAGTCACAAGAAGAAAGGTAAGGACAGGACCGGAAGATATTTTGAAAGAGAGACCACATATTTTTTTTATTACAGTGTATTATTATAACTGTTCTATTTTATTATTAGCTACTGTTGTTAACCTCTTACTGTGCCTAATTAATTACGTTAAACTTTATCATAGGTATGCATGTCTAAGAAAACACATAGTATAGGGGCGCCAGGGTGGCTCAGTTGGTTAAGCGTCTGACCTTTGACTGCAGCTCAGGCCATGATGGCATGGTTCATGAGTTCGAGCCCCGTGTCTCGCTCTGCACTGACTGTGTGGAGCCTGCTTGGGGTTCTCTCTCACTCTCTCGCTGCACCTCCTGTGTGTGTGCTCTCTTTCTCTCTCTCAAAATAAAGTTAAAAAAGAAAAAACACAGTATATGTAGAGTTTAGTACTACCCATGGTTTAGGGCATCTACCTAGAGGTAAGGTCTTGGAAGTATTTCCGCGAATAAGAGAGAATTACTATATATATATACATTTGGTCTCTGTCCCTGCTTCCTGGCACAGAGCTCCTAAAACCCTTGGTGGAATTTCAGGAGGGAAAGGAGTATCTTTTGTTATTTACAATGATCCCCTCAGGCACAAACACCTGACTTTATGCCAATGAGGCGAGCAGAGCTTAACCCCTAGATAGCTTCCTGTGGGGGCTGGTCACCCAAAAGATCAAACATACGATTAGAAGGTGTGAACTTGCGGTCCCACACCCCATCTCTGAAGAGAGGAAGGGGAATGCAGACCGTGTTATAAAAAACGCTTGAACGATGAGATTCAAGGAGTTTCCGGGTTGGCAGACACGCCTGGGCTAAGAAGGCAGTGCTCCCAGAAAGGGCAAGGGAGCCCTGAGTCATCCTAATCTTGTGCCTCCTGCATCTCTTCCATTTGGCTGTTTCCAAGTTGTAGCCTTCCTAATAAACCAGTACACACAAGCAAATGCTCTCCTAAATTTTGCGAGTCAATCTAGCAATTTATCCAATCTGGGGGGGAGGGGGAGGGGAACCCCAGTTTGTAGTTGCCTGGACAGAAGTGTAGGTGGCCCAGGACTCATGATACACATCTGAAGTGAGGGCAGTCTTGTGGGAATGAGCCCTTTAACTTATGGGATCAGACCCTAACTGCAAGGTAGATAGTGTCAAAATTGAGTTAGATCGTTGGATACCCAGTGGGGGTCACAGCACCAGAGAATTGGTATGGAAAAGCTGATATATATTTGGTCCAAAACACCAAATAGTAAACAAAACTGTTACAGAGAAGGTAAGCAATTTGCCCAAGATCACACAGCTGGTGAGCCTCTCAGCTGGGATATCACCTCTTCCACAAATAAAGCTCTTGACCTTCAACCACTCCATATGCTTTCTCTAGCTGTGCTGACTACCTCACATCCCCCACCAGAGGCAATATTCATATGCCTCTTGCAGGAAAGAAGGCTTAGTATGGCTAAGTCAGTCTTTCCCAAATAGCAGTCTGTCACCATGGCAATGACTGCCAGGTCTCATGTGTGCTCTACTCTTATTCAATATTTTTCTTTCCATCAATTCATTTTTTATATGAAAAAATTTTTAATGCTTATTTATTTTGAGAGAGGACATGTGCACAGGCACACAAGTTGGGGAGGGGCAGAGGGAGAGAAAGAATCCCAAGCAGGTTCCACACTCAGTGCACAGCCGGACACGGGACTTGATCTCACAATTGCAAGATCACGACCTGAGCCAAAATCAAGAGTCAGATGCTAGGGGTGCCTGGGTGGTTCAGTCGGTTGAGCGTCTGGTTTCAGCTCAGGTCATGATCTTGCTGTTCGTTAGTTCGACCACCGCACTGGGCTCTGTGCTGACATCTGGGAGCCTGGAGCCTGCGTCGGATTCTGTGTCTCCTTCTCTCTCTGTGTCTCCTCTGCTTGTGCTCTGTCTCTCTCTCAAAAATAAATAAACATTAAAAAAAAGAGATGCTCAACCACCTGAGCCACCCAGGTGCCCCATAAGAAAGAATTTTAATACAAAACTTTTTACAGCACCATACAGGGAACCAGTATTTTTCCTAAAAAGATATGAAAATAAATTCTTAAGAATGTTTCCCCAACTACCACCTGAAATCATCCCAGAGTATAGCCCACTTTGGGAAAAACTGGACCAATTGAATCACCCGAGGTCACACAGCCTCAATCTCGGCCCATCTGCCAGTCTAGGGCTGGTTCAGCCGCAGCGCAGAACCCCCCCACCCCCCCCCCAGCCATGCCCTGTTTCTCATTAACTGTGCCAGCGCCGCAAGAGGAGAGGAACTCTTAAAGTTTCTCAAGACGGCTCGATGTGACCAAAGGGAGAAGGAACAGAGTGATGGCAGACGACAGATGGCCGGAGGGCTGACTCCTCCAGGCAGTTAATGATGCCCTGGGCAAGTCTCCCTGAATTTAATCAGAGCGCATCATAGACTGAGACACACTGACAGAGAGCATCTAGATGGTGCCAGTAGCATGTCCCCCCAGAACGCGAAAGGCCCGTGGTAAGGGCCCAAGGGCACCTGAGACAGGGGAGAGCAGTGGATGATCACAGTCTCCTGGGGGGAGGGGGAGGAGAGGGTTGTAGAGCTCCCTTCTCGTGACCTGGGACAGCTCACCGAACACCATTTGGGGAAACCTCAGGTGAAGCCAAAATGTCAGTTCATTGGGGCATTTTCGGAAATGTGGCTTTCAAACCGAAATTTAGGTCTCATTTTATAAATGGACAATTTTTGTCGTGGGCCAAACCCTAGCTGCACAGCTCCCTCATGGAATCACAGAAAGACTCTGGTAAGCACTCTCACAGCTAATACCTGAGCCACTTACAGGGGCTGGGTTCTAGTTCTTTCTACGAGTTTATTCATCTATTCCTCATCCCAGTGCGGTGAGCTGTGAAGTTTTACGGCACCAGTTTCGCACAGAAAGGACCCGAGGCTTAGAGTTTGTGCAGTTAGTCAGTGGTAAGGCTGGGGACGAATTTCTGCACCATCAGTTCTAGAATCCACCTTTATCATATCACTTTCTAATCCCCAAGCCCCTCTGCAGTTCAGTGAAGAAGCCCAGAAACTCCCTCATCTTCAACTCTCGGCTGGCTCGCTTGATCTCTTATAAAAAATAAAAACAACACAGGGACCCTGTGTGTTGGTGTTTAGAGGTCAAGAGCATGTGGGCAACGGAGCGAGCTGAAAGAAACTATTGCTGAATGATTATAAATTTGGCTTTTAGTTATAAGGTTTTAGACAGCTAATTGCTGTGATTTCTCCACAGCTACAGCACCAGGTTCAATTAAAGCCTTAATCAGCGTATTTTGATAACAGACACAATGATGAAGACAACAGATGGCATCGGGATTTTCACACGCCATGGGAGACCACAAGCATACATTTCATTCTGATCCCGATCCCGATTCTAAGCAACTGGAGAGAGAGGTACCTCTCGCCATACCAGGAGCCATGCTGATGTGAGGCAGATTTTATTCGTTCAAGCTGAGACCAATTTTCATCAAGAAAAAATTGTGAAAAGAAAGTAAGATGAATCAGCTGTAAGCAGCTGACAGCCACCAGGGTTCTATCTACTTCACCCAGGAGAGAGGTGAGGGGCTGTTTGTGCAGTGGGAGGTGGGGGTGAGGAGAATTCTCCTGACTGCTTTTTTTAAGTTTCTTTATTCTGAGAGAGACAGAGAGAGTGAGCGGAGAAGGGGCAGGGAGAGAGGGAGAGAGAATCCCAAGCAGGCTCCACGCCATCAGCGCAGAGCCTGCCACGGGGCTCGATCTCATGAACCGTGAGATCATGACCCGAGCTGAAACCAAGAGTCAGACGCTCATTCGACTGAGCCACCCAGGTGCTCCATTCAAACTTTTAAAACTCGCAGTGGCTGCACTGCACCTTGGGTCAATTGAATCAGACTCCAGGATAAGACCCAGGCATCAGTATTTTCTCTAAAGCTTTCCAGGTGATTCCCATGTGATTCACTGCCTCCAGGCTCTGGCTGCTTCTTTGGTAAAGGCTCTGGATGTAGATCCGTCTGGGCTCCATCATGGAAGTCAGACCACCCTGAATCATGGGGCAAGGGATGCACTGTAGGAATGAGACCTTCCACAATCATGGGAGGGGCTGGGGACGGGAGGGGCTGGGAGGGGGTGCTGAAGACCAGAGGAGACACCAGCCAGCCCAGCTGGCAGGTTAAGGATGCAGAGGGACGGCAGGTGGAAGGAGGCTGTGCCTTTTCTGCCAAGCTTCTAGAAGACATAGGGCTACTGTTGGTCAGCAGCACCAGCATCTGGGATGACGAGCGGGATGGGAAGTGGGGAGAGTGAGGCTGAGCGGGAGCCCCTGTGACCTCATCTGATTACCTCCTCATCCAAACAGGGCGGCCTCCCTGAGCGTCTGCTGCCCTTCTCTTCTGCCTCTCAGATCTCCCACCTTTAACCCGGAACCAGACAAGGAAAGGGATTCTGGGAAATGGGGTTCTCAGCACAGCTAATAACTAGGCCATCCCAGCACGGACTAGAGGGAAGAGAAACTCCCTCAAGTTCCCTTGATGAAAGACAGTTCAGTGAAGGTGTAAAAAGTGGGGAGAAAGGTTGGCGCCTTAACAGCTAGGATCCAGATTTATCTTGGGGAAGAAAGAGTTTTTGATCTTTTAGTGCCGTGGCCTCTTGGAACCAGGTGAAACGACTCTGCATATGACAGGGAGGGGCAGTTGTCTTCCTCGGAACTGGGAATTGTGCGATAGAGAACAGCAAGCAAGGTGGCGACACTGGGTCCCGTGAGTGGAGAAAGGCCAAGAAAAAGGAACAGGATGGCTAAAACGGATCTCCTTAGCCGGGAATGTGGACTGTGGGATTTTTTCAATTGAAAAAAAAAGTTATTTTAATGTTTATTTATGTATTTATTTATTTCGAGAGAGAAGGCGCACGTGCAAGCAGGGGAGGGGCAGAGAGAGGGAGAGAGAGAGGATCCCAAGCAGGTTGCATGCCCGACCCAGGGCTTGATCCCACAAACCACAAGATCATGACCAGAATCAAAACCAAGAGCTGGATGCCTAACCGACTGAGTCCCCCAGGCACCCTGTTTGGGGGTGGGGGTGGTGGTTAATTGCCATGGAGAGCTCAGTGCAAGCCCTTTCTGGATGCTCAGTTGGTCCATTGCTCGGATGACCTGTGGGAGTAGCAAAGGGCTTTGTTATGTTCTGTTGTTGTGGAAACCAGTGAAGCATCCGAGCTTCCTACCCACATGGATGGGGTTCCAGGACCCAGGAAACCAAGCCTGGGGGCAGAGAGGGGCTGAGGACAGAAGCCCTGGAAATGCACAAGCATCCCAATGGTGGGTCTTGGATTGGCCCAGGCTGCAACCACACAAGCGTGAGACAATTCTCCAAGGCTCTGGAGAGGGACCACCCAGGGGATGAGGCGATTCGGCATCTTATGGACAGGCTCAGGTCAGCTGAGCTGCTCGGGGACTGGACCAGGAACATGACAGCCAGGTTTGTTCTCTGCTTTTCGGTCTCTCTTGTTTGCTACTCTGAGGCAGCTGTGCCATCCGCCTTCCCTCCAGAGACAGGCTTTCCCTACTTACTCAGTGTCAGTGGTTTGCAAATCCATCACCTAACCGGCCCAGCTTCTCTGTATCCCAGGAGAGAGACTCTGGCCCAGACAGAGCCAATCTGGACCAATCTGGCTCTGATCTGGAGGAGGGGAGTAAGGGGAGACAGGGACCCCCACACCTGGGCTGGTTCTCTAAGGAGAGGCAATGGGCCGGGAGGCAAGGATTGGCACTGGGTGAACAGCAGACACAGGCTCTAGGGTCAGGCTGCTGCATCTAGAATCCCAACCCTGCTCGCTCTTAGATGGGTGATCTTGGGCAAGTCTCTTGACTTCCATGAAACTCAATTTCCTCATCTGTCAAATGTGGCTCTTAGTAGTAGTTGCCTTGTCAGGTTGCTATGGAGACGAAACCAGGTGACCCATAGAAAAAGTTTTGCATTGTGCCTGGCATGTGTAAGTGCTCAAGAGATGTTAGAGAAGTTAGTAAAAATGACAACCTTAAGAATTGAGCATACCGAATGTCCATCGACTGATGACTGGATGAAGATGCTGTGGTACATATATGCAGTGGACTATTATTCGGCAATCAAAAAGAATGAAATCTTGCCATTTGCAACAGTGTGGATGGAACTAGAGTGTATTATACTGGGCAAAATAAGTCAGTCAAAGAAAGATGATTCACTTCTATGTGGAATTTAAGAAACAAAACAGACGAACATAGTGGAAGGGAAGCAAAAATAAGATACAAATGGAGAGGAAGACAAACCGTAAGAGACTCAAATATAAGGAACAAACTGAGGGGCGCCTGGGTGGCTCAGTCAGTTAAGCATCCGACTTTGGCTCAGGTCATTATCTCAAGGTCGGTGAGTTCGAGCCCTGCATCAGGCTCTATGCTGACAGCTTGGAGCCTGGAGCCTGTTTCAGATTCTGTGTGTGTGTCTCTCTCTGCCCCTTCCCAACTCACACTCTGACTCTTTCTCTCTCTCTCTTTCTCAAAAGTAAATAAACATTAAAAAAAAATAAAAAAACAAAATCAAAGAACGAACTGGCAGTTGCTGGTGGGGTGTTGGGTGGGAGGCGGGGCTAAATGGGGGATGGGCATTAAGGAGGGCACTCGCTGGGAAGAGCACTGGGGGTCGTATACAAGTGATGAACCACTAAATGCTATTCCTGAAATCATTATTTACACTACGTGTTAACTAAGTGGGATTTAAATTTAAAAAGAAATAGGGGCGCCTGGGTGGCTCAGTCGGTTAAGCATCTGACTTTGGCTCAGGTCATGATCCCACGGTTCGTGGGTTCGAGCCCCGCGTCGGGCTGTGTGCTGACTGCCAGCTCAGAGCCTGGAGCCTGTTTCAGATTCTGTGTCTCCCTCTCTCTCTGATCCTCCCCTGCTCACGCTGTCTCTCCTCTCTATCTCAGAAATAAATAAAATATTAATTAATTAATTAATTAAAAAAGAAATAAAGAGAATAAAAGAACTGAGCATAGCATCTTGGCACCGACTGGCCCGCCCCATCCGAGGCTTCCATGTATCTTCAAGAATCACCCATGATTTCACCTCCTCCCTTGAACTGCACTGGGGCAGGGCGCTCCTCTAGACTGTTCATCTTACATTCCCGGGGCCCGACACATGGTAATTACACAGTAGATGCAGGCTGAGTGAAGGAAGGAATAAATAAATGCTTGAATATCCCCAGGTGTGGAAACTCATTACCTCCCAAGGCTCCAACTTTTTATAGCTCCAAGTGTTTGGAGAGGCCTCTCTCATGCTGAGATAGTAACCCGATTCACTGGCACCTTCTATGGGTCCCATTGCCCATAGAAGAACAGACACCCTCTTTCCCATGACAATCTTCAGCTGTTTCAGGACACAGCTCAGGTGCCCCTGAGGCATCTCCTGTCCAGTCTGTCATGGAGGAGACCTTTAGTCTACCTTCCAGTCTCCTCCCGTCTCCCGTGGCCCCTATTCAAGATCAATAAAGTATTACTAAAAAAACAAGAGCGTGGGCCCAAGGTCTGCTCTTATGAATGCAGATATCTGTTCATTTCCAAACTCAATTTCTTCCCGAAAGAAAGGAAAGTAACATTAAATGAGTACTTATAGGGGCGCCTGGGTGGCTCAGTCAGTTAAGCATCCAACTTCAGCTCAGGTCATGATCTTACTGTTGGCAAGTTCAAGCCCCGCGTCAGGCTCTGTGCTGACAGCTCAGAGCCTGGAGCCTGTTTCAGATTCTGTGTCTCCCTCTCTGTCTCTGCCCCTCTCCTGCTCGTGTTCTGTCTCTCTCGCGAAAATGAATAAATATTAAAGAAAAGTTTTTTAAAGGAGCACTTACATTGTGACAGGCACTGGGCTGGGCACTTAATATAAATAACTTCTATTTTAAAGTGTTTTTTAATGTTTTTTATTTATTTCTGAGAGAGAGACAGTGTGAGCAGGGGAGGGTCAGCACAAAGCCCGATGTGGGGCTCAAACCCACGAACCACGAGATCATGACCTGAGCCGAAGTCAGACGCTTAACTGACTGAGCCACCCAGGCACCCCTATAAATAACTTCTTTTACTCCCCATATCCACCCTGTGAGATGTTGGAGCCATCCCCATTTGACAGATGAGCCAACTGAGGCTCAGAGAGGTTAAGGTATTTGTCCAAGACTGCACAGCCTGTAACGGTAGAGCTAGAGTTCAAATGTGGGTACAACTACCTTGGAGCAAGTATAGGTCTCTCTTCATCAGAAAGCAGCCCTGCCAAAGGTGAAGACAGCTAGAAATGAAAATACAGCCTCCCCTTCCATAGGCAGAACCCAAGCGGAAATGTCTTGGATGGACTTCATCTAATTCCAACCCCCTGAGGGATTTAGGGGACCGAGGACAGGAAAATCAACAGTGGGTCAAAACTTCAGAAGAAAAAGATTCACATAACTGATCCTTCGATGAATAGCAGCCCATTAAATAAAGTAAGAGACTAAATCAGGATAGTTACATTTCCTGGGTGACTGGGGCCAGTAAGCTTGTTGACCGAAACATGAAGGCACAGCTGCTGAGCTGTCTGTATCTTCCATTCTTCCTCTTGTCTTTGAGCATCGTATTCGGGCAATATCAAGAGAAGGCTGGCTCTCACGTGAGTAGGAATGTGGAAATGAGGCCGGCCCAGTCAAGCATTATCTGATTCTGTATTATCTGATTCTGTATTATCTGATTCTGTACTGAGCGCAGAGGAAGGAGCTGAGCCCTCAATTGAGACCATCAAGTGATACAGACAAGCACTTCTCAACCTCTGCTGCCACTCAAACCAGCAATTTCCCAGAAACAAGCAAAGAGAGTGAGCAGCCCTTAATTGTGAGGCCACTGTACCTGCATTTCTGAGGCCGTCTCTGTCTCTGTCTCTCTGTCTCTCTGTCTCATAAGATGCCATTTCTTTGGGAGATTTCAGAAAATAATGAGAGTTTAGCGTAAGACAAAGTGATGTGGGTTCTCCACGGGGAGTGTGCTTTCCCCTCTGCTCAGCCTTGCCACGGCTCTATTTGTCATTGTCACTGCCACCACTAGGACTTCAGCTCAACGCTGGCCCCTTAAGCGAATTGCTACAGTCTCTCCTAATGTGGTCGGCGAATCCCTGGTACCTGGGAGGGTGTTACCTCATATGGCAAAAGGGCCCGGCGTGTGTGATTACAGTAAGGGTCTTGAGATGGGAGATTTTCCTGGATTATTCATGTGGGTTCTGAATGTCACCACAAGCATCCTTGTAAGAGGGAGACGGAATGAGATGGGACACAGGGGAGGGAAGGAGATGGATGACGTCAGCAGAGAGAAGCTTGAAGATTCCATTCTGCTGGCTTCGACAGTCGAGGACGAGGCCACCAGGCAAGGAATACAAGAACTGGAAAACACAGGAAGAAGATTCTCCCCTGTGGCCTCCAGGAATATGGTCCTGCGGACACTTGATTTCAGCCCAGGGAAGCCAATTTCAGGCCTTTGGCCTCCAGAACCATCAGAGCATAAATGTGTATTATTTTGACACCCACTTTGTGGTAGTTTGTTACAGCAGCCACAGGAAACCTATATAGTTAGTAAAGCATCTACATTGCAAGCTGTGTAGACAATGTCACACTGTCACTCTACAGGAATGCTGTGAATTGGATCCACAGTCTAACCATCAGAGGGCTGGGCAGCTCTCATTGCCAGGACTTGCCGGCTCCAGGAAATCCCTTGAAATGGGTCGGACACACGACCAGATTCTGGACGGAGAAAGATACTGAACACATACTCACACCAATGAATGTAGATATTAATAGAGGGAAAGGTTTCTCTTTCTTTCTTTCTTTCTTTCTTTCTTTCTTTCTTTCTTTCTTTCTTTCTTTCTTTCTTTCTTTTTTTCTTTCTTTCCTTTCTTTCTTTCTTTCTTTCTTTCTTTCTTTCTTTCTTTCTTTCTTTCTTTCTTTCTATTTTTGAGAGAAAGAGACAGAGTACAAGTGGGAGAAGGGCAGAGAGAGAAAGAGAGAGGGAGACACAGAATCGGAAGCAGGCTCTCGACACAGGGCTCGAACCTACGAACCCTGAGATCATGAACTGAGCCAAAGTTGGATGCTTATCTAACTGAGCCACCCAGGCACCCCTCTTTTTTCTCTTTTTAAATGTCTATTTATTTTTGAGAGAGAGAGCCAGGTGAGCAGGGGAGGGGCAGACAAGGAAGAAGGGGATCCAAAGCGGGCTCTGCGCGGACAGCAGAGATTCTGATCTGGGGCTCAAACTCATGAGCTGCAAGATTATTACCTGAGCCGAAGTCAGACATTTAACCAGCTGAGCGATGCAGGCGCTCTGGAGGGGAAGATATCTAAGGAAGGGATATGGTTATGGGGATAAGACTGGACACAGACTGGAAAGTGCTGGGAAAGCTTCCTTCGGCTGGAAGCCTGGATCTGAGCCCTGCAGGGAGAGGGAGGGCTAATCAGGCAAAGACGGTGGGGGAGGAGGGGTCCAGGCAGAGGGAAGGGCACGGAGGGCAGCCCCAGTGGAAGGAGAGATCCCAGGCTGTAGGGGGATTGAAAGGCACCCTGTGGGGTGCAGAGCAGCGGTGGGGGGTGCAGAGCAGCGGTGGGGGGTGCAGATGGAGAAAAGACAAAGAAAAATAGAGCGCAGAAGAGGCAGGAACAGAGCCAGGGGGACCTTGATCATAGTAACAAATTCAGGAAAGTGTTTAAAACAGGGAGCTGTGATCTGACTTGCATTCTGAGAGGCCCCCTCTGGCTGTGGTACCCTGGCCTGGAGGGCAGCCGGGTGGGAGGCTGGGAGGCTCTTAAGATCCAAGAGAGAGATGGAAGTGTGCCCTTGGGTGGTGGCCATGGCAGTAGAGAAACGTGGACAGTTTTAAAACTATTCTACGGGGCGCCTGGGTGGCTCAGTCGTTTGAGCATCCGACTTTGGCTCAGGTCATGATCTGATGGTTCGTGGGTTTGAGCCCCGCATCGGGGTCTCTGCTGACAGCTAGCTCAGAGCCTGGAGCCTGTTTCAGAATCGGTGTGTCCCTCTCTCTCTGACCATCTGCTGCTCATGCTGTCTCTCTCTCTCTCAGAAATAAATAAAACATTAAAAATTAAAAAAAAAATAAAACTATCCTAGGAGGTAAAATTTGACTCAGTTTGGGATGGACTGAATATGTGAGGTGGCAAACTGGAAGGAGTCAAGAATGGTGTCTAACGTTGGAATCTGGCGTTTCCACACAGGTGGATGGTGGTGCGGGGCCATTTGCTGAGCTACGTTTGGTGGGGACACGGTTAGCAGATGGCACAGGAATCATGAGTTTGGACTTGGACATACTGGGTTTGATGTGTCTAAGATATGGGTGTGAAGGTATCAGAGATCATAAACTTCCTTCTCTTTCTTTGCTTTTTTCCTTTAAAAACGTGTGTGTGTGTCCCAAAAGGCAAAAACTGTATGATGCCACTCATGTGAGGGACTCAGAGTCATCAGAATTAGAGGGACAGAAAGCAGATGGTGGTTGCCAGGGGCTGGGGGAGCATGGCAGGTTATTGTTTGATGACTACAGGGTTTCAGTCTTGCAAGTGGAAAGTTCTGGAGATGGTGATGATGACATGGTGGTGATGGTTGTACAACAGTGTAAATATTCTTAATGCCCTTGAACTGTACACTTACAATGTCACGATGGTAAATTTTGTTATGTGTATTTCACCACAATAAAAAGCATTGGAAAACAAGTGTGTGTATATGTGTGTTTGTGAACTATATACAAAAGGGTGCATAAAATTCACATATACCATTTATGGAATAATAAACAGTTATGTCTCCATCATCTTGCATGAGTAATAACCTGTACACGACCCTTCGAATCCCTGTTGCATCTCATTCCCTCACATGTCCTTCCTTCCCTCAGAGGTAAACACTCTGCTGAATTTATCTTTCTCTTTTTAAGTCGGCTTCACACCCAGTGCAGAGGCCCCCATGGGGCTTGAAGTCATAACCCTGAAATTGAGAGTCAGATGAGTAACCACTGAGCCACCCTGGCATCCCTAAACTGAGTTTATCGTAATACTTTTTCTTTTTATAATTTACTATCTCTATATGAATGCCTGCACAGTTTTAGGTTTTACGTATTTTGCCCTTTACATAATCTTGCCAAAAGTCTTTTTTTAACTTATTTTTAAAATTTACATCCAATTTTTAAAATCGGATTTATTTTAAATTATTTTAAAATTACATCCAATGATTTCCAGAGTAAATTCCTTAAAATCCCTTACCCATTAGGTCCATCCCCCTCCCACATCCCCTCCAGTAAGCCTCTGTTGATTCTCCATATGTAAGAGTCTATGTCTATCCCGCTCCCTGTTTTTATATTATTTTTGCTTCCCTTCCCTTATGTTCACCTGGTTTGTATCTTAAGGTCCTCATATGAGTGAAGTCATATTTGTCTTTCTCTGACCGACTTATTTTGTTTAGCATAATACACTCTAGTTCCATTCATGTAGTTGGAAATGACAAGATTTCATTCTTTTTGAGTGCCAAGTAATATTCCATTGTATATATATACACACCACATCTTCTTTATCCAGTCATCCATTGATGGACATCTGGGCTCTTTCCATGCTTTAGCTATTGTTGATAGCGCTGCTATAAACCTTAGGGTGCAGGTGCCACTTCAAAACAACATATGTGTATCCCTTGGATAATATCTAGTAGTGCAACTGTAGGATCATAGGGTAGTTCCATTTTTAATTTTTGGAGGAATCTCCATACTGTTTTCCGGAGTGGCTACACCAGTTTGCATTCCCACCAGCAGTGCAAAAGAGATCCTCTCTCTACACATCCTCACCAACATATGCTGTTGCCTGAGTTGTTAATGTTAGCCATTCTGACAGGTGTGAGGTGGTTTCTCGTTGTGGTTTTGATTTGTATTTCCCTGATGAAGAGTGATGTTGAGCATTTTTTCATGTGTCGGTTAGCCATCTGGATGTCGTCTTTGGAGAAGTGTCTGTTCATGTCTTTTCCCCACTTCTTCACTGGATAATTTGTTTTCTGGGTGTTGAGTTTGAGAAGTTCGTGATAGATTTTGGATACTAACCCTTTATCTGATATGTTGTTTGCAAATATCTTCTCCCATTCCGTCGGTTGCCTTTTAGTTTTGCTGATTGTTTCCTTCACTGTGCAGAAGCTTTTTATTTTAACGAGGTCCCAATAGTTCGTTTTTGCTTTTGATTCCCTTGCCTTCAGAAACCTGTTGAGTAAGACGTTGCTGCGGCCGAGGTCAAAGTTTTTGCCTGCTTCCTCATCGAGGATTTTCATGGCTTCCTGTCTTACCTTTAGGTTTTTCACCCATTTTGAGTTTATTTTGTGTATGGTGTAAGAAAGTGGTCCAGGTTCATTTTTCTGCATGCCGCTCTCCAGTTTTCCCAGCACCACTTGCTGAAGAGACTGTCTTTATTCCATGGGATATTCTTTCTTGCTTTGTCAAAAATTAGTTGGCCATATGTTTGTGGGTCCCTTTCTGGGTTCTCTATTCTGTTCCATTGATCTGAGTGTCTGTTTTGTGCCCTTATCATATTGTGATGATGATTACAGCTTTGTAATACAGCTTGAAGTCTGGGATTATGAAGCCTTCTGCTTTGGTTTTCTTTTTCAAGATTGGTTTGGCTATTTGGTCTTTTCTGGTTCCATACAAATTTTAGGACTGTTTGTTCTAGCTCTGTGAAGAATGCTGGTATTATTTCGATAGGTCTTGTATTGAATATGTAGATTGCTTTGGTTAGAATTGACATTTTAGCAGTATTTGTTCTTCCTATCCAGGAGCCTGGAATATTTCTCCATTTTGTGTGTGTTTTTTTCAATTTCTTTCATAAGCTTTCTATAGTTTTCAGTATATAGATTTTTCACCTTGTTGGTGAGATTTATTCCTAGGTATTTTATTGCTTTTGGTGCAATTGTAAATGGGATCGATTCTTTGATTTCTCTTTCTGTTCTTCATTGTTGGTGTATAGAATGCAACTGTTTTCTGTGTGTTGATTTTATATCCTGCCACATTGCTGAATTCATGGATCAGTTTTTTGGTGGAATCTTTTGGGTTTTCCACATAGAGTATCATGTCATCTGTGAAGAGGAAAAGTTTGACCTCTTCCTGGCTGACGTGGATGCCTTTTATTTCATTGTGTTGTCTGATTGCTGAGGCTATGTTGAGTAACAGTGGCGAGAGTGGACATCCCTTTCTTGTTCCTGACATTAGGCGGAAGCTCTCAGTTTTTCCCCATTGAGGATGATATTAGCATTGGGTCTCTCATATATGGCTTTTATGATGTCTAGGTATGATTCTTCTATCTCTACTTTCTTGAGAGTTTTTATCAAGGAGGCTGTATTTTATCAAATGCTTTCTATGCATCTATTCTGAGAATCATGTGGTTCTTGTCCTTTCTTTCACTTGATGTGATGAATCACACTGATTGTTTTGTGAATATTGAATCAGCCCTGAATCACAGATATAAGTCCCACTTGGTCGTGGTGAATAATTTTTTTGAATGTATTGTTGGATCCAGTTTGGCTAATATCTTGTTGATGACTTTTGTATCCATGTTCATCAGGGAGATTGGTCTATAGTTTTCCTTTTCAGTGGGGTCTTTATCTGGTTTTGGAACCACGGTAATGCTGGCTTCATAGAAAGAGTTTGGAAGTTTTACTTACATTTCTATTTTTTGGAATAGCTTCAAGAGAATAAGTGTTAACTCTTCCTTAAATGTTTGGTAGAATCTCCCTGGAAAGGCAGCTGGCCCTGGACTTTGGGAGATTTTTGATTACTAATTCGATTTCTTTACTGGGTATGGGTCTGTTCAAAGTTTGTATTGCTTCCTGATTCAGTTTTAGTAGTTTATATGTTTCTAGGAATTTGTCCATTTCGTCCAGATTGCCGATTTTATTGGTGTATAATTGCCCATAATATTCTCTTATTATTGTTTTTATTTCTGCTGTGTTGGTTGTGATCTCTCCTCTTTCATTCTTGATTTTATTTATTTGGGTCCCTTCCTTTTTCCTTTTTAACAAACTGGCTAGTGGTTTATGAATTTTGTGAATTCTTTCAAAGAACGAGCTTCTGGTGTCATTGATCTGTTCTACTGTTTTTTTGTTGTTGTTATTTTTCTTTTATTTGGTTTCAATAGCATTGATTTCTGCTCTAATCTTTATTATTTCCTGTCTTCTGCTGGTTTGGTGTTTTATTTGCTGTTCTTCCTCCAGCTCTTTAAGGTGTAAGGTTAGGTTGTGTATCTGAGACCTTTCTTCCTTCTTTAGGAAGGCCTGGATTGCTATATACTTTCCTCTTATGACTGTCTTTGCTGTGTTCCAGAGGTTTTGGGCTGTGTTGTTATCATTTTCATTGGCTTCCACGTACTTTTTAATTTCCTCTTTAACTTCTTGGTTAGCCCATTCATTCTTTAGTAGAATGTTCTTTAGTGTCCAAGTATTTGTTGCCTTTCCAAATTTTTTCTTGTGGTTGATTTCAAATTTCATAGCATTGTGGTATAAAAATATGCACAGAGGGATCTCCATCTTTTTGTACTTGTTGAGGGCTGATTTGTGTCCCAGTGTGTGGTCTATCCTGGAGAATGTTCCATGTACACTGGAGAAGAATGTAGACTCCACTGCTTTTGGGTGAAATGTTCTGAATATATCTTAAGTCCATCTGGTCCAGTATGTCATTCAAAGCCATTGTTTCCTTGTTGATTTTCTGTTTAGATGATGTGTCCATTGCTGTAAGCAGGGTGCTGAAGTCCCCTACTATGATGGTATTATTATCAATGAGTTTCTCAATGTTTGTGATTAATTGATTTATATATTTGGGTACTCTCACATTTGGAGCATAAATGTTTACAATTGTTAGGTCTTCTTGGTGGATAGCCCCTTCATTACGATATAATTCCCTTCTTCATCTCTTGTTATAGTCTTTATTTTAAAGTCTAGATTGAGGGGCGCCTGGGTGGCTTAGTTGGTTAAGCGTCCGACTTTCGCTTAGGTCATGATCTCGCAGTTCGTGGGTTCGAGCCCCGTGTCAGGCTCTGTGCTGACTGCCAGCTCGGAGCCTGGAGCCTGTTTCAGTCTGTGACTCCCTCTCTCTCTGACCCTCCCCTGCTCATGTTGTCTCTCTCTCTCCTAGAAATAAATAAAACATTAAAAAAATAAAAATAAATAAATAAAATCTAGATTGTGTGATATAAGTATGGCTATTTCAGCTTTCTTTTGTCAACCACTAGCATGATAGATGGTTCTCCATCCCCTTACTTTCAGTCTGAAGGTGTCTTTAGGTCTAAAGTGGGTCTCTTGTAAACAGCATATAGATGAATCTCATTTTCTCTTCCTTTCTGTTCCCCTGTATCTTTGGATTGGAGCATTTAGTCCATTGATGTTTAGAGTGAGCACTGAAAGATATGAATTTATTGCCATTATGTTGCTTGCAGAGTTGGAATTTCTGGTGGTGTCTCTGGTCCTTTCTAGTCTTTGTTGCTTTTGTCTTTTTTTTTACTTCTGTCTTTTCTCCCCTCAGAGAGTCCCCCTTAAAATTTCTTGCAGGGCTGGTTTAGTGGTCACAAACTCCTTTAATTTTTGTTTGTCTGGAAAACTCTTAATGTTTCCTTCTATTTTGAATGACAGCCTTGCTGGATAAAGAATTCTTGGCTGCATATTTTTCTGATATAGCATATTAAATATATCCTGCCCCTCCTTTCTGGCCTGCAAGTTTCTGTGGATAACTCTGCTGCAAACCTGATCTGTCTTCCCTTGTAGATTAAGGACGTTTTTCCCCCTTGCTGCTTTCATGATACTTTGCCTGATTTTATTTCTGAATTTGACTATGATATGCCTTGTTGATGGTCAATTTTTGTTGAGTCTAATGGGAGTTGTCTATGCTTCTTGGATTTTGATGTCTGTGTCTTTCCCCAGGTAAGGAAAGTTTTCTGCTATGATTTGCTCGCATAACCCTTCTACCCTTTTCTCTCTTCATCTGAGGCCCCTATGATTCTGATGTTGTTCCTTTTTAATGAGTCGCTGATTTCTCTAATTCTTAAATGGTGCTCTTTTGTCTTACTCTGCCTCTTTTTTTCCTGCTTCATTATTCTCCATAAGTTTCTCCTCTATATTGCTGATTTGCTGCTCTTTCTCATCCATCTTGCCTCCATGGCATCCATTTGAGATTGCAGCTCAGCTATAGCATTTTTTATTTCATCCTGACTAGCTGTTACTTCTTTTATCTCCGCAGAAAGGGATTCTAATCTATTTTCAACCCCAGGTAGTATGCTTATTATCATGATTCTAAATTCTTTTTGAGACATCTTGCTTGTATCTGTGTTGACTAAGTCCCTGGCTGTCATTACTTTCTGCCATTCCTGTCATTATTCAAAGGGGTGAGTTCCTTTGTTTCATCATTTTGAAGGAGGAAAAGGAATTAATAAAGTAAAAAACATTAAAATTAAAAAATTAAGAACAACACACACAGATATCAAATAGACGATGCTACATCCTAGATGTATTTTGGTTTGTATCTTGAAAAGAACTTGATAGATTAGAGAAAAAAGGAAAAAAGAAAAAGGAAAACATTTGAAAATTTGAGGAAATAAATACAATGAAATAGAAGAAAATGATATGATGAAAGTAAAATAGAATTTTTAAAATTTACAAAAAAGTAAAAAAATCATAGAAAAATAAAGAAAAATATTTTTAGTAACAATTGAAAGTAAAAATAAATTTTTTCTCTTTCTGTATTCAAGAAAATGAAAAGAACCAAAAAAGAAAAAAATTGGACCAGTGAACAGATTGAAATAAGATTGTAATTACATCGTTTTCCCCTAGAAGTCAAACTATGAAGCCCTTTATCCTGTGTGAACTAAGCAGGTGAAGAGACTTGATTTCCTGAAGAGCAAGGTTGGCCCAGTTCGGCGGGGTTTAGTGTAATGTTTCCCTTCTCCACTAGATGGTGCTGCTTAGCTTACTGGGGTGGAGTCTTGCGGCGCCTAGAAGTGTGTATGCGCATGTGCGGGAGGAGTGAAAATGGCGGCACTCTAGTATCAGAGCTCTGTTCTACCGAACCTGCAGCCGCCGCCGGTCTTTTGTCGGCGGCCTCCATCCACTTCCTGCTTTTACACTGCCCGCGACCAAGCCGTCAGGTGGCCCCTCGCTCCTGAGTTTTACCTCAGACGCCGCTGTGTTTCCCGACCCCTCGCTTCCGAGGAACTGCGGCTGTGACCCGTTCCGCCTGCTGTGGAAGGTCTCGCCGAGCCATGCCCGGTGCCGGCCGCACCCAGGAACGTTCTCGGGACCGCGCTGCTGCCGAGGCCCAGAGACTGCAGCTGGGGGCCCGCCGGCTCCAGACAAAGTTCACGCGATCGTGTAGCAGCAGCGTCTCAGGGATTAAGGAAAATCACACCACCGGCTGGAACCAGGCTTCCCCTGTAACGACCTTGTTCCAGATCCAGCGGATGTGGTTGTTCTCCGGGGTCTGCTGGGACCTTTGCCTGTGGGGGGTCCTCCCGGCAGGGGAGCCGCCTCTCCCCGTGCGGCCCGAGCACCCCTACCTCACTCTGCTGCTGGGATTCCGCTTCCCACGGGAGCACCGCCAGGTAAGGAGCTGCGGGGGTTCACACGCTGCGATCCCCCTGTTTACAGAGTCTTAACGGAATGGAAACGCTCCCCTTTCTCCTCTCCCCCTTTTTAGTTCAGTCCCGGCGGCTGTTTCCACTTTTACACTTTCTCCCCAGCTGCTTTTGGGGGGTGCTTTTCCCATACTCTCCCCCCGACGTCCTCTCTCCACAAGCAGATACGGCTCCCTGCCTTCTGCCGCTTCTCTCTCTCCCCCAGTTCACCTCTCGGCGCCGGATCTGCTGAGTTCTGTGGTTCAGGTCGTGCAGACTGTTGTGTTAATCCTCAAATCCGTTTTCTCCGTGTGCAGGATGGTGAGTCTTGTTTCTGAGATGCATCCAGGTTCGTGCCTGTGGCGTGTTCATTTTTCACTGCTCTGTAGTGTTCCATGGTGTCATTAGGCTGTACCTGATTTGTCCTTTTCCACTGCCGATAAACATTTGAGGTTATTTCCACTTTGTTGCTTTTACAAACAAGGCTGATAAGCACATTCTGGAATATGCCTCCTGGCACTCACGTGTGAGAGTTTCTTTAGGGCAGTGCTGTGATGATGGAAACGTTCTACAAAAATGTGTGTGCTTTCCAGTAGGTCTGGTCATTAGCCGCCATTGACTAATGAGCACTTGAGATGACAGAGGGCTACCGAAGAAGGGTTCTCTTTATTTCACTTTGATGAATTTAAATAGAAAAAGCCACATGAGAGGCATTAGGGTGGCTCAGTCAGTTAGACGTCTGACTCTTGATTTCAGCCTTGGTCATGATCTCAGGGTTCGTGAGTTCAAGCCCCACCTCGGGCTCTGTACTGACAGCATGGAGCCTGCTTGAGATTCTCTCTCTGCCCCTCCCCAGCTTGCACTCACTCACTCACTCTCTCAAATAAACATTTTAAAAAAGGAAAGAAAGAGCCACATGAAGCCCGTGCCAACCCAGTTACACAGAGCAACTTTAGGGTATACCGAGGCAAGAAACTGCTGGTTACTGTACAGTTAAGTACATGCTAATCTTTACTAGGTAATGCCAGTCTGTTTTCCAGAGTGATAGAGCCAATATCCCATTATCTAAGTCTCAGGGCACCTAGGGAGCTCAGTGGGTTAAGTGTCCAACTCGATCTCAGCTTAGGTCTTAATCTCAGGGTTATGAGTTCAAGCCCCGTGCTGGCCTCCACACGGGGCATGGAGTCTACTTTAAAAAGAAAAACCAGTCTCCAACTTCCTAGGTATTTTTTAGCTAGATAAAGCAACCAAATGGAAGTTTCTGAGAATAAACAAGGTTGTATTAGTCAGGATGCTCCCATGAAATAGAAGCAATAAGAGATTTGATTGATCGATTTTTTGATGGATCAATCTATTAATTATAAGGAAGTGGCTCATGTGATTATGGAGGCTTTAAAGTCCCAGGATCTATCATCGGCAAGCTAGAGACACAACAGAGCCAATGGTATAGTTCCAGTCCAAAACCTGCAGGCTCATGCCTCAAGAGAAGTCAGTTTTTTAGTTCACGTCCACAGGGAGAAAAAAATCAATATCCCAGCTCATCAGTAAGGCGGCAAAGTTCCCTCTTACTCAGCCTTTGTGTTCTATTCAGGCCTTCAACGGATTGGATGTGGCCCACCCACATCGGGAAAGGCAATTTGCCTTACTCTGTCTACTGATCTGAATGTTAATCTCCCCCAGAATAATGTAGGACCCAATGTCTGGCCACCCATGGCCTAGTCAAGCTGACACATAAAATTAACCACCACAAGAGCCTAATTTGGTGATCTCCCTCCCAGCTCACCAGAACCCAGGAGGCTCAGGGGAGATCCTTGGAGCTAAGAGAATGAAGTCCCTGCTGGTAAGGCAGTCTGAGCTCCCAGAGAGAAGAATGTCCTTCCCAAAAGCCAACTTGGAAGATCAGAAACTTGTCAAGTGGGGCCATATATCTTTCTCTGTTTGATCAGCCCGGATTCCCACCCTCACCCCCACCTCCCAGCACACTTAGGAACTCAGGAGGGTCCTTGCACTCAGAGATCTAACCTGGAACATTCTCCTCCATCCTCCATTCTTCTCCATTTCCTGCCCCCGCTTTGTCCTTCCCTCCCCCCTCCTCAGTTTCCTGTACATTTTGTCCAAGACAAATTGCTTTTTAGATCTTCTGCCTCTGAAGCCATCTCTTCCCACCTGATATGTACGGTGGCTCTGCCAACAGTGACCTGTTCTCAGGAAACGCTATTTAAAACCCAAAGTGCAACCAGTGTGACGCAGGACTCCCGAATGTGGCTAAGACGTGTCAAGTTACATAAACACACATGCCTCATTTTGCCCTTGGCTTAAAGCTTCTCCTAACAGACCTCAGAATTATCAGCTCATTAGAGACCAAAAAAAATGCAGGTACAGAAAACATTTTTAAAAATAACAATAGTAATAACAGAGTCAAGGCCCCAGGGTAGAGTTGGTCGTAATGGTGGAGAGCCGCTCTCCAGCTTCTCGGGGAGGGGAGTGTTTTCTGAGCATCCTCTGGAGGTGACAAAGTAGCCCTGGTCCCTCACTCTCCCTTAGCGTGCAGTGTCAACCATGAAAAGGGGGAAGGGGATTCTGATTTGCTCATTTCCTAGGAAGAGCCACCCATTTTCACACACATCCTTGCTGCGGTGGTACCAGGGAAGCATCAATGCACCCACTGAGCAGAGGGGGAAACTGAGGCTGGAACAGGGCTAAAAAATTTGCTCCAGGCCACACAGTTGGTAAAAAGTAGAGCTGGGGTTCAGAGCCAGTTGACAGGCCCCATGGTGTGATGGTGGAGATGGACACCCAGAGATACCATTATCTGCTATGAATGGACACTGTGCAACCCTAGGCAAGTTCCTCGACCTCTCTGTGCATCAGTTTCTTTGCCTGTAATATGGAAATGGGGAGGGAGGAGGTTATCTATCTATATATTCATGGTGAGGATTAAATGAATCAAGGCACGTAAAATATTGTGAATACTATTCAGCAGAGCAGGTATGCAAAAAGCTGGCTGTTTATAACTTGTATGCACTTTCTACCCTCCTGACCTCAACATCTGCCAGATTTGAGGGCTTGACTTCTTCACCATGCTGCATACTTCTTAATTTTTTAAATGTTCATTTATTTTATTCTTTTTTGAGAGAGAGAGAGAGAGAGACACTGAATCTGAAGCAGGCTCCAGGCTCTGAGCTGTCAGCACAGAGCCCAATGCAGTGCTCGAACTCACAAATTGCGAGATCATGAGCCAAAGTCAGACGCTTAACCTACTGAGCTACCCAGGCGCCTTTGGTTACTTCTTAATAAAATGAAGTGACTGGGGTGCAAGCTCAGGCTCTGGAAATTCTGAAATGCAAGGCCCCCGCGCCTGACCTCCATCCTCCACATCCCCGCCTCCCCTGCCTCGGGCAGTTGAGTCTCCCTGTTGAAAAGCCGCCATGGCCCAGAGCAAGCTGAGAGACGGAGCGTGCTATCCCTTTTATGAAAATCCAGCAAGCGGCTGTAACATGAAGATAACCACCCCCTGCCCCTGCTCAGAGGCGGACGATTCTTAATTATTTGAAACCCAGATAAACAGCAGGGCCAGGATTGTATAGAGGATGCAAAAATGCTGAGGCGGGCAAGAGCGGGCTGCAGAATTCCACGAAGCTAATGCTGTGATTCAGTGCTTGGAATTAAAGGTAAGAAAATGAGTCTAAGGTTGTCAGCAACCTCCGTAGGACAGGATAGGAGGTGGTGTGGACATGGGGCGGCAGCGGGAGGGATGGGAGGTGGGCAGCTCAGAGAATCAAGGAGAGAGCAAAGCAGACTTCAAGCTTTACCTCTGGGACATTTGCCACCAATTACAGAGGCGTTTTCATGATCCTGAGGGGTTTATCGACTCATTCGAATGAAGCTCATCAAGTTACCAAACTTTAAGAGGAAAGAGCTCCAACGACCATGTAGCAACATGCAAACCAGAGGATAAGCTAAGGAAGACCGAGAGAAGACCACTGCCCGCCACGGTCACTCACAGCCCTTCCCTGAACCTCACCTTGTGATCCTTCATCAGGGTGAACAGGGGGCTGCTCTTGATTCATCCTCCCATTAGTAAGCACTTCTCATAGCTCAGGTGACAGTGTGTGCTCAGGGTTGGTCCACAGGAAGGGTTCAATAAATGTTGACTGCTGTGGTCCCTGAGAACCCTTAGAGGGCACTACAGCAAATTCCTGGCGGATGGACTTACAAGTCCATCTTGGTTACATGACCACCTTAGTTAGAGCTCATCATTCTAGATTCCAAACAAATCACTTATCTCCAGAGAAAGAGCATGGAAAAGTCCTGAGTCCTGTTTACTGAGCCTGCCTCAGCAGAATCCTTTCTGTTTCTTCCACACCAAATTCAAGATGGCGGAACAAGACAAAACCCATTGTGGGACTGTGAGATTAGGGGATTGGGGGAGTCCAGTCAGGAGTTTGAATTTGCATTCTAGAAATTCTGAGCAAAGAAGAAAGGAAATAAAAAGTAAACAGCAGTTGTTTTGTGCTCTCTTGTGTGCCCAGGGTCACAGACCAAGGACATGGGAGAGCCAGGAAGGCCCCTGGGTCCACTTCTCATGAGTCCATGCTAGTTCCCCGGGGATTGGGTAAATCTCTCTCCTACTCCCTCACCATGCTGGTAAGAGGACTGTTGAGCCAGCAGGACAAGAACATGGAAAGAAAAATACTAAACGCTGGGGGTGTTGGGGGCAGCAGCCATTGGACCCTTTCTTAAAAGAGTCAATGTAGCAGAAGACAGTAAAAGTGAGAAGACACCTTCAGCCGTGGAATATGATCTGACTCACACGGTCTCCACTACACCTGATGGGTATTAACTTGATTACTTTGGAGCAGGTGTGACAAAACCAATCTCACCCTGGTTATTATAGCTACGATCATTGGGACTTTTTCAGTTCATGACTGTCACATTCCTGTCACTCAGAGCGTCCCCACCTGAGCCTGCAAATGCTTAGTTACGTCTGAAATTCTATTTCCCTCTTTTCCTGTGCCAAGGGGTGTGTGTGTGTGTGTGTGTGTGTGTGTGTGTGTGTACACGCACGCACGCGTAGGGAAGTTGTTGGGGTAAGGATGGACTGTGAAAGAATAATTTATTGCACATTCAACAAATATTAATTGGCTACATAAGTGCCAGGTGCTGTTCAAGATGCTAGAAAGACAGAATGGTGAGGAAGGTAAGATCCCTGCTCTCGTGGTATATACTCAATAAAACATTTCCTTCGTTTGTTTCCTCATTTACTCACTAATCAATACTAGGGAATCGCTGTATCCTAGCGTGGCTACTTAGCAGCTAATGCAAGCTCGGGCAAAAATTTTAACCTCCGATTTTCTCTTCTCTGAAAGGGACACAAGAGGGGCGCCTGGGTGGCTCAGTCAGTTAAATGTCTGACTCTTGATTTCTTCTCAGGTCATGATCTCATAGTTCGTGGGATCGAACCCCTCGCCAGGCTCTGCACAGACAGTGCATGGGATTCTCTCTCTGCCCCTCCCCCATTCACAGACTCTCTCTCAAAATAAATAACCTTAAAAAAATAAAATAAAAGAGACACAAGAATAGGGCCCCTATAGCCGTGTAAGGGCCTGGCTCTGAGAAACAGCCAGGACACAGAATTCGAAAATGGCCCATGCGTGGCCTGCTATCCTGGGAGGCTGCTAATGGATAAGACGATTGTTCAGGTCTGAATGGACACTTATCTCTCTCCTGTCTGTCCTGGATTCATCATGTGCCTCTGAGATTGACAAGGTGGGTGCAAGCTTATGTACTATGTCAGGCTAGGTCTGGGGGGAGCCATCAGCATTATCCATTAGTGTCTGCAGGCTACTAGCAAAACTCCCAGGGGGCCTGGAAGCGGCCCCTCCCCTGCATAATGTCACTGAGGCCCTCTTATGCCCTGATTACACTGATATCCTTCTGAATCCTTTGAATAATATGATTCATTCAAGTATCTACTGACGCATTGGGTGAGCATAGCTGCTTTCAAGCATCTACAGTTGACATTTGTTCCTAAGTGGGAGTGATGGGGAAATTTGGTGAGGTCACAAGTCAGGAGCTTTGGGCAGTGCTTGGCCCAGAGCTAGAGCTTAAATGTGAGTTGTTCTTGTCATTGGGCATTCGCTGTGTGCCTGGCGTGTGCCAGATGCTGGGATACTGTGTGTGTGCCTGTCTTTGTGTGCACGCGCATGCGCACGTGCACCCGATACAAAGGTCAGTCAATGCAAAGTGACAGCCATTGTTCCTATAGCAGCAAAAACAACCCTCTGGTCCCTCTTGAGCACCCACAGGCTGAGGGGGCTATTCAGTACTTTCTAGAACTCACATGTTTTCTGTCTTCTTTCTTTTAAAACAGGAGAAGAATATTGTAAGCGTCAGTCATGTGAGGGATTTTTTAAACAGGAGAAAATCAAATTTAATTCTGTAGTATGCAGGGTCCGTAAGAATATGACACCCATTCACGTGCTTTTAAAGTTAAAAACTATGTATGAGAGCAGACGCTTAATTATAGCTTTAGAACCAAATATAAGCATGATCCTCACTGTGAACATAAAGAAGTAAAACTTGGAGATATAAAAATAGAAAAAAGATGTGAAAGCAAGACCAGGGTGCTAATTTAATTCTGGTGCATAGAACATCCAGAGTAAAGGTTATATATGAAGTAACAAGAATAGTCATAAAACTATCCATCAGAATTAATAAGCACCATTACTGAGGTGCCTGGGTGGCTCAGTCAGTTAAGCATCTGACCGGCACAGGGCAGGATCCCGAGGGTTCGAGCGCCACATCAGGCTCTGTGCTGGCAGCTCGGAGTCTGGAGCCTGCTTCAGATTCTGTGTCTCCCTCTCTCTCTGTGTCCGTCTCCCATTCACATTCTGTCTCTCTCAAAAAAAAAATTAAAAAATATTTCTAAGAAGAGCAGTTACTCTGAACATACATCATTTTTATGAACTGGGATTAAAAATAAAACAGAGGAAGAAAGACTTTTAAGTTGCACATATACAGTAGTACAGGCACACCTCATTTTACTGTGCTTCATTTTATGAAGCTTTGCAGATATTGTATTTTTTACAAAATGAAGGTTCAAGACTTTGGTGGAGGAACTCACTGCGGGTGTGGTAGAAATAACAAGAAAACTAGCATTGAAGGGGAGCCTGAAGCTGGGACCGAATTGCCACAGGCTCTTGATAAAACTTTAACTGGTTAGGAGCTGCTTCTCACAGAGGAGCAAGGAAAGTGGTTTCTTGAGATGGAAACTACTCCTGGTGAGGATGCCGGGCAGATGGTCGAAATGACAACAAAGGATCGCGAATATTCCGTACATTTCGTGGATAAAGCAGCAGTGGGGTTTGAGAGGATGGACTCCAGATCTGAAAGGAGTTCTACTGTGGGAGAAACGCTAGCCAGAGCATCGTGGTGACAGAGAAACTGATCATGAAAGGAAGACTCCATCCATGCAGCAGACTTCATTGTTTTTTAATTTTATGTATTTATTTTTAATGTTTTTTTTTTTTTAATGTTTCTTTTTGAGAGAAAGAGAGAGGAAGAGAGCGCAAGCAGGGGAAGGGCAGAGAGAGAGGGAGACAGAGGATCCCAAGCGGGCTCTGTGCTGACGGCAGAGAGCCCGTGAACTCATGATCATGAGACAAATTCTTAACCGACTGAGCCATCCAGGCACCCCAATTGTTGTTTATTTTAAGAAACTGCCAGAGCCACCCCTACTTTCATCAGCCACCACCCTGATCAGTCTGCAGCAGTCAACATCAAGGCAAGACCCTCTAGCAGCAAAAAGCTTACAACTCACTGAAAGCCCAGACGATGGCTAGCATTTTTGGCAAAACAAAAAGTCGTTTTTCAAACTAAGGCGTGCACACTGTGTTTTTTGAGACACAACACCATTGCACTCTTAATAGACAACAGTATAGTGTAGCCATAACTTTTATATGCACTGGGAAGCCAAAAAATTCACCCTACTCGCTTTATAGCCATATTTGCTTTATTGCAGGGGTCTGGAACTGAACCCATGATATGTCTAAGGTACACCTGTAGAATCTGTAGACTATGGCAATCTCAAACCCTCCTGTTGCCACTGAATTCTCAATCCTTCCATACTTTTTTTGCCAGAAGTTTGAGAGCTGGCTTTTCCCTCTGCCCCGACTCCATCCACAAGAAAAAGCAGCATGCGATTTCAGCTTTCCCCAGAGCTGGACTTGGATTCCATGCCGTCTGTCTACTCACTTATGTGGGGTGACTATACCCATTGCTCGAATCCAGTAATTGCCGTTCTGTGGGTGAGCCACGAGAATCTACATCTAGTTCAATGGTCTCCCACATACGTCAAACACACAGAACTTCCTGCCACTCGTCTTGGGTGCCCCACAGGCACCTCAAACTCCTGTCCAGTCCTGGCTACCTCAGTGGTTGGAATCATCCAGTCTTTGCTGATACTTCTTCCACACAAACAGTCCTTCAAGTTCTTCTGAAAAACGAAACCCAAAAAAACATGACGAGGGAAGGATTGTGTCTCAACACTCCTGTACTGGTTTGGCTTATTCCCAGATCAAAGGGAAGAGGTTTCTTATTTGTAGGGTTTGGGGGTGGGGGGTGGGGAGAGGGCATGTTCTAGAACTTTCTTCTAAGGGCTCCTATGAGAAGGGAGATGGGTTTCTCATGCACGTGAAGCATTCAGCACAGGGGCTGGCTCACGCAGAGCTGAATAAAAAATGGCAGCTGTTGCTCCAGCGGCCCGTCTCACAGGGCAAGAGAGAAGGCCACATTATGCAGTCCATGCAGAGGTCATTTAAGGAGAATATGGGTTTTGAAAGCAGGAAGAGCTGGATCTGAATCCTGATTGCTCTATTTACTAGCTGGAAGGCCCTGAGCAGGTTAGCTTCTCCAAGCCTCAGTCTTGCTCATCTGCAAGATGGAATAATCTTCTGACAGGCCTCAAGTCAGTGAAAGAACCAGTAGAATGCATACCTTCCTCCAGCGGAGCCTGGGTCAAATTCTGTGACTCTGAGGTTGCCAGTGACCCCAGGAGAGAGGTCTTATCATCTCCCCCCACTTCACAAATCAGAGAAATGAGGCCCAGAGAAAAGCTGTCCAAGCTCTCCCAGCTTTTCTGGATCTCAGAACTGTCTGAACAAGTGTGTGCTCTTAACAACACAGGCACAGGACCACCTCTGGGTCCCCTTTCTGTCTGTGTGTCTGTCTGTCTGTCTCTCATCCCTTTCCTCTTCTCAAAAGGAAACATACAAAGAGCTTGGGCTTCAGAGTCAGACTAGCTTGAATTCATCCCATCTTCGGGGTCTTGTTTAAAATGGAAGTCTCTGACAGCTGCTTCTCTAGGGAGTAGTGAGAATCTAATAAGGCTTTTTAAATGTCCATAATGCCTTTATCCCAGCGCCTGGCCCGCCGTAATAAACAGCAAATGTTAGTTTCTCCGCGTGACCTCCTCTCCACCCCCCTTCCTTTCCTCAGTCGCCTCCCCGAGGCACTCACATAAACCTGAGCTCGGACTCCCGTCGGACCAAGACTTCCCGGAGACGCTGAATCTTCGCCATCTCCAGCTCGATCTCCTCCGGCATCATGGTTGTCTCTGCCATGGAGATGATGTCCAGCTGATCTGCGCAGGAGACATGAAATGTGGGCGTCAAGACCCCAAGGCCATGACGGTCTTCAACAATTCCCTTAGGACAGCCCTTGTCCCCATTCCAGGGGGCTCCCTTGCCCCAGCGTCCTTGACACTCCATGAAGGCGCACGTGCGTGTTTGTGAGCCAGCCCTTTCGAAACTGGAAAACACGTTTTCCATGTGAACGCTGTTAAGAGCAAGAGGAGGCTCTGTTGGCTCACCGAACCTGTTCAAGGTTACATACGTGGCCTTGACAGTCCCTCCCTGGCCCCGGCTCCTGAGTCTCTGCTCTTCTCGACTGCAGCCGTTTCTCCCTGTCCCAGCCTCAAGACCACGGCCAACGTTTGGCAGAAAATCATTTTATAATAATTATCTTACATCAATACCTTATAAGGACACTAAGTAACCTAAGTCATTATAATATGAAGTAAGACAAGTTTGTTGTAGAAAAAAGAACAAAAGTCATCCATGACTCCACTGCCCTGAGAGAACCACCATCCGCATTTTGATGGACATTCTTCCTGCTTCATATTTATAATCAGAATTACATTTATGGTAATATATTAAAAAACATATTTTAAAGAGCCCTCTTCCAGGCTTGTACACGGCCACCTTCTCACTGTGTGATCACACGGCCTTTTCTTTGCACACATACAGGCAGAGAGCTCTCTGGCGCCTCTTCTTGTAAGGACACTAATCCTATCAGATCAGGGCCCCACCCTTATGATTTAATTTAACCTCAGTCAGTTCCTCAAAGGCTTTCTCTCCATATTAACCACCCTGGTCATTAGGGCCTCAACTTATGAATTCAGGGGGGACATAAAGGTTTAGTCCATAACACATTAAAAATTTTTTAAAAAAAGGGAGGGTGCCTGGGTGGCTCAATTGGTTAACCAGCCGACTTTGGCTCAGGTCATGATCTCACAGTTCATGGGTTTGAGCCCCGCGTTGGGCTCTGTGCTGACAGCTAGCTCAGAGCCTAGAGCCTGCTTCAGATTCTGTGTCTCCCTCCCTCTCTGACCCTCCCCTGCTCATGCTGTTTCTTTCTCTCTCTTTCTCTCTCTCTCTCTCTCAGAAATAAATAAATAAAACATTAAAAAAAATTAAAAAAAAGATTTAGTCCATAACAACATGTATGTATGTGTGTGTGTGTGTGTGTGTGTGTGTGTGTGTGTGTATATATATACATTAGCACATATATTGCTATTAACATTTTGGTGTAAATTCTTCCAACATATATATGGTAATTTACATGATTATATATTATATATGTGGTGTGCATATATAGGGTAACATGTTTTTTTATGTGTTTTCTTTCCATGCATTATATTATACATACACATTCATGCATACATACATGTATTTCACAACAGCAAAGATAAAAAATAATCTGAACCTCTATCAATGGGTGAATGGATAAAAAAAGAATATAGTATATATACAATGGAATATTATTCAGCCACGACGAAGGACGATATCCTTTGTGACAGCAGGGATGGACCTTGAGCACATTATGCTAAGTGAGAAAAGTCAGAGAGAAAGACAAGTACCATGATGATCAGTTATATGTAGAATCTAAAAAGTCAAACTTGTAGAAGGATCTAAACTTGGAAGAATCCAAGAGGAAGGGCAATTACCTATAGCTGATTCTCACCTTGAAATGAATAGCCTCCCTAACACTCTCTGAGATAATTCATAATTCATATGAGATAAATGAAGACAAAGGCAAGGGGAAGGACCAAGAAATTAGGGCAAAGAAATGTCGCATCACAGCCTCACAGCTGTAGGTCTGCTGGAGATCTCCCTACCTGGCCCAGCCTCATGGAGCAGCATCTGTTTCTCCTTATATTTTCTGACGGCTCCTAGGTATCACAGCAAGGACAGTGCATGGTGTTGAATTGAGGAGGAGGGCAGTGCACGGTGGTCTAGATGGATGGCGGGGAGGTGGGCAGGGAGAGGGAGGCAATGTTAAATGGAGGATATTCACTATCCCCTCCCCCAACCCTCCAAGGCAGTTGGTCCTGAAGACCATCCCACTGTCCACTGTCCAGCTGAGCTGGTGCTGAAATGGGGGTGGAAGGGGAGACAGAGAGGAGGGAGGGCGTGAGCATGAGAAAGAAGAGAGAGAGGGAGGGGGAGCAGAAGAGCTGTCTCAGGACTGGGACTTGAGAAGAGGGACAGATGTCTAAGGAGGAATTTTAGGAATTGTCCATGTGACGTGCTGAGTCATGATCTCAAGGCCCCTGGAATCAGATTTGGGGTCCTACTGCCCCTGATTCAAGACCCACATGGCTCCTGAGGTTGGAGCAATGAGGTCCCACTTTAGGGAGGGACAGGATAAAAATATTAATATTAATTGATCATGACTGTGAATCAGGCTCCAGTTAGACTAGAGGACCAGCTTAGGGGTATGTGGCCTCTGGGCACAGGGTAATAGAGGGTTGTATAGGGAACAGGCGTAAGGGGCGTTCTGGAGTCAGGTGGCCCGAGCTTGCATCTCAGCTCTGCCCCTCACTAGCCGTGTGGCCCTAAAGAGTTGGTTAACGTCTCATGACTCAGTTTCCTCATCTGTAATGTGAGGACAATAAGGGACCCCCACCACCCTGGGCAGTTGTGAGGATGGAATTACCCAAGGCATGTCAGCCTCCGGGCATGGTTACGATTCCCTTTGTTATTACCACCAGCGGTCTGGGCTTCCCTTCTAATCCTTGCCATAAGCCAGCAGGATCAAGATGTTCTCTGTTGAACAAACAAGGAAACAAAGCCCAGAGCTGACTAAGGAAGGAGCTGAGCCCTTGTCTCCCTCCAAACTGTAGGCACCTTGCCCCATCACGACTGCCGTTTGTGCCTGCAGGTGCTCTGAGTCCAACTCCCACTGTCCATCCTCATCTGAGAGTCAGGAGTAGTGTCTTAGTTTCCCATGGCTGCTCTAACAGATCAGCACAAACTTGGTGGCTTTTAAAGCAACAGGACTTTAGGGGCACCTGGGTGGCTCAGTCGGTTAAGCATCCGGCTTCGGCTCAGGTCATGATCTCACAGTTTGTGGGTTCGAGCCCCGCGTCGGGCTCTGTGCTGACAGCTAACTCAGAGCCTGGAGCCTGCTTCAGATTATGTGTCTCCCTCCCTCTCTGACCCTCCCCTGCTCACGCTTTCTCTGTCTCTCTCAAAAATAAATAAAACATTAAAAAAACTTTTGAAAGCAACAGGACTTTATTCTTTCTCAGTTCTGGAGGCCAGAAGTCCCAAATCAAGGTGTCAGCAAGACTGTGCTCTCTCCAAAGGCTCTGGGGAGGGTCCCTCCTTGCCTCTTCCAGATCCTGGTGGCTCCTGGCAATCCTTGCCTTGTGGCAGCATTGTTCCAACCTCTGCCTCTGTTTTGATGCGGCAGTCTTCCCTGTGGCTCTGTGTGTCCTTTTCTGTAAAGACCCTATTTCCAAATAAGGTCCCATTCTGAGGTTCTGGGTGGATGTGAATTTGGGGAGTGTGCTATTTAACCCACCAAGGTTAAATAGCTTGCAAGGTTCCCCAGTAGCCACGTCAACCTCTCAGAGAGCTTTGTTCACTGCACAAGGAGCCAGCCCTAGCTAGAAGCAGCCAGGGCCCCAGGGGGTAGGGGCAGTGTTAGAGATCCTTGGTCTGAAGCCAGTCATGGGCTGTGTGACCTTGAACGTGCCCTTTACCTCTTAGCATCTCTTTCTTCCTGTGCAGAGTGGGGTTCAGTAGCTGCCATGTTCTGTGCTGTGGCTGAGACTTCATATGACCTCATTTAATCCCTGTTCTGTACCTGATGAATCTGAGGCTTAGAGAAGGAAGTGACTTGGCTACTTGGCCATCACACAATCAGAACGTTGCAGAGACAGAATGCAAACCCCAGTTCTCAATCTCTCTCTCTCTTTTTCTCTTTCTCTAAACCACACTATACAGCCTCTGGGCAGGGTGCTAAGTGCCTCTATGGATGGGACCCAGCAGATACAAGTATTCAGATACAACCTGATTTCCATGGGACAGATGCTGAAAACAGCGGCACACCCTGGGGAAAAACATGGGACAGAGACTTGATCACACCTCATGGATTGACATTTTACCAATTTCCAAGTGCTGAGATGAACATTTAGCTCCAGGTGCCGAGATGAACATTTAGCATTGACCTGGGGCAGAGAATGGGGCTGATACCTGTGTTGAAAAGCCTTGTCCCTTTCCTTCCCCTGGAGAAACGAGCAAAGCCTAGACCTCACAGCAGATACAAGATAGTTAGGATGCCAACTGGTGGTGAGTGCTCTGTGCCAGGCACTGTGCTAGGCTCATGATAAGCCTCATTACTATGAATCTTCACAGCACCCTGGGTGAAGGGTTAGCAACTATGGCCACAGGCCAAATCTGGCCCTTGCCTGACTATGCAAGTAGTTTTATTAGAACACTAGTCATGGTCATTTAAGGCATTATTTATGGCTGCTTTCACACTACCACAGCAGAACTTTGTAGCTGCAACAAAGACTGCATGGTCCATGAAACCTCAAATATTTACTATCTGGCCCTTTACAGAAAAAGTTTGCCAACCCCTGCCCTAGATGGTAGATGCTATAATTTCCCCAATTTAAAGATTTATTTATTTATTTTTGAGAGAGACAGAAAGCATGAGTGGAGGAGGGGCAGAGAGAGAGAGAGTCCCAAGCAGGTTCCACACTGTCAGCACAGAGCCAAACGTGGGGCTTAAACCTATGGATAGGAAGATCATGACCTGAGCCCAAGTCGGATTTAGCAGCCTCATTTCACAGAGGAGCACACTGAGGCTCAAGAAAAGAAATAAGCAGAAAAGCTGAAATTTAAAGTCAGATCTGTCCTACTCGAAAGCCTTGCTGTAATAACCACATTCATTTAAGAACTGCCTCTCCTCTTAAGAAGTACTGTCATCATTTGACAATAGAGAAAACTGAGCTCTATTGCACTGGGTAGATGGGAAATAGCTGTTCTCAAGCATTACCAGGCATGGTGATTATCTGGGCAGCTTGTTAAAAAGGCAGAGTGTCTGTTTCTACCCTATGGTTAGGATAAGACTGGGTTACTTCAAGCTATACTACAAAGCTGTAATCATCAAGACAGTATGGTACTGGCACAAAAACAGGCACCTAGATCAATGGAACAGAAAACCCAGAAATGAACCCACAACTATATGGTCAACTAGTCTTCAACAAAGTGGGAAAGAATATCCAGTGGAAAAAAGACAATCTCTTCATTTTTTTAAAAATTTTTTTATTTATTTCTAGGAGAGAGAGAGACAGCATGAGCAGGGGAGGGTCAGAGAGAGAGGGAGTCACAGACCGAAACAGGCTCCAGGCTCTGAGCTGGCAGCCAGCACAGAGCCCGACGCGGGGCTTGAACCCACGAACCGCGAGATCATGACCTAAGCGAAAGTCGGACCCTTAACCGACTAAGCCACCCAGGCGCCCCAAAGACAATCTCTTCAATAAATGGTGCTGGGAAAATTGGACAGCAACATGCAGAAGAATGACACTGGACTACTTTCTTACACCAGACACAAAAATAAGTTCAAATGGATGAAAGAACTAAATGTGAGACAGGAAACCATCAAAATCCTAGAGTAGAGCACAGGCAGCAACCTCTTTGACCTTGGCTGGAGCAATTTCTTACTAGACATGTCTCTGGCAGCAAGGGAAACAAAAGCAACTACAAAATGAACTACTGGTACTTAAAGATAAAAAGCTACGAAATGGGAGAAGATATTTGCAAATGATATACCTGATAAAGGGTTAATATCCAAAAGCTATAAAGAACTTATCAAACTCAACATCCAAGAAACAAATAATCCAGCTAAGAAATGGCCAGAAGAAATTAATTCATCAGAAATGAATATACAGTTTTCCAAAGACAACTGGATGGCTAGTAGACACATGAAAAGAGGCTCAACGTCACTCATCATCAGGGAAATACAGATCAAAACTACAATGAGATATTACCTCATACCTGTCAGAATGACAAAAATTAACAACACAGGAAACAACAGGTATTGGCGACGATACGGAGAAAGGGGAATCTCTTGCACTGTTGGTGGGAATGCAAACTGGTGCAGCCACTGTGGAAAACGGTATGCAGATTCCTCAAAAAGTTAAAAATAGAACTCCCTTATGATCCAGCAGTTGTACTACTAGGTATTTACCCAAAGGATACAAAAATACAGATTCAAAGGGGCACATGCACCCCAATGTTTATAGCAGCATTATCAACAATAGCTAAATTTTGGAGAGATCCCAAATGTCCATCAACTGATGAATGGATAAAGAAGATGTGATGTGTGTGTGTGTGTGTATACATACAATGGAATATTACTCAGCCATCAAAAAAGAATGAAATCTTGCCATTTGCAATGGCATGGATGGAGGTAGAGTATATTATGCTAAGTGAAATAAGTCAGAGAAGGACAAATACCATACGATTTCACTCATATGTGGAATTTAAAAAACAAAACAGATGAAAATATGGGAAGGGGAGAAAAAGAGAGAGGGAAACAGCCATAAGAATCTCTTAATGATAGAGAACAAACTGAGGGTTGATGGAGGGAGGTGGGTGGGGGATGGTCTGGATGGGGGATGAGCATTAAGGAGGGCACTCGTGATGAACACAGGGTGTTGTACATAAGTGATGAATCACTGAATTCTATTCCTGAAACCAATATCGCACTGTATGTTAACTAACTAGAATTTAAGTACAGTTCTGAGAAGAAAAAAAAAAAAGGGTAAGACTGGGATGAGGAATTGCTCCCAGGTACCTCATGCAGGAGGTCTTCACCCCAGACTCTGAGAAGCGCTGGCACCAGTCATGAATAAATGAATGTCGTACATAATCACCTTCTTTTTAGACTGAGCTTGCATTACAGAACTAGCATGATGGAAAACTTTCTTGACAACATTTTCCTGCTAGAAGACAGGCATCCAGCAGCTGTGGATGGGTGTGCCCATGAGGAGGACACATCCTGGAAAAAGACGGAAGAGCGTTTCCAGCTGGCTAGAGAAAATGGCGGTCACAAGGCTGCTGCGCAGAGAGAGCAATGCACTAAAGCATGGAAGTCCCCGGGGCTCTAACTGCCACTGACGTCACTGAGCTCCCAGGAGCTGAGTCACTTCTGGGGGATGAGGCAGCTAAATCCATCTTTTTATCCCCAAATGCCACCACACCACGGAAACGCATGCCCTCATTTGACCACCGCCCCACAAGCAAACAAGAGCTGAACACTGGGCGTGATTGGGATGTACCAGTAAGTCTTGTTACATACCTAGAAAATGTAAAGCTGTCCTGGGACAGGGTGGTGGCGGAGGTTATGGTAGATGAGGGCTGGAAATCTTCTAGAAACTTGTAATTTAAATATAGGCAGGAAGGGGTAAAACCATGCTGGGGAACAGAGAAGTCCGCCCTTTTCAACCATGGATCAAAGTAGGAATTTAAGCCCAGGGTCTCCTAAACAGTCCCTCCTCCTGTGTCTACTTTGTAACTTCCACGCACATGGTACACAGAGGTCACTCAAATGGAACATTTCTTGTCAGTGTGGTGCTGTGTCACCACGTACCTCGATGCCTTGGCAGGGAGGTACTACCATTATTGCTCTTCCTTTACAGACAAATAAGTGAGGCTCAGAGAGATTAGAAGTGATTGGCCATAATCACTGAACCAGTGAGTCCCAGAGTTGGAACTCAGACCCAGGTCTTTCTGATTTCAGAGCCTATAATGTAGATCAAAGGGCTGTCGAAGAGCATTTCCAAAACCTCAGTCGCTGCTCAGAATTCCCCACAGCCATGTACTACCTGCTGTGGCCTCAATGTGTGTGTCCCACCCCCCCAAGTGCGGAGGTTGAAATCCTGTACCCTAGTGTGATGGTGTTCAGAGATGAGACCCTTGAGAGGTCATTAGGGTTAGATGAGGTCATGTGAGTGAGGCCCCATGATGGGAGATGGGATTCGTGTTCTTAGTGCCAGTGCCTTGACCTTGGACTCCAAGCCTCCAGAACCAAGAGAAACAACCGTTTGCTGTTTAGCCGCCCCAGTCTATGGTATTTTGTTAGCGTGGCCCGAGTAAAGACACTATACTATCACTTTCTCAGTATTTCTTTAGGTTGACTTTTTTTTTATTCAAATAAACTCCTTAAAGAAATTTCATATCATATCCATAAAGAATAAGCCACTACCACTTAGCATAACTGGGAAAGAGCCATAAAAATAATTCCAGTGGAAACAAAACAATGTTATTAAATTCTGGCTAAATGCTCAGACTGAAGCCAAATTTTTCTTTTTTAACAAGGTGGGTTAGCAAGTCCCGGAAAGCTCGCATTTAAAGGCAAACCACCCAAATGAGGCTTTATTTTTTGGTAATCATAAAAGTTGATAGTGGGGGGTTGGGAGGAGAAGGAATGATTTTCCCAGAATGTAACTCGATGTTGTTTGATGTTAGAAGCATCTGAGTACCACTAGGGGTGCCCTCGTCAGCCCACCCCACCCCTGGAAAAGCTGTCATAGAATAGCATTCCAGCCCTTTGGGTTGGAAGGGCATTGGAGGTCACTCAGGTAAGTTTATATCTGTGTCCAACAGGTACTGCCTCCCCCTTGTTTGAATTTTTAAATAAACTTCCCATTTGGGAATAATCTTAGATTTATAGAGAAGTTACAAAGATACCACACAGACTTCTCATATCCCTTCACCTAGTTCCCGCCACCGCTAACATCACCAAGACGCTGACACTGGTGCGTTGCTATTAACTGCATTGTTTGAATTTTAGCATGAGCACGTGTTACCTACTCAAGGTAGATTTAAAATAAAGAAACAAAGGGGCCGCCTGGGCGGCTCAGTCAGTTAAGCATCTGACTCTTGGTTTCAGCTCAGGTCGTGACCTCATGGTTCATGGGATCCATCCTCGCTTTGGGCTCTGCAGTGACAGCATGGAGCCTGCTTGGGATTCTCTCTCTGTCTCTCTCTCTCTGTCTCTCTGTCTCTCTCTGCCTCTCCCTTGGTTGCTCTTGCATGCACGCTCTTTCAAAATAAACTAAAATAATAATAATAATAAACAAGGAGCAAAGAAAAAGAGCTGGTGGGTTCAGGCACCAAGGGAGCCAGGCAACCCCTGAAGAGGGGACATGAAGGACAGTTATGGGCATAGATTTGGGGTCTCAGGGTGGGCTCTTCCGCAGACCTTGGTCCCATCCATTGATGACTCTGGGCCTCAGTTTCTTCACCTGCAATGTAGGGATAATCATACCCATTTTATAGGTAATGTAGGTAAGTGGTAGGCTTATAGCAAGTTCTCTCTAAAGAGCTCTCTGTAATATTTGCTCTTATTATTCCCTTAATAAATATGCATTAAAGACCCACTTTGTGCCAGATGCTACTCCAAGCAACAGGGATGGAACAAAATAGATGAAATCGCGGCCCTCGTTGAGTTGAGCTTCTAGGAAAGGGCTTACATGTCAGGGAAGAAGGTCATTAGCTCACCATCAGCTCACCTGTGATGGCAGATTTGGACAGATTTCGGTTCAAGTCTCAGATCTACCATGAAGGGTGTGATCTGGACACATCACTTAGTCTTCCCAAACTCAGTTTCCTCTCCTGTAAAATGGGACCATGTCTCCCACCTCACAGAGTTGCTGCTATGGAGGTGAAATAAAATGTCAGGTGCTTGATGCCATGCATGGCATGATAAAAGGTGCTCAATAGCATTCTGTCATCCTATGTCATTCCCCTGGAAGAAGCCAGACTAACGTGAAAAAGGAAACAGAACAAGGGTTATCACATCTGTAGAACAACACCTTGTGTTTGGCCCACTCCTCCGTCCCTCTAGGGAAGACTGAGGTCCTCTGCCTCTGCCTGCCTGGCAACAGGGTCTAGAGCGTTCCCACCATCCCTCTTTCAATGTCTTAGCCAGTGCCTTAGCTTAGCACCGGGTGTGCATAGGCACATCCCCTGGCCCAATGGTCTTAGATACCAGGGAAATATATCTGAGCCCCATTACGGGCAGAGAATATCCTGATGCATTCCCAGGGCTCCTGGGGACACCCCAGCCTTTTACTGTCATCAATCATTCATGTAGGAAAGAAGCTCATTTCAATCCCCAAACGCTGCCTTATGGGATGCACCAAGCATCTCCCCTTCTTGCTATAATGTGAATATAATAGGAAACAGCCGGTTGCTTTTAATGACTCATCATTTCCCAAGAAGATGAAGTAACTGCTTTTAGTTCAAACGCTCCTGGCTGCTCCACCCCCTAGCCTGCCTTGTGAAGGAGGGTGCTGCTGCTCCTGCATAATCATCCCTCCTGGGGCGCCGCACCTTCCTGAATGTACTCTTTTTACTCACGATCACCCTGCAGGGAAGGTTTTGCAGCTGAGGAAGCTAACTCGTCTCCAAATCTCGGCCTTGGTTATTATTCTCCGAAGTGACTTTGAGCACATTTTTTTAGCTCCTCTGAGTTTCTAGTTTCTCAGCCACATCTGACTTGTCCAAGATCGCAAAAGTAACTAGGAGACAGCGTGCTCAGCAAAGGGTTAAGAAACAAGCACCTGAGTCAAGCCGACTTGGGTATAAATCCTGGCCCTTTTCTCACTGCTGACCTTGGGCAAAAGACTTAACCTTAGGCTAAAGCAAACCTTAAGGCTTAAAGTAAGCCTCAGTGTCCTTATCTGTAAACTAGGGATCAGGAAGTACAATGTGAGAATATTGAAGGCTCATTCTGAAAGCTCAGGAACAAAAAAGCTAAGGCAAGGGTTTCATCTCACTTCCACTCAGTAGCTTCTAAGCACTTTGCTTGAACCAGAGTTTCTCACCTACAGCACTACTGACATCTAGGGCCAGATCATTCTTTAGGGGGCTGTCCTGTGCATTGTAGGGTGATTAGCAGTATCCTTCTCTTCTACCCACTAGATGCCGGTAGCACACTCCTATCAACCCCAAATGTCTTCAGAAATTTGCAGATATCCCTTGGGGGACAAAATTATCCCAGACTAAGAATCATTGGTTTAGATCCACTTCTTGGGAGTGCTCCTAGGAACATCTTACTTATTGTTTGCTATACGAGATAACATATTCACAGGTTCTGTGGCTTAGTCTATGGACACCTTGAAGGTGCCGTTATTCAGCCTATCAAAGTCTACATAATAGAGAAGGCCTAAGAAACCTACCAGGAAGGGTCATCCTTGAGGGAAGAGACTCTGGTCTGTAGGAAGGAACCTCAATTCAGTGAAGGACGTGGGACAACAAAGCAATGGGATTGCCTTCTTGCTCACTGGGCATTGTCCGTGGCACCCAGCTCGGTGCCAGCAGCCATGGTACAGCTTAACTGATAGTGTGGCTCAAACTGGAATGTTGGCTCTGCCTCTTACTGGCTTGTGCCCCTGGGCAAGTTATTTAAGTTCTCTGAGACACCTCTTTCTCACTTGTAAAGTGGGACTAACTATACTTGCTTGCAATATTTGTTCATCCCATAATAACTGTCTGCACAGTTGGTAAGTGGGTTATGCAACCTTACCCACCCTCAGCATCCATCATTTGTTAAGTTGGGACAATAACAGAAATTACTCATTGGCCGTAGTGAGGGTTGAGTCAGAGATTATAAGGCTAGGCTAGTACATCAAAAAGACCAAGTTAGATCTTGATGAGTGTCACTTATCATTCACCATCACATCATCATCACTGTCACCACCACTGTCACCAGCATCATCACCATCACCACCACCACCATCACCAACACCATTATCACGTCACCACCACCATTACCATCTCCACCACCATCACCATCATTATCACTATCACCATCATCATCAACACCACTGTCACCACAATCACCATCACTATCAAAAAAGAGAAAGCACCCAACCTTAGAATCCACCACAGCTGGAGCCAAGGATGGGAAAGGACACAGGACATCAGCCCCTTGGGAACCCGTGTCCCCTTTACCTCCCTTCCCAGAACTCTGTTCATTGGGAATACCCCACCTCATATACCATTCCATCCCATGCCTTCTTAAGGAAGAGAAGCACCAAAAGCCACGTGTCCCCACCTACATCATCTACCAAACAAGCATTAGGCTGGGGTGGGGGAGTGATATTAAGGTAATGGAAATAATTTCTTTTTTAAAAACAAATATTCTACAACATTATCTTTCAAGGAATCATCTTGGAAGACTTAATGACTCTAATAATACCAACATTCCTCAAGCCTTTTAAGACTTTTCTTAGGCTCTTATCCACTTTTATTAAACCCTTTCTGGATTAAGGAGAGGTATTAATAAACAAACTTTTTGATAATTGCTTTCAAATCAGCTTATGAGCCATTGAAGAGAAGTAGTTTAACACATTTAGATTAATGTTTTTATATTCACATGATCTGATTACCCACTTTATTTGCACAGTCTGGCTCAGAATGACTTTTAGCAGTTCCCAGAAATCAAACTCCCTCTCCAAGGCAAAAGTTTATCACCCTTGTTGATGTTCAAAATATCTCAACACAGACTGGGACTACAGTTTCAAAGAAGGATTTTTAGAAAGGCTTTATCTGAATAATGTGTGTTACCATCAAGGTGGGGTTTTGAAGGTGATGACACAGAGTTCTGGCAGATTATTTAGCAATGCGTAATGTCATTTTTCATTCCTTGGCGTCCTTCCTCTAACACTTCAAAGTGACCTTCAATGAGTCACCAAACAGCTCTGTCATATATCTCCCAGTCCCAAGCAGAAGGGCTTGGGTTGGTTTCTGAGCTCCTCTGAGACCATATAAGAGAATCAAATATTCTCACTCATTCAGTGGGAATTGTTACAGTTGTCAAATCAAAACTGTGGAAATCAATAACCCTGTAATAAACAATAGAATGACTGTCCAATTAAAACTGCATGAACAACAAATCTTTCTCAGCACTTCTCCAGGTTCATCTATTATTCCAAGTTCATTAAAAAAAAATTCTCCAGCCCTGCAGTCTCAGAATGATTTCATGAATATAGACAATTATGAATCTTTCTGAACCATGATTCATGCATCTCTACTAAGAGTCCCTAACACTTGCAATTTACAAACCAATTCAGAAGCACGTGAAGGGCGAGGATCACACGGGATGGGTAGAGAACCAGATGGTGCTGCTGAAAACCATGCTTGGTGGGGCTAAAACGATTGGAATCTAGAGGAAAATTAATTGGGATTGTCGAAAGTAATATTTCAGTTTTTTAAAACTGTCTAGCCTGGAAATCATGTGGCTCATTTCATCCCTCACCAGCTAGAAACTTAGGGATAAACTGCTTGGAGAATATTATTTTCATTCAGAAAAATTTGAGACGGGAATGTAGCATGGGATAAACAGGCATCCAAAAGGGAGTGATTTGGGTGTGATTTGAGGAGCCTGAGAGCACCAGCCAAGAAAAGCCAGTGCAAGGATTGCACGTGAGCATGGGTGGGCCAAGGTCAATGTTCACCAACACAGATGGCATGCTAGATGGGAAGTCTAGCATAACAATGAAGACATGCTCCAACAGGGAGATTGATCACCAAGGCAAGAGTTTCAGGATTGGAAATACTCAAGGATTTTTAAAAAATTGTTTTAATGTTTATTTATTTTCGAGAGATAAAGAGAGAGAGAGAGAGAGAGCAAGCATGAGTGGGGGAGGGGCAGTAAGAGAGAGACACACACACAGAACCCAAAGCAGGCTCCAGGCACTGAGCTGTCAGCACAGAGCCCCATGCGGGGCTTGGACCCACAAACCACGAGATCATGACCTGAGCCAAAGTCGGATGCTCAACCGACTGAGCCACCCAGGTGCCCCTCAAGGATTTTTTTTTTTTTAGTTAACTAAAGTACATACTTTGTTCAGATTTCCTTGGTTTTTACCTAATGTCCTTTTTCTGCTCCTGATTCCATCCAGGATAACCACATGACATTTAGTGGCTCCTCTAAACTGTGACAGTCTTCCTTGTTTTGGAGGATGACCTTGACAGCGTGGAGGAGCACTCAGCAGGTATTTTGTAGAATGCTGTTCAATTCTGATTTGTCCAGTACTTTTCTGATCATTAGACTGGGGTTGTGGGTTTGAAAGAGAAACCCCACAGAAGAAATGGGACATTCTCATCATTTTCTATCAAGGGCACATGTTCTTGAGATGACTCCTCAGTGCTGATGCTGACCCTTATCACCCGGCTGAGTAGTATTTGTCAGCTTCCTCCACTGTAAGGTTATTCGCCCCACTCCTTCCCATACGTCTTCTTTGGAAGGAAGTCACCAAGCAAAGCCCACATTTACAGGGTGGGAAGTTATGTGCACTTTCTCGAGGGCGGAAGACAGATATTCCCACGTCAAAAGATGAAGAGGATTGGGGCACCTGGGTGGCTCAGTGGTTTAAGCCTCCAATTTTGGCTCAGGTCATGATCTCGCAGCCCGTGAGTTTGAGCCCCATATCAGGCTCTGAGCTGTCAGCTCAGAACCTGGAGCCTGCCTCGGATTCTGTGCCCCTTTCTCTCTGCCCTTCCCCTGCTCACACTCTATCTCTCTCCCTCTCTCTCTTTCAAAAATAAACATTAAAAAAATGTTTTTTAAAAAAGATGAAGAGGATTGCAGGCCCGTGGAGCAAAAGCCCAGAATTTCTTGTGTGCCCTGGCTAGAACTGGAGGTGTGGCAAGGACCAGTCCCCCAGCAATGCTGCAAGACTCACAAAATCTGAGCAGTAACTCCAGGGGTCAACCTGCCTTCAAAAAAGCTGAAGACAAGGTGGGGGAGGGGGACCACATGCAAAATTTTTTAAAAACTTGGCACAAAAGCAAGGCAAAGGTTCAGCCAGTTAGTATTCTTTCTCACCGGCCCTGATTTTTTTACATTCTCTCTGGCATCCCTTTTGAAGACTTAGGGCTCCATCCCCTCGGGTGGTCCTTTCTCTGTGGGGCTTTGGGCAAATGACATGGCTTTGTATGTCATTTGATGGCTGTTTACTCAACATAACTACCACATACCAGACCATGTTCTAGGAGTCATTTCAGAAATGAAACATCCATCCTAGCAGGGAAGATGGACAGCAAGCAAGAAGACAGACCACATCCTTTAAGGTGACGGAATTATGCAGCGAGTAAAATGCAGAAAATTATGAGCTACCAAGCAAAAATGGAGTCTTTTGGACACTGGGGTCACGGAAACCACTCCGACAAAGTGACATCAGAGCAGCCGCTGAATGACCAAGAGGAGCAGGCTTGGAAGACGAAAGGAAGGATCCCTACAGGCAGATGGAGCTGTCGGTACAGAAGCCCTCAGATGGAAACAAGCTTCATGTTCAAGGACAGAGAGAAGGCCCACGTGGCTGGAGCAAAATGAGAAAGGAAAGAGATAGGAAGGGCACAGAGGAGGCAAGGCCTGGAGGTCATGGTGGAAAATCAGGGTTTGATTCCCAGTGGTTGACGCACAGAAGGCTGTTAAGTGGGGGCAGCGATGAGATCTGATGGTGGTTTATTTTTTATTTTTTTATTTATATATTTTGAGAGAGACAGAGACAGTGGGAGTAGGGGAGAGGCAGAGAGAGAGGGAGAGAGAACTCCAAGAAGGCTCCACACAGAGCCCGACGTGAGGCTTGGACCCATGAAACCGTGAGATCATGACCGAGCCAAAACCAAGAGTCGGACGCTTAACCGACTGAGCCCCCCAGGTGCCCAGGGACTGAGTGGTGTTTTTAAGGGTTGCTGCCTCACGTGAGGGAGCGCACCATTGAGAGAGCAGGCACAGTAGCCGCTAGACCAGCCTCCTGCCATGGCATCAGAGGGCTGCTGATGATTAAATGCGTCGTAAAGTGAGCAAAGTGCTTAGCCCAGGGCCTGCTCATAGCAAGCGATCGATAAATGCAGTAAAATAAAACAAAGGCAATCCCTGCAAATGCGGCTATGCAGATGCCTGCTGCCCTTCCCCATTGCGCCAGCTCCCCCGGCCGCAGGAGGTTTGCGAGTGGGGACAGCCCGGGGGCTGCCAGCCTCCCACCCTGTCCCACTGACAGGGCTGACTGCCAAGGAGACAAGGCGTTTTGGGGGTGCGCACACAAAGCAGGGGTCTGAAACTTCCTGCAGCGAGCCCTACAGTGCGCCCAGAGGGTTCCTTATGAAGGCTAGCAAAACATGCCTTCCCCACATTTGCCACTTGGGCCTAACAATTATTTTGAGCTGGAGGCATTTGAGAAAAAAAGCAAACAGACCAGGAACAAAGACAGCTCTCTGCCCTTCCCCTACCTACCTAAAGGCAGGACATAAATCTATAAAGGTGTCTCCTTCCCCTCACTATCAGGAAGGGCAGAGGTTAATCACTAGAGAGAACTCTAGACCCTTATCGGGCACCAGACAAATCTACCAAACAAACGCTGCTAAAAATTAGCCCTTCTCTGCCATTCGTTTTCCCCACACATTTTGCTTTCCACAGTGTACTGCCTAGAAGCTCAAAGTCCCTTTCCTTTGCCTTGTCGTTTCTCCAAAACTTTATTGCTCTTTTGTTATGATGCTATATAAGTCCCAATTCTTCTTCTTCTTCTTTTTTTTTTTTTTTAGTTAATTTGTGTATTTATTTAGAGATGGAGAGGGGCAGGGAGAGAGGGAGAGAGAGAATCCCAAGCAGGCTCCAGGGGGTGGGGGGTGTCAGTGCACAAAGCCCAAAGCAGGGCTCGAACTTAGAAACCATGGGATCATGACCTAAGCTGAAACCACCAGTCAGATGCTTAATCAACTGCGCTACCCAGCTGCCCCTATAGCCCAAATTCTAACCACTACCATGAGTTAGTTACTCATCACTGGGCTCTCCCTTGTGCATGCGCAATGCCCATGTTAATAAACTTCTGTTCGTTTCTCTCTCAATAATTTATATTTTGCCAGTCTAAATTACAGGGCCCCAGCTCAGAACCCTAATTTGGACCAAGGAAAAAGATTTTTTTTTTCTTTCCCTACACCGGCTTGGCATCTCTTAACACGGATGCCAGTAACTGAGGCCCGCAGTCAGGGTTTGGCAAAAGTTGGAGAAATGGGTGCCAGATCTGGAATGGGTCTTATACAGGGAGTAAAAGAAAAACGGGGTGGGAGTGAAGTGTACCATGGGCAAACGTGAGGCGTAAGAAATATTTGGGCAAAGGTAGGAAAACTAAACTCCGTGGCTTAGAGAAGAGCGGAATAAACTGTCAACGACACTCGTGAGCCTGGAAAAGTCCAGTATGAATCATGGAGAGCCCACGTCAGGGAACGGCTATTTTGAGCCCAGCTAGAGAGCTGGGCTCTGTCTGCCTTTGCCGAGAGGGATGAGTGGCTGAGCCAGGCTGTTAGCTCTTCAAGTCATTGCTTCTCCTAAAGAGAATTTCAGTCAACTGAGGGCTAGGAGTCTAAGCCACCGGATTGCTTGGAAAATGAAAAATAAACCTTCCTTTGGGTCCAGGTTTGCCATGCCCAGAAGGCCTGCTCCAAGAGAAGCTGGGATCCATAAAGAGGATTTTGCCGAAGGGTAGAGAAGCAGTTCCCTCAGTGGAGGGGGTGAGAAGGGCAGCTTCCTGCTGTGACCCTTCCTCCACTCATTTTGTTCAGGGCGTCCAGATTCTAACTGTCATAGTGCCCTGTCTCTGACGTGGAGTGGACATCTGTTGAGTCAGCCTCCCTGCGTCCATTCGCCTCTCTTTGGTAATAGGACCCCCTACTTCCATTGGGGAACCAACGGGCAAGGGATTGTGGGGCTGATCCCACCCAGGCATTGCATTCATGTTCCCCAGCTACCGGGGCAGGTTCAGAGGGGCATGGGGCCCGAACACAAAACACAAGGAATCAGGCCCAGCACTTCTGTGTGAACTCCTGGAGGAGGAAAAATTTAGCCCAGTTTCCTGCTGGATATGAACCTGCCATCGCATGGATCCTGAGAGCAAAGCCTTCATGGAAGGGGGAAGAACCAAGAGACAGACAGAAACAAACGAGGTACTTTGAGACCTTGGACCAACCACCTCTAGAAAAATACAACCTCGTGCCTCCCCTTTTTGCATACACAGTTCCGGTCGTGGTGCGTACAACCGAGAGAGTCACACAAACCCTCCACACCCTTTTAAGGGCAGTGTGGGAGGAGGAGCGGCAGGAGGGTGCCTCTGGGGGAGCAGAGCTGTGGATCAAAGCGCCCTCCTAGAGCCTCCCGCTGCCTTCAGTCCGAGCGCCCCCACAACCGCCTCCTCGTCTCCTCCAGCTGGGTCTGCAGACTACAGCCCGCAGGCCAAATGCAGCCCACTGCTGTTTTGGTGTAGTCTGTGAGCTAAAACTGGCTTTTACATTTTTCACATTGTTGGGGGGAAATTCAAAAGAAAAGAAATAGATCGCGACAAGCAAAACCTCTACAAAATTCAAATTTCGGTGTCCATAAATAAAGCTTTATTGGAACATAGCCGTGCTCATTTGTTTACATACTGTCCGTGGCTGCTTCTACACAGTTGGATGGTTGGGGTAGAGACCATATGGCTTCCAAGACACCAATATTTACTGTTAGCCTCTTCAGAAAAGGTTTGCAAAGCCTTGTTCAAAGGCTCCTTTAGACACCTAGGAAAAGCGATTCTGTAACTTGTCTTTTATAAACTAGGATATTAAAGGTTTTAATTCCCAAATGCATTATGTTGATAAACTTGGTAAAAACTAATTGGTCTTGGGGCGCCTGGGTGGCTTAGTCGGTTGGGCGTCCGACTTTCGCTTAGGTCATGATCTCGCGGTTCATGGGTTCGGGCCCCACGTCGGGCTCTGTGCTGACTGCCAGCTCGGAGCCTGGAGCCTGTTTCAGTCTGTGACTCCCTCTCTCTGACCCTCCCCTGTTCACGCTGTCTCTCTCTCTCCTAGAAATAAATAAAACATTAAAAAAAAAAAAAAACAACTAATTGGTCTTTCTTGCCAGATAAAATGAGCAGAATAGCTAATAGTTTCTATAAGTTTGTTTAGAAGGAATCCCTATTCAGGTTTCAAGGTTGTAAACTGAATTTGTAACTAGAATTTAAATAATAAGCTCAAAGACAACAGTAATGATATATTCAATTGTAGTAATGGTTATTTAGCCCTACTTTTCCATAATCACAAAACTCTTTCCAGCAGTCTCTATTTTTTTTTCATAATCTGATAAATAATCCAAGCCATAGTTGAAATAAACTTTACAGTAAAAGTAATAGCTATTGTTTATTAAGCCTTTACTATTTGCTAGGCAGAATTCTGAGCATTTTCTTATTATTTTTTAATGTTTATTTTATTTTTTAAAATCTTTTAATGTTTTTATTTATTTCTGAGAGAGAGAGAGAGAGAGAGAGAGACCATGTGAGCAGGGGAGGGTCAGAGAGAGCGAGACACAGAATCCAAAGACAGGCTCCAGGCTCTGAGCTGTCAGCACAGAGCCTGACACGGGGCTCAAACCCACGAACCGTGAGATCATGACCTGAGCTGAAGTCGAACACCTAACCGACTAAGCCACCCAGGCGCCCCAATGTTTGTTTATTTTTGAGAGAGAGAGAGAAAGACAGAGTGGGAGCATGGGAGGGAGAAAGAAAGAGAGGGAGACACAGCATCTGAAGCAGGCTCCAGACTCCGAGCTGTCAACAAAGAGCCCAAATTCACAAATGGTGAATTCATGACCTGAGCCAAAGTCAGACACTTAACCGACTAATCCACGCGAGTGACCCAAGTTTTACTTATATTAACACATTTCATGGTCCCAGTGAAAATATCAGGTAGGTACTAACATCACATCCATTTAATAAATGAGTAAACTAAGACATAGAGGCAGACTATGTAATTTGCCTAAGCAGCCAGCAAATACTGAGTCCAGGATTCAAAGCCCAGTAGCCTGGCCCCCTAAATTGGGCTCTGCTGTATGTATCAGCTTTATTTAAAAGAGATGAAGGTAACAAGATCTCTATGGTTTGAAATTTAATTAGTCACCCAACACAGTTGACCCCAGAAAAACACAGAGCTTAGGGGTGACGTCCCCCCTGCCTGGCCAAAAATGCACCTGCCACTTTTGACTCCCTCCCAAAACATAACTACTAATAACCTACTGTTGACTAGAAGCCTTCCCAACAACAGAAACAGTCTATTAACACATATTCTGTTTGTTAGATGTATCATGTCCTGTATTCTGACCATCAAGAATGCTACAAAAAAAATATTATTAAGAAAATTACAAGGAAGGGAAAATGCCTTAGCAGTACTGTACTGCATTTACTGAAACATTTCCTCACAAGTGGACCCACACAGTTCAGATTGGCCTCCAGCAGTGGGTGGGGGAGCATCCAATTCATTGACAGGCTGAAGACAACGAAGGTCAGAAGAAAGAGGAATTCACCTGTTTCTCCCCCCTCTTCACTGACTCAGCCAGGCAGCCGGTCTCATCTTCTGCCCTAGAACTGGTATCGATACCGTCAGCTCCTCTGGTTCTCAAGCCTTCCTCTGGACTCACACCAGATTCCACCATGGGCTCTCCTGAGTCTCCAGCTAGCAGACAGCAGATCATGAGAATTTCCAGCCTCCATAATTACATGATCAATTCTTCATAATAAGCCATATCTATCTACAGGTAGATGAGATGGATAGATAAATATCTAGATGGATCTCCTGTTGGGTTTCAGGTTTCTCTGGGGAATCCTTAATACTACCGCCCCAGACTCCTCGAACAATATCTCCTTTTGCCTAAATCAAATGGGTTTCAATTCCCTGCCACCAAAAGGATCCTCAGAGGTAGCCCAATGAAGGGCAAAACAGTCTTCCAATTTTTATATTCTCCGAATCATCAGCATAGGCTGCTCAAATAATGGATTTTCCGGGTTTCTAATTATTCCCTCGGTTGTGCGCTAACTAGGCCAGCTCCCAAGAATTGCTGGTTTGCAGGTGGGGAGACTAGTTGCATACGCCTAAAATGGATAATCTGGGAGTCAGCAAATCGGTTTAGGTTTTCTGGTGCATGTTTGTTTCCCTCCCTTCTCTTTTCCTGAGAAGGAAACAAATAGGCTGCCCCATTTTCCTTCAGCGGAATAGTTGGAAATGGCAGGTTATACTTGGGACGGAGCTGCAGGGACAGAAACAGCGTCTCAGAACCAATTACCGAAATGACCGGAATGGATGTCAATCCATGAATAATTTCCTCATAAGTTACATTTCTCAAGGTAGGAATGGTTCAGACAAAATCCAAACACTTTTCTGCAGAAATTAAGCAAGTGGGATGGAAAAAAATAGCGATGGCTTCCCAGAGCTGGTAGTAATTGGCCTTCGAATGCGTGCAATGGTCCCTTGGATAGATGAACACTGTGAGGGCCTGAATGGCCAGGAGATTTGCTAACTGAGAGCAAGGTCAGAATCAGACCCCATTTCCTAATTTTCCTTTGGGAGACTGGGCATGTGATGGCCAATCAAAATATTCCACTACCCTCTCGTTCCTTCTCTCCTGCCACAGTAACTGGTTCAGGCTGGCAAATTACCCCCGTCAGAACAGTGAGAGCCAGTCCCAGGGCTCTAACTGAAACTACTGGAGAAGACGACTTTCTCCCTGCTGGGATCACTAGCTGACAGGTCCTGTAAGCTTGGAGCTCTTGGTGTCACCTCATGGAAAGCACCTGTCTGAGAGGGAAGCCGGCACTGGTAGATGCAGAATAAAGAGAAGATGAAAAGACTGAGTCCTAGTGATCCCGGACTCAACTGATCCATTTTTGAACCCCTGGATCTAGCCATGCCTGAAGTCTATGCAGTCTATTCATAAGCCAATAATCTCTTTATTTAGCTTGAGCCAGTTGAGTTAGTTTTATTGCTTGGACTCAAGAGGCCTGAGTAACTGCAGCTGTCATCCTACAGCCTGCAGGGCTGGTCAGTTCCTGCCCTGCACAACTCAGATACCTGGCAATGACCAGCAGGCTGAAGGTGACAATGGCCATTCTTGCACACACAGTTTAGTGAGTGCCTACTGCATGCCAGACACTGGGCCCAATGATCCAGACACAGAGGTGAACAAGATAGACCCACTCTCCATCCCCACAGAGTTCAAAGAGAGGTAACAGAGTCAACTATTATAACAAAGTAAGTATGTGTTTTGGCAGGGGGAAGCATCAAGATCTTTCCTAGCTTAGGGGTCAAAATGTGTCCCTGAGGAATTGACCTTTCATCCCACACTCAAAGAATGAGTTAGCTGTGCGAGTGGAAAGGAAAATCCAGGGAGAGTGGGAAAGGGGAGGGAAAAAAAAAGAAAACTATAAAGATCAAGCAGCAAGAAAAAGGGAAGACAGCCAAGGAATTGACCTAGGAACTGGCAAGAAACAAGGCTGGAGATTCCTCTCTTTTCATTATCTGCAGGTCTGTTAACTATACTTCCATAGCATATCCCGAATCTGTCCACTTCACGCCATCTCGTTGCCCCATCATCGAGCAATTGCTAGAGCCACATGTTCCAGTCTTGAACCCGCATGATCCATTCATCACACAGCAGCCAGGGTAAGGGTAGTAGGGAGCCACTGAAAGTACATGAACTGGAAAGGGACATGCTCTTCTTCCTAGGACAGGGTCTCTGCCCACAGAAGAGATCATCTTTGGGGCGCCTGGGTGGCTTAGTCGGTTAAGCGTCTGACTTTCACTTAGGTCATGATCTCGCAGTTCGTGGGTTCGAGCCCCGCGTAGGGCTCTGTGCTGACTGCCAGCTCAGAGCCTGGAGCCTATTTCAGAGTCTGTATCTCCCTCTCTCTCTGACCCTCCCCTGCTCACGCTGTCTCTCTCTCTCTCTCTCCTAGAAATAAATAAAAATATTTAAAAACAAAAAAAAAGAAGAGATCATCTTTAGTTATCTCTAAACTGGGGGCCCTGAAGTTATTTCCTGGATATGCAGTCAGACCAGGAGACTGTACTGCAAGAGCATGCCAGAGGGGTCCTGTCTGTGTTGGCAAAGCCATCTGGGCGCCTCTGAGTAATGACTTGCCATAGTTCTGTGTCTTCCCTGAATTCTTCAGCCACCAAGGCAGGGAGCCTGCTCAGGGCTGCACTTCCAATCAGTTCAGCAAAGCGGGTTCATGGCTTCCTTTGCGGAGGACCACTTGCCGGATGTCAAGGGCTAGGGGGAAGGGGTGGACACATGCGAGAACATCCTGGCGCCAAGAAACTCCGAAGCCCATGGAGAGGGAGAAATTCACGAGGTAAAAGAGGAAAAGCAAGGAGAAAAAATGTTTCTGATGTCAGAAAAGCAAGTATGGAGAAGGAAGCCGGACACCAAAGGCCACATAGTGTATGACTCCATTCCTAGGAAATATCTGGAATAGGCAAATCCACAGAGACAGAAAGAGTAGTCCAGGGCAGGGGTGTATTGGAAATGATGAGTTTCCTTCTGAGGTGACACAAATGGTTTGCAAATAGGAAGAGGTGACACCTGCATGACATCGTGAATGTATTAAATACCTTGACCGATACACGGTATAATGCTTTACCTTTATGCTTTAACTTTATGCTATGTGACTTTTGCTACAATTTAAAAGCAGCACTAAGAAAAGAAAAAAGGGGAAAGGACATAATTCTAGCCAGGAAGATACCATATTTCATGGAGGTGGTGGCACTGGAGCTGTATCCTTACAGATGGGTTGGGTCTTGTCCTATGGAGATTGGCAGGCAGGAAGAGGGTGAAAGACATTTCCTAGACATCAGTTATGCTCAGGGCAAGCCTTCCAAGAAGGAAATAATGCACTGCCCTATTTTATAGATGGGGAAGGGAGGGCCACAAGGAAATGAGCTGTCTAAGGTTGCACAGCTGGTGAGTAGCAGAAAGCTGAGATCAAAGTCAGGCTTGTCTTGCCCTGAGCTGGGCTGAGCTGTCTTCTACATAGGGAAGAGTGTATACACTCAGAATTCTCTTTTATGGGGCATCTGGGTGGCTCAGTCAGTTAAGCGTCCAACTTCAGCTCAGGTCATGATCTCACAGTTCATGGGTTCAAGCCCCACATTGGGTTCTGTGCTAGCAGCTCAGAGCCTGGAGCCTGTTTCAGATTCTGTGTCTCCCTCTCTCTCTCTGCCCCTCCCCCACTCATGCTCTCTCTCTGTCTCAAAAATAAATAAACCATAAAATAATTTTAATTAATTAATTAATTAATTAGTTTATTTATTTATTTATCCATCCAAGGGGCGCCTGGGTGGTTCAGTCAGTCAGGCATCTGACTCTTGGTTTCAACTTGGGTCATGATCTCACCGTTTCATGGACTCGAGCCCCACATCAGGCTCTTCAGGGATGGTGCAGAGCCTGATTGGGATTCTCTCTCTCCCTCTCTCTCTGCCCCTCCCCTACTTGTGCTGTCTCTGTCCCTCTCAAAATGAATAAATAAACTTTAAAAAATTAATTAATGGGGCACCTATGTGGCTCAGTCAGTTAAGCATCCAACTTTGGCTCAGGTCATGATCTTGTCCACGAGTTTCAGCCCCACATTGGGTTCTGTGCTGATAGCTCAGACCCTGGAGCTCTCTCTCTGCACCTCCTCCTCTCACACTCTGTCTCTCTCTCTCTCTCAAAAATACATAAACAATTTTTAAAGTTTTTAATTAATTAGTTAATCTAAAATAGGTAAAAGGGCTCCTCAAGCACAAACATTGAGTTATGAAAGACATAAGCCCTGGGGACATGATGTACATACAGCCTGGTGAGTAGAGTTAATAATACCATACGGTACATTTGAAAGTTGCTAAAAGAATAGATCTTAGAAATTTCTCACCACAGCATAGTGTAACTATGCGTGGTGATGAAAGTTCAACTTAGTGTATAGATCGTTTCACAATATATACGAATCCTGGATCATTATGTTGTGTACCTGAAACCAATATTATGTAATATGTTAATTATACCTCAGTGAAAAAAAGAATTTATCCTTCTAAAGTTTTCATGGAAGAATGATCCATGGAGTTCAGCCCACTAAGATATATACTCACGACAGCTTTCCTTCTAACAGTGAAAATTGGAAATGTCAAATGCTCAGCTTTAGGGGCTGGTTAAAATCAAGTTGTTGAAGAATACTTCATGAGTTGGAAATGTGATTGCAGTATATAGTCCCAAGTGAAGAAAAAATAGATGGGATATGGAAAAGTGAACATTCACTGAGTAGCTGTGTTAGGGAAAAAAATATGTGGAAAAATTACTGGAAAGAAAGCAGGCATCAAGGATGTTGGTTACCTTAGGAAGGTGGAATTGTGAGTGATATTCTTCTGTGTGTTTTATATTTTTTCCTCAGCTTTCATGTCTGTAAAATGGACACAATAATGGGACTTCTCTCGTCAAAGTGTTACAAAGATTAACGAGATGATGTATGTAAAATTTAAAGCACAGGATAAATGCCCAATAAAATAACTAACTACAGTTACTATTCTGTATATGTATTAATTTTTTAACTTGGAGCACAGGCAACAAGCACTATTTTAAAATTCTGTAGTTCCTTTTTTGTTTCTTGAGTCTTGTTTTAACCATAGGGCACTCCTACATCACAGTCCCCGGAAGTCACCTCTCTGTGCTCCCTGGCAGTGATGGAGCAGTGAGTCATGGGCTGCTTCCACAATTGCCCTTGAAATGTGACCTTGAGCTGGTCCACGCTGTTCTATGTAGAAAGCAACTAGCTTCTTCCGGGATCAGCCCTCTCTACCCTGGCGCCCCATAGAGGGTGACAGGGTTCAAAGTCACCCAGTGGGTGGTTCTGGTGGCCACCAAGATGTCTTCTCACTCCCTCCTTACAACCCTAGGCATCAGGAGCAGCATCTTTGCTCGCCTCATGGGTTCCTGTTTTGGGTTATTGACATCAAGGCATCCAATTCAGTCCGTATGCTGCTGGGCAGACTTTTCCCCTCAGAAATAGAGAAGATGTGGCGTCAGCATCACCCCATACCCATCACCCAGCATCAGTCCCTACGATTAAGGCCTCGCTTTTTCTCCCTTTCTCTCCAGTCTGGTTCTTACTCAAGGTCACGCTGCCACTTGGCGCAGGCTGGGGGGGCTGCAGGCATCCTGCCAATATCAATGGCAATGGATTCTATCCCACCAGGAAACCTCTCTGTCTTTCACAGAAGGTCTGTCTGGTTCAGGGTCCCAAAGATGTTTTAGAATTACACAAGCCATACAGGAATTAATTCTCTTTGTGGAAAATTCAAACAATCTCAAAGCATATTTTAAAACAGGAAAGGAAGACCTTCTCTTGACATCTGTCCTCCAGTCCGATGCCTCTCCCTGCGGTAAGCAACCCTTGCTGATGGGTAGGCAGCCATATATGCATGCGTGCAGAATTCTCGGTTGTGTTTTTTACAGAAATGGGAGCGTACTCGACATATTCTGCAACTTGTCTTTTCACTCAGTGACATGTGTCTTGAAGACCTTTTCCTTGATGTTTGAAATAGACCTACTACAGTCTTTTCCATACAGCTACGTAGTATTTTGCTTTAAAGCTCTACCAAAGTACATACGACAGTTGGGCCATTCCCACATTTTCATTACTAGACACGATATTGTAATGAAATTCCATTATAGAGAGTTTCGTGCATCCATGCAAATGTATGCATAACACAGATCGCTTAAAGAGAAGTTCCTGGGTCAAAGGAGAGGTTCACTTAAAATATTGTTAAATATTGCCAAAGGGCCTTTCCAAAAGGCCAAGTGAATTTCCAAATTCAGTCTTTCAAGTTGATGCTTACTTCTCAAGATTTAACAGACAACTGTGGTATGTGTCTGGGAAAAAGTATTTTAAGTTTGCTTTATCCCAGTATTTTCATTCCTTTCAAGGAGCCTGTGAAAGAGATGTTTATAGAACAGGCACACGTACTACCTTGGACTTCAACATAAGATAGGAGAGATCATTGTTTGGTTGACCTGAGGGAAACAGCAGTAAAATGCACTTCGTTGTCTTGACAAAATCCACCACTGTCCAAGCGGGAATTCAGTAATAGTCGAATGGCCCTCTCCAAGGCAGAGGGGTCCAGACAAAAGCTACTGTTAATTTTATACTATTTGCACAAAAACATCATAAGCTTCTGACTATTTTTATCCTGTTTTTACAGATGAAGTAACCAAAGTTTTAAGAAATCAAATGATTACCAAGGTCTCAAAATTAGAAAAAGACAGAACTACGATGTGATCTCAGATCATCTGACTCCCAAAGCAACACTCTTCATCACATACTAGACTACCTTATCCACCACACCACACAACCTTCACGGCACACCTTAGCAACCTTGACAACCCTATAACAGACACCCTTCTTCATCATTGGGAATTAAAATTCAGCAAGTCATGCCATTTTATGAAATCCAACGTCACCGCTATTAACATTACACTTGAGGGCTGAGCCGATGCAATAAAATGAGAAAAAAGTATAAGAAATAGAAACAAACAGAATAGTGTTAATTCGCAGATTGTGTGATTGTCCACATAGAAAGTGATAAAAGTTTACTGAAGAACATAAAGAGAAGACCCAAATAAATGGAAATATATACCATGGTCATGGGTGGGAAGACTTGTATCATAAATGGCTAATTCTCCCCCACCCCGATAGCAAGATAGTATTATGCAGTAGTAGTTAGGACAGCATGGAGCTGACATATGGATGGACAAATAAGAAAACATAACAAAAAAGAGCGTAAGCGTGCATGCATACGGAAATGTGCTAAAGGCGGAAAGCTACATTATAAATCAGCAGACACACAGTAGACTATTCCCCAGTACTGGGTAAGCTGCTTCTTCACATGAGAAAAAAATAAAATAAAATTATATCCCTATCTCAAGCCATACATCAAGCGTTCTCAACCTTTTAAAATAATCATTGAGAACCCAAAGAACATTTGTTTATATATCAATATTTATTGTATAATAAATTAAAACAAATTTTAGAAATATTTACTAAATTCATTTAAAACTAATTGCTGTAGACCCATTATACGTTAACATAAATAACATATTTTTGATTAAAAAACCCTCTATTTTCCAAAACAGAGGACCTCAATGTGTGGCATTGTTTTGCATTTTTGCAAATCTCTTTGATGTCTAGCTGGATTTTTCACATCTCCTTCTCCATTAGTCTGTTGTGTTACATTGTTTTGGTTGGAACGCATAAAGAAAATCCAGCGCACACAGATGTGTGGTTAGCAAAGAGGAGAGTATTTTAATAGCCTTTTTAAAAAGTCTTTTTAATTTAAATTCCTGGTAGTTAACATACAGTGTAGTATTTGTTTCAGGTGTACAATATAGTGGTTCACCACTTCATCCAACACCCAGTGCTCATCACAAGTGCACTCCGTAATCCTCATCACCTGTTTCACCCATTTCCCCCACCCACCTCCCCTCTGGTAGCGATCAGTGTGTTCTCTGTAGATAAGGATCTGTTTTTGACTTACCCTTCTCTCTCATTCTTTTTCCCCTTTGCTCTTTTGTTTTTTCATCTTAAATTCCACACACAAGTGAAATAATGTGGTGTTTGTCTTGGTCTGACTTATTTCATTTAGCATAATACTCTCTTAGCATAATACTTCTTCTTTATCCATTCATCTATCAATGGACACTTGGGCTGCTTCCATAATTTGGCTATTGTAGCTTTAATAGCCTTCTCAGATTATTGAGGATATTCGTATTTTTCACTACACCAAAACTCAAGTAGTATCTTCAAGAGGAGTTGCAGTGTGGAATCTGAAATTATTAGCAGTGAACTTTTATACTCTGTTACAGGAAAATCCATTGATCTGTCTTACTCACTGAAGAGATCTTTTAGCCAGGTATAATTTAGTAATATCATACACTGGTCATTTAAAAAACATTGGTTCTTTGGGGGCATCTGGGTGGCTCAGTCAGTTAAGCATTCAGTTTTGGCTCAGGTCATGATCTTGCAGTTCAACAGTTCGAGCCCCACATCAGGCTCAGAGCCTGGAGCCTGCTTTGTATTCCGTGTCTCCCTCTCTCTCTGCCTCTCCCTTACTCGTGCTCTGTCTCTCTCTCTTTCAAAAATAAACAAACATTAAAAAAAAAGAAAATATTGGTTCACTGAGTTACGCTAATCCCTAAATTTTGATGCATTTCATCACAAAAATCACATTAATTCACATTACTACCAACCTCATCAGAAAAGTCTTGTACTGGGAAGCTGTGAAACTCATGGGAACAGATTCAAGTTTTCCAAAATCTTAATCATTTATTGAAGCTCAAGTTTTATCACTAGCAACAAATACTGTCACTTGTTTCCCTTAAAGTGACAGGCTCGCTTCATTCACTTTTGCGAAACTGTCTGGCAAACACCCAAGCCTTAAAATGTTCTTTTATGTAAAAATGGCATTCTATACAAAAATTAAAAAGCAAAAAATAAAAAGCAGCTAGCTCAGTACAAACAATCGCAGTGCTTTTTCTTAGGAGTACACAAAAATGGTTTACGTGTGGTTCCCATTCCATCACCCAGCATATTTAAAAGACATGTGACTCAAAGATCAAGAGTCCAAAAAGTTAATAATTCTTATTGTTTCCTCAAGAACATTCTTTTTTTTGTCATTTTTTAAAAATATTTATTTATTTTATGGGGCGCCTGGGTGGCTTAGTCGGTTAAGCGTCCGACTTTCGCTTAGGTCATGATCTCGCGGTTCGTGGGTTCGAGCCCCGCGTCGGGCTCTGTGCTGACTGCCGGCTCAGAGCCTGGAGCCTGTTTCAGTCTGTGACTCCCTCTCTCTCTGACCCTCCCCTGCTCACACTGTCTCTCTCTCTCTCCTAGAAATTAAAAAAAAAAAAAATTATTTATTTTTGAAAGAGTGCAAGCAAGGTAGGGGCAGAGAGAAGGGGAGACATAGAATCGAAAGCAGGCTCCAGGCTCTGAGCTGTCAGCACAAAGCTCAAGATGGGGCTCAAACGCACAAACCGTAAGATCCTAACCTGAGCCAAAGGTGGACACTTAACTGACTGAGCCACCCAGGCACCCCTCATCAAGAACATTCTTAAGTGAAATTGATGTTTGTTTTTAACTGTGAATGCATGACCGTGAAGAACATAATAATTACCATCAGACTGGGGGCACCCAGGTGGTTCAGTTGGTTGAGCATCCTACTCTTGACTGTAGCTCAAGTCATGATCTCATGGTTCATGAGATCGAGCCCTGTGTCAGCTTCTGCACTAACTGTATAGAACCTGACTGGCATTCCATCTCTCTCCCTTCCATTCTCCCCTTTCCCCACTCATGTGTGCATGCATGCTTTATCTCTCTCTCTCTCTCAAAATAAATAAGTAAACTTAAATAATTATACTAAGTGTAAGTGGTCCAAATATATCAACTTAAAAAACTCACAAAAATTGTTGTAGTGACTAGAAAACCATGATCCAGCGATGTCTTATCTACCAGAAGCTGACTTAAACATGATGGTTTAGGCAGACTGAAAATAAGATGACAGGAAAAGGCATACAAATACCAATCAAAAGAAAGAAGGAGTGGCTATACCAATATTAGACACAGTAGACTTAAGGACACAGAAAATTACAAGAGGGACATTATACAATTATAGAAGGGTCAGTCCATCAGGAAGAGACAGCAATCCTGTGTACGCACCAAACAACAGAGCCTCAAGGTACATGATGCAGACCGACAGAACAGAAAGAATGAACAGATCCACAACTATAGCTGGGGACTTCAACACTCCACGATCAGCAGGTGATGGGACTACTAGACAGAAAAGCAGCAAAGATACAGAATGAGTAAATAGTTCACTCAACTAACTCAGTGTACCTGATATTTATGGAACCCTCCACCCAACAACGGTAGAATACGCTTTTCCCCCAAGCACCTGTGGAACAGTAATCTAGATAGACTGTATCCTGGCCCCAAAACCAAATTTAACAAATTTACAACAATTGAAATAATACAAGTTATATTCTCTGACTATAATGGAATTGAATGAGGAAAATCTCCCAACACTTCGAAATTAAACAACATACTTCTAAATAATCCTTGCTTCAAAAAAGAAGTCTCAAAGAAAATTTTAAAAGAAGAATGAAATTTATTTGTTTTTCATGTTGATTTATTTTTGAGAGGGAGAGAGAAAGAAAGAGAGGGAGTATGAGCAGGGAGAGGGCAGAAAGAGAGGGAGACACATAATCTGAAGAAGGCTCCAGGCTCTGAGCTGTCAGCACAGAGCCCGACGCAGGGCTCAAACTCGTGAACTGTGAGATCATGACCTGAGCTGAAGTCGGCCACTTGACTGAGTCACTCAAGCACCCCAAAAAGAACCAAATTTAGATGAAAACATGTCAACACATACGGAATGCAGCTAAGACAGTACAGACAGGGAAATTCATAGCATGAAAATGCTCACATTAGAAAAGAGAAAGTTCTCAAATCAATAATCTAGGTTCCTATCTCAAGAAACTAAAAAAAAGAATAGCAAAATAAACCCAAAGAATGCAGAAGTAAGGAAATAATAAAGAGTAGAATCAGCGAAACCAAAACCATCAAAACAATAGAGAAAAACCAATGACACAAAAATCTAATTCTTAAAAAAAAAAACAAAATTGATAAGACCTTAGCAAGACTGACAAGGATAAAAAGACAGAAGACACAAATCACCAGTATGAGAAGTGAAACAGGGCACATCTCTACAGATCCTACAGCCATTAAAAGAATGATGGGGGTGGGCACCTGAGTGGCTCAGTCGGTTGAGCAACTGACTTTGGCTCAGGTCATAATCTCACAGTTCATGGGTTCGATCCCCAAGTCGGTCTTTGTGCTGACAGCTCAGAGCCTAGAGCCTGTTTCAGATTCTGTGTCTCCCTCTCTCACTGCCCGTTCCCCCCTCATGCTCTGTATCTCTCTCTCTCACAAAAATAAACATTAAAAAAAAAAAGAATGATAAGGGAATACTACAAACAACTGGACACTCAGAAACTTGATAACTTAGAAGCAGCATAGAAGAATTTGGCAGTTTCTTACAAAGCTAAATATGTGTTTCCATGTGACTCAGTAATTGCACTCCTGGGTATCTATCTCAGAGAAATGAAAACTTAAGTTCACACAAAAAATTGGATGAGTGTTCACAGCAGTTTTATTCATAAGCCCCAAACTGGAAATGATCCAGATATCCTTCAATAGGTGAAACACACTGTGGTACACCCATTCAGTAGAACACTGCCCAATGACAAGAAGGAGTGAATGATGATACACACAATTGGGACAGATTTCTTTTTTTTAATTTTTAATGTTTATTTATTTTGAGAAAGAGTGTGAGCAGGGGAGGGGCAGAAAGAGAGGGAGATAGAATCCCAAGCAGGCTCCACGCTGTGAGCACAGAGCCCAGTGCAGGGTTCGAACTCATGAACTGCGATGTCATGACCTGAACTGAAATCAAGTCAGATGCTTAGTGACTGAGTCACCCAGGCACCCCAGATTTCTTTTTTAAGTTTATTTATTTTTTAGAGAGAGAGAGAGAGAGAGAAAACCAGCAGTGGGGGACAGAGGATCTAAAGCAGGCTCTATGCTGACAGCAGAGAGCCTGACACAGGGCTCAAACTCATGAACCATGAGAGCATGACCTGGGCCAAAGTCAGAGGCTTAACTGACTGAGCCACTCAGGCGCCCCGAACAGTATAGTTTTTTTGTTTTTTTTTTAATGTTTTATTTATTTTTAGGAGAGAGAGAGACAGCGTGAGCAGGGGAGGGTCAGAGAGAGAGGGAGTCACAGGCTGAAACAGGCTCCAGGCTCTGAGCTGGCAGTCAGCACAGAGCCCGACGCAGGGCTCGAACCCACAATCCGTGAGATCATGACCCAAGCGAAAGTCGGACGCTTAACCGACTAAGCCACCCAGGCGCCCCCCAAACAGTATAGTTTTAATACACACACACACACACACACACACACACACACACACACACACACAGTGCATGTGAATCTGGAGAAATCTGAATATATCAATGGATTTTACCAGTGTCAATTTGCTTTTGATATTATACCGTAGTTATACAAAATTCTACTACTGAGTGAGAATGAGTGAAAGGTAAACAGAGATCTCTCGATTACTTCCTAACAACTGTATGCATAGTACAATTACCTCTAAAATGTTAAAAAAAAAAAAAAAAAAAGGCCAGACTGTGAGAAGATATTTATCACACACAAATATACCTGTGATCAGGAACGAAACACAAGGTGCCCAGAAAATAACAACACAATAGGACAAAAAGCAACAACTACAACCACAAACCAGCCAAATGATGTGAACTGAGGATTCCCTGAAGAGGAAATTCAAATGTCCAATCAACACATGAAAAGATGTTTAACCTCATTGGCAAGCAGGAAAATGCAAAAATAAAAAAACCACCATTTCGCACTCATCAGGTTGGCAAACTTTTAATAATCTGCATATCTGATGGCTCTCTGGGGTGGATATTTTAAAAATGGGCAGTTGGACCCTGCTGGGAGGGATGTTAAGTGTGTACAGTCACAGTTGGATAACAATTTGACAATGTTTACTAAAACTGAAGATAAACTTCTGGATAAACACCCTGTGCAAATTGCTCCTGGGCCCAAAAAGATACACACAAGGGTGGCCATGATGGCAGTGTTTGCTAATAGAAAAACAAAAACAAAAACAACATATTATCAGTAGGACATTGGGTGAAGGATTTGTGGCATATTCATATGCTATAAATACTCTGAAGAGTTTTAAAAAAAAGAATTGTTCTTCATGCATCGACATGTGTAAATCCTGAAAATGTAATGTTTCGTGGCAAAGACAAGTAGTAAAAAGATAGGTACAGTGTGATATCACATATTATTTATGGATGTACACATCATGCAGTAAAGACACAAACACGTGGGGCACCTAGGCGGCTCAGTCTGCTGAGTGTCTGACTCTTGATTTTTTTGCTCAGGTCATGATCCCAGAGTCATGAGATTGAGCCCCGAATTAGGCTCCACACTCTCTCCTTCTGCCCCTCTCCCAATCATGTATGTGTGCTCGCTCTTTCTCTCTCTCTCACTCACTCTCACTCTCTTTAAAATCAATAAAACACACAACATGTGGATAAGAAGGATACAACTATTTCACAATAGGGGTCACTGCTAGAAAGGCAGGGGACTAACAAGGAATCTTTAGCTAAATTTTTAAGGTGTTTTTTTTTTTAAATATTTTATTTATTTCTAGGGGAGAGAGAGAGAGCGTGAGCAGGGGAGGGTCAGAGAGAGAGGGAGTCACAGACTGAAACCGGCTCCAGGCTCTGAGCTGGCAGTCAGCACAGAGCCCGATGCGGGGCTCGTACCGACGAACTGCGAGATCGTGACCTAAGCGAAAGTCGGACGCTTAACCATCTAAGCCACCCAGGCGCCCCAAGGTTTGTTTTTTTTTTAATTGATGTGAATTGATCCTAGAATTAGACAAATCTGGATGGTAGATACAGGAGTTTAGGTTTTCTCTGTATCAATTTTACACCTGAAATTTGTATAAAGGCACACCCAGAAAGAACCCCCCCAAGTCTGTTCTGTAGTGCAGGGGCACACCCCCACGTGGAAGACCCAGTTTTTGATGAAACAGCCTCACACTAGCAGTTGCTGGAGCTGGAGTAGGGGGTTGAGGATAGGGTGTGAGGTAGGGGGAGAGTGGGGGGCGGGGGGTGTAGGTGGCTTTCCCTGCATCTACTCTCCAAAAGTGGCATCTCGTTGGGAACATTTAAGGTGAGAAGCTACTGGGATCTTTCATAAGGCTACGGTGAAAATACGTCAGTAGAGGGTGTGTGAAAGCAAAGGTCAAGGCAATGGAGGCCGTTTAAAGAGAAGCACCTTTCGGGGCATCTCAGTGGCTCAGTCGGTTAAGTGTCCGTCTCTTGGTTTTGGCTCAGGTAACAATCTCACAGTTCGTGGGTTCGAGCCCTGCATCGGGTTCCACGCTGACAGCATGGAGCCTGCTTGTGATTCTATCTCCCTCTCTCTCTGCCCCTCCCCGGCTTGTGCTCTCTCTCTCTCAAAGTAAATAAACTTTAAAAAATAAAAAAGAGAGAGAGAAGCACCTTTTATGCCACTTACCCCACCTCCATGTCCCCCTGCCCGCCTTATTCATCATTCTTGTTAGGACCTGGCTGTTTCTGCCACTAACAGTGGCTCAGAGGATGCCTTTAAGGGCGTTTCAAAGACGCCACCACCCTTGATACCACTGGAAGGAGGCACAGGACCTTGTTCCTGTCATCGGGCTCAGAATGACATTTCCCCTCCTCCCCAGAGCCGTGCATCCATGCCAGGACTTCTCGCCCCCAGCACTGTTGACATTTGGAGCCAAGTAAATCTTTGCCGGGGAGGCGGGGGACCTGTGCATCGCGGGTGTACGAGCATCCCTCGCTGCTTACCCACCCAGACTCCAGTGGCGCGCCCTCAACCCCAGCTGTGACGATGAAGAACGTCTCCGGACGTTGCCAAATGTGCCCCAGGGCCAGACGCTCCGAGTGAGAAGCAGTGCCCCAGACAACTGGCCGGGTACATGGCGTGCGTTGGGTCCAGGCCCACCGGACACCCTTTGGCTTCGGCAGCAGACTGTGTCCAGGACGCCCGCTCACCCTGCTCACCGTGGCCTTCCAGCCGCATGGCAAACAAAACTCGCTCCCTGAGAGGGTTCCCAGCGCTGTCTCTCAGGCACACCAGTCACGCTGCGCTTTATGTTCAAGCGGAAACAAGCTGGCCTCCTGGAACCCTTTCCAGTGTTTGAACGTCTCTGTGGATGCGAGTTTGCAGGCAATGTGGGGCGCGCCAGGGATGGCTCTGCAGGTTTGAGAATCCTGGGCTGCAGCCTCCCGGCCTCCACGCCTGAGTTATTTGATGTCTGGCAGCAGAAGGGCTGCGTGAGCCCAGCACACATCTCTCTTGACTAATCTCTTAGAGTCAATAACCTGAGTCACTGTACCTGACATTTATAGCACCCTCTTTAGAAACGTGATCTATTTATTCATTTTCCAATTGCATCTCCTCTCTCCCTGTCCCAGTGAATTCAATACCAATCCTTAAGCCCCAGGGGCCGTCTCTCAAATGCTCTGTCCAGGAAGCTTTCTGCTTCTGTTCCTCCTATTTCCTTCTCCAGAAACACTTTCCTTTCCCGGACTCCTCTCCCGGGCAAAGCCTTCTGTTGTACAGACCTCACACTGTCTCCGCCCGGCTCCCCCACCACACCCCAGACCAGGCCTTCCAGCCAGGTGATCTCATGGTATCTTGGACTTATGGTGGCCAGGTTTAACAAATGAACTCTAACTTCGTATTAACAGAAGTGTTAGTATAAGTATGTCCCAAATACAATATGGGATATACTTATACAACAAAAAATAATTTGTTGTTTGTCTGAAAGTCAAGGTGAACTGGCCATTTTTATCTGCCAGCTGTACTTGGGCTTCTCCTGCAGAGCACCTAGCACAGGTGGAAATTCTATTTCCATTGTGTGACTTGCTTTATGCGGCCAAAGGATAGGTTGTTTCTCCCCTGTTTTATTCCTGACTCTTTGCACCAAGTTTTGGGCACCGAGGGCATGGAACAAACTCTGATAGGTGAATGGAGGAGTGTGAGGAGGAAGGAGGGTGAGAAGGAGAAAGGGAGGGAAGGAGAGGGGGAAGAAGGAAGGAAGGAAGAGAGGAAGGAAGGGAGGGAGGGAGGGAGGAAGGGAATCCATGCAGTAGGCATGTTCTGTGGATAATGAATTGCTCTTACTTTCCAGAAAACACTACCGTGCTTTGCACTTCTGTGACTTTGCTCATTCCCGTCCTCATCTGGTTCACAGAGCATGGGGGGCCTCTCTGTCAAAATGCCTTCCTGGGGTCCCCAGGCTGGATCAGAAGTCTCTGAGTTCCCAAAGTACCCAGATCTTCCCTCTTATGAGGCACTTTACAGATTACATAATTACTTGTTAACGTGTCTGTCTCTCTCACCAGCCCATAAACTCCTCGAGGGCAGGCACGGTGTCTCGTGCCTCTTGGAAACCCTGTAACCAGACAGAGCTAGCAAATCTCAGCCGCTGATCGTCAGACTGCCTGCCTGGTCTCTGTGTGGCCCAGCCCTGCTTCTACGCTTGACCATCTTCAGGCTGGTCACAGACACAAAATCAAAAACAAAAACAACAAACCCGGCTCCAATAGTAATATCTTTTTTTTTTTTAATTGAAGCTTTATAGAGAAATGGTTATCTGACTCATCCCAGAGCAAACTTTCTGAATAGTCTCTTGATTTGCATCTCTTCTCCTTTACACACCCTTCATGCTTCCCTGAATCTCCTCTTTATTTCTCCTCCCATCCCTCTCCGGCCAAGCTGGCTCCACGGTCCCCATCACCCCCTGGACCTATAGTTCATAGGTTCTTTTTCTTAGGTGGGGCTGTTTTGTCCTCCCTGGACTTCTCCAATTTGCATCCCACTCAGAGAATCCTGAACGCCTCAGAGAATTCTTCCTGGGAGTTGAATTCTTTAAAAGTTGGAGAAGGATAGCGGAATTTTAAAGCAATAATTTATTTTACTTTTTTATAAATTTTTTTTTAATGTCTATTTATTTTTGAGAAGAGAGAGAGAGAGAGAGCGAGCATGTATGAGCAGGGGAGGGAAGAGAGAGAGGGAGACAGAGGATCAAAGCATGGTACGCTCTGTCGGTGCAGAGACCGATGCGGGGCTCGAACTCATGAACCATGAGATCATGACCTGAGCTGGAGTCAGGCACTTAACTGACTGAGCCACCCAGGTGACCCTAAAGCAATAATTTAAATTAGGGCTTCCTGGGATGCCTCCAACTTTGACTTTGCCTCAGGTAATAGTCTCAAGTTTTGTGAGTCAAGCCCCACATCGGGCTCTGCACTGACAGCGTGGAGCCTGCTTCAGATCCTGTCTTCCTCTCTGTCTCTCTGTCTCTGCCACTACTCCACTCACTCTATCTTAAAAATCAGTAAACATTAAAAAAATAAATTGGATCTCCCTGTCACACCAGAAGGTGGCACTGCCCATCCCAAGGTGGGACAGGAATTAAGGTAGAAAACATGCTAAGACAATGCAGAGAATGTGAGGTTGCTGGCATCAAGACCAGAGCTACTGAGAAGTGAGGTGTGGCAAGAAGGAAAGCAACCAACGAAAGGAGACCTTAGAAGAGAAGAAAAGGGTGAAATTCTAAAGACCAGAGGGGGTCTCAAACATTCCCCCATGGCTCTACCTAAAAATGATGGCGCCTCTTAGGCTGTTTCCTACTAATGCTGCTGTGATTTCTTTTCTGCATCAAGGCCACCCACCATCAAGGTGCACCTGAGCACAATGATACCTTAGAATGGAATAAGGAGGAGACCACCAGGTAAAGAACCTGGAGAGGTTCCAAAGGATGTGTCTGAAAACACATACAGCTCATTCTCTCCTTCCCTTCTACTTTTATGCTTAGGTGCAGATACGTTTATAAATGTTGTAACTTCCTATTGTATTGACCTTTTCATCATTATAAAATGTCCCCTCTTTGTTTCTAGTAATGTTTTTTGACTTAAAGTCTATTTTGTTCAACATTAGTAGAGCCATTCCTGCTCTCCTCTGTTTGGCTGGTATATATTTTTCCATCTTTTTTCTTTTTAACCTATTTGTATCTTTGAATCTAATATGTGTCTTATGCAAGCAGCATGTGGTTGGATCATCCCCCCACCCACACTTATCCAGTCTGACAATCTCTGCTTTTTTTATTGTAGCATTCGATCCATTTACATTTAATGCAATTATTGATGTGATTAGATTTACACCTGCCATTTTGCTGTTTGTTTTCTGTCTCATGTCTTTTTTGCTCCTGTGTTCCTCCTTTACTGACTTCTTTTACATTAAATGGATGTTTTCTAGCATACTATTTTAATCCTTTTGTTTGTTTTTTTATTATTATCTTATTTTGAGTTATTACTTTAGTGGTTGTTCTGGGGTTCCCTTCAACTTTTAATTCTCATAAAATCACAGAATTTTTTATCACTGAAATTAATCGCTTATTTGTCAGGCCAACTGTTTTATTCTGCAAGGATTTATCAAACACACGTGTCAGACACTGTGATAGACACTGGGGACTCAAAGTTGAATAGGTCATGGTTTCTGCCCTCACGAGAAGGATATGACCCAGACAAAACAGCCAGCCATGACAATGCAGTGTGATTAGTGCTACACCATAGGGGATACGTAGGGTAATATGTTATGTCCACAAAAGCCTAAAGGAGAGATATCCATTCAACTTGTAGGGGCCAGGAAATGCTTCCAAGGAGGCAAGAATCCCTAACTCCTAAGTAGGAGTTAGCAGGTCAGAGAAGTGGGAACCAGGTACAGGTATTCAAAAAGGAGGGAACAATCTGAACCAAAGCCTGGAGGCATGTTAAATTGTAAGCATTGAGAATAATACAAGGAGATGATGACAGCTGATCAAAGGTCGTGGCATGTGACAGGAAAGAAAGCTAGTGAGGCAGGCTACTAGGGAGCTAGAAAGGAATCCAGCTGCATCCTGAAGGCAATGGTGAATTCCTAATGGATTTATTTTTTTAAACAAAAAAATGTTTTTAAAAATATAATTTATTGTCAACTTGGTTAACATACAGTGTATACGGTGTACTCTTGGTTTTGGGGGTAGATTCCCGTGATTCATCACTTACATACAACACCCAGTGCTCATCCCAACAAGTACCGTCCTCAACGACCATCACCCATTTTCCTCTCTCCCCTGCTCTCCCAAGGGGGTCACATTGTGTAAGGTGACTCTGTCAATTATTTGGAAGGTCCATTGGATGGGACATAGTGGGAGACAAGAGTCAGAAAGCTTCAGGGAATTGTTGGTGGTCAGTTATATTAGGAATGAACCAGGGAACTCTGATTCCAGTCTGCCACTTTTTCCACCACATCATGTTGACTTTGAATATTTTTTTCTGCCTTAAGAAGTTTTAATTTAGTCTCAGGATGAACCCCACAAAATGAATTCAGACTTACGTATCTCTCCCATCTTACATTCCAGACCTAAACACCTTTAACTCAGCAGCTCCACTTTTAAGAATCTTCACAGAGGAAATAATGGCACAGATGTGGGGGGAGAAAAAGGGGGGGTGTTTATTGTAGCATTATTTATTTTTATGTTTTATTTATTTTTGAGAGAGAGAGAAAAAGCACAAATGGGAGAGGGGCAGAGAGAGAAGGAGACATAGAACCTGAAGCAAGGTCCAAGCTCTGAGCTGTCAGCCCAGAGCCCCATGTGGGGCTTGAACCCACAAACTGTGAGATCATGATCTGAGCTGAAGTTGGATACTTAACTGAATGAACCACCAAGGTGCCCTGTAGCATAATTTATGAGAGGAAAAATGTTATGTGGCTCAAATGTCCATCCGTAGGGAATTGGTCAGGTATACCCAAACATTGGGAAATTATGCAGTTATCGAAAAGGATGAGATAGTTTTGTATTGTTGGCATAGGAAGTTGGCCATGATATAGTGAATGAAAGAATTAGGCTAAGCTTACTACATATAATTCCTCTCATTAAAAAAATACATATGTTAATACATGTCCAATAAAAGAGTGGAGGGATATATACCAAATCTGATAGTAGTTTGATGGTGAGAAATGGCTTTTACTTCTACTTTTTACATTCTGTATTGCTTGAATTTTTATAATGAGCCCCATATGACTTTAAAAAGGCTCTTTAAAATCTTACTGACAGCATCTATGCAGCCCCTGCAATAAATGCCACAGAATTAATTCAATCTTTTAAAGCTCAGCTGCCTGAAGAGAAAGGCAAATGTCAACTCGATTAGCCAGAAATTGCTATAAAGAACAGTCAGACATTAAGTGTGGCCCTTTCTGAGAACATGGATGGAAAGTCAGGCCAGAAGCCTCCTGGCTTCAGTATACAGGTTAAATGTGTTACTGGTGAATACACTTGAAAGGAGCATTCTTTAAAGCTGTTTCCTGGGTGCCTGAGTGTCTCAGTCAGTTAAGCATCCGACTCTTGATTTTGGCTCAGGTTGTGATCCCCTGGTCTGTGGGATCGAGCCCCACATTGGTCTCTGGGCTGTCAGCACAGAGCCTGCTTTAGATTCTCTCTCTCCCACTCTCTCTCTGCCCTGCCCCTGCCCATGATCTTTCTCTTAAAATAAATACATAAAGGCGCCTGGGTGGCTTAGTCGGTTGAGCGTCCAGCTTTCGCTTAGGTCATGATCTCGCGGTTCGTGGGTTCGAGCCCCGCGTCGGGCTCTGTGCTGACTGCCAGCTTAGAGCCTGGAGCCTGTTTCGGAGTCTGTGACTCCATCTCTCTCTGACCCTCCCCTGCTCACGCTGTCTCTCTCTCTCTCTCTCTCCTAGAAATAAATAAAACATTAAAAAATACATACATACATAAACTTAAAAAACAAAGCTGTTTCCTGTCTTAATACCTAGTTAACATTAGCATTGTTTTATTGATTTGATTGTCATGCATCCAATATTCTATATGCACAGATTCTTCTCCTTGAGACCATGTTCTTGTAGCAGTTACCCTCAGCATCATAGTACCTGGCTTTTCATGCCAGGAACAAGCAGGGGACAACCAGTGGTATTGTGCACCATTGGGTAGCAAAGGCCTGATTCTCGTTCCTTGCAATCTCCATAAAACCGTTGGTGGCAGAGCAGCCAGTTAGCCTAGTTTGCCCAGAACTGAAGGTTTCCTGGAATGCAGGACTTTTCGGTGCTAAACTCAAGACAGTCCCAGGCAAACCAAGATGGCTGAACGCCCTAGTGGTGACCATCGTTGGGTATTTTTTCAGATGACATTTTTCTAGTCTTCCCCTATTCATTTCCAGCCTTCTTCATTGCAGGAGATTGTTGATGCTTCAGAACCCACATAAGTGATTTCTCACAAAATGCTCATTATAAGCAAATTCCGTGAATGCTTGCTTTGTTCAAAGGAGGGCCTTCCAAATGTCATTTTCTGAGTGTTGATCCCCATTTTTTCTGCTCAGACCTCACCGTGTTCACAGTCTAACAGAGTACTGATCTTGACCTTGTAGCTTAACACAGAGTCATTGATATTACACATCCTCAGAGATTAGAATCCTGGATTGAGATGGTGTCTGAGTACAGGGGACTTCCGTATGTGCCCCGGGGGAGAAACTACCCAGTGGAAGGCAAGTAGGGCTGGAGGAAACTTGACAGTTCTTGGTCCCTTCCAACGGCTTGTTGGAGAAGGACTTGTTAGCACATTCAGGCTTCAGTGCTCTCCACCAAAGCAGTTAATATTTAATTATTGGCCACGGCTAAGCTTATAATGATTACAAGTCAGAAAAGAGAAGGGAAAGTCAGCTAGGCATTAACAGAATGAGTCATGAGTTTTGACACTATGATTTGATCCTGGTATAGCTTGACTTTGCACAATATGCTTTGACAATTATACCACATGCATTTATAATTGCAACGTGAAGGAACTAATTTTAGAAGCTCGTTTTATTTTTTGAGACTTTTAAAACACTTTTGAGAAGACCCTCTTCTAGGACACTGAAAATTATTTGGTAGATGCAGGATTTCACATATTTTAGATTACCTCTGCTATGATGCCATATACTCATTAGAACCTTCACAAATACCCTCGACTGAACTGAGGTGCACTGCTGAATATTGGAGAAACAGGGTTAGTCATCATGCAATTAACATCAAGTCACGCTTTAAGATTTAAAAAATTTCAAATTTATTTTTAAAAACTGTGATTAGGGGCACCTAGGTGGTTCAGTCTGTTGAGTGTCTGACTTTGGCTCAGGTCATAATCTCATAATCTCATGGCTTGTGGGTTCAAGCCCTGCATTGGGCTCTGAGCTGTTAGCACAAAGCCCGGAGCCTGTTTCAGATTCTCGGTCTCCCTCTCTTCTGCCCCTCCCCCACTTGTTCAGGCTCTCTTTCTCTCTCTTTCTCTCAAAAAAGTTTTTTTTTTTTAATTTTTTTTTAATGTTTTTTATTTATTTCTAGGAGAGAGAGAGAGAGACAGCATGAGCAGGGGAGGGTCAGAGAGAGAGGAGTCACAGACTGAAACAGGCTCCAGGCTCTGAGCTGGCAGTCAGCACAGAGCCCGACGTGGGGCTCGAACCCACGAACTGCGAGATCATGACCCAAGCGAAAGTCGGACGCTCAACCGACTAAGCCACCCAGGCGCCCCAAGTTGTTGTTTTTTTTAAATCTGTGATTAGGGGCACCTGGGTGACTCAGTCAGTTGAGCATCGGACTTCAGCTCTGGTTATGATCTCATGGTTCATGAGTTCGAGCCCCGCATCGAGCTTGCTGCTACCAGCATAGAGCCCACTTTGGATCCTCTGTCCCCTACTCTCTTTGCCCCTTCCCTGCTCATGCTCTTTCTCTTTCTCTCAAACATACATAAACATTTTTTAAAACTGTGATTAAAAATGGGGGAAGGAGCCAATATTTCTCTTGAAAATACAAAATCATGTAATAAAACTTGGCACACGGAAAGAAAAAAAGTTTTAGTATTTTTCCTCATGTTGCCGAACGTGGTCAACTTTTTTGTTTGTTTGTTTCCAAACTTGAAAGTGAGTGACACCTCGTACATGACTGCCTGAGAGGGGACAGAAAGATCCATGTGGTCCTTGTGGCTTCTTGTCTGTTACCCCACACCCCCAAAACATGAGTGAGTTTACTGGTCACAGAAAAGCCTTTCTGTATTGAATATCATAGAGCCAGAAACAGAAAGACATGAATTGTCACAGCATTCTGGAAGGAGATGTAAACACAAGTCAGAAAAAGACATTAATAGTCACTCTTTTCATCAGAGTTTCTGCCCCACTGACCAGATCTATGGGCTGAGTTCTTTGCTTGTTCTCATCTCCCTTCCTTCTTAAAATGAAATTTTTACCTTGGAATAATTTTAGATTTGCAGCAAAGTTGCAATCATAGCGCAGGGGGTTCCCACGTCCCTCTCGGCCAGTTTCCCCCAATGTTAACATCTTATAGAACAATGGTGTGTTTGTCAAATGAAGAATTAACATTGATACATTACTATTCATGAAGCCACAGGCTTGATTTGAATTGACCAGTTTTCCCATTCATGTTCTTTTTTTCTGTTGCAGGTCCAGCCCGGCACCTCACACTGCCCTGGCATCTCTCTTCGGTAAGTAAGCACAGCCCTGTCTCCGTCGGAACACCCGGTCTCAGCTCCCTGTTCTCATTAGAGAACACCCACATCACCAAGCCAAGCCAAGACTCAACTCCATTATAGTTCTGGCTCTCCCAGAAATGGAACCTTAAACCAGCCGATCAGGAATTGACTGCTCGGGTATGTTACCTCATCTGCCTGATAAACCTGTGCCTGACCGACAGCGAAGAGTGTTTTAAGAATCTCAAAAAAATAAAACGAGCTTGCAAAATCAATTCCTTCACGTTGCAATTATAAATGCATGTGGTATAATTGTCAAAGCATATTGTGCAAAGTCAAGCTATACCAGGATCAAATCATAGTGTCAAAACTCATGACTCATTCTGTTAATGCCTAGCTGACTTTCCCTTCTCTTTTCTGACTTGTAATCATTATAAGCCTAGCCGTGGCCAATAATTAAATATTAACTGCTTTGGTGGAGAGCACTGAAGTCTGAATGTGCTAACAAGTCCTTCTCCAACAAGCCGTTGGAAGGGACCAAGAAGAACTGTCAAGTTTCCTCCAGCCCTACTTGCCTTCCAGTGGGTAGTTTCTCCCCCGGGGCACATACGGAAGTCCCCTGTACCCAGACACCATCTCAATCCAAACAGAGATTCTAATCTTTGGGGATATGCAATAGGCTTTGAACCTAGGCAGCAACCTTGCCATAACCAACCCTACCTTTTATGCCTAGTACAAACTTTCCTCTTCCTGCTCCCTCTGGCTACAAAATCTCTTGCCTCTTTGGAGCTCCTTCTGTCTACTAGATTGGATGCTGCCCATTTCATGAACTATTGGTGGAAGCCAGTAAGATCTTCAAAATTTATTCAGTTGGGGAGCACCTGGGTGGCTCAGTGGCTTAAGCATCCAGCTCTTGGTTTCAGCTCAAGTCATCACCTCAAGGTTTATGGGTTTGGGCCCTGCATCAGGCTCCATGCTGATGGTGCAGAGCTTGCATGGAATTCTCTCTCTCTCTCTCCCTCTTTCTGCCCCTCCTCTCTCTCTCTCTCTCCCTCCCTCCCTTCCTCCCTCCCTCTCCCTCTCTCTCAAAATAAATAAGTAAACCCTGAAAAACAACAAAGTTTAAAATTTACTCAGTTGAATTTTTTCAACAAGTGTCTTCTCACATTGGACACATTCATTAATTTTTTTAAATTCATTCATTTTTTAAAATTCATTAATTGAGCACTTGCCAAGTGCCAGGCAAATAAAACAGGCGTGATCCCTTCTGTAACAGAATTCAGGGGAAACAGTAACCGTGCGATAGGAAGGAAATCATGGCAAGATGCAAGGGCACCGAGCCTGCAGGAGGAGACCAGGGGAGACCTTTGGGAGGCACTGCTATTTGAGCCCTAAAAGCATGAGAAGGAGTACTTTGCTGGGTGAGAAAGGGGAGAATCCAAGCAAAGGCACCCAGGAGAAGAGGCTCCCCACCCCAGGAACTAAGAACGAAGCAAGGAACTGGAAAGGGATCCAGGTGGGGCCAGAACGTAAGACAGACAGGACGCCTTGTTCTGAAATGAACATGTATCAAAACAAATGCGTCAAAAGCTGCACATTAACAGCTGTTTCCTCTGCGTCCCCCCAGCGCTGGGCTGGTGCGCGTGCCGCGGGCTGGCGTGCGCCATTGTGTGTCATTCTCTCGCCTCCTCGAAGGCGAGCTTCTTGAACAAAGCCACCCTGCCTTACTCACCTCGGCTTCCAGCAAGCCATGTGCACCAAAAGAATCAAAAGGTGTGTTTATTAGATCAAGCTAGACTTTCTGTTACGGCCCATTCCCGTTACCATTGGTTCAAATTGTACGAGTTATGTCTAATTTGTCAAGGGTTCTTTTTCCTGAGCTGCCACTTTGCAGCCTGCTCTGAGCTGTGTGCGGCTCTGCCTGAAGGCTTCCTTCATCAGACACTAAAAAGAAAAGAACCCTCTGTTCTGTCCATGGGGGGCAGGGTGTCCCCTAAAACAGTGGAAATGTGTGAGAAAAGGGACCAGATTCTGAAATGTGATTTGTCTCGGTGAGAAGTGTGATTCAGAGGAGGAGAAGGCGGGGAGGGGGGGGAGGGAGGGGAACGGAAGGCTAGAAGGACAGCTGAACAAGGGTGTGCTCAGTGGTTATCTGAGGGCGGCAGGATTCTTTTAAATGACAGTTGCGTCCTTTGATCGTCTTCAGTATTTTTTAATTACAAAGATGATGACTCAACCATGCCTTCCAGAGGAAGCTCCCATAAAATCCCCAAAAGGACAGAGTTCAGAGCGCTTCCGGGCGGGCTGGTGAATACCTGGAGGGGCAGGGAGAGAGAGGCACGTGTGGAAGCTCGCCACCCTTCCCCCCACCCACCCACCCCCCCCGTTCCTCGCCCTATGCATCTCTGCCATCCGGCGTTCCTGAGTTCTAACCTTTTCTACTACACTGGTCTGGTTTGTTAAAACATATGAGCGTTAATCCTCTTATCTGCAGAATAAAAAAGCCAGTTATTTTTATTGGGGAGGGAAAAACAGTCTCACCCATTGTGGGGCACCTGCGGGGGGCGGGGGTTGAGGGATTTTTTGCTCTGTAAGTACCTGCTGTCCTTTCTCTGGTCCCGCACCTCTGCTGCATTGCCATGAGAGAGAACACCTCACCTGTGGAATGCTGTCTGCTGGCACCGCCTGGCGCTGCCCCACCCTTCCTCACTCCAGGGTGGGTACCGATCGAGCTGGACCCACATACATGTTAGGCTTTGACCTCAGCTTCATTTCCCCCAACTGTCGTTCAGCCGCTGTTTGCTCAAAGAGCCCTTCCCGTGACTGGGGAGGGTCCACTGCCTGAGAGTGATTGCAAAGGTCAGCACGGGGAGGGGGCACCGGGATGGGGGACAGTTCAGAGGGTCCCTGCAAAGGTCAGCACGGGGAGGGGGCACTGGAATGGGGGACAGTTCAGAGGGTCCCAGCAAAGGTCAGCACGGAGAGGGGGCACCGGGATGGGGGACAGTTCAGAGGGTCCCTGCAAAGGTCAGCACGGGGAGGGGGCACCGGGACGGGGGACAGTTCAGAGGGTCTGGCACGCAGGGAGTTTGCGCGCACATGAGGTAGGATTGTTTTCAAGCGGCAGAATGGACTCTGGTTCACTCAGAGACTTTTCTCTCCGTCCTCTCCTTGGGTATTTGAATCCTGAGCACTGTGACTGAGGGATGAAAACAGGAAATGGGGTGCTGAGTCAGCTTGAATTTTCTACCACCTGGACGTTTATTTCTTTGTTTGTTTGTTTGTTTTTAATGTTTGTTTATCTTTGACAGAGAGAGAGAGTGAGATCATACACATGACCAGGGGAAGGGTAGAGAGATGGAGACAGAGAATCCGAGGCAGCCTTTGAGCTGTCAGCACAGAGCCCAATGTGAGGCTTGAACTCACAAACTGTGAGATCATGACCTGAACCAAAGGCAGACGCTTAAGCAACTGAGCCACCCGAGCACCCCTCTATGCAAGCTTATGTCAACGTGACCCACAGCAGGACATGCATGGAGTGGTGCAGGTGGGATCTGCACACACACGTAAGCATAAGTTAACTAAAAATGCACAAAATGGTATTTACCCTTAGTCCCTTATATTTTCTATTCTCTTCTATTTTGTGGTTTAAATTCTGGTTGCAACCCCTTAAATGGATCAGCGGGTTGCCCCTGCATCTGGAAACCTCTCTGTTATCCAGAGTGGACTTCTGTTGCTTGTCCATTATCCCAGCTCCTGTATGTGAAAAGCCCCCAAATGAGCACCTATAAAAGGAATACTGAGGCCACCTGGGTGGCTCAGTCGGTTAAGCACCCAACTTCCGCTCAAGTCATGATCTCACGGTGGGTGAGTTCAAGGCCTGCATCCAGCTCTGTGCTGACAGCTCGGAGCCTCAGGCCTGCTTCTGATTCAGTGTCTCCCTCTCTCTCTGGCCCTCCCCCAATTAGAGAGAGACTCTGTTTCTCTCTCAAAAATGAATAAACGTTAAAAAAATTTTATCAAAAAAAGGAATACTGAACCACACCGACTCTCCTATCGGGCAGTGCTCTCTCCCTAGCTACAAGTCAAGTTCTATAAGCAAAAAGCCTGCCACTGGTGACTGGGAGCAGGTAAGCCTGAGCGCAAAGCCAAAACAGCCAGAACTTTCTTCTCACACAGCAAACAACATGTCACTTGGGATCTGACCACCTTCTCTGTGGGGCATCTGTCTAAGCAAGGGGTTGACAAGCCTGCAGGCCAGAGCCGCCCACTGCCGGGGTTTTTTCTGGCCCATGAGCTAAGAATGGCCTCTACATTTTTAAACGGTTGGAGAGAAAAAAAACCAAAAGAAGAATTATAGTTCATGACAAGGGAAAATGAGATGAAAATAATTTTCGCCGTTCAGAAATAAAGTTTATAAGGAACATGGCCATGCCCGATCATTCATTCAGGTATTCCCACGTGCGGCGGCTTTATGGCCCCGACAGAGACCGTGTGGCCTACACAGCCTAAAATGTTTACTTCCTAGCCCTGTACAGAAAAGTTTGCCAACCCCTGGCCTAAACACTAGAGGAAGGTTCAAACAGAGTTTAGGCTTTGGTCCCTGCTCTAAAAGAGTTTCTGATCAACTGGGTGCAACAGTCCCCATGTGACTAACGCAAATCCAGGATCCACAACGGAGGGTATAACAGGAGGTAAAAAATGGAAGAAATTCTTTGAGGGAAGTGGACTAGAAAGAGTGGGGGCCTCTGGAGCCCACAGCCTTTGGCAATACCTGTATTCTGTGTAGGTGGGGCTTGGAGGCAATAATCCGGTTGGGAACTCGGAGCTACATTCGCAGTGTCCTTTCCATAAGAGGCAGGGGTCAGCTGTGCACCTCACATAAAAGGAGTGAAGGATGTGGCGAGGTCAGTGAACCTGCCACCAAGGAAAGGGGGTTCTAGCTTCAGCAGAGAAGAAGAAAAGAGGGTGGCATGTCACAAAGAAAGGGGTAACAACAATATAGACAACAGTAATAACAGCAGTTACGATGATCAAGCCTTTATCATGTGCGGGGCACTGTGTTCAATGCCCCACCGGTACTATCTCCATTGAATGCTCTCAATAATTGTTATGAGGTAAGGGGGTAAGATTATCCCCATTTCACAGATGAGGAAGAGAAGGAGAGCAATACCCAGATCAGAGGTGCACTGTGGAACACAGAGGGAAATAGGTCTATGGAGAGGGAGGGAAGGTGTGGATTATGGAAAGTGGGGAAGACCAGCGGAATGTATTAGATTCCAGTTAAAAAATAAATACAACCAGGGTGCCTGGGTGGCTCCGTCGGTTAAGCGTCCGACTTCGGCTCAGGTCATGATCTCACAGTTCGTGGGTTCGAGCCCCACGTCGGGGCTCTGTGCCCACAGCGAGCTCAAAGCTGGAGCCTGTTTCGGATTCTGTGTCTCCCTCTCTCTCTGACCCTCCCCTGCTCACGCGGTCTCTCTCTCTCAGAAATAAATTAAAAAACATTTTAAAAAAATAAATAAATACAACCAACCATCAAAATATGACAAAGAAATTTGTGGCTGGAGTCAGAGGCAATGGGCAGCTTTGGGGAAAGGGAGAGATAAGCCAAAAGGAGGGTGATAAAATTCTCGTCAACAGCAGAGCGGGCAGAAGCAAGAACCAGAGACCCACTTGGGAGCAAGTCTCCGGCACCTTTGAAATTCACAACACACGTCAGCCTATTAAGGATCCCTCCCATCAGCAAATGTGCATCACTAGGTTGCGCCCAGCAATTTCCAAACGTATTGACCAGAGTCCTCCCTTTTTCTTAGAAAACCTATTAACAACTGCTATTTCTCAGCTTAGAAAAAGCTGCCTTGGAGAAAAGGCGTACGGTCATACGAGAGATCACGTTATCGGCCAATGAGCATCCACATGGCTGATTTTATAAATGCGGCAAAAAGGCAAATGGCTACATGGATTTCTATCTTTAAATCCTGCCTCTGATATGCCTGTGTGAAGAGTCTCCAGATCTTTATACACCAAGCAGCCGCATATGTCAAGGTAGTAAGTAATCGAACACCAAGGGGTTTAGACTCGCTCGCCAACTTCAAGCTGCTTTGCTTTATTTTTAGATAATAGAAATGGCAGCTGAGTAAATACTGTAAATCTAGATACCCGATTCCAATCCCACAGAGGCCAAAGTAATTTCTCTCTCAAGGCCATTTTGAGAAGCTTGTTAGCATCTTGCCCAGTCTCCCTACCTCCTCAGGAGGTGAAGCAACGTTCCTCAGTTGCTTAGGGATCAAATACCTCGAAACAATTCAGCAAACACGTACTGCATTCCTAGTGTGCCAGTTCCTGTGTTTGACAGCCTCTTCTTTGAAAGGAAGATCTGTTAACCAGGCAGCGTTGGTAGATGGCAACCCCAGGATATATGGTAATGACTCTGATCTTAACATATATATATGTACGTATGTATATGATCATTTTAGTTTGCAGAGCAGCTCAGTGACAACTACAGGATTTACCCCCGCTCAGCTTCAATCGAGCTGAACATCTGGATGTTTACATCTTGAGGCCTTCAAGAGATAAACCTCTGGATAATTAATAAACCGGGTTCTCGCTCATTCTTCAGTCCCCCTTGGACTCCACGTTTTCAAGTACAGACTTTCACTAGAGCAGGTTTCATTTGAAATCATTTTCTGCTCTGAAGGATAATTTCCCTAACTGTTGTTCTTGAAAACTCGTAGCTTTCTTTGTGCTTGAAAAACTGGTTAATTCAGTTCCTGGATTCTCATCGCTTCCTCTTCAGGAGAGCATGTAGGTCACGCGGGGAGGGAAAGTGTTTCCATGGAAGATTATGCATCTAGAGGACACCTCTGCAGGTTACCTGAGTCTAGTCTTTTCCTTGTCTCTGAGCTGTCTTACAACTCTGTAAGAGTGCCGTAACGAGGCAAAAATAATTCTTGTGCACATGGAAATCCTCGATCCAACGGACTTCTCTCTTCTTCAAGCAGAACTCAGTTTTACTTTCATTTACCCCTTCATTTCAACATCCCTGATCCATAAATTAGACTATTCTTCAGATCTCTGGAATCGGTTATTACATCGAGTTGGTGGCCTCATTGAGCAGAATAAAAATCTTTACCATGTGTCATGATTTTACCTTTTTCTGAAAAGTATCTTTTAACAATAACAGAGAAAGATACATCAGTGTTTTTCCTTATTCCCTCAAATACGCCTTGTCTCTTGCCTCGCGCCCCACTAGAACCACCAGTGAATTTCTCCTGCAACGGCCACACTGTCAGATAGTAGCAAGCTGTTTCCATGAGAAACACATCAGCCAGTGGACAATTATCTTTCCTAAATACAGTATATTGTGTTGCAGAAAAGGAGCTACATTAATGGCCAGGCTGGGCCACCTAATACAGGTTATTGCATCTTTCTATCCGGAACAAATTTTTGAATAATGGCTGCTAATCATACCAGCAATAGTATCTTTTGTATTCAGGAATGGATGGCAGATGTAGGGCAACAAGGACTCGTGGACTGAATTGTTCTCCCAAGAGCAACGACAGATTTACAATTCAGGATTTAATAATTTATTTATCTGAGAGTTTTCAGGTGTTGGCCATCATGGTCTGATAGAGGAAGTCTTTTATTAGGAAGGGAACTCTTATTTACTTAGCCCCTTTTGGATATACAGGATAAAGGGCTCCAAGCTGTACTTCCGCTTCTGCCCAGCTTGAGTGCTTGGCAAAATCACCATCCCTCCGGGGTAGGTGCTTCTCGTCCATTAAAAAGGGAGGTGGGGAAATGGGGCTAACTGTATTAAAAGCTACTTAGGGTGGGGGCAGGGGGGATGTTGTAATGTGCAGCCAGAGCTGAGAATCACACAGAACCAGACTATCTCCAGAAATAACAATTTTTATCCTGTGCCTTATAGAAGCAATAGAATCAATTGAACATAAACATAAGCAGATGTAAACACACACGGTCTTTCTTAAAAGGAGGAGGAGACACCCGAATCATCAGAAATACTTGATTTCTTCGTAGACTTTTTTTTTTTTAGTTTTTATTTATTTATTTTAAGAGAGAGAGGTAGAGAGAGCAAGCATGGGCAGGGGAGGGGCAGAGAGAGAGGGAAGAGAGAGAGAGAATCCCAAGCACGGAGCCTGACAAGGGGCTCGAACTCACAAACTGTGAGATCATGACCTGAGCCTAAATCAAGAGTCTGACGTTTAACCAGCTGAGCCACCCAGGCACCCCTTAATATACTTCTACGTATGAAGAAATTCATCTGAGAACCTTATAAATGTGGAAAGTCATCTAAGAACCTTAAAAGAACTAAGCATTCTGCCTCCTCCCTCACCCAGCTGAAAGAAGTGCTCATGTCAGTTCACAAGAATGCAGACGTCATCTGTCACCCAGTACATTCTCTTGGTCCCTTTCATTACCGTCTGTGCACCCTTTGGGGTGCTAATAAAGAAAAAATGGTCAGTCCCTGGACAGTTTTCAGGGGTCAGTGTTCTCCGGGTGGACATAACCCCCTCTCATTTTGGTAGCAGAGTCAAGATCTGTTGTTCGAAGGGCTATTTCTATTCATCTACCTGAAACATTGTCTTTGTTATAAGTGAAAGTGACAATTTCTTCTTCACTTCAGGTTGCAGTAAATAGAAATCTTCCCAGGCAGGAATGCCTTGAGGAAAATCACATCCATTTTGCACGGGGAGATTTCTTTATGCTTCAGGGAGCTCATAATCGGGTTTCTCTTGGCTTAATCTTCAGCACATCCAAGACGGTGTCTGTTGACAATGCTTTCTGTTTGTGAACGGACAGCTGCTAGACATCTCGAGAAAAAGAGGGCAGAAACCTAGGGACCAAGTTATGAGATGGGATAGAAAATCTCTGTTCTCTTGCACATCATAAAACTAGAATACTTGTATCAAAAAAAAAAAAATTTAGACCTGATCAATGCTTCTCATCTGGGGACAAGTCTGCCCCTCTAGCGAACATGTGGCAACATCTGGAAATATCTATGGTTGTCACAACTGAGCAGCAGTAAGGGGTGATAGTGGTACTATTGGCATCTAGTGGGCAGAGGCCAGAAATGTTACTGACCATCCTGCAACAGACAAGACAGCCTCCACAGTATAGCATGATCTAGTCTCAAATGTCAATGTCAATAAGGCTGAGGTTGAGAAATCATGGACAAATGGATGCCACAAATTTCTTTCCAGCCCTAAGACATCAGGATGCTCGATCCCGAATAAGAAGTCTATTGTTATGGACTTCATTGTCCCCCACAATTTCAGTGTGAAAGCCTTAACCCCCACGTGACTGTATTTGGAAGTAGGGCCTATAAGGAGGTAATTAGATTTGATGAGGTCATAGATGGCGGCCTGAGCAGAGAGGATTAGTGTCCTTGTTAGAAGAGACATCAGAGCACCCTCCTCCCTCTCTCTACCTATGCACTTGCACAAAGAAGCGCTCACGTGAGCACACAGTGGAAAGGTGGCCTCCTGAAAGCCAAGAAGCTTCAGAATGAAACCTACCTCATTGGCACCTTGATCTTGGCCTCTGCAGCCTGCAGAGCTGTGAGAAATAAATGTGTGTTGTTGAAGCCCTCCTGTCTATGGCATTTTGTGATGACTGCCTGAGCAGACTAATGCAGCCGTTCAGGGTAATCCATGTTGCTAACCTATCCCCACGCAACTACTATGTGCTAGGCACTGTGCTAAGCATTTTACACACCTACTCACGCTCACTCCTCAACACACCCTTGTGAGGTGGCGATTATTTTCATTCTCCCTATGGAAGAGTCAATGAAGGCCCAGAGAGGTTACACAACTAGACTAAGATCAACCAGTTGGGAAGAGAGAGAGGTGAGCTCTGAACCCAAAAAGCTCAACCCCTAGTTAGGAGTCCATGTGTTTCATGACCACAAGATACCATGTTCCCAAAGTCTTTCTCTGCTCTTAAAGTCATAAACTTTCAGGGAAGGCAGGATAAGGAAAAGGCCAGCACAGAGTGAAATTGCCAGAGAATGGGGAAGTCAAAAATCTCTGTACCTTCTTCAAAAAGTCAAATGCAGAATTCCCCCCTGGTTTGGCAATGTCACTCCTACACATAACCCCAAAGAGCTAAAGACAAATGATCAAGCAAATACTGTACACAAATGTTGATGGCAACATGATTCACACTAGCCAAAAGGTGGAAACAACCCAAATGTCCAACAACTGATGAGTGAATAAACAAAATGTGGTGTATTCATAAATGGAATCTTATTTAGCCATGAAAAGCATTGACATCTGCTACAATGTGAATGCGCCTTAAAAACACTACACTCGGGGCACCTGGGTGGCTCTGTTGGTCAAGCGTCCAACTTCAGCTCAGGTCATGACCTCACAGTTTGTGAGTTTGAGCCCCGTGTTGGGCTCTGTGGTCATAGCCCAGAGCCTGGAGCCTGCTTCGCATTCTGTGCCCCCTTCTCTCTCAGACCCTGCCCCACTCCTTCTCTGTCTCTCAAAAATTAAATGAACATTAAAAAAATTTTAAACACTACACTTGAGGGTGCTTAGTCAGTTAAACGTCAGACATGGGCTCAGGTCGTGATCTTGAGGTTCGTAAGTTCGAGCCCCTCATTGGGTTCTCTGTTGTCAGAACAGAGCCTCCTTCAGATCCTCTGCCTCCTGTCTCTTTCCCCCTCCCCACTTGCTGTCTCTCAAACATAAATAAACACTTTTTAAAAACAAACAAAAAAACACCACGCTCAGTGACAGAAGCCAGGTTACATGTTGTAAGATTTCATTTATACAAAACACCCAGAATAGTTAAGTCCGTAAAGACAAAAAGTAATTGCCAGGGACTAGGGGAAGGGGTGTGTGGGGAGGGACTTTTGAACGGGTACAAGGTTTCTCACAAGTGCATACAGGTGGTGCTTGCACAAGACTGAATGTACTAAATGCCGCTGACTTGTACATTTCAAGCGGTGAGAGGGTAATTTTATGGTAGGTGAGTTTTACCTCGGTTAAAAAAAAAAAAAAAGAAAGAAAGAAAAGAAAATCTCAATAGAGAAGGAAGACATATAAAGCGAACCTAGTCCTGGCTAAGCATTTGGGAAATCACAAAACCCTGCTCTAAGGCAAAGCTGATCCCTAAGAAAGCGGACCTCTTAGCTCTTGGAACGCAGCCCGGCTGCCCTGGTCCCAGGGCTGAGCTGCTCTTTGCAGAAGGCGTTTGCACCGGATTTAACCACCAGGATGTGCTCCGGGGACGCCTTGTCTATGTCTATTTAAACAGGATGAAGACAGATGGGTCTTGCGGTGGGCGGCAGGTCTCCAGCATTAACACAGCACTGCAAACACCTAGGGGGCGAAATGGTCTCACCTGGTGTGCGGGTATAGAGGAACCACATAGAACCAAAATGGGAATAAGCGTTGTTCCTTGTCAAAATGATGGCTACCTTTTAAGAGCCACCTGCTAAAAAGCATTTCACCCCTGGCGTGGGGCCTGGACAAATGTCTGATTGTCAGCTGTCTTCATTCCTTCCAGGGCTAAGGATGGTGCTACAGACTGAAGATTTTTGTTCCCTGTCCCCCAAATCCATGCATTAAAAATCTAACCCTCGGGGCGCTTAGGTGGCTCAATTGGTTAAGCATCCAACTCGTGATTTTGGCTCAGGTCATAATCTCATGGTTCATGGGATCAAGCCCTGCATCAGGGTCCGTGCTGATAGTATGGAGACTGTTGGGGATTCTCTCTCTCCCTCTCTCTGCCCCTCCCCTGCTCATGCTCTTTCTCTCTCAAAATAAATAAAAACTTTAAAATGTTTTTCATTTAAAAAAAGGAAAATTTTAATTTTTAAAAAAATTTAAAAAATTTAAAAATTCCTGTATTTTAAAAGCCATCAGGTAGGGGCCTCTGGTGACTCAGTCAGTTGAGCATCCAACTTGATTTCAGCTCAGGTCATGATCCCAGGGTCGTGGGGTCACTCGACATGGACCTGCTTAAGCTTCTCTCTCTCTTCCTCTGCCCCTCTCCCCGGCTCACGTGCTCGCTCTCACTCTCTCTCTAAAATAAAATAAAATTAAACTTAAAATTAAATAAAATAAAACAAATTGAGTTATAAAAACTACCCAGTTTATGGGCTTTTTTTATGGCAACCTGAGCAGACTAAACATAGGAATAAAAACACGAGTTAAGGAAAGACTGGTATGTCTCTTCCTCTGCTGATTATTGCCCATTTCCCAAATTCATCTTGGAGACCAGGACTACAGGGAGTGAGTGGTTTCACTTCTCAGCCCTGAAGACCACCAGGGGAAACTGGGAAGCACGAAGAGAGAAGATCTAAAGGAACATGGTCCACACGGCAATGACCCAGATTCTTAAAATAGGGCTCCACAAACTATTGCAGATGCCTTTTCTTAAAAAAAAAAAAAAAAAAAAAAGTATGAAATGCCAATGGAATTTAATGTGTTTGGAAATTTACAAATAATTGTAGAAGGGAAAGGCATAAACTTCTTAACCAGACAGTCTAGATTCAAATCCCTACTCTATTGATCAACGAGGCAAGATTTCATCTTTTCGCCATACACACACACACACACACACACACAATGCTTCATCTACAGGGTTGGAGTGAAGATTAAATCAGTTAAAACTCTATCTCCTCAATTCTGAGGACCACATTTCTGCCCAACATTTTTTTTTAAAGTTCTTTAATTTGAGAGAGAGAAAAACAGTGGGGGAGGGGCAGAGGAAGAGAGAGAATACCAAGCAGGCTCTGCACTGCCAGCATGGAGCCCGCTGCAGGGCTCGATCTCATGAACCACGAGATCATGACCTGAGCTGAAATCAACAGTTGGACACTCAACCCACTGAGCCACTCAGACGCCCCTCAACCCACTGAGCCACCCAGACACCCCTCTCCCCAACATTTAACATTTCTAAAGTTAGGATGCCTCTTCCCCTGTCCCATAAATGTATACCTTAACACAAACATCTAAGTGTGATAATATGAGAGGATTTTTTTGAGTGAAGTATTTTTTTTCTTTGTTCCTTGGCTGTCCACTGCCACCTCCTCTTCCTTCACTCACATCAGCCCTTCCCTCACATCAGCCCTGTCCCCAATCCCTTCCCTGGGGTGGCCTATGGCAACCACTTACTATCCATCCTTCTGTGTTATCCTTCTACTAATAAGATCGTATGCGCGCACACACAGAGATGCTACATACTCCATGTGCTAGAGAGAGACACAGAGAGAGACAGAGACAGACAGAATTTTGCTTTTCAAAAATTAGATCCTCTTACATACATTTTCCTGGATCTCAGCTTCCTCCCTCAACCATACTTCTGAAGATAATTATTATTGCTCTACTTTTGTCTTTTTTAAAGGCTCCAGCACATTTCACACATTTGTGCAACCAGTCTTCTATTGGTGGGCCTTCCTTATGTGTCCTGTTTCGCTTTTGTTTTCTTGCACATACGTCTTTGTATGCTGGTGTTTTTGTTCCTGTTGGATAGAGTCCCAGGATTCTAGGACGAGACTGATAGGTCAAAGCATAGGAGCATTTTAAATTTTAATAGATGTTATCCAGTTGCTTTCCAGAAAGGCTAGAACACGCAACAAGTCCACCAGTAGCATCTAGGATGACTCGGTTCTCTGCATGAAATTAATGGCCCAGTGTGTTTTAATGTGGCCATGCTGGGTTTTGTTTCTGTTGTTCCAGAAAGGTGTGAGGGATAGTGTACTGCCAGTGAGCTGTAACCTTACCTATTTCTGTTATTTTTGTATCTGATCTGAAAATCTTGCCTCTTTCCCTCAAAGCGGGAAAGCACGCTAATCTAACTGCAGTATCAGGAACAAACGGTCTAAACCAGGAGATGGGCAAGCAATTCAGACCAAGACTCCAGCTAACTTTATTTTTTTGTCTGATGATTTCGGAGGTTTACAAAACACAATTAAATCATTTGCACCTCGGTCTTTGTGGATTAACAGCCACCTGATTGGGCAACTATTGATTGAATGAGAGGCTTCTCAGTGCTGGCCAATTTGGTAGCTGGTGGGCTTTCAGCACCGAGCAACGAACGTGACACCCAGGGTCACTGTTCTCGAACAATGACAGAATCATAGCATTGTGCTTGGATTTGCCCAGAAAATATGGTTTGACCCTATCAGGAGTCATCTTCCCAAGGGCTTTCAGAAATACACAAATAGCAAAACTACTGAATTAATTTCTGGGCAGCATTTAGCTAAGAGGGCTTCGGGTCAGCACATTGACCTCGTTCCTGTTTCGAAGGACTTAGAGGACATCATCTCTTGGTCCTTGGGTTCGGCACCACAGGAAACAGGGACTGCTCCCAGTAAACCCCCTTTTCTCAGCTTGGTTGAGGTATAATTGACCAATAACAATGTAGGATATTTAATTTTTTAAATTTTTATTTATTTTTGAGAGATACAGAGACAGAGCGTGAGCAGGAGAGGGGAAGAGAGAGAGACAGAATCCGAAGCAGACTCTAGGCTCTGATGCATCAGCACAGAGCCTGACTCAGGGCTCGAACTCCCAAACCTCAAGATCATGACCTGAGTCAAAGTCTGACACTCAACTAATTGAGCCACCCAGGCGCCCTTTAAGATCTTTAAAGTGTACATCGTTACGATTTGTTACAGGGATACCATGTGGAGGACTCCTACTATCTAGGAACTAACACATCTATCACCTCACATACTTCTCTTGTGTGTATGGGTGAGAAAACGGAAGTTCTTTTTTTTTTTTTTTTACAAATAGTTTATTGTCAAGTTGGTTTCCATATAACACCCAGTGCTCATCCCCACAAGTGCCCTCCTCCATGCCCATCTCCCCCTCCCCCCCACATCTATCAGTCCTCAGTTTTTGTCAGCATTCAAGAGTCTCTCATGGTTTGCCTCTCTCCCTTTCCGCCACCATTTCCCCCCTTCTTCTCCCCCTCGTTCCTCTGTCAAGTTCCTCCTAATCCTCCTATACGTGCAAACATGATATTTGTCCTTCTCTGCCTGACTTATTTCGCTCAGCATAACACCCTCAAGGTCCTTCCATGTTGCTACACGTGGCCAGATTTCATTCTTTCTCATTGCCATGTAGGATTCCATGGTATAGATAAACCACATCTTCTTGATCCATTCGTCCGTTGATGGACACTTAGTCTCTTTCCATGGTTTGGCTATTGTTGAGAGTGCAGCTATGAACACTGGGGTCCATGTGCCCCTATGCACCAGCACTCCTGTATCCCTTGGGTAAATTCCTAGCAGTGCTATTGCTGGGTCATAGGGGAGTTCTAGTGTTATTTTCCTGAGGAACCTCCACACTGTTTTCCAGAGGGGCTGCACCAGTTTACATTCCCACCAACAGTGTAGGAGGATGCCCGTTTCTCCACATCCTCGCCAGCATCTAGAGTTCTGTGATTCGCTCATTTTTACCACTCTGACTGGCGTGAGGTGGTATCTCAGTGTGGTTTTGATTTGTATTTCCCTGATGAGGAGGGATGCTGAGCATCGTTTCATGTGTCTTTTGGCCATCTGGATGCCCTCTTTGGAGAAGTGTCTGTTCATATCTTCTGCCCATTTCTTTACTGGGTTGTTTGGAGAAAACAGAAGTTCTACTCTCTTAGAAAATTTCAAGTATATGATACAGTATTCTCAGCTGTAGTCACCACATTTTACATTAGATCCTCAGAATGGACTCATAACTTGCTAGTTTGTACCCTTTCTACTAACGTCTATTTCCCTCACTACCCTAGTCCCCAGGCAGCCACTTCCCTGGGCTCATAAAAACATTTCTATGAGCTTGAATTTTTATTCTTTTTATTTTTTTCCTTTTTTTTAGATTCCACATATAAGTGATACCACATGGTATCTGTCTGATTTCTTTTACTTAGCATAATTCCCTCAAGGACCATCATGTTGTCACAAATGGAAAATGGCAGGATTTCTTCTTTCTTCTGGTAAAATAATACTGTACTGTGTATATATATATATATATATATATATATATATATATATATATAGACTATGTCTTCTTTATCCATTCATCCACTGATGGACATTTAGGTTATCTCCATATCTTAGCTCTTGTGAATCATGCTGCGATGAGCATGGCGGTGCTGCTATCTCTTCAATATCTTGTTTTCATTTATACCCAGAAGTGGGATTGCTGGATCATATAGTAGCTCTGTTTTTACTAGTAGACCTTAAATCCCTTTGAAGGCAGGGGCTATAAACATCCTTCTCAAAGTGCTATCATATTCTCAAGAGCCTAACCCAATAACTGGCATATAAAGAGGCCAAAAGTAAATACATACTGAATGGATGAGGGAATCAATGGGTAGATGGACAAATAGATGAACAAATGACTTCCCTGCTTGGGAATTTCAAGGGAACAGAATAATCAGCGTCCCACACTGTGGTCGTTTTCCAATGTGGATGTTATGGAATCCAGACATAGTTCTTGCCATTTGTAATGCAGTCATTCGTAGGTCATTCAAATACAAATGTGCCTGGAAACCACGCTCTAGTGCGAACAGCCTGACGGTTAGATCCCCCTCCAGTCCCCACTGGCTGTGCCCCTTCCCTGGGGTGAGTCCCTGACCTGTTTACCGACACCCAAAGGAGCAGGATGACTCTAGCTCTTGCCCCTTTCTTGTAAACGGTAAACGGAAAAACACAGGAAGAATCTAAATTAGAAAGTGCTATGCAAATGTTGGCGGGTCACTATTCTCCCCATACCCACAATCCCTGGGGCTCTTGAAGCCCTATTGACAGTGAGAATGGGCAGGACTGATTACACTATATTTAATTCCTCAGACCCCAGGCTAACCACACCGCTGTTCCCTGCTTGCCACGTGGCCTTTCTTTCCCATCTGGAATCAACTGCTGCTGTCTTCTCCCTTCGGGATACCTAGCCCCTTCCTTCCCACCCACTGCCACTGCTTTAGACAGCTCATGTGACCTCGTGATCAGATGCTTCCAGAACCCTCCTGGTTGGTCTTCTTACCCCCAGGGCCCTTGCCCTGCCATGCAGTGTGCAGCCACTGTCAGACAAGTCTTCCTAAAACGCTACTTTCTTCAGCTCTATCCCTTGACCTGCTCCAGACACCTGTCACGTTTCATCTGGCCACGCCTATGACCCTGATCAACCAGCCTCACACCTCGTGACTCTTCTGACGCAGCTACGTTCATGCATGCCTCCAGCAATCGCCACACGCTTTGTCGCCCCTGTTCTTTTCCACCCACTTTCACTTCCCTCTTTCTCTCTGGTTGTCTAAATATACCCAGTCATGGCTCACTTTATGTCCTGTTCCATCAACACCATCTCCCCCATTTGCCATGGGCTCCATGCCAAGGGCTTTCACATATTTTCTCCTTGGATCTTCATTACATCCTGCTATTATCTCCATTAAATAGATGAGAAGACTGAACTTCAGAGAGGTTAAGTAAGCAGCCCAGGGTCACCCAGCAAATGAGGGGCAAATCCAGGACTCAAATGGAGGCAGAGCCTAAACTCTCAAACACCACACTAATCTGTCCCTATACTGTCCAAGTCTTTCTTGATCACCTAAAGGAAGCCTTTGTCTGGGAAGCTACACCTCATCATCCAAACAGAAAAGCTCTTCCTGCTGAATTTCCACAAACGCATTCTGTAGTCACCACACTCGCTCCTATTTCACCCTGAAGGCACTGGGAAGTAGTGAGATGTCGTCCTCAAGTGTTCAAAGGACACATGTGTCATGGAAAAGGAAATTAATGAGCCAGAGAACATAACCAGTACAAAGAAACACAAAGACATACTAGAAACACTAATGGACCTTAGCTGTCTGAATTAATGGCAGTCCCAAGCAATCCTGGGAGATGAGAAAGACAGCAGCACTGTCACCCATGCTTGAGCTCAAGTTCCAGCTCTGACACCTACTGGCAGAGTGACCCTGGGCAAGTCGCTTGACCTCTCTGAGCATCGTTTCCTCATCTATAAAAAGCCATCAATATCTCTATGCACCTCACATCCCAGGGTGTTTTCTAAGGAGTGAATTAGAGGATGTGTGTAAACACATGCTCGCAGCAGGCAGACAGGAAGTGTCCAGGGCATATTCTTTCTTTCTTTCTTTTTTTTTTAATGTAGTTCTATTTTTAGTTTTTCCCTTTTTTAATAGTTTATTGTCAAGTTGGTTTCCATATAACACCCAGTGCTCATCCCCACGAGAGGGTACATTATTTCTTATAATCATTCCCTTCTACTTCCGTTAGAATAATTTGTTTTCTCCTTTAACAGTCCCTGTGTATTAAAGGCATTTTTTAAAATTTTTAAATATTTGTTTTTGAGAGAGAGAGAGAGTTGTGTGTGTGTCAACAGGGGAGGGGCAGAGAGGGAGGGAGACACAGAATCCGAATCAGGCTCCAAAGTACAAAGTGTACTCTGAGCTGTCACACAGAGCCTGATGTGAGGCTCCAGCCTACAAACCATGAGATCATGATCTGAGCCAAAGTTGGATGGCCAACCAACTGAGCCACCCAGGTGGCCCTAAAGGCATTTTAACTAAAAAATAAGTTTTAGCAAGTCTGACTCTGATTCATTCAAACAGACTTATTGTAGGAGTCTGGCTCTTAGCCACCCCCTTTGGACCCTGCAGGAAAGTTTGGCTCAATAGGAAGCTGAGCCTTCTACATCCAGCCTTCTATGGACTTACCCCTGGGCTTCAAAGTGCACTCACTTCCTGCTCTGCTCCTGTCTCCCTCATGCGTTCAGAGCCTAGCAAGCATCACTAATACGTTTCCTAGGTCACATGTGCTGTTTCATGTCTGTTTCTTCGCAGGGGCTGTTCCCTCTGCCTGGAATGCTGTTCCTCTGAATCAGTGATGAAATACTATTCATGTTTTCAGGCTACTTCACAACCCACCGTTGGGGCACCTGGGTGGCTCGGTCGGTTTGGCTCAGGTCATGATCTCACGGTTTGAGGGTTTGAGCCCACATCAGGCTCTCTGCTATCAGCACAGAGCCCATTTCGGATCTTCTGTCTCCTGTCTCTCTGCCCTTCCCCCACTCTCTTGCTCTCTCAAAAATAAATACTGTTTTTTAATTTATTTAAAAAAAAACAACCACTTTTACTCTGAGACCCCAGAACCATCCCTCGGTGCTACCACTTAAACCTAGTATATTCTGTGCCATTACATGAATATACCTGTATATTAAATATACCTTTTTTATTTCGCTTTTTTAAAACAATGTGATAACACCATTTTTATTGGGGCAAAATATGTATAACACAAAATATGCCGTGTTAGCCGTTTCAAAGTGTACAGTGCAGCGGTATTAAGTACACTTCCATTTTTCAGAGGGGGAAACTGAGGTCTAGGGAAGGGAGGCGACTGGCCCAAGATCACAAGGCAAGGATGTTGCAGAGGGAGGCCAGGAACACAGGCAGCCAGAGAGCTCCTTAAGGGTGGGGTCTGGGTCCTTTTCCTCTCTGTACCTCTGAGGCTAGCACACAGTAGGAGCTCAAGCCTGCTGAGTAAGTGACTAGCGAAGGAATGAATGCCCTGCATGGTCAGCACCCCTGGGGGAGCTTTGTGAATGCTGACCTGAGCAGCGATGCCAAATAGCCTCTGCCTGTGCTGGTCTCTAACCCACAGGCTCGTCCGGGTAACAGATGATTCACATCAGTGAACCAGGCAGACCCTGAGTCTCAGGACGCAAGAGCCAAAGGGAAATAAACAGGGAGGTGGATGCTAATGCATGGACCCTGGCCTGAGAGATTTCCACCTCCCTGCCTGGGGCTGGCAGCTCACCTGAAATGCCCTTCTCTCCTCCTGTACCTATGGAAACCCTGCTTAGCCTTTATGCCCAGTGCTAATACCCCTCGCTGTCGCTCTGGGGTCCCCCAGTAAGAGTTTAGCTCTTCTTCCTCTTGTTTCCCTGCTGTCCCTTCACTGAGTGTTTGTTTCATTTTACTGATATTACAATTCATGCTGTTCCTTACATCTGTGTCTCCACACTCCCCAGATCTGTAAGCTTCTTAAGGGTGGGGGCTGTGTCTTATCTCTAATCTCTGCAACATCTAACACTGTGCTTGGATAACAGGCAATGGCGAGGACCATTTACAGTCACGGGGGGGCCTCAGATTGGGCTCCAGCTGGGCTACGTATCAGCTCTGTGACCTTTGGCAAGTTGTTTAACCTCCAAAGCCCCAATGCCCCCATCTGTAAAAGCGGACTAAGAATCTGGGGCGCTTAGGTGGCTCAGTGGGTTAAGCCTCCAACTTCGACTCAGGTCATGATCTCATGGGTTCGTGGGTTTGAGCCTCATGTTGGGCTCTGTGCTGACAGCTGGGAGCCTAGAGCCTGCTTCAGATTCTGTGTCTCCCTCTCTCTCTGCCCCTCCCTGCTTCCTCTCTCTCTCTCTCAAAAATAAACACTTAAAAAGAAAAGAATCCAGCTGATTTAATAGGGTTGTTACAAGAATTGAATAAGTCCAAGTTCACAGGTAGAACTCATGAACTACTATTATTATTAATAAGTCTTTAATAACTAATCAGAGACAAAGAATAGGCACAAATAGTTCTTCCTTCAGTTAACAAGTAAGAAGGAAATGAAACAACAGTATGAACAGAGAAACATAATAACTGGGTTTGTTCTAAGTACACACTAGATACTATGATGTTTATAATCTCCTTCCTGCTGTGACAATTTCCAGTCTGCCTCCCGTCCAGCATATGGCAGAGACTGTCACATCTCCTCAACCTTAACCCGGAGCACGGCCTCCCGCAAGACATCCGAGCTGCCCCTACCCCTTGTCATACCTTTCACGTTCAAGGAAATCCCCACCACTTATAAATGGGACTGATTAGGAAAGAATCAGGACTACAGCAAAGGATAACTGCGCTGACCGCCCTGACTTGCCCTGGTGGCCTTATTCTCCATCCAGGAGCTGATGTGACCTTTGAAAACCAAACCCAGCTCGTGTCGGTCTTCCGCTTAACACTCTGCCACAGTTCTCCTGCAATGGGAATAAAATCCATACTTTTTTTTTTTTTTTTTTGTAACCCCAGTCTACAAGACAGTACCCAGTCTGCGTCCTCTCTGATTCATCCCCAATCTCTTCCCTGACTCATCCCCAATCCCTTCCCTGACTCCCTTGGTGCCAGCCACCCTGGCCGTCTGTCTCTTCCTCTAACACAGCAAGAGCCTTTGCAATTGATCCCTGACATTTACTGGCAAAATATCACTTTCACAGAGAAGCATTTCCTGACCGTGAGATGGAAAAATCCCTCCCCTATTAATTTGCATGTAACACTTATCATTCGAACTACACTATTTGTTTGCCTATGTATTATCCGATGCCTACTTTTTCCTGAATAGAAGCTCCCCGTGGGCAGGAACCTAGTCTGTCTTGCCCAACACTGTATCCTCGGCCCTTACAAAACCCCCTGGTACTTACAAAGCACTCAATACCTATTTATTGAATGAATAAATGGGAGGGGGAAGGGAGCAGATTACAGTCATTTTGCACATACTATTCTGTAATTAGGAAATAATGGCAGAACAGAATAAAATGGAGATAATGAAATTAGCATATTTAATCAGACAGATGAAAGGAACACAAAAGCGTTCCCAAGAATCGATTATGTGGATTGCTGGCAAACCATATTATTTCAGTCTCCATGCCGTTTGTGAAACCAGAGACACTGGCCGGTGCTAAGATCTGCTTGCTAGCCAGACTCGCAAGACTTTTAAATAATAGTCCCCACCCTTGGTGATTGCGTTTTCCACTTTATTCCAATCCCCTACTCTCAGCACTTTACCTCTGTGCTTCTGACACTGCTTTTACCTCTCACGGCGTTTCCTCCTGTCCTGTGCCACCCTCCCCCACCCCACATTTCCCCTGTCCAAAATCTCCATCACCCTTTACAATACATTCCAATCTATCTAGAAATGGCTACAACCACAGACGACTCTGCTTTAAGAAAGCTCTGTGCTTTTTCAAAAGTCACCTTGTGTCTGTCTCCCTCAATTAATTACAGTTGGTTGAAAGCAATATTCTTATACATCGAGCCACACCGAAATGTCACTATCCATTTTCCAACTGAGTAAAAAGAAAAAAGAAAAGAAAACAGTAACTCTCTGCTAGTGGAAAAATGCTGTCTAAGGGGGATGGGAGCAATTGCTTGGAATTTTTCTTGAAGGAAAAAATGCCAGGTGGTTTTCAAGGGTTCAAAAGCCATTCCCTCAGGCATTCCCGTGAGGAGGAAGGTGGTATATGCACAATCATCTGCAATTTACAAAGCAACAGACACAAGAAAGAACTGACTGGTAAGCTTGGAATCATCTTCTCCAATGCTACTGGGCGCGGTCCGCTTATGTCCTATTATGACAACCATTCAGCACTGATCGAGCTCTTACAGTGTGCCAGGCTCTGTGCTAAATGCATTATATGCATTATCCCGTTTAACCCTCCCGACAGCCTGAAGGGGTCCTTATAATATTATCCCTTTGGGGGAGGTTATGGAGAAGACATGACTGCCACTTGACCCAAGAGCTGGCCCAGGAGGCAGGTGGAGACTCCTCACCCCCTCCCTCGTCCTTGAAATGTACAAGTATTCTCCCAGCAGGAGCCACTCCAAGGACACAGCCTTGAGAGAATAAGGTGTTGCATAGACCCTCTGGAAGTATACATGCTGAACCCTGTTCTGGCCTCTGTAAAAACCTTTAATATTCTGGCAAGCAGGTACAGAGATCTACTCCTCTTGCAGCCACCTGTCAATTTCCTTGCTTATTAAACCTACCACCTACCCATCGGGAATTGCCTTTTTTGTCTTTCCATGTATGGGGAGGGGTGGGGGAGCAGTTTCAAGGAAGCTCCCAAGATCTCAAACCAATATGTCCCCATTTTACAGATGAGGTCACTGACACACAGAGAGGTTCAGCAGTTTCCCAGGGTGTCAAAACAACAAAGTGTTAGAGCTGGTTTGGAGCCATTTAACCTGATTTCGAAACTCTCATTCTTTGCTACTATACTATACATATCTTACATCTAAAAACAATAATTAAAATAGGGGCACCAGGGTAGCTCAGTCGGGTAAGCATCCTACTCTTGATTTCGGCTCAGGTCATGATCTCCTGGTTCCTGAGATTGAGCCCCATGTCGGGCTCTGGGCTGAGCCTGGAGCCTGCTTGAGATTCTCTGTCTCCCTCTCTGTGCCCCTCCCCTGCTCGTACTCTCTCTCTCAAAATAAATAAATAAACATTAAAACAACTATAATTAAAATTAAAGACAACAGTTAATACAACTGATACTGAAAATGACAGGTTCTGAAATTTTTTCCTCCTTTTTCCAAAGCAGAGCTTGAACTTATGACCCCAAGATGGAAAGTCACACGCTCTACCAACTGAGCCAGTCAGGCACCCCAAGCTTAGCTTCTTTTTATTTTTATTTTATTTTTTAATGTTTATTTTTGAGAGAGAGAGCACGCGCATGTGAGTGAGCACGAGTGGGGGAGGGGCAGAGAGAGAAAGGGAGACATAGAATCCAAAGCAGGCTCCAGGCTCGAACTCACAGACCTTGAGATCATGACCTGATCTGCAGTTGGATGCTTAATCAACTGAGCCCCCCAGGCGCCCCGAGTTTAGTTTCTTTTTAATGGGCCCTTTTTCCTCCTCCGGGCATTTCAAGCATTACAACTTTCATTGGCTTGGCAATATTTATTCTATAGAATCAATAATACTAATTTTCACACTTCATTAATAAATAAATGAAGGTTGCAGATGTTATGGTTATGATAGATAACCATAGATCCCAGGGAAGTTGAGAGGGAGTTAAAAAAAAAAAAAAAAAAAAAGCCACTTGGATCAAAAAAGGCCAAGCTGCAAAGAGTTCAGAGATCAAAACTTTCTAAAGGTAACAGTCCTAGATTTAAGAATCAAAATGGTGATTCTGGATCAATGTCTTAAGAAGATTTCAAGTTTGAATACACCGGAGAAAAAAAACAGATTTGGGGACCCATGCAAAAGGAGATCAGAAACTGTGGTTTGTATGTGAATAGGAAGCAAAAGCCTTTGATGGCTTGGAACACAGGAGATGAGAAAGCCTTTCTGACAGCCTTTTGACAGTTTGCAGCCTAAGATTCAGAAGGATAAAAATTTTAGAGCTAAAATGCTATCAATTGGGGGCTGAGTGCAATTTCTCCATACGTTTGAGTATTGTCCTAATAAAACAGTGAGAAGATAAAAAGCTGTAAGATTATTAGGCAATTGACCAACACTGCAGTTTTAGTCGGGAGTGTTGCTGTATGGGGTTGCTTGCAAAGAATGAAAGCAGGTTCCTTGTACAGACGTAGTGATAAAACAATCGGAGCAGCCACAGGTACTGAGCACTTACCTTGAGCCTTCCATACATTCTCTTGAGTATTCACAGTTAAGCTATAAAGTAGGTACTGTTACCAACTCCATTTCAGACCACAGAGGCAAAGTAAGGCTTAGTAAGATTGCCTAAAGTCAGTCACATCGCCAGCCAGGGACAGAGCCAGCATTCAAACCCAGGCCTTATTTGAATACAGCTTTTACTCTGCAAGGACCTGGCATTCCTTCGAGGCCACTGGGAGCTCCAGACACCAACAGAGGCCACTGGGAGCTCCAGACACCAACAGGGTGGCCACATATTTGTAAAATCACTGTGTGTGTTCCAGGACTCTCTCAATAGATCGAGAAATCTTCCTGAAACTGAAAGCAATAAATCCTCATGTGAAAAGCAGAAAGGGGCCCTCGGGTCTAACAAAGCTGGGTTCAAATTCAGGCTCTGAAGCCTAATGGTCACAGTGCCTGGCAAACCCGTTTCTCCACCTATGGAAGGAAGTTGTAATAGTCACCTCAGGAGGTGGCCCCGGGGGTTAAATGAGATGATGCCTTTAAAGTTCTTAGCACGGGACCTGGCAATCTATCAATAAAAGACAGTCATTGTGGGGGTTATTCTGAGCTTGTGGGAGGCAGAGACCCTCAGCCTTTGTGTCAGGCCAGTGTGCCAAAGCCAAAGGATTTTGAAAGCAGAAAACAGGAGGAAGGACCCAGATTTTAAAAGGAGAAAGAAAAGGCTGGGACACTATGGGTTCCAGGTGCAGAACCAAGACGTTTAATTGTGATTTCAACTTGAACCCTTGAGAACCAGAGTACAGTTGAGCCATTCGGGGAAGATTTTCTGAATTTGTAATCACAGGTATAGAGAAAGGACACACACACACACACTCACGCATGCAAACACATGCGATCTTCTACCAGGTCAAGATAAAAAAAAAAGAGAGAGACAGAAACAGAGAGAGAGAGAGAGAGCACATTCACAATACTTTGGTCCAACACAGCTCTGCAATTGGTACTGAGCATGGTTACCCAGAGCCAAGGCAGGAGGCTGAGGGTCCTTGAGAAGGGTGAGAAGCCCTTCCCTGCCCGGCAGGATGCACCGTGCAACCAAGGCAAGGGAGGGCAGGAGCGCCGGAAAGCGCCCTGGGTTTGCAGGGAGGTCTGGTGACCCTGGAGCCCTTGCGGCTGCCCGTATACTTTGAAAGAACGAGTTTTAACCACCGCGTCCTATTAATTAAAAACCAAAAAATCCTTCGCTCATTTGTAAACGGTGTTCACGCCAAAATACCGTAGGGAGACTCGGCAAATAATATCGGCCCGTTTCAGAAGTGCCTTCTAGGATTGTACCCAAACCAAAGACTGAATGAGTCGAGGGAGAGAGGGGAAGGGTGTGCACAGGGTTAACCTTCCCCTAACCCTTCCCCTCCCACCCGCGACCCGCGAGAAGGCGGGGTAATAAACGCCGGGGATTTCAGGTGTGCCCTGAACCTCGCGCCGGGGGAGAAACGCGGCCGAAACCCAGCGGACACTCCCCCCTCTCCAGGGACGTGGGCGCTTTCCAGGTTGGTTCAACGGCTCCAGCGTCCTCGCGCATCCCGGGCGGGGAACCGACTCCTCTCTCCCGGCTGCCGGTAAGACCCTACTTTCCAAGACCAGCTGCGAGCTAACGGATCGGCGACTACCACCGCAGGCTCCCGGCTTGCTGCCTCGCGAGGTACCGAGCCTCCCGGTGAAGCCCAACCCGGAGGGTCCCCTTTTGTTCGCGGGAGAGCGCGGCGCTGCGCCGCGCTGCGCATCCCCCCCGCGCCGAGGGCCCCGCTGCGGGGGCGCTCCCCTCGGTCCGCTCCCTGCGCTCCCCGCGCTCCCGCGACCACCAGCTCCGGCACACGGCTCCCCAACTGTCCCCCCATTCCAGCCGAGTACTCACTTCTCCCGAGTCCCTCCGCTGTCCATGCCGTCTGCTCCACCGCCCCATAGCGCCTCAGAGGCTTCTCGGTTTCCAGATGGGTGGACAAAGATTGCTTTAACTCCATCGCTGATCGCCGCGACCGGGTCGACGGGTCCCCCTCTACTCCATCCCCGCCGCGGGCTGCAGGGAGGGAGGCGGCTCCAGCCAGCAGCGTTTTAAGGGGCCGGGCGCTCGTGACGCTGCTCCATCTCTTCCGCCGCCAGGGCCGGCGAGCGCGGACTGGTACCCAGAAGGCGGAGGGATGCAAGACGCATGCGCAATGGAGGCGGGCGGCGGTTGCGGGGCGGGGGGGACCTGGGGGCTGGGTAGGGAGAACAGGGGGCAGGTGATAACTCTAAGAACAACCAAAACAACAACTAAAATAGAACCAACTCGAAGTAAAAACAAGGCCCCTGCGCATGCTGGAGCCGGTGGCGATGCCTTCCTTGCTTGGGCACAGGGCGCAGCTTGTGATCTGTCATCCGCCTGCTAGGTTTTGAGTGGGATTTTCGAGCGCGTCTCTAGCTGTGGGCGATGGATCCATCTTTGTGGGGAGTGTGCTGAAGCCTGAGTGTGGACCTGAGCGCATTTTTGTGAGAACCTCTGTGGTTTGCGTCTGCGTGGATAACTTGTATATGAAATGGGACAGCCTTGTTATGTGGGTGCCTATGTGGACACTGTTTGTAGGAACTTGAGAGAGACCTGAACATATTTTGGACACAATTATAACCAAGCTGTTTGGAACAGGGGTCTTTACTTTCCAGAAACTCGAGGGGTGTGGGGGGAGGAGAGTGTTATCTTACCAACAAGGCATGGCAGCATTAAAAGTGCAAAGTAAAATGAGCAGCTAGATGGATACAATTAATAACAGTTATTGAACGATGGCTCGGTGCTAAACCCTTCCTAATAACTGTGTGAAACGGATGCTGTTTTGTTGGCCTTGTTTTACAGAGGATGAAACTGGTTGTAAAAAGATGATGTGCCCCAAGTCCCGCACTTACCAAGTAGCCTGGTCAGAAGCTGAATCCAGACTCAGCTTCCTTATTATACTGACTCCTTAGATAGATACGGCGTTTTGTATGTTAGGAGGGTTCGAAAAAGCACTATAGGATATAAGGTGATTGTTGTTAGGTGTTTTGCTTTTAAGATGTCATATGGGGCAATGTTTGGTACTCCGTGGTTTGTGGAAGTGTAGAATGGCCCAGATGTTTAAGAAAGCTATTTGGCCACCTGTTCTAAGTGTCCTTAAAAAATTATTATCAATAACGAATTTCTAAATAGTCCATGAGAGAAAACCTGAAATAACAATGAGAATCATAAAATATTTAGAACTGAATAACCATGAGAGTACCATGTATCAAAACTTGTAAGTTTTGATAGAAGTAAGGAATAACCTCAAATGCATGCATTTAAAAAAGTAAGACTAAAAATAAGCGGGTTTAGGGGTGCCTGGGTGGTTCAGTTGGTTAAGTGTCCGACTCTTGGTTTTGTCTCAGGTCATGATTTCATGGTTCATGAGTTCAAGCCCCACATTGGGCTCTGTGCTGACAGTCAGAAGCCTGCTTGGGATTTTCTCTCTCCCTCTCTCTCTGACCCTCCCTGCTTGCTCTCTCTCCCTCTCTCTAAATAGATAAACTTAAAGCAATAAAATAAATGGGTTAGGATGAATGGATAAGCAAAACATGGTCTATCCACACAGTGGAATACTATTAAGCCCTAAAAAGGAAGGAAAGTCTGCAATATGTTACAACATGGATGAATCTCGAGGGCATTATGCTAACTGAAGTAAACCAGTCACAAAAAGACAGGTACTGTGTGATGCTGCTTACAGAATGTATTTACAGCAGTCAACTATCATAAAGAAAAGAAGGTAGAATAGTGGTTGCCAGAGGTTGGGGGAGGAAAAAAATTGAGAGTTATTGTTTAGTGCTCATAGATTTGCAGTTCTATGAGATGTAAAGAATTTTAGGGATGGAGGGTGGCGATGGCTGCACAAAAATTCATGAATTTAATACCACTGACTATACACTCAAAAAATGGTTAAAATGGTTTTACAAAAATGGGTTGTGTTCAACTGAAAATATTTGAATAAAGAAGAACAGATAAAACCTGTGAAGTAGAAAAAAGAAAATAATAATGATAAGAGCACACATTGAAGAAATAGACAACCAAGAAGCAAGAGGGAAGATCTGCAAAACCAAAAGCTGATTCCTTGGGTTGGGGGTGGGGGATGGAACACTAATAAAGAAGTCAAACTTCATAACACTCAGCAGGATAGGCATCTCATGAGTAACATTAGGAATGAAAAGGGACACATAATACAAATACAGAAGGTTATTTTTCAACTGGCTGAAATAGATAACTTTCTTTAAGTAGCAAACTACTAAAATATGTTTAAGAAATTTTAAAAATGAGTTAATAGTCATTACAAAAACTGGATTCTTAATATAAAAATTTATTTTCCTACTCAGTCCCACAAAGGCACTGGGCCCAAACAGTTCTGTAGGTGAAGTTAAACAAAATAACAGATAGTCCTTATTTCATAAAAATTGTTTCAGAGCTCCTTTTATGAGGACAACATATGACCTTGATATCAAAACTAGATTAAAATGGCACAGTAAAAGAATTAACTATAGGGGCACTTGGGTGGCTCAGTTGGTTAGGCATCCAACTCTGGCTCAGGTCATGATCTTGCGGTCTGTGGGTTTGAGCCCTGCGTCGGGCTCTGTGATGACAACTCAGAGCCTGGAGCCTGCTTTGGAATCTGCATCTCCCTCTCTCTCTCTGCACCTCCCCTGCTCACACTCTGTCTCTCTCTCTCAAAGCTAAGTAAACATTAAAAGAATTTTTTAAAGAATTCTAGAGTGAGCTCACCTTATAAACATGGGTAGAAAAACTCTAAATATTAAAATACATCATGAACAAATAAAATACATCATGAACATTCCCAAAATGTAGCAATGACCCAATATCAGAAAATGTATTGATATACCATATTAACAGCTTAAAAGAAAAAACTGATTACTTTAAAGGATACAGAAAAAGCATTTGAAAAAAATTAGCAGTCATATATGTTTATCTTTTTTTTCTTAGCAATTAAGAATAGAAGATAATCTCCTTAGCCTTCTAGAGAGTAATTATCAAAAGTCAACAGCAAAGATTACACTTACTGTTGAACCTCTGTGCCTGATTATTAAGGTCAGGCACAAAGCAAGAATGCTTACCATCCCCATTTTGGGAGATCCCAAAAAGAAATGAAGCATTAGAATTGAAACACAAAAAACAAGTTTCTTTTTCAGACACTATAATTGCCGCCATAAAAATGCAAGCAAATCTACATATAAGCTATTAAAATTAATAAGACTAAGTTTTTGGACACAAGATAAACATACATAAAGAGTAATATTTCTGAACATTATTAATCAAAATTAAAGGATATAATCATAATAGCAAAAAAATCCTATAAATCTTTAAAGAGGAAACTATTATTTTGTGTCAACTGAGACAATTAATCAATTAATTTTGTGTTGTGTTATTAAGCAACCGAAAAAAAATGAAGGGATAGATATGTCACGGTCAAGGGAACAAAAGAATCAGTCTCATAAAGATGGCAGTTCTCTTCAGTTACTAGTGTATTTGAAATATCAATAAGGAGTAGGACTTAAAAATAAACTTGGCAAGCTGACCCTAAAATTACATAGACAAACCAAGGGCTATGGGGAGCCTGGGTAGCTCAGTCAGAGAGCATTTTACTCTTGATCTCGGCTTGGGTCATGATTCCAGGATTGTGGGATCGTGCCCCACATCAGGCTCCACGCTAAGCTTGAGAGTCTCTCTCTCCTCCTTTGCCCCTCCCTCATTAATGTACACACACACACACACACACACACTCTCTCTCTCTCTCTCTCTCTCTCTAAAATAAAAAATAAAATAAAATAAAATAAACCTAAGCATTAAGAATAGGCAAGACAATGGTGAGGAAATGAACAGGTAGGAAGAATGTAGCTAGCAGATACCAAAAATCAAGAGCCCCCAAATAGACCCCTCCCCCATATTTGGAAAGTTGACCTTATGACCGAGGAGGTATTACGAATCAGTACAGAAAGGATCGGCCACTCACTAAACGGTAGTGAGATGATGGAAAACTAAAATTAAAATGTCACCCTTGTACTTCCTATCATATATACACACAGACTCCAGGTCCATGAAACAGCTGAGTGAGAAAGAGCGAAATGTTTAAAATGTGTAAGATCATATAAGAAGAATGTTTTTATTCTCTTGCAGTGGAAATATACATTAAGACTGGAAAGCACTAAGTTCGACTCTATCACATTTTTTTTTTGAGGTGAAATTCACAGTAAACTAAAGTTAACCATTAAAATTTTTTTTTTAATGTTTTATTTATTTCTAGGAGAGAGAGAGACAGCGTGAGCAGGGGAGGGTCAGAGAGCGAGGGAGTCACAGACTGAAACAAGCTCCAGACTCTGAGCTGGCAGCACAGAGCCCGACGTGGAGCTCGAACCCACGAACCGCGAGATCATGACCTAAGCGAAAGTCGGACGCTTAACCGACTAAGCCACCCAGGCGCCCCTAAAGTTAACCATTTTAAAGTGAGTAACTCAGTACTATTGTCCTTTCACAGTGTTGTACAACCACCACCTCTATCTAGTTCCCAGGCATTTCATTACCCTTTAAGGAGACCCCCGTGCCCAGTCAGTAGTTATCCCATGTTCCCCTCTCTCCACCTCCTGGCAACCACCAATCCTTTCCTTCTCGGTGCATTTACCTGTTCCAGACATTTTGTATGAATGGAATCATATGCTATGTGACTTTCTGTGTCCATCTTCTTGCACTTAGCATGCTGTTTTCGAGGCTCATCCACGTAGCATGTGTTAGTACTTCACTCCTTTCGATGACTGAGTCGTATTCCATTGTATAAATACCCCACATTCTGTGTATCCATTCACCCATTAATGGACATGTGGGTGGTTTCCACCTTTGGGTTATGGTGAATAGTGCTGCCGTGAAATTTGCATACAAATATCTACTCGAGTACCTATTTGCTGGGTTATATGGGAATTGCTGTTCAATGTATGTTCAGCTTTTTGAGAAACAGTTTGGCTGTTTTCCACAGTGACTGAACCATTTTACATTCCCTCCAGCAGGGTGTGAGGGATCTAATTTCTCCACATCCTCACTAACACTTATTACATATATATTGTGTGTGATTATAGCCACAGCAATGGAAAAGACCAAACTACTACCAAAAAAAAAAAAGTAATGATTTTTAGAGACACAAGATTAAACAAAAGAAACCAGAAACAGAATAGTACGTACTAAATGATTCCAGTTATATGAAGTTCAAAAACAGAACTTATCTGTAGTGATAAGTGTCAGAATAGTGGTTACTTTTAGGAAGGGCAACATGTTAAAATACTAGAAATGTATTGAAATGATTAATGACACACTGGGATGTGTGTATGTATATGTATATAGATATTCATTGAGAAAGCCACTTGAGATATATTTCCTTTACTAATGGGAAATTATATCCCAATATTAAAAACCAATTAAATAAAAGGGTGTATAACTGTTAAATAAAAGAGGATTAGAGATTCCAGGGATCTTTGTCACGTTATTCTCTTTACTTTTCTGTATTAAACTAAATTAAAATTGAATGTCATAATTTAAAATAAGGAGGAGGACGTGGGAGAGGAAGATGTGAGGGGGAAGAAGAAAGAAAAAAGCCAGACCTCTTGGATCCAATAATTCAACTCCTAAGAATCTGCCCTGAGAAATATTTGATGTACTAAAAAAATACTTACACACAAGGTATTTCTTACAGTTTCTGTAAAATGTGGGGAAAGGCTAACATCCTACAAAAGGGAAATGACTAAATCAATTCTTCTTTAAAATTACACTTACAAAGAATTTGAAATGTCATGGGGAAAACATTATAACACAATGTTAAGAGGAAAAGTGGAATATGCATTGTAATGTACAGTATGGGCTGTTGTTCTCTATATTTTGGTTAAGGTCAAGCGTACACTGTGATCTCAATCATATTAAGTATTTTATAAAATGATAATAGTAGAAATTAAGTGAAAAATGCTCTGATCCCAAGTATCTGTTCACATATATACCCATATGTATACGTATCCAACAAAAGAAAACATTGAAATGACACATACCAAAGTATTGAGAATGACTACCTTTCATAATATAATAAATAACGTTTTGTTTGAATGTTCCAATATTCCCACAAGGTATATGTGTCACTTCTACAATCAGGAAAAAGCCAATAATGTTTTTAATGCGTGGAAAATAAAAACACCAGGAGTAAATACACCAACATATTTTTAAATATTTTTATATATTTTATATATTAATATACTAATAGTGTATATTTACGACCACAGTAATAGTGGTTATTTCTGAGAGTCGGGGAAAATCTTTCTGTTTTTTAATCCTCTGAATTCTCCAATCATCTATCCTGGGCACATGCTGTTTCATCAGTGAAAGACGGATGAATTCTGTTTCTAAAAATGTGTGAGTAATACAATTCTGTAATCCTCGAGGACAAAACCAGCCCTCACAGCCATGCCCGGAACCCTGTCTGTTTGCATTAGCCTAGGGTGATAATGCTTCAAGTTCAGTAACTGGCTGAGGTAACCATCTGCGTGGAATTATTAAGTGGCTCTTCCAGCTCTGGCTCAGCGCTCGCCCTTCTGGGAATGCCAGACTCAGTAGGGGCGCCGGGTGATTACAAAGAGCCGGGCCAGCAGCGGGGCCCAGTGCCACACGCTTTCTTTCTTTCGTAACTGTCATCTGGGCTGATTGAAAGGGAAAATAATGCAATATCATCTTGGTAATTTGATCCTTTATCCGGGGCGTGTTAACAATTTGCAAATGCAAATGGCACCGAGTTTATGGGAACAGCACGGCTTTCAAAACCACAGGCTTTGAAATCTGGAGGATGTGAGTTCAAGCCCCCATGTGGCCACCTGCCAGCTGTGCTACACCATGTGACATATCACTTAAGTTCTCTAAGCTTCACTTTCTTTACCTCTAAACCTCTAATGACAGTACCCATCCCAGGGGGCTGCCGTGATGGCAAAATGAGACAAGGCAGGAGAGTACATCCGGGGGGGGGGCCTCGATACGAGTGGTTGTCGTCATCATCGTTTTTTTACTACTATCACCACTGCTAGGTTGCGCTGGCTGATGTTTTGAGTTCTCACCTTCTCCCGCTCTCACCTTGGGCATTTACCCCATGAAGTCTCCAAAACAGACACTTATTAAATGACACCAGGTGCAGAGGTTGGAACCCTCACACGTTGCCGATGGAAACGTACAATGGCACGGCCACTTTGGGAGACAGCCTGGCAGTTTCTCAAAAGGGTAGAGACAGTTACCATAGGACCCAGCAATTCCCATCCCAGCTATGCATCTACGAGAAATGAAAAAATACAACCTATGACAATGTGTGCATGAATGTTCACAGCAGCAGCACCCACAAGAGTCAAAAAGGTGGAAACGACATAAATGTCCATCAACAGATGAACAGGCAAACAAAATGTGTCAATAGTCTTAGAGTGAAATAATATTTAGTAATTTTGGAAGTGCCGATAGACGCTACAACATGGACAGATCTCGAAAGACGCCAGTCCTGACAGACCACATGTGTATTGTACGACTCCATTCGTATGGAATGCCTGGGATGTACATCTATACAGAAAGCACATCTATAGAAAGTCTGTAGACCAGGAAGCAGGTAGTGGTGACCTAGGGCTGGGGGCGGGGGGTAGGTGGGCTCCCAAAGCACAACTACACACTCTCCTCATGCAGGGTTGGGATTACCATAGCTCTCTTCTCCCATCAAAACTGAGTTGTTTTGCTGGTTTGTTGTGTTTGTAAAGCCTGCAATCAATGTCTGAGGAAGGCATCGCGTTCACAAAACAAATCTGGTTGTGATTTGTTAGGCAGCTAAAATAAATACAGATGGGGCACAAGAGAGTGAATGTGTCAGTAGAACCGCTCCTGGCTTAGGGAGAAGTGACTATGGAATTAAGAATGTAAGTAGGAGTTTGGGTTTTAGGGTTTCATCTCTGTCATGATGAAAGAATGTATCACGGCTTTCCAACTCACACACGCAAGAGACACCACTAACATTCCAGCGTGCACGTAAATCCAGGTTTATAGTACTTGCACCCCTTGCTGGTTCATGGCCTCAGCCAGGTCACTTCTCTCTATGCTGCTGAAATAGCGCTAAGATCCCTGATGGTCTGTTTATTGCCATATCCAATCGCACCATTTCCAACATCATCCTACTCAATCTCTAAAAAAAACAAAAGCAAAAACAAAAACAAAACAAAACAAAACAAAACAAAATGCATCCGGGGCACCTGGGTGGCTCAGTCAGTTAAGCATCCAACTTCAGCTCAGGTCATGATCTCGTGGTTTGTGGGTTCGAGCCCCGCGTCGGGCTCTGTGCTGACTGCCATCTCAGAGCCTGGAGCCTGCTTCAGATTCTGTGTCTCCCTCTCTCTCTGACCCTCCCCTGCTCACGCTATCTCTCTCGCTCTCTCTCAGAAATAAATAAAACATTAAAAATTTTTTAAAAAATGGGGCGCCTGGGTGGCTTAGTCGGTTAAGCGTCCGACTTTCACTTAGGTCACGAATCTCGTGGTTCGTGGGTTCGAGCCCCGCGTCGGGCTCTGTGCTGGCTGCCAGCTCAGAGCCTGGAGCCTGTTTCGGAGTCTGTGTCTCCCTCTCTCTCTGACCCTCCCCTGCTCACACTGTCTCTCTCGCTCTCTCTCTCTCTCCTAGAAATAAATAAAAATATATTTAAAAAAATTTTTTTAAGTGCATCCTTGTGAGCCAGACCCTACTCTAAATTCCCGTTCCACCTGGCTTCCAAGATTGCTGTCTCCTGCTCCTCCTGGTTCCAGCCCCTGCTCTTCCATCTCCCTCACGAGCTCTTTCTCCGTCGCTCCCCTTGTTTGGTAATGATTTCCCAGTGCTTATCCCCTCCCATCACTTCCCTTCCCACGCTTCACCCCTTCTTAGTTAAAACTATCCTTGGTTGTGACCTTGACATCAACGGCTTCCAGCCTCCATCTCCAGCCCCTGTCCCTCTGATGTGCTCCCTCCATCTCACCTCCTGGAAATTCCCAGCAGTCTTGGAGAAATGGATAAGAGGGAAAGGGGATTTGAAGAGTAAATGGAGTTAAACAGAGTTCCGGAAAGCACCCCGTGTATTGCTCTTCAAGGAGGCTTGGGAGAGAGAAAAGAAGCTGAGGAAATACATGCCCAACTCTTCAGACCTGAAATCCTGCCTGTGTTAGCAGGGACAGGTGCTTTTCATGAACTGTTCCAGGAAACAGGATCAGATGTTTTCACCCTGTGGGGACATGACATTCTTATAGGAGGTGCCAAGTCTACGTGCCCGGGTAGGGTCAGAGGGATCCTGAGAAAAATCCCGGGGTGTGTGGGGACTCTTCCTGTACTATGGTGCTTTTTGATTTCTTAAAGCTGACATTTGAGTGGTTACTACATAGTGGGCACCGTACAAGACCTACCCTTCTTCACGCTACCTTCTGAATATCCTATGAGATGGGGACGTTTAGTTCAGAGAGCCCCTCACTGATAAGTAAGTAGACCACTTCCTAACAAGTGGCAGGACCTATACACAATCGCAGCCAGCCAGTCTCAGAGGCCAAACACTTACCCACAGTTCATACCACATCTCAAAGCTTTCCTTCTTTCTCAAGGAATCACCATGGCAATGGCCGGGAAAAGGGATGTGTAACCTCAGTCTGAACATGTTCCAAATCAGACTCCTTAGATCTCCCTCCCAAACCTGCTCGACCTAAATTAGAAATCTCACATGTTTCCTCGGTATCTTATTCTGGAGTATTCCGCCGTCTCCCCCACACATGGTCGGTCACCAAATCCTACTGATTCTACCTTAGGAATCTCTCCCAAATCCAACGGTGTCCTCCATTCCCACTGCCTTGCTTTAGCTCAGTTCTGTATCATCTTTGACTTAGACTATTGCAAAAATCATCTCCTCTGTTCTCTCCCCACTAGAGACCATTCTCCACACTGCTGCTAAAATTATCGTGAAACATCCATATATTCAATGCCACTCATGTGCTTAAAAAGCTCCATTGGATTCCCTCTGCCTGCAGAATAATTTACATAACCAGTCTCCTTGGTTTTGAGGAAATTAGGTTATCCCCAACTTCTTGAGATTATCAAGAAAACTGTGAGGGCAGTCTTGCAGTTAAAGTTTGGTAGACATCCTTTATTTCCCTAGGAGCAGTTCCTAACAGTGAAACTGCTGAGTCAAAGGATATGCATATTGTCAAAAGCATCTGATGCCTTTTACTAAACCGTCTTCCAGAAATGTCATGCCAAGTTATATTCACCAGAAGCGTATACTGCAACTTACTACAATTCCCATGTTTACAGGTGCATATCCATGGAGGAGAAATGTGCTCTCTTCACTTGCAAATCATCAGAGCTGGAATATCAAATGGCACAGAGTAGATATGCAGTAAATGTTTGTTGAATGAATGAATGAACAGAGTAAATGGAAGAAAAGTCCTTTAAAATGCTCCCTGATTTGTGTATAGCTTTCCTAAGCATATCATAACCCAACCGCTCTGTGCTGCGCCTGTATTCACCTGACTGTTTCACGTGGAATCGGTTGAGGAACGTCCCTTTGCACACCAGGCTGATACTGCTGGATACTTCACGTCCTGCTCCATCCAAGGACCAAAATCCTTGGACCATCTCCACACTGAGTCTGTAAGTACAGACTCAGTTCTACTCTCTTCAAATTTCCATCATCACCGAGGTGGGTTAGTACTCTTTGGAAAAGGGTTGACATAAACTAAATAACAAACTTAGTAGAGGTGCTGAAAGTTCACAGATCTGTGTTTCCAAAAGAGTGTGTACAACTGTGTTGGACAGCTCCACTAGAATCAATGTCCCAGAAGCGCTCAACTTAAATCCCTTCTCTCCAAAACCAGCCACAGCTGATGACATTTTTGTTCCAGCCAGTCATGCCAGCCAGAAAAATGCATATTTTGACCTAAAAATCTTGCTGATATTAGCCTGAGTGGCATCTACCTTAATTAACCTACAGTTTAATGCCTTCCTCTCTGTTTCTACTATCATTGAACTAATTTGGCTCCAGTGATCTCTCTCCTGGACAACACGATGTACATCTAACATTTACTCTCTTAACAAATATTTGTTAGCAGGAATTCTGTGCCAGAGAATGTGCTAGATTCCAGGGTTCAGCCATGAAGAAGTGTTGTTCGGTAGCTGGCAGAAACTGCAGGCTGATGCAGGTGGCCAATGCATAATATATCACCTTCTTGGAGATTCATGATGGATATTAGCATCTTAGAAGCTCTGAGAACTATTCAGTTTTGTGTAACCCTGTGTTTCCCACGCTTCTCTGAACAAAGAACCCTCTTGTCAGGTAAGAGTTACGAGATTCTTAAAACCAGATCTCAAAAAGCACATACCAGGAAATCCTCATGAAAGGAACATAAACCCTAACCAAGAGCTTAGGGTATTTATTTCCCTGGGGATTCCCTAGTTTGCTAGGTTCTGCCTATAAACAAGCTACTTTTGTTAAGATATGGTTTTTCCATTTTATGAAACAAATATGTATGTAACTCACCATCTGCAAAGAGTGCTGTGATAGAGGTAAGCAGCAAATGCCAAGAAGCACTGGCTTGGATGAAGAAGGTGACAGATGAGGCTTCCTGGAGGAGGTGACATCCAAGCTAAGTTTTGAGGTGTGAATAGGAGTTCATCAAGTGAAGAGTGAAAGATTTCTAGGCAGCTGGAACAGCAAGTGTAAATGTACAGATGTGTGAGTCTGAGTTTTGGGAAGTCCAAACAAAAGTGGCTACTGTTGGGGCGCCTGGGTGGCGCCAGACTTTGGCTCAGGTCGTGATCTCATGGTTTCTGAGTTTGAGCTCCACGTCAGGCTCTGTGCTGACAGCTGGGAGCCTAGAGCCCGGAGTCTGCTTCAGATTCTCCCTCTCTCTGCCCCTCTCCTGCTCACGCTCTGTCTCTGTCTCTCTTTCTCTCTCAAAATACAAAATAAACATTAAAAAAAATTGATTTAAGTGGCTACTATTTTGAGAGCTTGGTATATGCCAGGCTCTGAGCTCTGGGTTCTGTGCACATTTCAAGCCTATGAGATAGCTTTTCTTATCCACCAGCACACATGCCTTTTTTCCCCCTTCTTTTCTCTTATTAAAAAAAATTTTAAGTATATTTCTGTTTTTTAGATTTTTTAATGTTTTATTTATGTCTGAGAGAGAGAGAGAGAGAGAGTGTGTGTGAGCAGGCAAGGGTCAGAGAGAGAGGGAGACACAGAATCTGAAGCAGGCTCCAGGCTCTGAGCTGTCAGCACAGAGCCCGACGTGGGGCTCAAACCCACAAAGCGTGAGATTATGACCTGAGCTGAAGTCGGATGCTTAACCAACTGAGCCACCCAGGCGCCCCTAAGTTTATTTCTTTAGAGAGAGACTGAGACAGCATGAGTGGGAAAGGGGCCGAGAGAGGGAGAAAAGAGGGAACCCAAGCAGGCTCTGCACCGTCAGTACAGAGCTCATCGTGGGGCTCAAACTCACGAACCTGTGAGATCATGACCTGAACCGAAACCAAGAGTTGGACACTTAACCTGCTGAGCCACACAGGTGCCCCTCCCCTTCTTTTTAACAGATGAAGACATAGCCTCAACGAGGTTAAGTGAGATTCCCAAAGTCACATAGGTGGTGCTGGATATTGAACCCAAGTCTATATGACCCTAAGGCCCATGTGCTCAACCATCAAGCTAGCCTGCAACTAAGCTGCTGTATGTGTACAAGTCAAGCACCAGCAAGAGATGAGACTGTGCAGGCAGAAAAGACCCACATTTGCCTCCTGGGCCAAAGGAATTGGAGATTATCCAGAAGGCCACAAGGAACCACTGAAGGAACCATTGATTTTTAGCAGGGCAGAGACATAGTCAGTACTTGTGAAATATCATTTGATGTTACAGGGGAGAATAGGTTGGAGGAGTGGAGGTGACATAAAATTAGAGGCAGGGGCATCAGTTGGGAGGCTCTGGTGATAAGATACAAAAGTGCTCCTCAAAGTTTAATGTGCTAAAATGGACATTCTGATCCAGATGGTCTTGGATGAGGTTCTGAAGTGCCTAGATGTTCCCACGTGATGTTGAGGCTACTTTGAGTAGCAAGGCTTTATATGAGAAGCAATGGGGGCTTGAAATAAGCGATGGCACCGAGATCCAATGGAGGGGATGGACCAAAGTGACATTAAATGGACAGGACTTGGGGCATCTGGGTGGTTCAGTCGGTTAAGCGTCCGACTTCAGCTCAGATCATGATCTCACAGTTTGTGGGTTTGAGCGCTGGGCTCTGTGCTGACAGCTAGCTCAGAGCCTGGAGCCTGCTTGAGATTCTGTGTCTCCCTCTCTGTCTCTGACCCTCCCCTGCTCACGCTCTCTCTCTCAGAAATAAGTACAAAACATCTTAAAAAATTTAACAGACAGGACTTGTTGACCAAGTTAGCAAAGGGTAGCCACCCTAAGCTAACACAGCTCTTATAAATGGCAAAGAAGGAATGTTTGAATTGATCTAGGCAGCTCTACTTGACAGTGACAGCTTTCCTCTCAGTTCCCTGCGTTATCGCCAAGGACCCATAGAGATATTGGGACAGTGGGGTTAAGATTCTCTGGCAATGTATAGCTTTCAGAAGCATAAAACAAGATAAAATAGAAAACACTTATGTGGCGTATGTCATGTGCTAGTCACTCCATGCATGCTTCTGAGCATGTCATTTCTCCTCCCAGACTGTCTCCATGCCCACGTCACACGTGCACGCACATGGGAGATGATCATTCCTTCCTTTGTGTCGCTACTGTGCTTTTCATCTACCTTTTATTCTGTGTTAAAACTGCGGGAAGTCCAGCCCTGAAAGGGTGCGGATTTGGGAGTCATCAGAACTTTGGTCAAGTCCCAGTTCTAGCATGTATTGGCTTAGCGATGAAGACATACTCTCGTCCTGTCAGCTATGAAAATGGGTGTGAGATTTACTCTGAGATCACGTGTGATGCCCTCCTTCAAGTCACAGGAAACTTAATTCACAGTGCTTTCAAAAAAAAAAAAAAGCAGATCTACCATCTATGGTAGCAGAGAAGACCAGAGATTGGGTAGGCTGTAGGCACAGGCTGGGCGAGAGATTATGGAAACATCAGAGTTCCTCTGAGATTCTCGAAGTGATATTTGCCTCTTTCTTTGCCCTCCCCTCATGCTAATAAAGACCTGTTATAGGCCTCAAATGAGTATTAACACTCCAACCAGAAAATGAGAGCATGCCTTTGTCCTGGTTCTGCCAGCAAGTTAGGGGTTCACTCTAACTGGCCCATGGAGTGTCACATAGCCACCTCTGAACCAATCACTAGCCAGGGGCAGGAAACGCACAGATCAGCTTCGCTGTGGCTGTGTGCCGCACTGCCTGGTCCAGGAATGGACTGACTTACTACCCCTGAGCATTCCCAGTAGAAACTGGGAGCTGCAGGGGAGGAGAGTGGGAAATGAATGCTGGAGAAGCACCTAGCAACTACTCAGTTACACCATGCCCATTAGTACATTAGGTAGAGGGTGTAGGACAGAGACTTGGCTGCAGTCTGTGGGCACACATTAAGTTGTAACTTTTTTTTTTAATTTTTTAATGTTTTATTTATTTCTAGGAGAGAGAGAGAGAGAGAGAGAGAGACAGCGTGAGCAAGGGAGGGTCAGAGAGAGAGGGAGTGACAGACTCTGAAACAGGCTCCAGACTCTGAGCTGGCAGTCAGCACAGAGCCCGACGTGGGGCTGGAACCCACGAACCACGAGATCATGACCCAAGTGAAAGTCGGACGCTTAACCGACTAAGCCACCCAGGCGCCCCTAAGTTGTAACTCTTAACTGGCTTGCGAGTCTGTCTGCTGAGAGCTGGGTCCTTTCTTCTCTTACCCCAGTCAGTCCCTCATGCCTCATATACTGGCTGGGCCATAGCTGAAATATTTGTTGAATTCGTGTTGATGATTGGAACGGGAACTACAAAGTTATAGAAATTATTTCAACCAGAAGGGCAAGAGGATTTGCCTGACTTCAGGGAACATGAAAACATAAGCTCTTGCTGGTTCATGGCATTAGTAAGACAAACAAGCTGGATACACCTGAGTTATAGACGGGGATTAAAAACGGAATCTATTCCAGTCTGTATTTTAGGGGTCTGCTCTAATTTTTTATCAATTCAGAAAAGGAATGCTAAGTAAAGGATCATGGGCTGCTTTGGCTCTCTTGAGAGCAGAAAGGAAAAAGATCAGTCTTTTTCTTTTCCCCACTTACATCTATTCCAAGAAGCATCCTGAGTACGTACAATACATAATCCCTTACTACACTGGAAAATAAATTTCAAGAGAAAGGCTCATCTAACATTTCGTGGATCTTAAGAATCAATCTCTATTAAAAAATATACTAACATTGATTGATCCTATTACATGCCAGGGACCATCCTTCAAATGTGAACACAGTCAATCTCATTTAATCCTGAGTAGACTGAGGCTGTGAAAGGTCGAGTTGCTTCTCCAAGATCACAAAACCAGTAAATAAAGACGGAGGTCCTGAGAGACACTTGCTTCATCATCCCCGTTCGTATTATTAGAAAAGATTTCCTTGTATAAACCTCAAGGACTTTACAAAGGAAATATTAGATTACTGTAATGTGACTCATCAGCCCAATTTAATATTACCTATTCATTATAATATAATGATGCTTGCATAACAGAGAAAGTGCTGTTGTATTTCCACCTCCGGCTCTGTAGCAGCTATCCATAGACCACAGAACCATAAGCATAGGCTAATTATATGACCCACATACGCAATCAATATTAAGAAACTTTTCAACTGCTCCTATTTATGTGGTTGAAAATATATGGTCTAATTTTGGTCAACAGTAGCATCTAGGTAATGCTGACTCAGAAGGAAAACATTTGTTGTTGCCATGAGAAATGGAATAGAAAATCTGAATCATACTGTACCACATCAAATGTTACCACTATTAATATAACATGCGCTAAATAGTGAGCAAGATGGAATTAGACCATCTCTGACCAAGAGGTTCCTCATTACACCAGCGGAACCACTGTCACAGCATTGTGTCACATCATTGTATTATGTTCTTTACCAACTAAGCTAACAAGCAACGTGTGGTGTTCTGGCCAATGTCACCCGCATAGTGTATCATCAAAAATAGGGATCGCAAACTCATGGTTACAGGGCCAGGTAGGTCATGGAAATAAATACTTCAGGCAGGTTGTAAGATTGCAGGGTAGGAAATTGATGGTGAACTTTCTAATGGAGGCAAATATTATCTTACACAATGGAGGACCATAGCAACCATATCTTCCCATTTTTTAAGGGATGCCAGAAACTCCGATTTTTTTAAAATGTTTATCTGTTCTTGAGAAAGAGGGAGACAGAGCACCAGCAGAGGAGGGTCAGAGAGAGGGAGACACAGAATCTGTGGGGTCCTTTATTTTTATTTGCTAAATCTGGAAGCTCTCCCTGGAGGGTAAAATCATCCCCCAGTTGAGGACTATTGCCCTTGATTTTAATTCCCACCGTCCACCTCCCCTCTTCCTTCTCCACCGACTTGAGGTTTAATGGCATGTAACTTATTACATAAGTAGCAAAATCAAAGAAATCCACTTTCATAAATTTCAGGAACTTGTTTTTTCACCTTGGAGAATTCTATTTTTTTATTTAATTTAATTTTTAAATTTACGTCCAAGTTAGTCAGCATATAGTGCAACAATGATTTCAGGAGTAGATTCCTTAATGCCCCTCACCCCTTTAGCCCATCGCTCCTCCCACAACCTCTCCAGTAAGCCTCTGTTTGTTCTCCATATTTAAGTCTTTTTTGTTTTGTCCCCCTCCTTGTTTTCTTTAATATTATTTTTGCTTCCCTTCCCTATGTTCATCTGTTTTGTATCTTAAAGTCCTCATATGAGTGAAGTCATATGATATTTGTCTTTCTCTGACTGACTAATTTAGCCTAGCATAATACCCTCTAATTCCATAGTTCCATCCACATAGTTGCAAATGGCAAGATTTCACTCTTTTTGATTGCCAAGTAATACTCCACTGTGTGGAGTAACACACACACACACACACACACACACTGACACACACATATATACACATACCACATCTTCTTTATCCATTCATCCATTTGTGGACATTGGGCTCTTTCCATACTTTGGCTATTATTGATAGTACTTCTATAAAACATTGGGGGGCATGTGCTCCATCAAAACGCATTCCCTATATCCCTTGGATAAACACCTAGTAGTGCAAGTGCTGGGTGGTAGGATAGTTCTATTTTTAATTTTTGGAAGAACCTCCATACTGTTTTCCAGAGTGGCTACACCAGTTTGCATTCCTACCAGCAGTGCAAAAGAGATCCTCTTTCACTGCCTCTTTGCCAACATCTGTTGTTGCCTGAGTTGTTCAAGTTAGCCATTCTGACAAGTGTGAGGTGGCTTCTCATTGTGGTTTTGATTTGTATTTCCCTGATGATGAGTGATGTTGAGCATTTTCTCATGTGTCAGTTGGCCATCTGGATGTCTTCTCTGGAGAAGTGTCTATTCATGTCTTTTGCCCATTTCTTTACTGGATGATTTGTTTTTTGGGTGTTGAGTTTGAGAAGTTCTTGAGAGATTTTGGATACTAACCCTTTATATGATATGTCATTTGCAAATATCTTCTCCCATTCCGTCGGTTGCCTTTTAGTTTTACTGATTGTTTCCTTGGCTGTGCAAAAGGTTTTTATTTTGATGAGGTCCCAATAGTTCATTTTTGCTTTTGGTTCCCTTGCCTCCAGAGATATGTTGACTAAGAAGTGGTTACAGCCAAGGTCAAAGAGGTTTTTGCCTGCTTTCTCCTTGAGGATTTTGATGGCTTCCTGTCTTACATTTAGGTCTTTCATCCATTTTGAGTGTATTTTTGTGTACAGTGTAAGAAAGTGGTCCAGGTTCATTTTTTTTGCATGTTGCTGTCCAGTTCTCCCAACACCACTTGCTGAAGAGACTGTCTTTATTCCATTGGATATTCTTTCCTGCTTTGTCAAAGATGAGTTGGCCATAGTTTGTGGGTCCATTTCTGGGTTCCTTATTCTGTTTCACTGGTCTGAGTGTCTGTTTTTGTGGCATTACCATACTGTCTTGATGATTAGAGCTTTGTAATACAGCTTGAAGTCTGGGATTGTGATGCCTCCAGCTTTGGCTTTCTTTTTCAAGATTGCTTTAGCTATTCAGGGTCTTTTCTGGTTCCATACAAATTTTAGGATTGTTTGTTCTAGCTCCGTGAAGAATGTTGGTATTATTTCAATAGGTATTGCATTGAATATATAGATTGCTTTGGATAGAATTGACATTTTAACAATATTTGTTCTTCCTATCCAGGACCATGGAATATTTTTCCACTTTTTGGTGTCTTCTTCAATTTCTTTCATAAGCTTTCCATAGTTTTCAGTGTATAGATTTTTCACTTCTTTGATTGGATTTATTCCTAGGTATTTTATGGCTTTTGGTGCAATTATAAATGGGATCTATTCCTTAATATCTTTCTGTTGCTTCACTGTTGGTGTATAGGAATACAACCTATTTCTGTGCATTGATTTTTATATTCTGCCACTTTGCTGAATTCATGGATCAGTTCTAGCAGTTTTTTGGTAGAAGTTTTTAGGGTTTCCATATAGAGTATCATATCATCTGTGAAGAGTGAGTTTGACCTCCTCCTGGCCTATTTGGATGCCTTTTATTTCTCTGTGTTCTCAGAGAGCTGACGCTAAAACTGCCAATACTATGTTGCAAAACAGTGGCAAGAGTGGACATCTCTGTCTTGTTCCTGACATTAGGGAGAAAGCTCTCAGTTTTTCCCCGTTGAGAATGATATTAGTGTTGGGTTTTTTCATATATGGCTTTTATAAGCTCAAGGTATGATCATTCTATACCGGTTTTCTTGAGGGTTTTTATCAAGAAAGGATGCTGTATTTTGTCAAATGCTTTGTCTGCATCTATTCAGAGGATTATGTGGTTCTTGTCCTTTTTTTTAAATTAGTGATGTGATGAATCACAATGGTTGTTTTGTGGATATTCAACCAGCCCTTCATCCCAGGTATAAACCCCACTGGGCCATAGTGAATAATTTTTTAAATCTATTGTTGGATCCAGTTGGCTAATACCTTGTTGAGGATCTTTGCATTCATGTTCATCAGAGAGATTAGTCTATAGCTCTCCTTTTTAGTGGGGTCTTTATCTGGTTTTGGAGCCATGGTAATGCTGGCTTCATAGAAAGAGTTTGGAAGTTTTACTTCCATTTCTATTTTTTGCAATATCTTCAAGAGAATGGGTGTTAACTCTTCCTTAAATGTTTGGTAGAATTCCCCTGGAAAGCCAGCTGGCCCTGGATTCTCGTGTTTTGGGAGATTTTTTTTACTACTATTTTGATTCCTTTACTGGGTATGGGTCTGTTCAAAGTTTCTATTTCTTACTGATTCAGTTTTGGTACTTTATATGTTTCCAGGAATTTGCCCATTTCTTCCAGATTGCCGATTTTATTGGTGTATATTTGCCCATAATATTCTCTTATTATTGTTTTTATTTCTGCTGTGTTGATTGTGATCTCTCCTCTTTCATTCTTGGGTCCTTTCCTTATCCTTTTTTTATCAAACTGGCTAGTGGTTTATCAATTTTGTGAATTCTTTCAAAGAACTAGCTTCTGGCTTCATTGATCTGTTCTACTGTTTGTTTGGTTTTTTGGTTTTTTTGGTTGTTGGGTTTTTTTGTTTTTTTGTTTGTTTGTTTTGGTTTTAATAGCATTGATTTCTGCTCTAATCTCTATTATTTCCTGTCTTCTGCTGGTCTGGCGTTTTATTTGCTGTTCTTCCTCCAGCTCTTTAAGGTGTAAGGTTAGGTTGTATATCTGAGACCATTCTTCCTTCATTAGGAAGGCCTGTATTGCTATATAATTTCCTCTTATGACCGCCTTTGCTATGTCCCAGAGGTTTTGGGCTGTGGTGTTATCATTTTCATTGGCTTCCATGTACTTTTTAATTTCCTCTTTAACTTCTTGGTCAGCTCATTCATTCCTTAGTAGGATGTTCTTCAGTCTCCAAGTATTTGTTACCTTTCCAAATTTTTTCTTGTGTTTGATTTCAAATTTCATAGCATTGTGGCCTAAAAATATGCACGGTATGATATCCATCTTTTTATACTTATTGAGGGCTGATTTGTGTCCCAGTATGTGATCTATTCTGGAGAATGTTCCATGTGCACTGGAGTAGAATGTAGATTCCACTGCTTTAGGATAAAATGTTCTGAATATATCTGTTAAGTCCATCTGGCCCAGTGTGTCATTCAAAGCCATTGTTTCCTTGTTGATTTTCTGTTTAGATGATGTGTCCATTCCTGTAAGTGGGGTGTGGAAGCTTCCTACTATTATGGTATTATTATCAATGAGTTTCTTTATGTTTGTGATTTTATATAAATCAATTGATCACAATTTGAGTGCTCTCACATTTGGAGCATAAATGTTTACAATTGTTAGGTCTTCTTGGTGGATTGACCCCTTAATTATGATATGGTGTCCTTCTTCATCTCTTGTTATAGTTTTTATTTTAAGGTCTAGATTGTGTGATATAAGTATGGCTACTCCAGCTTTCTTTTGTCAACCACTAGCATGATAGCTGGTTCTCCATCCCCTTACTTTCGATCTGAAGGTGTCTTTATGTCTAAAGTGGGTCTCCTGTAAACAGCATATAGATGGATCTTGTTTTCTTATCCATTCTGTTCCCCTATGTCTCTTGATGGGAGCAGTTAGTCCATTGACATTTAGAGTGAGTACTGAAAGATAAGAATTTATTACCATTATGTTGCTTGTAGAGTTGGAATTTCTGGTGGTGTTCCCTGGTCCTTTCTAGTCTTTGTTACTTTTGGTCTTTTTTTTTTTTTTTTCTGCCCTCAGAGAATCCCCCTTAAAATTTCTTGCAGGACTGGTTTAGGGGTTACGAACTCCTTTAAATTTTGTTTGGGAACCTTTTAATCTCTCTGTCTACTGTGAATGACAACCTTGCTGGATAAAGAATTCTTAGCTGCATATTTTTCCAATTCAGCACATTAAATATATTCTGCCACTCCTTTCTGGCCTGCCAAGCTTCTGTGGATAGGTCTGCTGCAAACCTGATCTGTCTTTCCTTGTAGGTTAAGGACTTTTTTCTCTTGCTGCTTTCATGATTCTTTCCTTGCCTGAGTATTTTGTGAATTTGACTCTGATACGCCTTGTTGATAGTCAGTTTTTGTTGAATCTAATGGGAGGTCTCTGTGCTTCCTGGATTTGAAGTCTGTGTCTCTCTCCAGGTTAGGAAAGTTTTCTCTATGATTTGCTCACATAACCCTTCTACCCCTTTTTCTCTCTCTTCTTCTTCTGGGACCCCTACGCTCTGATGTTATTCCTTTTTATTTTTTTTTTCTTCCTTAAATAGTTTATTGTCAAGTTGTTTTACAAAGAACATCTAGTGCTCATCCCAACAAGTGCCCTCCTCCATGCCCATCACCCCCTTTCGCCTCTCCCCCACCCACCTCAGCCCTCAGTTTGTTCTCAGCATTCAAGAGTCTCTCATGGTTTGCCTCCCTCCCCCTCCCCAACTATTTTTCTCCTTCTTTCCCGCTTCATCCTACGTTAACTTCCTCCTAATCCACCTATATGTACAAACATGGTATTTGTCCTTCTCTGTCTGACTTATTTTGCTCATCATAACACACTCTAGTTCCATCCATGTTGCTACAAATGGCCAGATTTCATTCTGTCTCATTGCCATGTAGTATTCCATTTTATAAATATACCTCATCTTCTTGATCCATTCATCAGTTGATGGACACTTAGGTTCTTTCCATGATTTGGCTATTGTTGAGAGTGGTGCTGTGATCATTGGGGCACATGTGCCCCTATGCATCAGCACTCCTTTATCTCGTGGGTAAATTCCTAGCAGTGCTACTGCTGAGTCATAGGGGAATTCTATTAATTTTTTGAGGAACCTCCATACTATTTTCCAGAGGGGTTGCGCCAGCTTACATTCCCAGGAACAGATTAGGAGGGTGCCCATTTCTCCACATCCTCGCCAGCATCTAGAGCCTCCTGATTTGTTCATTTTTAATGAGTCACTAATTTCTCTAATTCTTATATTGTGCTCATTTGCCTTAGTCTCCCCTCTTTTTTTCTGCTTCATTATTCTCCATAAGTTCATCCTCTATATTGCTAATTTGCTGCTTTGCCTCATCCATCTTGCCACCATGACATCCATGTGACATTGCAGCTCAGTTACAGCATTTCTTATTTCATCCTGACTAGCTTTTACTTCTTTTACCTCCACATAAAGGGATTCTAATCTATTTTAGACCCCAGCTAGTATGCTTATTATCGTGCTTCTAAATTCTGGTTCAGATATCTTGCTTGTATTTGTGTTGACTAACTAAGTCCCTGGCTGTCATTTCTTCCTGCTCTTTCTTTGGGGATGGATTCCTTTGTTTCATCATTTTGAGGGAGGAAAAGGAATTAATAAGGCAAAAAAATTTTTTTAATTGAAAAATTAAAAACCACACACACACACACACACACACAAATTACATAAATGATGACAGATCCAAGGTGTGGTTTGGTCTGCATGTTGCAAAGAGCTTGATAGATTATAGGAAACAAGGGGAAAAGAAAAAGGAAAAAAGGAAATTGTTTGAAAATTTGAAAAAATGAATACAATGAAATAGAATAAAATGAAATGATGGAAGTAAAATAGAATTTTAAAAGTTTACAAAAAAGTAAGATATAGTAGGAAAAAAGAAAAGTATTTTTAATAACAATTGAAAATATAAATAAATTTTTCTCTTTCTGTATTCAAGAAAAAGGAAAGAAACAAAAACAGTTGAATAGATGGACCAGCAAACAGGCTGAATTACAATTGATATTACATCGTTTTCCCCTAGAAGTCAAACTATGAAGCCCTTTATCCTGTGTGAACTAAGCAGGTGAAGAGACTTGATTTCCTGAAGAGCAAGGTTGGCCCAGTTCGGCGGGGCTTAGTGTAATGTTTCCCTTCTCCACTAGATGGTGCTGCTTAGCTTACTGGGGTGGAGTCTTGTGGCGCCTAGAAGTGTGTATGCGCATGTGCGGGAGGAGTGAAAATGGCGGCACTCTAGTATCAGAGCTCTGTTCTACCGAACCTGCAGCCGCCGCCGGTCTTTTGTCTGCGGCCTCCATCCACTTCCTGCTTCTACACTGCCCGCGACCAAGCCGTCAGGTGGCCCCTCGCTCCTGAGTTTTACCTCAGATGCCGCTGTGTTTCCCGACCCCTCGCTTCCGAGAAGCTGCGGCTGTGACCCGTTCCGCCTGCTGTGGAAGGTCTCGCCGAGCCATGCCCGGTACCGGCCGCACCCTGGAACGTTCTCGGGACCGCGCTGCTGCCGAGGCCCAGAGACTGCAGCTGGGGGCCCGCCGGCTCCAGACAAAGTTCACGCGATCGTGTAGCAGCAGCGTCTCAGGGATTAAGGAAAATCACACCACCGGCTGGCACCAGGCTTCCCCCGTAATGACCTTGTTCCAGAACCAGCGGATGTGGTTGTTCTCCGGGGTCTGCTGGGACCTTTGCCTGTGGGGGGTCCTCCCGGCAGGGGAGCCGCCTCTCCCCGTGCGGCCCGAGCACCCCTACCTCACTCTGCTGCTGGGATTCCGCTTCCCACGGGAGCACCGCCAGGTAAGGAGCTGCGGGGGTTCACACGCTGCGATCTCCCTGTTTACAGAGTCTTAACGGAATGGAAACGCTCCCCTTTCTCCTCTCTCCCTTTTTAGTTCAGTCCCGGCGGCTGTTTCCACTTTTACACTTCCTCCCCAGCTGCTTTTGGGGGGTACTTTTCCCATACTCTCCCCCCGACGTCTTCTCTCCACAAGCAGAAACGGCTCCCTGCCTTCTGCCGCTTCTCTCTCTCCCCCAGTTCACCTCTCGGCGCCGGATCTGCTGAGTTCTGTGGTTCAGGTCGTGCAGACTGTTGTGTTAATCCTTAAATCCGTTTTCTCCGTGTGCAGGATGGTGAGGGTTGATCTGGCTATATTTCATGGATGCAAGTCGCAAAAAAAACCCAAAAAACTTCCATGCTGTTCTGCCGTCTTGGCTCCTCCCCCCAAATTTCAGGAACATTCTATGCATGAATGGAATTAATGCCAATGTCAGTACCCATTGACACAGAAATCCACCAAGTATTTCTTGAACTCCTTCGGACAAGGCACGGGGCTGGAGAGATACAGAAATCGAAAACATACTCCTTAACTGCTGAGAGCTGCACCAGCCTCACTGGATGACAGTCACAGCGTGGAAATGGCAGTGTTTGCACAGCTCCTGCCATGAGAAATGAAAACTGGTATCTCCTTCTGCTACTACTCGCTCATGTTGGAAGTGAGCCTGCTGGTATTGACCAGGCCTCACAATATTCCAAATCAGACCGATATTCCCCACACAGATTGCTCAGAAGGAAAAGCATATTCCTGCCTTTTCAAAAGAGACTTCAGATGAAAGCACTGTGGAAGATTGTCAAAAGGCTCTTCTATGAGCCTTGCAGATCCAAGACTTACATAACAAAGGGGACTAAGAACACAGGAGTTACAACTGAGTCTGTCCCTGAGACTGAAAGCCTAATTTAGAGTTAAGGACGGATATCCACCCCCATCCAATTGTTTCTCCTTGGAGCACCACCCCCTGCCCAAGGCATTTGTGATCAGTATTTGGAGTGACTTATTCTGGCAAAATGCTGATTGCACCTTGTGAAGGAACCTATTGAGGAACTTTTTCTTTTGTGATTATGGGAGCAAACACTGTGTTTCCTGAAAGACCTGTTTTTCTTGATACTTTGCCTTAAACAAGCTATTGATCCCTGCCCACAAAGAACTAACTTCACCCTTTTTATGCTAAAAACATTGTCTTATATGCTAAAGATACCTTCCTTCCCCATAGGATAAGCATCTAAATCACCTACCTCCATCACTACTGATAAAGATTATGCAGGAGTCTTCCACAAATCTATGTTCGGGAAATTCTTACATATGAAAGAAGTTTATCATCAGAAATCATTGCCTAAGGCAAATGCCACTTCTGTGCCATCCCCCAAACACTTAATTATAAAATAAAGTTGAACCCCAGTCAGAGCAGAGATGCCTGCCTAGTGACCAGAAAGATTTTCGGGACTCTCTCATCCCTCCCTTGCTGAACTGTCCATCCTTCGGGGACCCCTGGACCCCACCGGAGCCGGTCTCCAACACTTAACTTCAATGAGCTTTGGTTTCATTGGGAGAAAAACTAATGTGCATGCGATGGGCTTACAATACACATAATATATACTTGTGACGGTGTGTGGCACCGACTATAAATGCTCTCAGAGCTGGAAGGGAAGAACTCTAGGAATGGCCAGAACAGGCAGAGATGGCTTTTTTTTTTTTTTTTTTTTGGCAGACACCACTCTTTTATTCTTTTTTTTATTTTTTTATTTTTTTTAAATTTTATTTAAAAAATTTTTTTTTTATGTTTTATTGATTTCTAGGAGAGAGAGAGAGACAGTGTGAGCAGGGGAGGGTCAGAGAGAGAGGGAGTGACAGACTGAAACAGGCTCCAGGCTCTGAGCTGGCAGTCAGCACAGAGCCCGACTCGTGGGCTCGAACCCACGAACCACGAGATCACGACCTAAGCGAAAGTCGGACGCTTAACCGACTAAGCCACCCAGGCGCCCCTATTCTTTTTTTTAATAGTTCATTGTCAAGTTGGTTTCCATACAACACCCAGTGCTTATCCCCACAAGTGCCCTCCTCCATGCCCATCACTGCCCTCCCCTCTCCCCCATTCCCATCATTCTTCAGTTTGTTCTCAACATTAAGAGTTTCTCATGGTTTGCCTCCCTCCCTAACCCCCCCCCCCGTTTTCCCCTTCTTCTCCCCCATGGTCCTCCTTTAAGTTCCTCCTAATCCTCCTATACGTGCAAACGTATGGTAGCTGTCCTTCTCTGCCTTATTTCACTCAGCATAACACCCTCAAGATACATCCGTGGTGCTACACATGGCCAGATTTCATTGTTTCTCATTGCCATGTAGTATTCCATGGCATAGATAAACCACATCATGACCCATTCGTCCGTTGATGGACACTTAGGCTCTTTCCATGTTTTGGCTAATGTTGAGGGTGCTGCTATGAACATTGGGGTACATGTGCTCCTATGCATCAGCATTTCTGTATCCCTTGGGTAAATTCCTAGCAGTGCTATTGCTGGGTCATAGGGAAGTTCTATTGTTAACTTTTTGAGGAACCTCCACACTGTTTTCCAGAGGGGCTGCACCAGGTTACATTCCCACCAACAGTGTAGGAGGGTGCCCATTTCTCCACATCCTCGCCAGCATCTCACGTTCTCTGATTTGCTCATTTTATTTTATTTTATTTTTTTAATTTTTTTAATGTTTAATTTATTTCTAGGAGAGAGAGAAAGCGTGAGCAGGGGAGGGTCAGAGAGAGAGGGAGTCACAGACTGAAACAGGCTCCAGGCTCTGAGCTGGCAGTCAGCACAGAGCCCGACGCGGGGCTTGAACCCACGAACCGCGAGATCATGACCCAAGCGAAAGTCAGATGCTTAACCGACTAAGCCACCCAGGCGCCCCTGATTTGCTCATTTTAGCCACTCTGACTGGTGTGAGGTGGTATCTCAGTGTGCTTTTGATTTGTATTTCCCTGATGAGGGGGGATGCTGAGCATCGTTTCATGTGTCTGTTGGTCATCCTGATGTCCTCTTTGGAGAAGTGTCTGTTCATATCTTCTGCCCATTTCTTCACTGGATTGTTTATTTTTTGGGTGTGGAGTTTGGTGAGTTCCTTACAGATTTTGGATACTAGCCCTTTATCTGATATGTCATTTGCAACTATCTTTTCCCATTCCGTCCATTGCCTATTAGTTTTATGTATTGTTTCCTTTGCCGTGCAGAAGCTTTTAATCTTGATGAGGTCTCAATAGTTCATTTTTGCTTTTGATTCCCTTGCCTTTGGGGATGTGTTAAGTAAGAAATTGCTGTGGTGGAGGTCAAGGAAATTGTTTCCTGCTTTCTCCTCTAGGGTTTTGATGGTTTCCTGTCTCACATTCGGTCCTTTGTCCATTTTGAGTTTATTTTTGTGTGTGGTGTGAGAAAATGATCTAGTTTCATTCTTCTGCATGTTGCTGTCCAGTTCTCCCAGCACCATCTGTTAAAGAGGCTGTCTTTTTCCCATTGGATATTCTTTCCTGCTTTGTCAAAGATTAGTTGCCTGTATACTTTTGAGTCCAATTCTGAGTTGTCTATTCTATTCCATTGGTCTATGTGTCTGTTTTTGTGCCAATACCATACTGTCATGATGATGACAGCTTTATAGTAGAGGCTAAAGTCTGGGATGGTGATACCTCCCGTTTTGGTTTTCTTCTTCAATATTGCTTTCGCTATTCGCAGTCTTTTGTGGTTCCATACAAATTTTAGGACAGTTTGTTCTAGTTTTGAGAAGTATGCTGGTGCAGTTTTGATTGGGATTGCATTGAATGTCTAGATTGCTTTGGGTCGTAATGACATCTTAACTATATTTATTCTTCCTATCCATGAGCATGGAATGTTTTTCCATTTCTTTGTGTCTTCTTCAATTTCCTTCATAAGTTTCCTATAGTTTTCATCATGCAGATCTCTTATATCCTTGGTAAGGTTTATTCCTAGGTATTTTATGTTTTTTTGTGCCATTGTGAATGGGATCAGTTTCTTGATTTCTCTTTCTGTTGCTTCATTGTTGGTCTATAAAAATGCAACCGATTTCTATACATTGATTTTGTACCCTGCAACTTTGCTGATTTCTTGGATCAGTTCTAGTAGGCTTCTGGTGGATTCTGTCGGGTTTTCTATGTAGAGTATCATGTCGTCTGCGAAGAGTGAAAGTTTGACTTCCTCTTTGCCAATTCTGATGCCTTTTATTTCCTTTTGTTGTCTGATGGCTGATGCTAGGGCTTCCAGCACTATGTTAAACAACAGTGGTGAGAGTGGGCATCCCTGTCATGTTCCTGATCTCAGGGGGAAAGCTCTCAGTTATTCCCCGTTGAGGATGATAGCTGAGGGCTTCTCATATGGCTTTTATGATGTTTAAATAAGTTCCTTCTATCCCGACTTTCTCGAGGGTCTTTATTAAGAAGGGTGCTGTATTTTGTTAAATGCTTTTTCTGCATTTATTGACAGGATAATATGATTTTTATCTTTTCTTTTGTGGATGTGATGTATCACATTGATTGATTTGCGAATATTGAACCAGCCCTGTAACCCAGGAATGAATCCCACTTGATCTTAGTGGATACTTCTTTTTATGTGCTGTTGAATTTGATTTGCAAGTATCTTGTTGAGGATTTTTGCATCTGTATTTATCAAGGATATTGGCCTATAGTTCTCCTTTTTTGCTAGGTCTCTGTCTGGCTTAGGAATCAAAGTGATGCTGGCTTCATAAAATGAGTCTGGAAATTTTCCTTTGATTTCTATTTTTTGGAATAGTTTGAGAAGAATGGGTATTAATTCTGTTTTAAATGTCTGGTAGAATTCCCCAGGGAAGCCATCTGGCCCAGGGCTCTTATTTTTTAGGAGATTTTTGATAACTGATTCTATTTCCCGCTTATTATGGGTCTATTCAGGTTTTCTATCTCTTCCCGTGTGAATTTTGGTAGTGAGTGTGTGTTTAGGAATTTGTCCATTTCTTCTGTGTTGTCCAGCTTGTTGACATATAGTTTTTCATAGTATTCCCTGATAATTGCTTGTATTTATGAGGGGTTGGTTGTAATCAGTCCATTTTCATTCATGATTTTGTCTATTTGAGTGCTCTCTCTTTTCTTTTTGAGAAGCCTGGCTAGAGATTTGTCAGTTTTGTTTATTTTTTCAAAAAACCAATTCTTGGTTTCGTTTATCTGTTCAACTGTTTCTTTGGTTTCTATATTGTTTATTTCTGCCCTGATGTTTATTATTTCTCTTCTCCTACTGGGTTTGGGGTGTTTTTGTTGCTCTCCCTCTAGTTGCTTTAGGTGAGCTGTTAGATTTTGTACTTGCACTTTTTCTAATTTCTTGAAATAGGCCTGGAGTGCAATGTACTTTCCTCTTAGGAATGCCTTTGCTGCATCCCATAGCGTTTGGATTGTTGTATTCTCATTTTCATTTGTTTCCATATATTTTTAAATTTCTTTTCTAATTGCCTGATTGGCCCATTCGTTCTTTAGTAGGGTGTTCTTTAACTTCCATGTTCTTAGGGGTTTTCCAGACTTCTTCCTGTGGTTGATTTTGAGTTTCATAGCATGGTGATCTGAAAGTGTGCATGGTATGATCTCAATTCTTTTATATTTATTGAGGGCTACTTTATGTCCCAGTATGTGATCTATCTTGGAGAATGTGCCTTGTGCACTTGAGAAGAAAGTGAATTCCATGGTCTCAGGATGTAGAGTTCTAAATATATCTGTCAAATCCAACTGGTTCAATGTGTCATTTAAGTCCATTGTGTCTTTATTGATTTTTGATTTTCTGTCTAGTTGATCTGTCCATTGCTGTAAGTGGAGTATTAAAGTCCCCTGCTATTTGCATGTTCTTATCGATAAGACTGTTTCTGTTTGTGATTCATTGTTTTATTATTTAGGTGCTCCTATATTTGGTGCATAGACATTTATAGTTGTTAGCTCTTCCTGATGGATAGACCCTGTAATTATTATCTAATGCCCTTCTTCATCCCTTGTTACTGTATTTACTTTAAAGTCCAGTTTGTCTGATATAAGTATAGCTACTCCAGCTTTTTTTTTTTTTTTTACTTTCAGTAGCATGATAGATATTTCTCCATCCCCTTACTATCAATGTGAAGGTGTCCTCCAGTCTAAAATGAGTTTCTTGTAGACAGCATATAGATGGATTTTTTTTTAATCCATTCTGCTACCCTATGTCTTTTGATTGAGGCATTTAGTCCATTTACATTCAGTGTTATTATTGAACTATGTGGGTTTAGAGTTATCGTGTCGTTTGTGGGATTCGTACTTGTGGTGGTGTCTCTAGCATCTTGGGTTCCTTGCAGCATTTCCCTCAGAAGGTCCCCCTCAGGATTTCTTGTAGGGCTGGTTTAGTGGTGATAAATTCTTTCAATTTTTGTTTATTTGGAAAGACTTTTATCTCTCCTTCTATTCTGAATGACAGGCTTGCTGGATAGAGGATTCTTGGCTGCATATTTTTTCTCTTCATCACATTGAAGATTTCCTGTCATTCCTTTATGGCCTGCCAAGTTTCAGTAGATAAGTCTGTCACCACTCTGATAGGTTTCCCTTTGTATGTTAGGGCCCTTTTCTCCCTAGCTGCTTTCAAAATTCTCTCTTTGTTCTTATATTTTGCCAGTTTCACTATGATGTCATGCAGAAGATCAATTCAGTTATATCTGAGGGGAGTTCTCTGTGCCTCTTGAATTTCGACATCTACTTCCCTCCCCATGTTGGGGAAGTTCTCTGCTATAATTCGTTACAGGAATCCTTCAGCACCTTTCCCTCTCTCTTCCTCTTCTGGGATTCCTATGATACGGATATTGTTACCTTTGATTGTATCGCTGAGCTCTCAAACTCTTCTTTCATGTTCCTCAATTAGCTTATCTCTTTTTTTCTCGGTTTCTTCTTTTTCTAGAATTGTGTCTTCTAAATCACTTATTCTCTTTTCTGCCTCTTCAATCCATGCATTGGACACCTCCAGTTTATTATGTATCTCAATTATTGCATTTTTTAATTCATCATAACTATTTTTTTTAATATTTTTTATTTCTAGGAGAGAGAGAGAGACAGTGTGAGCAGGGGAGGGTCAGGTAGAGAGGGAGATACAGACTCTGAAATATGCTCCAGGCTCTGAGCTGGCAGTCAGCACAGAGCCCAATGCGGGGCCCAAACCCACAAACTGCGAGATCATGACCTAAGCGAAAGTCGGACGCTTGACCGACTAAGCCACCCAGGCACCCCTCATCATAACTATTTTTAAGCTCCATAGTGTTTTTAGCCATAGTTTCTCTGATATCCTCCATCCTTTTTTTAAGCCCAGAGATTAATTTTATGATTATTGTTCTAAATTCTTGTTCAGTTATTTTGCTTATATCTGTTTTGAGCAGTTCTTTAGCTGTCAGTTCTTCCTGGAATTTCTTTGGAGGAGAGCTCTTTTGTCTCATCATTTTGGTTAGCTTTCTATCTCTTGTTAGTTTTAAATGCTCATTATGCACTCTGCACCTGTGAGCACTGCTGTACCAAAGAAGGCTTTTTGTCTGTCCAGGGCCTATCCATTCAGAAAGTGTTCTTTGAATGGTGTCTCTTGGTCTGTCTTGTTGAGACGTTGGTTATTTTATTTTCCTACTCGTAGTGGTATTTGGGAGTCTCTACCATGTGTATTTTGGCTTGTTTCTTGAGGTAGCCCTGGGAAATAAAACAGACAGACAAACACACAGGGAACAAAGGCACACAAACGCACAGACAAATCCAACAAACATGCAAACTGAAAGGGAAAACGAAAAAGAAAAGAGAAAAGAGGGAACAGGGAAGGCGAATAATCAGAGATTAAAAAAATACATAAAAAGGAAGAAAAGAAAAGGAAAAAAGAGGAAAGGCAATAGACAAAGAACAGTCTAAAGCATGTAACCAGATTTCCCAGCTACAAATAAATAGCCGGGTGTAGGCAGTGCTGGTGGAAGAGCATAGAGAATGAGACAGATGACAGGGAGGGGATGAAGTGAAACTGGAAAAGAAATGAGTAGAGAGAAGGAATAAGAGGCTTTTTTCAAAGAGCGAAAGAGTGGAATATGGTTGGAGAAGAGGCAAAAGAAATGACGATGATGCTATCCAGAGAAAGTATATAGTCTGATTACTCCAGAGAGAAAGAGATGAAAAGGTAGGTAGGTGTAGAATTTACATCTAGAGAATGGATTAAATGTGACTGTTTAAGCAAGCCAGTGACGAGAATTAATCAGGGCAGTGCATCCATGTTGGTCGTGCCCTGGCTCTGGTAGAAAAAGAAAAAAAGAAGAAGAAGAGGGCAGCTCTGTAGCAGGGATGGGCGTAGTTCGGTCCAGTGCGTCCGAAGAGTGGCGGCGCTACAGCACCTTCTTGAACCAAGCACTGCACCTCACTTTTTTGGGAGTGTAAACTCCCCGTGCAGGGGGCGCAGCCAGGGTGGGCCGTGCTCTATATCCCAGGCCAGGCCTCGTTTCCAGATCTCAGTCCACTCGTCCCATTGAAATTGCCAGAAATGTAAACTCGCAGGCGAGCCCCTCAGGGCAGTTTTTCCCCCTGGGGATCAAGCCAGAAGCCACTGCTCCCATCCCCTCCAGGTCGAGCTGGTGAGTGGGGAGCAGTTTCCCCGGGGGTTGCCTGGGACAAGTGTGTCCCGCTCAGGGTCAGCTGGAGAGCAGGAAACTGGATCCCTCTGTGTCCTGAGTGGAGATTTTTTTTTCTCCAGTGACAGGGACAGCGTCTTGAGCAGTTTCAGCCACTCTCTTTCCCCTCTAGACTCCCCGCAGAGGGGGATTCCCCCCCCACCACCCCCACCCCCACCCCCTCTGTCCCTCTGTGTCTCTGGTCCCAGCCCAATTTTTTCTTCCCCAGTTCACACTCACTCTAGAAGTTTTTCTCAGCGGACTCTGTCTCCTTTTCCTCCCAAACTCGTGGATTCTGTAAGGGTTCCTATGGCTTCAGGCCTCCGTGTGAAGATATGGGGGCGAGTGCAATGTATGGAGTTCCTTACTTCTCTACCATATTGCCCTCCTCACTCCAGAGATGGCTTTATGGCAAAGTGTTGGGGTCGACCTTGGAGCACCAATACTTACTAAATACACGAAGTGGATCTGAAGTGGGCTCTGTGCTGACGGCAGTGATCCCATTGTGAGGCTTAAACTCATGCACCATGAGATCATGACCTGAGCCAAAATCTGACACTTAACCGACTGAGCCGCCCACCTGCCCCTTGAGTACCAGTTTTAAAATAACAGTAGCCACTCCGTTCAATAAGTATTTGTTGAATAAATGGGTAAAGAGATGAATGGCCGGAAGGTATTCTCGTAAATCGTTTTCTCGTCTCCCACCACCCCGTATTGTATCCCTGGCTGTTCCCTAGCTCCAGCGTTTCAGGGGACGGAAGATAGGGTGAGAAAGTACAGATAACCCAGATGTCAGTCAAGCATTAGCTTCTGGATTTCAAAATGGGCTTTGGAAACTCATCATGAAAGGATGGCTTTTATTTATTTATTTTTTTAATGTTTTTATTTCTAGGAGAGAGACAGTATGAACAGGGGAGGGTCAGAGAGAGAGGGAGATACAGACTCTGAAATAGGCTCCAGGCTCTGAACTGGCAGTCAGCACAGAGCCCAACGCGGGGCTCGAACCCACGAACCGCGAGATCATGACCTAAGCGAAAGTCAGACGCTTAACCGACTAAGCCACCCAGGCGCCCCTGAAAGGATGGCTTTTAAATACCTCTTACAGTCCAGTAATTTACCTCTGAGAATCAAAAGTCAAGTCCCAAAGGGTTCAGGGTATAAAATTCCAGTAATGATTAATAGATTTGTGAAAAATAAACGTAAACTCAGATTACCTTACCCTGGGAGGCAGACCGATAGAGGGAGGTGAAACAGAAGTGGGGGAGATGGGGCACCTGGGTGGCTCAGTCGGTTAAGCGTCTGACTTTGGCCCAGGTCATGATCTCACGGTTCGTGGGTTCGAGCCCCACGTCCGACTCTGTGCTGACACCTAGCTCAGAGCCCAGAGCCTGCTTCAGATTCTGTGTCTCCCTCTCTCTCTGACCCTCCCCTGCTCACACACACTCTCTCTCTTTCTCTCTCTCTCAGAAATAAAATAAAACACTTAAAAAATTAAAAAAGAAAGAAAGAAAGAAAGAAGTGGGGGAGACAGAGCAGAGAGGTCCCTGGGGCTGGAAATAGAGAAACCCCATCTGGGGAGGACTTGAGTCAGCACTGAAATATGCCCGCTCGCTGGAGTGAGAGCGGGACCTCCCAGCAAGGTCAATGTGCAGATGGCCCCGACCACTGCCTAAGCCAGCACCAGTCTGGGTTCCACACTCGGGAGCCACTGGGTAGTTCTCTCTGCCTGCACGCTCACCTTTCAGCGAGATGGACACATCTGCAGCCCAGTCGTGGCCCAGCCAGCTAAGCCACCCTGTGTGCATAAGCCCTATTTTCATTAACAGCCTGAATTGGGGGAAATAGACGGGGGCGTCTTCAGAGCCGATACTGACTAGAGCCAGCACAGGAAGGAATACTAACCTAGCTAGGAAACAAAAAATTTTTAAGTGGATTCATGAGTAGAATTTGAATCAAAAAAGAGGCAAAACCCGAATATCCTAGAAGGGGACACACCAGCAAACGTCAGATGTTCTGACAGGACCATAAAGAAACCAGTCAACAGCAGTAGGAAGCAATAGTGTAGAGGAATAAAGAAATGGTCGATTTTCCCTTTTAACGTTTCTGAGAATTGGTCATTATTCTTTCAGCACATTTGCAGTTAAAAATCGCTTCATTGGGGTGCCTAGGTGGCTTAGTCGGTTAAGCGTCCGACTTTCGCTTAGGTCATGATCTCGCGGTTCGTGGGTTCGAGCCCCGCGTCAGGCTCTGTGCTGACTGCAAAGCTCAGAGCCTGGAGCCTGTTGCGGAGTCTGTGACTCCCTCTCTTTCTGACCCTCCCCTGCTCATGCTGTCTCTCTCTCTCTCTCTTTCTCCTAGAAATAAAAAAAAAAAAAACGCTTCATTGAGCCTTTAAGGTGACTAGTTTTTTTTTTAATGTTTATTTATTTATTCTTTGAAAGAGACAGAGACAGAGGGAGAAAGAGAACAAGAAGGAGATGGACAACACAGAGCCCAATGCGGGGCTCAGACTCACGAACCATAAAATCATGACCTGAGCCAAAATCAGGAGTCAGATGTTCAACCAATTGAGCCACCCAGGCACCACTCAAAAGTGACCATTTTAGGGGTGCCTGGGTGGCTCAGTTGGTTGAGCATCCGACTTCGGCTCAGGTTATGATCTCACGGTTTGTGGGTTCGAGCCCCCTATCCAGCTCTGTCCTGAAGTCTTGCTCAGAGCCTGGAGCCTGCTTCAAATTCTCTCCTCTCTTTGCCCCTTCCGCACTCATGCTGTCTCATTCTGTCTCTCAAAAATAAATGTAAAAAAAATATTTCTAACTGACCATTTTATATACTTTCTTCCCCCTCGTGAAAAGTTTTTCATTGCCTCAGGTAAAAGCATAATTGCTCCAAACTGTTGAGAAATGACTCAAGATGTATATATTGCTTTTTATAATTTCTCCCAGAGGGTAAAATAAACCGCTTGCGATCATTAACTCGATTCAAAATTTTCACACATCACCTGCAGGAAATTCTCTACCGCTATTCTTATAAATTCATTATTGGCCCAAAGCCTGGAAATCGTGGTTCATTTTCATATTATTTATCATTACGGAGTAAAAACAGTCTGCAAAAATGTGACAGATTATAATTTCTCCCTGGTGGGTTTATATCTTACTGTTCAGTATATTAATGTAATACTTCTTGTTTCTTTATTAAGACCTCTAAATATTATTCAGGCATTTTTCTGGCATTCAACCCAAGCATAAACTGACTTTTTTTCCTCCTATCTTCCTTTAGTAGCAAAAAAAATAAAACAAACTGGCCAAAACATACAAGAATCTGTACTGACACACATTTTTGGTTGTTTTTTTCTTTTTTCCTTAAGAACATTCTCCTGGTCTTCAATTTGGAAGCCTGCTATTAAAGAAATCAAGTGAATGGGAAATATTTTCCCTTTGGCTTAGTAGTTTTTGTTTCAATTTTCCAGTTTACAGAGAAGACATTCAGATAAAACGATACATGAAAATTCCACAAATCTGAACTTTACGGGTAACTTAATTTCATTTGATCAATCCCTGTTAAAAGTCGAGCAGTAAAAGGCAAGCGCTGTGTACAAGGAAGGGAATCCTTTTTCCCATACTCCCAAGTTAACTTCCTGAGGGCTACTTATGATTCCTGTTAAACCCACAATGGGATTTTTAAAATTTTAATTCCAGATAGTTAACATATAGTGTAATACTAGTTTCAGGTATATCATATAGTCATTCAACACTTCCATGCATTACTCAGTGCTTATCACAGCAAGGGTGCTCCTTAAATCCCTGTGACCTAGTTCACCTATCCATCTACCCACCTCCCCTCTGGAAACCATCAGTGTGTTCCTATAGTTAAGAGTCTGTTTCTTGGTGTCTTTCTCTCTCTTCAACAGTGTGATTCTAATACTGAAACAAAAGAAAGGAGCTTAAAATGAAGATGCGGTAAATACAGCAAGAGTAACCGCAGAAGGATCTAATGTGACCTTGAGGCACGTGAGTATATATGTTCATAAACAGGATAAACGTATAAATGTTTCCTGAACTCACCTGCAGAGCAATGCAACACATTTTTCAAATATGTATTCTCAGCTGAGAATGAACACATTCTCATTGAATGTGTTCAGAGAAATCTCTTTCAGCCAAGACAATAGGAAAGAATTTAAATCACAAAGAAATTAGCAGACTCTTGAGCAAAGGAGCCATGTGATCACTAGGAGGTGGAAAAGTAGCCTCAGTAACTTGAAGCTCAAGTTAGGCTTCCTCAGTATTTGTAAGAGGAAATTTCTTGCTGCATTTTTTCCCCTACTTATGCTCGAAAAGAATGACTTTTGAGAAGCCAGTTGGGGAAAATTTCAATTCTAAGTTTTCAGCCCCATGAGAGTACCTATGTACATACATAGGAAGTAAGCCAAACATTTGGAAAGAATTCAGTAACTGACAAGGAATACATACAAACAGATAAGGACAACTTGTATCTCAATCCAAAGTAATGGCATGAATTTTGTATTTGCAATAAAGATGATTAGAGAAGATTACAGGATGTAAGTCTCATTTCCCTTACATAGTTCCCAGAATGTTCATACCACTGATATCACAAAAGAGCCAGAGTCATTTGCTGTGCTTAACTAAAATTCGTTTATTTTTTTCATATACGTGACATCACATTACACCAAAATTTTAATATACATATTTTATAATAAAATTTAAACTTAAAAACGAAGCAACTCATGTTGCCCTTACAATACTTCCCACCCAAAATGTCCAAGGACTATCCTGGCTCCATGGCTCAGGGGAAAAGGACACTCACACACGGATTAGAAAATGAACAAATACCAAAAAGGCAATATTCAGCATGGCGGGTGTCTGACCAGCCACTTGACCTCAGCATAGAGGCAGATATCAGTCACACTGACTGAGTCCTTCACTAAGAAGCACCATCAAGCACTGTAATGGGCTCAGCTCCAAAAGGGGTTGCAGTCTAACCGGAATCCGGTCTCAGCCCCCAACATTCACAGAATTCACAACAGACATACTCCACCCTCTGCCAAGCTAAAAACGAACGTGCAGTCACTTCTGTTATTTGACAATTAGCTGGCTCTCTGGCTGAACTTGTATTTTTAGGTCATAGAGATTTGTGGTCCTAATAGAGAGACTGTGGGATTAGGGGTAGAGGACCACTTACATGGTGTGGTTTCAGGAGTCTCAGGAAGTAATGTTCAGTGTAATTCTGCAACAGTTCTGAGCGGGTGATCATTGCCGGCAGACAGCTGCAATGCACCAACAGCAGACTATGAAATATTAACATACGTAAACAGGGATATGTAAACAGATCAGTGTTCTCCAGAGAAACAGAACCAATGGGATGTATATGTATGTATAGGGAGAAAGATATTGATGATAAGGAGTTGTGTTACATGCTTCTGGAAGCAAGTCCCTCTGCCAGGTGAATTGAAAACTGGAGACGCAGGAGAGTCAGTCATTTAGTTCCAAGCTGAATCTGAAGGCCTGAATCTGAAGGAAGCAGGAGAGCTAATGGTGTGGTTCTCATCTGAAGGTCAGCAACCTCAAAACCCGGAAAGGGCTGATGTTTCCATTTGAATCCAAAGGCAGGAAAAAAAACCAGGGTCTCAGTTTGAAGGCAGGGAGGTAGGAAGAATTTTTTTCTTACTTGGAGGACAGCAGCCTTTTTCTTTTAATCGGACTTTCAACTGAGTAGATGAGGTAACCCAGATTAGGGAGAGCAATCTGCTTCAACCATTCTAGCTATTTAAATGTTAATCTCATCCAGAAACACCCTCAGACCAAATATCTAGACCTCCCATGGCTCAGTCAAGTTGACACATAAAATTAGCCCATTACAGAAGGTTGTTGGGTGATTTGGAGAACGCCCAGCTACAATAATTCCACCCAATTCTCAAGGATGAATAATCCAGCCTTGTAGAGGTGTGATCAGATGGCTTTCTGAGGGATATATACAAGCTGGGCACAGGGAATCACAGCCTACAAGTCATAAGCATCCCTAAGGAAATATAACTGCCTGAGCCTGGGGCTGGAATGGGTTGAAGGTCTGGGCTCTGCTGACCTTAAGACGACAGCTGCCTGCATAGGGGGATGAAAGTGATAGTAAGATCAGTCCAGATTTCTCAGCACCAGGCAAGGGGCAAAAAGCAACTGACAAGAAATCCACAAACTACATGAATTCATTCAGCAGCGTTAATAGAGTTTCTGCTACATGCTGGACACTGTGGTAAACACTTCAAATACAAATATAAATAAGAAATATATTCTTCTTGGGAAGCCTGGGTGGCTCAGTCAGTTAAGCACATCTGACTCTCGATTTTAGCTCAGGTCACGATCCCATGGTTTTGGAAGCTGGCGCCCCGCATGGGCTCGTCGCTGACTGAGTGGAGCCTGCTTGAGATTCTCCCTATTTCTCTGCCCCTTCCTGACTCATACTCTTTCTACCTCTCTCAAAACATATAAATAAACATAAAGAAAAAAGGCATATTCCTCCCTCCAGAATCTCACCATCTGGTAGGGAGCCCAAATATGCAAATAGATAATGACCACTCATTCTGGAAAGTTCATAGTACATTGTGATGACCTTGGCTCAGCTAAGGTTTTAAGCTAATGGGGGTGAAGTAGATGGCATATCAGAAGTCTTCTGCCAAAAACACATCCTCTCTCTCCACCTCTTGGAACCACAGCAGTTGTCCCTGAAACTCCATTGAGAGATTTGTGTCAGGAATAAAAAAAAAAATTTTTTTTTAAATAAAAAACTCAGGGGCGCCTGGGTGGCTCAGCTGGTTAAGCATCCGACCTCAGTTCAGGTCGTGATCTCACAGTTCGTGGGCTTAAGCCCCGTGTCGGGCTCTGTGCTGACAGCTCAGAACCTGGAGCCTGCTTCCAATTCTGTATCTCCCTCTCTCTCTGACCCTCACCTGCTCTTCTCTCTCTTTCTCTCTCTCTCAGAAATAAATAAAACATTAAAATTTTTTTAAATAAATAAAAAACTCAGCTAGAAAGGCTCTCATCCACACCTCCATAAATTAGTTTAATAAACCCCTTTTCTACATCTACCTGAAATCAGCCACAGGAAGAGAATGGGAAGAGTTTTAAGAGGCAAGGAAAGGAAACAAGAATTACTTTGGAAGATACAGCATTACAGCCAAGACAATGCAGGGAAAGGGCACTTAGAGGAAGAGGGCATCTCTGAAAAGAAAATGGCAAGTCAAGGTCTCAATCTTAAGGCACAAGAATCCATTAACTTTCTAATACTTTCAGAATGTGAACCTAAGTTCAAATGGAAGCTGCCTCCAGAATGTTTCCTCGCTTCAAAGTTCTCCCTAATTGCTGATCCAAAGATGGGGTCTCTGCTACCCTCGCTCTAAAGCATGGCTGCCGTGCCATTGAGCTGCTCCGGTCCCTAACCTCATCACAGTTATTCTGTCCTGGAGTGTTTGGGTGGTCATGGCTGGGGGGAGGGGTGAAGGACAGGAGGGGGATAAGTATGGCCATTCGACAGAGAAAGAAGACTATATGGGTGAATAAAGGTTTAAGCAAAAACAGACTTGCAAAGGGGAAGAGAACTCGGAAAAGAAAAGCTTTTCATTGATATACATGCAAAATGTTACTCAATTCTTAGTTACTCTTTTCTATTCACTTGGTTGGCTACTGTTCACAGCTCTTTATCTGTTGTCTTTATTTTTATTTAAAGTTTATTTATTTTGGGGCACCTGAGTGGCTCAGTTGGTTAAACGTCTGACTTGGGCTCAGGTCATGATCTCATCGTTCATGGGTTTGAGCCCCGCATCGGGCTCTGGGCTGACAACTAGCTCAGAGCCTGGAGCCTGCCTCGGATTCCGCGTCTCCCTCTCTCTCTGACCCTCCCCTGCTCATGCCTTCTCTCTCTCTCAGAAATAAATAAAACATTAAAAAAAGAAGGAATGTAGCAATGAAAGAAAGAAAGCCTATTTATTTTGAGAGAGAGAGCATGCACATGAGCAGGGGAGAGGCAGAGAGAATCCCAAGCAGCGTCCGTGCTGTTAGTGCAGAGTCCGACTTGGGATTCGGTCTCTTGAGCCATGAGATCATGACATGAACCAAAATCAAGACATTAACCAATTGAGCCACCCAGATGCCCTTATCTGTTATGTTTAAACTCCAAGTACATACTTGATCCTTAAACTCTGATTTCCCCTTTCACTCGTTGGCCACTGACAGTATTAAAAGGAAATTTTCACCAGATTTTAAATTCCATTTCTTGTGATTTGGTTTCTTTAGAGTCCAAACGTTATGGGTAAAACTAGATTGAATGTAGCCAATGCAAACTCTAAATCTTCCGGCACAAAAATTTAACTTTCTAATACTTGCAGGAAACGAACCTAATTTCTGAATGCAAGCTGCCTTCAGAATATATTGTTGAGTATGTTCTGGATAGTATTTGTTTGGGTACATGCTCTGTAGAAATCCACATAAAATTCCACTGAACTAAAAGCAAATTGCCCACATAGCAAAAAAGGTGTTTCAAAAGCTTCAAAGATTCTAAAGGATGACAATCTTTAGAAGAAAAACAGTAAACAAATAAAGTATATAGCAAAGATACATGAGTTAGAAATTGTAGTTTTGGGTAATGTGCCTCAATTGAAGAGCCTACCTACATGTAATTTGGTTGGTTGTGGTTAATATAGTGATCTGGCAGCCCCATTTAGATACAACCTCAAATACCAAAGTTAAATCTCTTTATACACAATTTTATTGTAAAAGAAATACATTTTTCTTCAAAGTATTAAAAAAACAGACTTATATTTATTAATGAAGTCCTGCAATGTGAAATGTTTTTCTCTTTGTTTTGTGTTTTATTTTTTTGTGTTTTTTAAAATGTTTATTTTTGAGACAGAAAGAACATGAGTGGGGGAGGGGCAGACAGAGAGGGAGACACAGAGTCCGAAGCAGGCTCCAGGCTCTGAGCTGTCAGCACAGAGCCCGACATGGGATTTGAACCCACAAACCCCGAGATCATGACCTTAGCCAGTCAGATGCTCAACTGACTGAGCCACCCAGGCGCCCAATCCCCTTTGAATTATATCTTTTAGTGGCTATAATTCCTTTCATTTGTGAAACAGTTTTTATTCTGGCACCAAAAGTATCTATACAAATCAGAAAAAAAATTTTCCTAAAGCATCCTTCATTTGTATGAACCCCTAAATGCCAGATTCACTGGCTATACGATGGGCAGGTGATCAATTACTTTGTCTACCAAGTCACCATACTGCACGGATTTTGAGGAAAATATTTTCACATGCTCCTATCACACTTGGTATTAGAAAATTTAAACATATCCAGACTTTCACATTGCCTAATTCTCTCTCCCCAAACCATGATATAGATAAAAGGGAATCATTTTTATTAATTTTCCTACAAATGAAAAAGACCAATAAGTTGCAAATCATGCATGGTTTTTAAATACAAGTAAGCTGGCTGGAAGCATTTACATTATCTGAAGTTGAGGAAGGGTCAATGGACGTTTCCCTCTAGGTTAGAACTTAAAAGCCTTTTCTTGGGGCGCCTGGGTGGCTCAGCCAGTTGAACAACCAGCCCTTGATTTCTGCTCAAGTCACGATCCCAGGGATGTGGGATCAAGCCCTGTGTCCGGCTCCACACTCGGCGTGGATATCTCTTCCTCTGCCCCTCTTCCTCACTCACTCTCTCTCAAATAAAATAAAACAGATACAATAAAATAATATAGAAACTTTTCCTAATTTGTCTTTCAAGATCTCATCCCATGTGATCTGATCCTACAATCATCATTCCACTTTGCAGACCTTTAGTCTTGGGACTGTCCATCCTTTGGGACCCAGCTTAGGCATCTCCTCCAGGAAGCCTCCCTAGATTACTTAGGGCACCATGATTTCAAAGAACCTGCTGCTTATGCCACTAACCTACCACTGGGTGGCTTTATTTGTGTAATATCCAAGCTTTCCACCGACCACTTGTCATAGATGCTGCTCAAGCACTCAATGATGGATTGGACTAGATGTCCTGAGAAATTCATTATTAATTTTTATTTTACATTTATTCCCAAATAGACCGTGACTCTTTCCACACAGTTATGGTCATGTTGTTTGTCCTCTTTACACCCCTACACTGGCCATTTAATAACATTTGTTGAATATTTACATGAAGGTTAGGATTATGGTTATTTTATCTGTTGTGGTTTTACTGGTAGACGATAGGAATAGTCACACCCATTCGTATGGAAGAAAAGATCTCCCCTGGATTGGGAAATAATTTCTCGGTTACCTGGGTAAGAGGCCTATCTCCAAGTCTGGAAATGGAAACCAGGTATCCAATAAGACAGGACTCGGGCACTCTGGATTTTAATGGTAACAGAGCCAAAATGACAGCTGTCTGGTGGTGGTGGTCAGTGGTGGTATCAGTGACAATCAGGGAGTCAGAAAAAGGGTTGCTGGGAGGTGCTTTTCGAGCCACAGGGTAGCTACCCCAAATGCCTGGACCTAGGACACGATTTGTGATCCCTGAGTTCAAACTGACTCATGGGAGGATCAGAATTCGATACTCTGGGAGCACTTTGATGGTTCAGTCGGTTAAGTGTCCGACTCTTGATTTCAGCTCAGGTCATGATCTCATGGGTCATGAGTTTGAGCCCCACATTGGGCTCTGCACTGAAAGTGCAGAGTCTGCTTGGGATTCCCTCTCTCTGCCCTTCCCCCACTTGGGTTCTTTCTCTCTCCCTCAAAAATAAATAAACATGAAAAAAAATAAAAAAGAATTAGTATTCTGTAAACTTTTTCTTTTTTCTTTTTTTTTAAATTTTTTTTTAATGTTTTATTTATTTCTAGGAGAGAGAGAGACAGCGTGAGCAGGGGAGGGTCAGAGAGAGAGGGAGTCACAGACTGAAACAGGCTCCAGGCTCTGAGCCGACAGTCAGCACAGAGCCCGACGCGGGGCTCGAACCCATGAACCGCAAGATCATGACCCAAGCGAAAGTCGGACGCTTAACCGACTAAGCCACCCAGGCGCCCCTCTGTAAACTTTTTCTAAAAAAAATGGTTTTGACAGGGGCACCTGGGTTGCTCAGTTGTTAAGCATCCCACTTCAGCTCAGGTCATGATCTCACAATTCATGAGTTCAGTCTCTTTGTTGGGCTCTGCTCTGACAGCTCAGAACCTGGAGTCTGCTTCTCTTTCTATGTCTCCCTCTCTTTCTGTCATTCCCTCACTTGTGCTCTCTCTCTAAAATAAAATAAATAAAAATAAAATAAAATAAAAATTATAAAAATTATAAAATAAAATTATAAATAAAGTAAAATAATAAAATAAAATAAACATTAAAAAAGTAATAGTGTCAGGTCGTATACCCCTCTCCATCTTTCTTTTAAAAAATGCTTTTGACATTTTTCAAATCCCCCTTTCAAAGTTCTCTTTTGTTTTCTACACGTATTAGGTAAAGTTGTCTTTGAAAATCTAGTCTGTCTCAAGTCTGCTATTGGAAACGAATTGGAGTTTTCCTTTTGCCTGAGCAAGCACGGGGCCAGGAGATCATGGCGGCGCAACACACAACGGAGTTAAAGAAAACTTACAGAACGGGAAAATCCGGAGAACAGTGGGGGCCACCTGTTTGGTTCCAAACCCGGGAAGGTGTAGGGTTTACCAAGAGTGGCAGCATTTTGGGGCGCCTGGGTGGCTTAGTCGGTTAAGCGTCCGACTTTCGCTTAGGTCATGATCTTACGTTCGTGGGTTCGAGCCCCGCGTCGGGCTCGAGCCCCGCGTCGGGCTCAGTGCTGACTGCCAGCTCAGAGCCTGGAGCCTGTTTCAGTCTGTGACTCCCTCTCTCTGACCCTCCCCTGCTCACGCTGTCTCTCTCTCTCTCCTAGAAATAATAAAAAAAAAAAAGAGTGGCAGCATTTTATTTATTTTTTTAAATGCTTATTTATTTATTTTTGAGAGTGGGAGGGAGAGAGAGGGGGATAGGGGCAGAGACAGAGGGAGCAAGAGAACCCCAAGCAAGTGCCACGCTGTCAGCACAGAGCCCCATGCGGGGCTCAAACTCACAAACCGCGAGATCCCGACCTGAGCCAAAATCAAGAGTATGAGACTTAACCAACTTAGCCACCCAGGTGCCCCAGCAGCATTTTAAAGCAGACAAACACTGCATTATTTGGAGTAACTTTCATTTCTCACTAAAACACAAAAGTACTGTTGCATAAAAATCAGAAGTGTATCACTTGTAAAAATTCAGAGAATACATGCTATATGTTCTCTACAGCACAGGGTAGCACATGACTGAGTAAAGATTATCATACTCATTTGTGGATAATAAGCTTTTTTTCCCCCTTGACCATATAAACAAGGTCTGTGTTCCAATTATTTCTGTCCTTTTAAATTTTTTTAAAAATACTTAATTTTGACACAGAGAGACAGAACACAAGCAGGGCAGGGGCAGAGAGAGAACGAGACACAGAATCCAAAGCAGGATCCAGGCTCTGAGCTGTCAGCACAGAACCTGACGCAGGGCTTGAACCCACAAACAGCGAGATCATGACCTGAGTCGAAGACAGACACTTAACCGACTGAGCGCCCCCGCCGCCCCTGTGTTCCCAATTACTTCCATACAAAATGCAAACACTATTCTTTCACCACAGAAGTAATGCTGAAGCTCATTGAAAAGATTGCCAGGCAGTACTTTATCATAGTTACTCTAGATATACTTTTTCAATGACAAAATCTGTCTTACATATTATGAAATAGCTGTTATATTAACTACTTTCAAGACAAGGCAAAGACTGTAACAAATTTTAGAATTAAGCTATGTAGACATGTCTCCCAATAATGTAAAATATATTAATACCTAGTAAATTCAAATAAATCATACACTTAGACATTATATCCTTAGGACTGACACACATTTATACTACAAATTATATAAATTATGTGCTTAAAAATTTTAAGTGCACAAATACAAATTAAATGCAAATTCTCAAGATACATGCATGAACATTTCAGTGCTTCCCATCTTAAAACTCATGAACTACTCCATTAGAAGCAGCAGCATTAGGGTGCAGTTTTTAGTGAAGTTTGCTGAAACTTCCTGAGAAACCCATGGCATTTTTAGACCCACTGGCTTTGAGGTTAGACAAACTGAGTAAGTTGGAAAGTCTGGATCAAGTTTTCTCACACCTGCCTTCAAGACTGCTGATAAAGATTTATTTGAAAGCACTGATTTTTAAAAATATAACATCAGTGTGAAATTTGGGGCAACCATTTTCCTTGGAAATCTATGGAATAAAGTTTTTCCTTCCAGAGGAAGAAAATTTGTTCATTTTCTTAGAAAAGAAACTTCACTCAACATATTTCTTTATTTTTTACTTTTTGGTGTTGATTTGATTTTTAAGAAAGAGAGACTGAGCATGAGCAGAGGAGCGGCAGAGAAAGGGGGAGACACAGAACCCAAAGCAGGCTCCAGGCTCTGAGTTGTCAGCAAAGAGTCCGACGCGGGGCCTGAACCCACAAACCATGAGATCATGACCTGAGCCAGAGTTGGTACTTAACCAACTGAGCCACCCAGGTGCCCCTCAATATATTTCTTTAAGAAGCCAGATGCTGTGTATATTTCCTAAGTCTAGAATACAGGTATGGGGTACTTCTGTCAACTGAATATGCTCAAAACTAGAACACATTAACTAAACAGTGCTTAACTTCAAAATTACAATAGTAGTATGGGGCACCTGGGTGGCTCAGTTGGTTAAGCATCCAACTTCAGCTCAGGGCATGATCTCGTGATCCATGAGTTTGAGCCCCGCATCCGGCTCTGGCCTGATGGCACAGGGCCTGGAGCCTGCTTAGGATTCTTTGTCTCCCTCTCTCCCCGCCCCTTCCCCCACTCAAGCTCTGTCTCTCTTTGTCTTTCAAAAATAAGTAAACGTTGTGAAATTTTTTTTCAAAATTACAATAGTAGAAGACATCCGTGAAATACATTTCTATACAGGACACACCAATCACATTCTATTTTTTTTTTTTTTTTGATGACATAAAATGTACTTACAGAACTTAGCATCAGGGTAACAAGAAATTATTTTATAAAGTATTTCCAGAAAAAAAATCCAGTTATTCAGTCTTCTCCTTGATTGAGCTCCATGTAAACACAAATTTACTTATCTAAGGACTATTTTTGGTATAAAAGTTCAACTGAGCCAGAGTGTTTAGGAGACAACCCGAGATTTTAGAAGCAAAATGGGTTCTTTAAATCAACTGGCATTAAAATATTAGAATAGAAATAGTAATAATTGCAAAATGCCATGATGACACTGTTACCAGTAGTAACCAAGGTATTAGAGACCTGAACACAGAAGAGAAGTGATACTTTCAGACTAGCATGGGGGAAAAAAGGTTTGAATAAAATGTTAAGTACTCATTGAGAATTAAACAGTTGGGTCTGTGCAATAGTAATTCTCCAAAATGGAGCAAATAGCTGATCAGTAGACTCTTATCTGCAAGCAAGCCACTGCATTAAAAAAAAAAAGTCATTGTCAAGAAGTCCTTGGCTTCTCATTTCTCAGGGGGCCTTTCAACTGCACTGGCCTCCTTTACATGAAGGAAGGTGAAAGCGGACTTGAACGTGCCATCGCCACTCTGTTGTGAAAAGCAAAGGAAGGTGGCCCACAGAAAACCACAAAGTCCGGTGTAAGCCGTCCTCCAGTGAGTAGGAACCAGGCTGAAGTTGGTCAGCTGTAACAGAAAGCAAGAGTACGCTTGGGCTCTGCACAAACCACAGCTAGGAATTAGCATTCTGAGTCATGTGAAACTCACCTGCACGAAGGGCCAGTACATCAGACCACTCTGGAATAAAGAAAACTTTATTAGAATACGTTTTAATCACACAGGCACACACACGCACCATCCCACAGCTCATGCTATGAAAGATTAAGAAATACCAGACAGATAGAATGTGGAGGTGATATTATGTTTCAGACTAAGCTGATTAAATCAGACTACTTAAAGTCTCTCTAGCAGAAGAGGGTAAGAGCTGTGCAAAGAGTTTTTAGGTATGAGATGTTTATATTAGTCCTATTCACAGACCCAGAATGAGATTACCAGAATCAGTACCATTTATCTTAGACAGCCGCTTTCCAAATAATAGCATATATATATGTATGTATGTATGTGTATGTATGTATATATATGTATGTATGTTGTGGTTTTCCTATTAGCCCAAGCAAATGCTATAGGAATGTGTGTGTGTGTGTGTGTGTGTGTGTGTTTAGTGTAGAGAGCACTAGCGGAGAAGAGGGGCAGAGAGAGAGGGAGAGAAAGAGAATATCATAAGCAGGCACGACACCTAGGGCGGAGCCAACATGGGTCTCCAACCCCCAATCCTGAAATCATGGCCTTCTCCAACCCCCAATCCTGAAATCATGGCCTGAGCCGAAGTCAAGAGTTGGACGCTGAATGACTGAGCCACCCAGATGCCCCAGGAATATATTTATAAAAGGATCATCAGTAAAGTTTTAGATTTTTCATTCTTCATGGAATGATTTGTCAGTAACATAGTCTACTCTGTCACACACTGAGAGCCAGAGGGGACTCTAATTTTTTTTTTAATGTTTTTATTTATTTCTAGGAGAGAGAGACAGCGTGAGCAGGGGAGGGTCAGAGAGAGAGGGAGTCACAGACTGAAACAGGCTCCAGGCTCTGAGCTGGCAGTCAGCACAGAGCCCGACGCGGGGCTCGAACCCATGAACCACGAGATCATGACCTAAGCGAAAGTTGGACGCTCAACTGACTAAGCCACCCAGGCGCCCTGAGGGGACTCTAATTTTACCTAAAACGTTTGATTATTTTTATGTAAAAAGATTGAAGGCAAATAATATATTCTACCATTTCTTGCTATAGAATAAGTTTAGCTGACATTCTTGTGATTTAAAAAATGCCCCCCAAAAGGAAATGCTTTGTTGTGGGGTTTTTTGTTGTTTTTTAAGGGGAGGAGCAGAACTGTATTCTTCAGGAATCTAAGTGTTGAGGGGCGCCTGGGTGGCTAAGTCACTTAAGCATCTGGCTTCAGCTCAGGTCACAATCTCATGGCTCATGAGTTAACCCCCACCCCCACCCCTGCATTGGGCTCTGTGCTGACAGCTCAGAGCCTGGAGCCTGCTTCAGATTCTGTGTCTCCATCTCTCTCTCTCTCTCTCTCTCTCTCTCTCTCTCTGCCCCTCCCCCACTCGTGCTCTGCCTGTCTCACTCTCAAAAAAAAAAAAATTTAAAAATAGATATCAGTGCTCGCTTCGGCAGCACATATACTAAAATTGGAACAATACAGAGAAGATTAGCATGGCCCCTGTGCAAGGATGACACGTAAATTCGTGAAGCGTTCCATAATTTTGGAAACTAACAATAGAACTCCCCTAGGACCCAGCACTAGCACTGCTAGGAATTTACCCAAGGGATACAGGAGTGCTGATGCATAGGGGCACATGGACCCTAATGTTCATAGCAGCACTCTCCACAATAGCTAAAACATGGAAAGAGCCTAAGTGTCCATCAACAGATGAATGAATCAAGAAGATGTGGTTTATCTATACCATGGAATACTACATGGCAATGAGAAACAATGAAATCTGGCCATGTGTAGCAACATGGATGGACCTTGAGGGTGTTATGCTGAGCGAAATAAGTCAGGCAGAGAAGGACAAATACCATATGTTTGCACATATAGGTGGTTTAGGAGGAACTTAACAGAGGACCATGGGGGAGGAGAAGGGGAAAAATAGTTTGGGAGAGGGAGGGAGGCAAACCATGAGAGACTCTTGAATGCTGAGAACAAACTGAGGACCTATGGGTGTGGGGGGGAGGGGGAGATGGACATGGAGGAGGGCACTTGTGGGGATGAGCACTGGGTGTTATATGGAAACCAATGTGACAATAAACTATTTGTAAAAAAAAAAAATAGATATCAGTGTTGCAATAGACAAAAGAAAGCAGAGGAAATTTTCCTAATTAAAGGAAACTAAAGAGACAGGACAACTGAATGCACTACCTGACCCTAGACTGTATCCTATACCTTTTAAAAGGAAAAGAAATGCTATAAAGACCCTTAGATAGTGAATTGACAAGCACAGCATAAAGTTGGTGGATGAGATAAAGGGATTATTAGTGTTGTTAAATGTATTGAAGTTGCTAACTCTGCGTGGTTATATAAAAGAGCATATTTATTCTTAGAAAGTAGATACTTAAGTATCTAGGGGTAATGGTAATTCTGTGTGTAAATTACCCTCAAATTATTCAGAGAAACAGATAGATCAATGGATAGATGGATAGGGCCAGGAAATAATAAAACAAATGGGTAAAATGTTAACTATAGGTGAACATGGGTAAAAGGTATTCTTTGAACTATTCTTGTTATTTTTATGTGAGCTTGAAATCATTTCCAAGTTAAAGTTTTAAAAGCCTATAAAGATGGGGGTCACCTGGGTGGCTTAGTCAGTTAAGCTTCCAACTTTCGCTCAGGTCATGATCTCACAATTTGTGAGTTTGAGCCCCACATTGGGCTGTGTGCTGACAGCTTGGAGCCTGGAGCCTGCTTCAGATCCTGTGCCTTCCTCTCTCTGCCCCTCCCCTCTCTCTCTCTCTCTCTCTCTCTCTCTCTCTCTGTCTCTGTCTCTCTCTCAAAAATAAACATAAAATTTTTTAAAAAAATAAAAACCTATAAAAGAGAAGAATGTAATATGAGATATTTCTAAGAGGGAATATACCTGAGCTGCCATATTGCAGCTGATGAAAGGAGACAGAAATACGCCATATGTACAAAACAAGGAAACAAACCAAAACCTCAAGTACTGCATACGTGTAGTACTTGAGGCATGTTCTTTCTCCTTTCATCCAAAGAACTTGGATTGGGCATGGAGTTGATTCCTCAGCAACAAAAAAACAATTCTACTTTCACTCACACATCCCTTGGGCTGTAAGAAAGCCATTTGTGACAGATTCTTAGGATGCCGCTTGTCTTTCACCTCCTAATGCGTGTACTCTTGGTTTCATCCATCAAGCTTGGCTTGAGAAACTGGCTTTAACCCAATTTCTCCCATATCTAATATCCCTAGCTCTGGGCTCTCCTCTGTGCATCTGGAAATCTCCCTTTGCATATTCTAATGAGTTCAATATTTCTCAAAGTGAAGTCGTCTATCTTTTGTCTCTAATTGGCTGACTATGCGTTATGCACTATCTCAAGGGATGAGCCACCACCCACGCAGTTACTCAAGGCAGAAACCTGCGAGCCATCCGAGATATGCCCTTGCCCATTACCCCGGCCACCAATCATTCACTCAGTGCAACAAATTCTACCTCCTAAATAGCTCTCGAATCAGTCCTATTTTTTTAAAGTTTTATTTATTTATTTGGAGAGCACAAGTGGGGGAAGGGCGGGGAGAGAGGATCCCAAGCGGGCTTCGCACTGACAGCTTGGGGCTCCATCTCATGAACCGTGAGATCATGACCTGAGCCGAGGTCCAGAGTGCAACACTTAACCGACTGCGCTGCCCAGACGACGCACCCCCCGCCCACCATTCTCTGTTTCTAATGTGACCTTGGTCACAATAGCCCTCTAACTGGTTTCTCCTGCCACGATTCCTGACATTTGGGATCCTTGGCATGGCATTCAACACCCAGCAAAGGTGGCCTGTGTATCTTCGTTAAGGGAGGAGAATCTGAAATATCTGCAAATCCCTGCTTAAAGCTCCTTCTTTCCCTATTGTGCTTGCTCTCTTTTTTTTTTTTTTTTTAATGTTAGATGTAGATACCTCCACAGGATCTATGACATAATGGGCAAACTTGTTTCTTTTCCAAAATAAAGCAGAAGAAAATCACATTTGGATTTGTGAGTCACGATGGGCTCACGATTTCTGCCCCAAGGGAAATAACAAGAGCTCTGAATACTCTTTCCCCTTAAAGGAGAAGAAACTGTCCCTGAGCATGGGGGGCGGGGCTGGGAGGGGGCCAGGTGGTCATGTAGCTTCCATCCTTCCTATCGTCTGCCTCCACCCATCAAGTGGGCAAGGCTGATTCCAGGGCTCAGTATTACTCCATAGAAGATGCCAGAAGCAGTCTGGGCAATAGCCCGGTGTGGCTTGGTGCCGCCTCTGATAGGGAATTAGATGCATGTGAAGCCCAAGGCCAGTCTGTGTATATTCGGCAATCCTGAAAACTCAACTGAGATTAATAAAATCAAACGTGCTCTAGGCCAGAGACAGAAAGCACCCCTGACTTTGCCAGCCCTGAACGATACTGCTCAATAAATCTTCACTGAATAAGTTAATAAATACCTGTTGGGCTGGGTTGTGTATATCTGTATTGAGCAAACAGTGCAACGGGTGACTTGCTTTGAGCCTAGAAGTAATCTTGGGAAACATCATCCTTCACAGGGACTCAGCGAACGTACACCTGGGACACTGGCTCTGAATGGCCATGATTCCAGCAATCACTCGTGTTTTCCCTTCCCGTTACCCACTAAACTCTTTGGCTCCAAAATGCACTCAATAAACTGTAAGCATAATAAGAGTACATTTTAAAAACGGGACTTGTCGGGAGCATTGACTAAAATTCAGAGACTCTCCTTATACTCCCAATATACAGACACCCTTACAGGTTCTTATTCATTCATCTAGCAGAACAATTCTGAGATCTCTCTGTCAAAATACTGTCCCCTCGTGCCAACCAACTGGAGCCCCAATCTAAGAAGAGTTTTCTTAAAATGTACTTAATGTAACATACGAAAAGATCTGGGTTACCTTCCCGAAAGTCTGTCTTACCTTGTACGTATTCCAGAATTTCTGTTTGAGGTCCAAAAATATGTCATCCTTTTCCTGGAGAATACTCATGCCTGTTTGTAAAAACACACACCAAAAGAATTTTTGAAAGGGTCAATAGGAAGAATACCGGGTAACAACTCAAGTTTCCTATTTCAGTATGCAAAATAACGAGCGGTATCTTCTCATTCATTTACGTCCCTTCTGACCCAACAGTGAAAACAACATCCATTCTAGAATTGGGTAAATCTTTGGGCACCGGGATGGCTCAGTTGGTTGGGCATCCAACTCTTGATTTTGGCTCAGGTCATGATCTCACGGTTCGTGGGGTTCGTGGGATGGAGCCTCAAGTCAGGTTCCAGGCTAACAGCAAGGACCTATGTGGGATTCTCTCTCCCTCTCTCTCTTTGCCTCTCCCCTGCACATCTTCTCTCTCTCTCTTTCTCTCTTTTTCTCTCTCTCAAAATAAATAAACATTTTTTTAAAAACAAACAAAAAATAGAACTAGGTAAATCTTTAAATGATAAATAAAACTAGATAAATCTTAAAGGAATGGTAAATACAAAGTGAGACTAGCAGAGTATAAAAGTGTTAGCAGAAATATATATATATGTTTTAAGAGAATTCACAGCGTTCAGATAGGATGATTGGTGACTTTTCTGCCTTCCAAACTTTCTGTAAAATGTTTAAAATTTTAAAAATATAGGGGTGCCTGGGTGGCTCGGTTGGTTAAGTGTCTGGCTCTTGGTTTCCCTCAGGCCATGGTCTAATGGTTTGTGAGATCAAGCCCCGCACTGGGCTCCAGACCCTTCTCCTGCTCGCGGGCGTGCACACATGAGCTCTCTTTCTGTCTCTCAAAATAAAGCAAAACATTAAAAAATAATTAATAAATGAATGAACAAATATTTAATTTCCTTCTTTTAAAAGAAACGGCTGCTGGACCCTGGGTGCTCTGGCTGAAGTTCCCCTCAATAGTCTCATCAGAAGTATTCCATTATCATTATTCCAATCAGAATCTGAAAGCCAGAACACCACTTGAGGCTTCCTAAAAACATTCTGAAAACTTTGCACGTTCAACAACCCTGAAAAGAAATTCAGGGAGCAAAGACAAAATCCTCCTATTTTAGGAAGGAGTAAAAATACAAGTGCTTCAAAAAATTCTCCTTCAAATCTGATTAGGAGGAAGAGGAAAGAAGAGGGTTTTTTGTTTTTTGTTTTAGCCAAATGCAAGAGATTCTTAGAACAGGATTTATGAGAATACCCTTGCATGAAAGTATTGGTAATACCCGGTTCTACTTACCCAGCACTAACTAAGCGTTAAGCACTTCATGTGACTTATTTCATTGGACTGACCTCCCCAACAATCCGCTGAGGTTGGTAGTTACAGAAGCGGAAAAACGAGCCCAGGGAGGTTAATGTTGTACCACGTCCAACCCAGGTGCAGTTTCCCAGCCGGACCCCTCCGTCATAATCCGAGCTCCCCAAGGTGGCCTCAGCACAAAGGATCATCTGACATAGGCAGTTTCCAGGTTGGAAAGGCCTGGAACAAACATCCAACCCACTCCTCCCACTTTCATTCTCACACGAGGAGAGGGAAGGAAATCGGGCCAGAAATCTAAAGAGCCAAACAAAGCAGCCATCTGGGTGGGAATCCATGTCAGGAGCCTCAGACTTGAACCCCGGGCCTCCTGGAGCCTGGTTCCTGAGGCTTCTTTCTGGTTTCGCACATAGTGACAACACTCAAGTTAGGTACGTGGTATGGGGGCGCCTGGCGGGCTTAGTCGGTTAAACGTCCAACTTTCGTTCAGGTCATGATCTCACCGCCTGTGGGTTCAAGCCCCGCGTTGGGCTCTGTGCTGACAGCTCCATGCCTGGAGCCTGCTTCAGATTCTGTGTCTCCCTCTCTCTCTGACCCTCCACTACTCGCATTCTCTCTCTCAAAAATAAATAAACATTTAAAAAAAAAAAAAAGAACATGGTATGGATTATATTGTCTTTGGACAAGCCACTTAAGCTTAACCCACTTCGAATCTCAGTTCTGTCTTCTGGAACAGCAGTAATAAAGAGGATCTGCCTCACTGGGTTGTTTGAAGATCAAATGGGAATCTGGTTCCCAAAGCCCAGCCCCTAGGTCCCAGATCCTCACCACCGTTCAAGGCCACGGCATTAACAGGCCTGAGGAACCTCCTTGCCAATGTGGCATGAAGTCACACCTTGTACTAGGCGCCCGGCAGCCCTTGCTCTCGGGCCCTCTCTCCCTGACCCCACTAACCCCATCGGCCATGTGGTAGGCGAGCCTGCAGCAGGCAACAAGGCCCTTCGTGCTTCCTGTGGGGTTTGTGAGAAAAGGAACCGAGTCTGGCTCCCCCAGGTAAGATCCACAGGTAGTGTAGATGTCTGGGTCCCACGACCCAGTTTAGAAGGCACCAACAGCCACTGAAAAGAAGACCTTCTGGGGGAGATCTGTTATCCCCAATGCCAAGGCCAAGCCCAGGACCCTTGGGTTTTTTATGGAATCGGGCACGCCCCCGGCCCTCACCCTCTCTGCCTATAGAAACTACTAGGAGGACAGTAGTTTTGGGCATTCAAAGCCCTATGGAAGATTCCCAAAGTCAGGCCTTTAGGACCCAGGGTAATTTTCTGAGGAGGGGCCTCCTAGGTCTTTTCAGAGGCGTAGAGTTCTCTATGGCAGGTCCCCTCACATTTTCTGTGACTTTTTTTTTACATAGGGCTGGGACCCCCCAAAGGAAAATCTTGTTACCAAAGCAGGACCAAGGCCTTGAGCATGAATTTTCTGGGGGACCCTGTTTCACCTGCCCTGTGCCCATGGTCCCCAGTCCCCTCCCATTTCTTCGGTGTGTTGGAAAGGAGTGTGGGCCAGTGGAAAGGAGGCCCGGAGCCCCAAGCACGGATTTTCCCAGGGGCAGGATCGCCCTGTCCCACAACTTAGGTTGCTGGGGTTGCTGCCGCCAAGGCCACGAGCTGTGAACTCCTCGACATTTATGCGGACCTCTGCCAGGGGGAAAAGGCCCCCCAACCCTGCCTGCCTGCAGGCTCCTTGAAACCCCCAGCCACTTGACTATGCACAACCCCAGCGTCTCAACTCCAATCCCGGACCCTGGCGTCCCAGTTCTCCGCCTCTCCAGCCACCACCTCTCAACTTCTCCCTCTTAATCTCTGGTACCCAGACTTAATCAGCGCTTGAACCTCGACCTCCTTGCTCCAGTCCTGGCTCTTTCAGCCTCCTGAAATTCTGCCCCCACCCCCACCCCATGGCTCCCAGTCCGGGTCCGGCCCCAGAGCCCCTGGCGCCCGCTCCATCCCAGCCCCTAGAAGCCCCCGGCCCCTGCCTCCAGTCCCCCAATCTTGGCTCCAGGGCCCCCCACCCCCATCGGATCTCGTCCTGGCCCCGGTCCCCGCGCGGGGCCGCTCACCGGCATAGAAGGCCGAGACAGCCACGGGCCCGCCGATCGCCTGGTCGCACAGCACCTTGGCCAGCACGGCGCGCGGCGCACGGCCAGGCAGCGCGCGCTCCAGCACGCGCAGCCACACGTAGTTGAAGTTGGCGTGGAAGGTCACGGCCACGGTGGCCACGCGCCGCGTCTGCTGCCAGTCGGCCGGCCCGCCCCGTAGCCGCTGCTGGAGCGCGTCGCCGGCGGAGAAGAGCGCCGCGTAGAGCAGCACGTTCGTGGGCCACGGGTAGCGCCGGGCCGCGCGCAGCAGCGCCCGCCACCAGCCCGCCATGCCGGCGCTGGGGGCGACCGCCAGCGACCGCGGAGCCGGCCCCCCGGGCCACGCCCGCACGCCGGCCCTGCCCTCCGCGCCGCCTCCGCCACCTGCACCTGGCTTCCCAGGCGCCCCCGAGCCATTGGGCGGCCCGTGCACACCCAATCCGCGCCGTCCAATCCCGTGGCCACGAACCAGTGTGGGGCCGAGCCTTTGTAACGTGGCCGGTCCACAGAATGCACGGTCCGTTCCCACGAAACGTCCAGAATGGGCTAATGCATAGCGACCGAAAGTAGACTAGTGGGTGTCAGAGGCCGGGCGATGGAGAGGATGCGAAGTGACTGCGTGTGCGGTTCTTTGCGGGGCGACGAAAGCTCTCTGTAAGTGGTGATGGTTGTACGCAAAACCATTAAAATGGGGAATTCTGTGGTATGTGAATTATAGCTCAAAAATACGGGAGAAGGGATACCAAAATTCAGTTACCAAGCGGGTGGTATATGTTAAATGGTTACATGCACTCAATTCACCCTTCCAACGCCCAGAGTACACAATAGTACACTTGGGAGATAAATGCACGAGTTAAAATGTGAGGCCTTTCATGGATGGGAAGTGAGGCTGGAGGGATGGCCCTACCGCCTTCGCTTCAGTGTGTGGACTCCCTGAATACTGCCTCGCAAAACATGCCGAGCTCCCTGGCCGTGTCCCGGAAGCAGGGGGTCAGTGATCTCACGGTTCGTGGGTTCGAGCCCCGCGTCGGGCTCTGTGCTGACTGCCAGCTCAGAGCCTGGAGCCTGTTTCAGATTATGTGTCTCCCTTTCTCTCTGACCTTCCCCTGCTCACACTCTCTCTCAGAAATAAATAAAACATTAAAATTTTCAAAAAAAGAAGGAGAGAGAGCAAGTAAGCACGCCAGCGGGGGAGGGGCAGAGAAAGAGAGAGAGAGAATCCCAAGCAGGCTCCACACTGTCAGCACAGAGACCCAGGAGGAGGTGGATGTCACCACCATGCGATCATGACCTGAGCCAGAATCAAGAATCAGATGCTTAACTGACTGAGCCACCCAGGCACATCCACCCGCTCTTCTATTTGTTTACCCTATTTTATTTCATTTTAGTTTTTTTCAAACTTATAGCTTTTCATGTTGAAATGATTCCACACTTAGAAAAAAAGTTGCAAATTGTGGAAACTAATTTGACAATAAACTATTTGTAAAAAAGAAAAAGAAAAAAAGTTGCAAAAATAGTACAGAGTTCCCATATAGGCGTCACCCAAGCTTCCTGAAATACTGACGTCTTGCATAAGCACAGTACAAGGATCAAAACAAGAAAACGATCGCTGATGTAATACTATTACCTAATCTACAGACCTTATTCAAAGTATTTCCAATCGTCCCCCTGAAGTCCTTTTTCCCATCTGGCATCCAACCCCAGATCACTTTGCGTTGCGCTGAATTGTTACATATTTCGCACCTTAGTCTCCCCTCTGGGGGACTAACCTGTGAGTTTGCAGGCTTCCTCTGCTTGTCAATCCCATTGTCATGGGATGAATTGTGTCCCTCCCCAAGTTCACGTATTGGAGCCCGAAGCCCCAGTATCTCAGAATGGGACTGTTTTGGAGAAAGGGTCGTTAGGATGGGACCCAAGGCCAATCTGACTGGTGTCCTGATAAAAAGAGGACATTTGGACACACAAAGAGGCACCGGGATAGGCGCACACACAAGAAAGACCGTGTGACGACACGGTGGGAAGGAGGCGGTCTGCAAGCTGGGGAGAGAGGCCTCCAGAAAACCAGCCCAGCTGAAACCTAGGCCTCAGACTTCTAGCTTCCTGAATTATGAAAGAAGAACTTCGTTTTTTAACCCACCTAGTCTGTGGTATTTTGCTCGGGCAACTCTAGCCGACTGATACGCCCATTCTCTTCAATTCTTGGGACTCTGCCAATTTCTGTGTTTTTTGACCCTTTCTATTTGCTTCAAGTCAGCAGCCAGGCATTCTTCCCCATCCCTCCCCCTCACTCTCTCTCTGTCTCTCTCATTCTGTTGCCACATAGTCTCTCCTCACTCTGACCCACCTCTCTCCCTCTTAGAAGGCCCCTTGTGATTACAGCAACCCATCTGGATAATCCAGGATAAGCCCCATGTATCAAGATCCTTACCTCATGAGTCATCTACAAGGTCCCTTTTGCCATGTCAAATAATGCATTCACCAGCGGTGGGGACTCAGACGTGGACTTCTTTGGAGGACCAGTACTCAGCCCACTGTAATGCCACTTTATCATGCCCTCCTTCTCTGTAACCCTCCTGATCTCTTCTGACAGCAACTGACCATGTAAGCTGAAATCCAATTATCCATTTCTCCATGTGTGTAGCTTAGGACTATCTGTCCAGCACTTTTTCACTTAATTGATCACCATTCATTCACTTAATTGATCAGTATTTTTTTTAAGTTTATTCGTTTATTACTTGGTGTGTGTGAGAGAGAGAGAGCAAGTGAGAGAGTGAGTACAAGTGGGCAGAGAGAAGGGGGGAAACACAGAATCTAAAGGAGGCCCCAGGCTCCTAGCTGTCAGCACAGAGCCCAACGCGGGGCTCGAGCCCATGAATTGCAAGATGATGATCTGAGCCGAAGTCAGACACTTAACCAACTAAGCCACACAGGTGCTCTAATTGATGATTATTCTTGAGCATTATTATGTGCCAGGCACTAAACTATGTGCTTTTGGGAAGGATTTGTATTTGCAATGCCTTTTTAAAAAAATCTAATTCCTGGGGCACCTGGGTGGCTCAGTCAGTTAAGCATCCTACTCTTGATTTCGGCGCAGGTCATAATCTCACAGTTCTTGGGATCAAGTCCCATGGTGGACTCTGCATTGACAGTGCGGATTGACAGCTTGGGATTCTCTCCCTCCCTCTCTCTCTACCCCCTCCCCACTTGCTCATTCCCTTTCTCTCAAAATAAATAAATAAACATTTAAAAAAATTTTTTTATACTTTATTTATTTTTTGAGACAGAGAGAGACAGAGCATGAGAGGGGGAGGAGCAGAGAGAGAGGGAGACACAGAACCTTAAACAGGGTCTGAGCTGCCAGCACAGAACCCGATGTGGAACTTGAACCCACGAACTGTGAGATCATGACCTGAGCCGAAGTCAAATGCTTAACAACCGACTGAGCCACCCAGGCGCCCCAAAATAAACATTTTAGAAAACCTAATTCCTGCCCAAATTAGAGGAGAGTGTGGCCTTCATTATGAAAAAAAAAGATTTCCCTCGTGATTCCTACACAACTGCATTGACCAAATTTGTTAGAAAAACAGCAAAATTGGAGACTAGAGGCAGGAAAGTGGGGTGGAGAAGGATTATAGTTGCCAGATAAAATACAGGATGCCCAGTTACCTTTAAAAGTTCAGACAAAGAATGCATAACATTTTAGTGTAAGTATGCCCCATGCAGGGGCGCCTGGGTGGCTTAGTCGGATAAGCATCCGACTTTGGCTCAGGTCATGATCTTGCGGTTCTTGAGTTGAGCCCCACGTCAGGCTCTGTGCTGACAGCTGGCTCAGAGCCTGGAGCCTGCTTCAGATTCTGTGTCTCCCTCTCTCTCTGACCCTTCCCTGCTCACACTTTCTCTGTCTCTGTCTCTCTCAGAAACAAGCAAACAAACAAACAAACAAACAAAAAAACATGTGGCAAAGTATGCTCCATGCAATATTTAGGACATACTTATACTAAAAAGAATTTCACTGTTAATGGGGCACACTCTATTTTTTAAATTTATTTTGCTAATTCTGACACCCCCCAAAGGATGGTGCTCACAGTCATTGAGTGACCACTACATGTGTCTGTTATCTACGAGGCACCCAGTGCATTAACTCACTTACTCCTCACAGAAACCCAGGGAGGCAGATTTTTGACAGTGCGCAGGACAAAATAGCCTCCAAAATCTATGATGATCTTTATCAAGCAGCTCAACAGGTTTGCTGAATGGGAGTTGAAAGAAAGAGAAATAAAGACTGAGAAGACTGACCTGGTTTTACATGAGTTGCTATGTACCTGTGTCTTCCTGAAAAAATAAAAAAATCCAGTTAGTGAGGACAACCTATTATCAGGCAAATGCTAAAGGACCCGCATGGCCTTCAAACAAGAGGCGATGCTCTAAGATAAATTAATTCATTACACTGATGCTTCATCATCTGTGCAGGCTGTGATTCAGAGCCCTCCGGCAGTAATGAGGCAAGGAGTTCCATGTGACATTAATATCCCTGAACGGTGGGGGGTAGATGGAGAACACAGTGCTGTGTTAAAATGTAACAGAGGAGTTCCGTGAGCAAGGCTTTGGGAATAAAGCACTGGTGTGGCGGCCGAGTTTCCATTTACAACTAAGGATCACATTAAAAATACATTAGCATGGGGCGCCTGGGTGGCTTAGTCGGTTAAGCGTCCGACTTTCGCTTAGGTCATGATCTCGCGGTTCGTGGGTTCGAGCCCCGCGTCGGGCTCTGTGCTGACTGCCAGCTCAGAGCCTGGAGCCTGTTTCAGCCTGTGACTCCCTCTCTCTCTGACCCTCCCCTGCTCACGCTGTCTCTCTCTCCTAGAAATAAATAAAACATAAAAAATAAATAAATAAAAATAAAAATACATTAGCGTGATTACAACGAAGCTTATTGTAAGTTGTTATTTCTCTTTATTTCAATGAATCGGGGCTTCAGAAGAACCACTAAGTGGGCCACGGCGTCTAAAACCTCCTATCTCCTCTTGAAGATTTCTCTGAAATTTCTACTGACAAACTAAAGGTTTCCAAGCTTGAAAAAGGCTGCGAGATTGACAGGTCTGTTTTGCAAAAAGCAGAGGAAGCAATCGGTTAAGGCTACTCTTCAAAAAAAAAAAGGTCATGGAAGCTCTTCAAACCCTTTCAAAATCACCAGTAAGACATCACTCGTCTCCGGGTGTGGGCACAGAGCAGGAAACTGTCTTCCTCCTGTCCCTGAAATGGGGCTCAAGGGAGGCTGGCGAGGATACTATGGAAACCTCCCTCGCTCTTCATTTCTTTGCCCACCCACCCCTTCATTCCAGAACCCTCCCTTCTTAAAGGAGGCTCTGGAATTTCCCCAGCAGGTGATCCAAATGGGCGGGAGCGTGTTGACTTGAAGTTATGTGTGCCCAGCAAGCACAGGGTTTTTGCTTAGTGTGGCTGCGGGTGGATAAATAGAGCTGTGCTTTATGCAAATTTTACTACAGTAGCCCCACCCACCCCGCCCCCACCCCGCCCCGCCCCTTATCTGCACTTTCTGGGACCAGAGCTCAACCCCCCTCAGGAAGCAAATGATCCACCGTGTGAGAATCATCAGAGGGCCAATCGTGGCCTAACCTGACACCTGTCACAGCACTTCATCTCATTGTGTGGACATTGTATCACCGCCTCACCACAGGAAGGGTGAGTCAGTACACTAGGATATTTTGAGAGAGCACATTCATATGACATTTGTTACAGATTATAGTCATAATTGTTCTATTTTATCATTAGTCATTGTTTTGAATCTCTTCCTGTGCCTGATTTATAAATTAAACTTTATTATAGGTAAGTATGTATGCGGGGGAAAACATAGCATATACAGTACATCTGTTCAATACTGTCTGGGGTTCAGGCATCCACTGGAGGGATCTTAGAATGTATCCCCTGGGGATAGGGAGCGGAACTGCTGTATGACTTTGTTGGTTTTATTTGGTTGGGTTTTCTCTGAATGGGTGAACGGGATTAAAATTATGGGGCTAGGAGTAAGAAGCACCACCCACTGCTTGATCTCTATCTGAACATGCACTAGGAGATAAAGAACGAGCATTCCAGAAGGAAAAGGTCAGAAGGGAGGTTAGAAGGAAGAAGTTAGATAGATGTATGCTTCCCATAAGAGCTTCAGTTTCTCCCGTTAACAGAAACCATATTAAGCAATTCTGTCACGAAATCATTGCATTTCGGCTCCGATGTGGAAAAACCATGCCCAAAAATTCTGTCTCGCAGCACCTGGGTGGCTTAGTCAGTTGAGCTTCTGACTTCAGCTCTGGTCGTGATCTCATGATTCGTGAGTTTGAGCCCCACATCGGGCTGCCTGCTCCAGATCCTCTGTTCCCCTCTCTCTGCCCCTCTCCCACTTTTGCTCTCCCAAAAATAGATATTTTTAAAAATTGTGTCTCTATGACCTAGGCAACTCTCACACCCTGGACATTGACACAAATTATGTGAAAGGTGCTTGGATCAATATCATGGGTTTTAGAACATTTTGACGTTGTCCAGAGGTGAAACAAAAACACTGAGTCTAAAACCGTGTCTATTCTTTCCTCTTGTTTAGAAATTTGGAATACTTCCTCGTTCTTCTATCCAGCCCCCAGTAGAATACTAAAACATGGCAATGGATTTCCTAACAGGGATGGTGGACTTCATAGATTCCACCTGCAACTTGGTATTTTGAGCTATTTTTTTAAATGTTTATTTATTTTTGAAATAGAGAAAGAGAAAGTGCGAGCAGGTGAGGGGAAGAGAGAGAGGGAGAGAGAGAATCCCAAGCAGGCTCTGTGCTAACAGCTCACGGGGCTTGATGAGGGGCTCAGTCTTGTGAACTGCGAGATCACGACCTGAGCTGAAATCAAGAGTCAGACGCTTGACCGACTGAGCCAACCAGGTGCCCCACAACTTGGTATTTTAAGATGGTTCCACTTGAAAGAATATTTGAATTAGAGTGTTTCTCTGGCTCAGGAAATCTGTTTTCATCTGCTTTATTTTAAGTAACTATTCTGCCCACAATTGGTGTGGGATAATAGAGCAATTAAATTTATTTCATTAATTTCTATTGTTAAGTTTTGGGGAAAAGAAATACTTCTGCAAGTCCTCCTAAAATACATTAAAAAAAAGATGAAATTTAAAAATCTGAAACCATGGAAAACCCAACATCAGAGGGAGCTTTAAAGATAGTGCATATTCAAAATGCAAATGAATTAAGCATTTCCACATAAAAGGTGAATTTATTGTGGAGACTTTTCTTCTCCAATTATGCTTCTTTTGAACCTCGGAAACTCCAATTACCGTAGGAAATGTATGACTCTACTAATATGTGGAAGAAATAACTAATTAGTAGAATACTGATCTAGGGATGAATTTAGTACTCTATTCATCTGATCCAATCAGAGAGAGAAATCACATTGTAATTAGAAAAGGGAATGTATAATACAGTCGATTCTTATTTTTCAGTTATATTCCATAAAGTTGCTATGAACCTTAAGTTAGCAAATGTTGAACAATGACTTTTCTAGGGTTAGGTTCCCTTGAGCCTCCGGTCAGCTGATGAATACATGAACTTGTTTTGTGTTTTTGATGAAGGACACCCTATTTAATATGTACTGTTGGTTCATTAGCATTGATCTCAGCCAATGACATTATAACTCATGTCTGAACAGGTGTTTTCTGGTGAAGGCACGTGAGAACCTTGCACTCAGGAATGCTAGATAGCCCTTTAGCACCATGCTTAAGGGCCATTTTAAATAGCAAATTCACTCACAGCTCCAAAATGCGGAAAACATGGCACTAAATAGATTGTGAAAGGGACACTCGTTTACGGTCCAAGAGCTGCGGCATGCAGGCACAGTGTCACCTGGTTCAGCGGCAGCTGGGAACATGCAAGCTGGTTGACTCTCGTGTGTTGCGGTTCTGTGCGTGCGCATGACACTTCAAATGACAGCCAAAGCATCAGGAGTGTAGATCTGGGGGTTCCAAACCAACTTCTGCAAGCAGGTGAGTTTGCAAGTACGGATTCCACAAATAATGAGGATTGGCTCTGTACAGAATTGCTAGTGGGGCATTGGAATAATGAGGAATTGGATAATAAGAGAAATCTAAAGAGTATACAAACAGCAGGTGCAAAGGACTGCCCTACCCCTGGGGCTGAGAGTAAACACCCAATGAAGAACCCTCCCCACTCCCAGGGCTGAGATCCTGACCGTGTTGGGAGGACACAGCACCAGCTTACCAAATGGCAAAGTCAGTGGCTAGAGAGCCCTGCTAGCTGGTGGCATTTGCTGGCAAGCTGTTATGGGGCAGCGTCTCCTCAGAGGTACCCTGCTACAAAAGCACTAGAGGTAGGGTGCCAGCATGGGATAGCATGATTTCTAATAAGAAATATAGATTTGGTCTTTATTGTGTTTCTGGCTGAGAGCTCCTAAAACCCTTGGAATCTCCTGAGCAATCAGAGAGCAATTTTTGTTACAGTATTTGATTTCTTTTTTTTTTTTTTTTTTTTTTTGTACTCAGTTCCCGAAATAGCTCGGGAGACTTAAAGCTAAAATGAGTGTCTTCCTATGCATTCCAAGCCCCTTTCAACTACACCTGAGTTTGTGTGAATCAAGTGACTTTTGGAAAGCCTTTAAGGAGGTGGGGCGGGAGGGTGATCTGGCAGGGGAGGGGAGGAGGGGGAGGTCTGATTGTCAGCGGAGCCAACCAGAGGGTGGGATCTTTCACCTCAACCCACAACCCCCAACTTCCAGGGTAGGGACAGGGGCTGGAGCCTGAATTCAACCACCAGTAACCAGTGATAAAATCAAGCATACCTGTGTAATGAAGCCTCCATAAAACTTGTTTTTAAAAAGATGGGTTCAGAGAGCTTCTGGGCTGGTGAATACGTGGAGATTTGTAGAGAATGGGGTCCTCTGAGAGCAGTGAAGCTCCACATCCTTTCCCCATACTTGCCCTATGTTGCTCTTCCAACTTGGCTTATATCCTTTTTGGTTTTTGTTTTAGAGTTTATTTATTTATTGAGAGAGAGAGAGAGAGAGAGAGAACAAGCAGGGGAAGGTGGGGGCGGGGGGAGGGGAGAGGGAGAGAGAGAAAGAATCCAAGTAGGCTCTGTGCCCAAGGAGCCTGCTTGGGGTTTTCTCTCTCTCTCTCTCTCTCCCCCTCTCTCTCTGCCTCTCCCTGCAGCTCTGTCTCTCTTTCAAAATAAATAAATACACTTTAAAAAAAAGAAGTAAAGCTTATATGATACATGTCATTTTCTTACTTTTCTTTTTGAATTAACAGCGTACTATCATTACATGCCAACAGGCAGGTTTCTACATCACCATTTTTAAAGGTGTGTATTAACCAATTTTACCATAATTTAACCAATTGCTTATATTGTTGAATATATAGGTTGTTTGAAATTTTTTTTATCGTTATATATAATGCTGTTGACACTCTTATAGTTAAGTCTTTAACTTGATTATGCCTTAAATGTCTGATAGTAGGATTTTGGGGACAAAAGATATGTATATTCTTTTTTTTTTTAATTTTTAATGTTTATTTACTTTTGAGAGGGAGAGACAGACAGAGCTTGAGCAGGGGCAGAGAGAGAGGGAGACACAGACTCTGAAGTAGGCTCCAGGCTCCGAGCTGTCAGCACAGAGCCTGACATGAGGTTCAAACCCCCAAACCGTCAGATCATGACCTGAGCCTAAGTCAGATGCTTACCCCACTAAGCCACCCAGGCGCCTCAAAAGATATATACATATCCTAAGTTTTTTGTTGTGACTGAATGTCAAATTACACTCAGTTCAGTATAACTGAAACTTATAAAAGATTTAATAGCAGTTTTTCTTCTACTTTAACAGTAGATATTATGATTAAAAACTGTTAATTTGATAAACAAGAAAGGTATCTCCTCTAATTTTTGCATTTTTAATCCCTAACAATGTTTTTGTTTAATTTTTTAAATATTTATTTATTTATTTATTTATTTATTTATTTATTTTTGAGAGAGAGAGAGAGACAGCACAAGCCAGGAAGGGTCAGAGAGAGAGGGAGACACAGAACCTGAAGACAGGCTCTAGGCTCTGAGCTGTCAGCACAGAGCCCAACATGGGGTTCGAACCCACGAACCACGAGATCATGACCTGAGCCAAAGTCGAACGCTTAACCAAATGACCCACCCAGGCACCCTTAACAATGTTTTCTGTGTGTGTGTTTATTGACCATTTGCAAACATTTTCCTTTTTAAATATTTCATGTTAATGTTCTTGCTAATTATTCTTTTGAGCACAAAGTTTTAGAGAAGTCTGAATTATTTCATAAAATATAAATAAAATAAATCTGAAACAAATGAAAAGTAGAATTTACCTTTTTTATACTATTTTACCCCTTTACAATGTCACCTAAAATAATCAGTATCATCTAAAATTTTACTTTAGGGAAGGAAGACTCTGAAACATAAGTAAAAAGTGGCTTAAAATGCGAGTTAAAAATTCTTTTTCATATGGCTACATCAATCTTAATATACCTGCTTCAGATTTTCCAAGACTTCATGTCCAACCCTGATCCCATGATATTTGGATGATGATAGGTCTGTGAATTGCCAGAACTACTCCAGCAGCAAAGAAAGGTCCTTTGAGCAATAGAAAAATCAATGGGGATGCCTTCCTCAAGGTCTTGAAAATCAATGATAAATTGTCCATGGTAGTGTTTGGTCTTGCTTAATTTTCTTCTGTTTCCGGCTAATTATCAGTGAGCAAATATTTTCAATGTTTTGGAACAGGGATTTCAAATTTACAGCCTGAGGGCTGGATTCATTCATAATTTACTCTCTAGTCTCTTATCCTGCTCTATTTTCCTGATGGTACTCACAACTAATTAATATTATATAGCTATTTGTTATCTCTCCATTCCAATGGAATGTCAGATCCACAAATGCAGAAACTCTTTTAATCATTGTATCCCTGATTCCTAGCATATAGTGGGCTCTTAGGAAGTATTTATTGAATGAAAACATTCAATAATCATTCACTGAACCCTCACTGCCTCCCAGACAGTGGGCTATGGAGACTTGGGATGTAAAATTGCTTGCTTGGCCCACAGAGTGTCTTTAACATGTGATACTCATTTTTTTTTAAGTTGATTTATTTTTGAGAGAAACAGAGACAGAGCAGGGTAGGGGCAGAGAAAGACACACGCGCGCGCGCGCACACACACACACACACACACACAGAATCTGAAGCAAGCTCCAGGCTCTGAGCTGTCAGCACAGAGTCTGATGCGGGGCTCCAACTCATGAACCGTGAGATCATGACCTGAGCTGAAGTCAGACGCTTAACCGACTGAGCCACCCAGGCACACCAGCCTGTGCTACTCATTGAAACCAGATTGAAAACAATGGAAATGTTCGGCAATAAGACCTGAATGGTGTGCCAGCGTGCCAATTCATTATCCATCCATCCATTCATTCCACACCGTTTTCAGAGTCTACCTGCTTGTTACTGGGGACAAAATAATATTGAAGACAGACTCTGTCTCTGTAGAAACAGCATTTCTAGTCTATCCAGGGAGACAGACTAAACAAATAACTGCAAGAGTGCCAAGTGCAGGAAAGAAGCAGCGCAGATGCCTATGAGCACTTCAGACAGTTCCCTGAGAAAATGATACTTAAACTTCTACCAAAGAGGTTAGAAGTTTAACAAGGGGAAGGAAGCCAAGAACAATCCAGTTAAAGAAAACAGCTTCTCAGGAAGGAGTTTGCTGTGTTAGAAGAATAGGGAAGAAATGACAGCTAAGATCCAAGGAGGTAGAAGGCGCCCCCCCCCATATGTGTGGGTCCTGTGAAGGATGCATGCTTTGCTCCGTGGATGCACCCAAGGCTTCTAAGCAGAGGACTGGACTTCTCTGTTTAACAGACTACTTAGGTATGGCAGAGTCCATGTGTGGAGATGGACATGTGGACAGCCTCGAGAGACACTGAGAAGGTGTACATGGCACTGATTGGAAGGAGAAGTGTGTGAGACAAAACACCAGAGTTCATGCCTTGAACCAGCGTGTGGGTGACGGTACCTTCACTGGGATGGGGAATGTCAAGGAGACCCTCATTTTGGAGAATGAGTTCAATGCCCATCTGTGAATGGGCATGACTGGAACACAAGTTTCAGAAACACTGTTACCCTGTCCTACATGCGATGCACTCTGATATATTTTAAATCAATGTTATGGAAGGGTGTTTATGCATAATAAAATATATCCATATTACATGTACAGTTTAACAAGCTGTGATCAATGTGTATACCTTTGTATACCACTTCAAGTAAAATTAAAATTTCTATCGCCTCCAAATTTCCCTATCACCCATGTGAGGTTAATTCCCTCCCATCCCTGGCCTCAGGTATTTAGATGAGTCTGGACCATCCAGAATTTCATATCATTGGAATTACACAGTATACATATTCATTTGTATTTGACTTATTTCACTCCACATTATGTGAAGTGTGATGTTTCTGAGATTCATCTATGACAGGAGTCCACAAACTATGGAGAGAGAGAGAGAGAGAGAGAGAGCGAGAGAGCATTCATGAGAGTGGGGGAGAGGCAGAGAGCGAGGCAGAGACAGAAAATCCCAAGCAGGCTCCATGCTGTCAGCAAAGAGCCCGAAATGGGTCTTGAACTCATGAACCGAAATCCAAAGTCCAATTCTTAACCAACTGAGCCATCCAGGTGCCCCCCACTACCTATTTATATAAAGGTCCAAGAGCTAAGAATGGCTTTATATTTTCAAAGAGTTGGGGGAAAAAAACAGGAAAAGAACATTCATGGTGTGGAAATTTTACTAAATTTAAAATTCAGTGTTCATAAATAAAGCTTTATTGGAACATAGCATTGACTCATTTGTTTGCATATTGACAGTGACTCATGCTATACCGAATTAAGTAGTTGTGACAGAGATTGAATGGTCTCCAAAGCCTAAAATATTTACCACCTGGGCCTTTACAGAATATGCTGACTTTTACAGTGTTCCATGTGTCCATAGTTTTGTTCTTTTTTATGCCTGTGTAGTATGGATAGACGACAAATATTTTTCTTTTTGCCTGTTGATGGACATTTGGATTGTTTCCTAGTTACCCTTAGTCTGTTTTCTTTTTCTTTCTTTCTTTCTTTCTTTCTTTCTTTCTTTCTTTCTTTCTTTCTTTCTTTCTCTCTCTCTCTCTCTCTCTTTCTTCCTTCCTTCCTTCCTTCCTTCCTTCCTTCCTTCCTTCCTTCCTTCCTTCCTTCATTCCTCTCTCACTTTCTTCTTTTTTGTTGTGCAAAAAGGTGATCTTATTAAAGCATGGGGACAGGACCCATGGGCAGAAAGAGCTGCTCTGATGTTTTTTATCCAGTTCAGTTTTTCAAAATTGCTAGCCACGCCTCACTAAACTGACTTCACAACTCATCAGTGGGTTTGACTGTCAGTCTAACAACACTGGTATAGATATTAAAGAAAAGAATGGAGGATACAAAGTAGAAGAAGAAAAGAGTATTAGGGCCAAGTGGTGAGGAAATTCAGCAGTTAAACATAGGATAGAGGAAGAAGGATGAAGAAGAGGCAGTCGGACAGAGAACACAACAAAGAGAGTTTGATCTTGGGAAGCAAGGGAAGTGTCAGTTTCAAATAGCAAGTGATTATCTGGATCTAATGCAGCTGGCACATCATGGAAGCCAATGGGGATGATTTTAGTGAGATTTGTTTGGGTGGAATGAAGCCACTGAAACCATATTGAAACGAGATGGTGGTACGTGTGTGATGAAAATTGAGACCATAAGTGTAACTGGAAGGAGCTATGGTTGGATCCACTGAGTTTTTGTCTGCTTGGTTTTTTTGGTGTGCGTGTGTGTGTGTTTAATGTAAAAACCACAAGAATGTTTCAGGACCACTAAAGGGCAAGTATAACTGAATTTTACAGATGAGTAAACTAGAACAGCACAAAATTAAAAAGCCCAGTAGCTTTTCAGTTTGAAGAACTCAGATTTATTTGGCTCTAGAACCCGAGCTCTTACACTGTGCTATTCTAAGAACCAAGAAAAAGCTAGCCCATGTGTAATCCAACAGTGATACCAGTTATTTACAAGTCTGCAGTTGAAAGAATACTTTTAAAGACTTTGGTAGGCTTCTTGGGAGGAAAACATGATTATTCACCATGTGAGATTTGTGAACAATGAGAAATCCATCTGCTTTCATATCAGGTGGGGCTCTGGTCTGTACAACACGTTATGGAGGAAAATCACTAAGCATACAAAATAACATTAGCATCTTCTAAAAATAAATGGAAAACCCACACTGATGGACATTCTATAAAGTGTCCTGTACTCATATCTGTTGCGAGACTTTCAAATATTCCTTCTGCTGGAAGAACTATTCAACAGCACACTATTCTAGACTTTCTATCAAGGACTTTTATGGGGAAAAGTGTCAAAATATGAATAAAGTCTATTGATTAGAAAGTAACACCATTAAGTTATTTATAGATGAAAGGACATCTGCAATGGATTGCAAAATGATTCAGAGGAAAATCATGTGTGTTCATATTTCTTTATTCATTTAGAGAGAACAATATGGCAAATGCGGTGTCATGTTAACATACAGGGAATTGGGGTGAAGACTTTGAGAGAATTCTTTGTCGTCTTCTTGCAACTTTCCTACAAGTCTGAAATTATGTCAAAACAAAAAGAAAAACGAGAGGGCGAGAAGAAATTGTATCTTGGCAAACCTCCTTGGATATAAAAATATATGTGGCATAGGAAAATTCGCAGCTCTTCTCATTTAGGTCAGAATTAATGTAAAGTCAAGAATGTTAGTGCCTGCTCACAACACAAAAAGAGAAAAACAGGTACCATGTGCCTTTTGATGAAGAAAACAACAGCCATCTGTGAATAAGTCCCCAGAACTTCAAACCTAAACCTGATTAAGCCTAGATCCAACCGCCAATTTGTAGGAAAATTCAGACTAAGGAAAATTCTACAACAAATTTGTTGTCTTCAACAAATCAATTGTAAAGAAAAAAAAATATCAAAGAATACCTATTGATTAAAAGAGACTAGGGGCCCCTGGGTGGCTCAGCCGGTTAAGTGTCTGACTTCGGCTCAGGTCATGATCTCGCAGTTTGTAAGTTCTAGCCCTATGTCAGGCTGTGTGCTGACAGCTCAGAGCCTGGAGCCTGCTTTGGATTCTGTATCTCCCTCTTTCTCTGTTCCTCCTCCACTCACACTCTGTCTCTCTCTTTCTCAAAAATAAATAAGGATTAAGAATTTTTGGGAAAGAACTTTTGGGGAAAAAGAATATATATATATGGAGAGACTATACAAAGAGACTATGTATATGTATTTATAGATATAAATATAGATTTTAATTTTATCTATTTTTGACAGAGAGTGAGCGAGCAGAGGAGGGGCAGAGAGAGGGAGATAGAGGATCCGAAATGGGCTCTGCATGGACAGCACACAGTGTGACATGGGGCTCCATCTCACGAGCCAGGAGATCATGACCTGAGCTGACCTAAGTCAGATGCCTAACCATCTGAGCCACCCAGGTGCCCCTAGATATGTTTTTACAGTGTGTATGGATATATGTTTGGGTGATAAAACTGCAAAGGAATTCTAAGGACATGATTACTGTAAAGATTAGAAGGTGGTTATTTTGGGCGGGGGGGTGGGGGGGTGGGAGAGCTGGGATTGTTTGGGGCAGGGGCTCCTGGAGAGCTTATGGGATGTCTGAGAAGATTCCTCTCATGGAGGGGATGGAGGTTATAGGGTGTTAGTCAGGGACGATTCATTTCTTTTAAGCTGTTTCCTCTATTTTTACATCAAAATTTGGTTTTGCTGTTTTTGTTTTGTTTTCAACTATATTCGCAAACTTGGTGAAACAAGGTAGGTTACAATCTGTCTCAGTGCTGCCACCTCAAGTCGCCTTGAGGAACTGCAGACTTCTCTCCGAAATTGCCCGGTGAGGTTTAAAAATGATTGAAATCCATTTTTTCCAGGTAATTGACTTAACTTTTTTAATTCTTGAGAGAAATGCATGCAAACGGTAACTATTCCTAGAGTGTAGAAGAATTTAAAATGGGATATTACCAGTTTCTTTTCCCTCATCTGTACCCCCCCAACCTCCCATTCCGAAGAAACTTTTACCTTCTACTTTGTAAAAAAACATCATTGTGTCTGTTTCTTAATTTAGAAAGAACCAATTGTTTCCTTATAAAAAATGAGACGTTTATTGTCATTTGCACCAGCTCTCCGATCCTCTCCACTTCCTGATTTTTGTTAACTTTATTTCTTCTAGAAATAAAAGTGAACACCCTTTATGCCTTAACATATTACATTAAGACTTTGAATCTTGATTTATCCCTTTTAGAGAGTATTTACTCTGAAATGAAGTTGAGGACATTAGTGATTCCACTTATATTCCTACTCACCTTCACTTCCCTCCCACTTTTTGATGATTTATTAATTTTCCATTGTCATGGTGAATAATAAATACATCTTCCGTATGTATCACTTGGTTGATTCAAAAAGCTAAAGGGTAAAAGCAACATCTTCAATAAGGTTATGTAAATATCAATGAGGACACAACAAAAATCACATGAATGGACTCAAAGGGAAAAATAACCACAAACTTACTTGGTTCCCTTTTTGCTTATTTCAAGTTCTGTATCAGCACGTATAAGCCAAATGTTCTCACAATGAGTGGTTTCATGTTTTGTTTTCCTACAATATTGTCCTCATATGTCTGTATTAGCTCCTAGAATGCTACATTTACATAGCTGTCCATCCACAAACCAAATGGTTTCAACTTATTTTGCTGTGTGTGACAGACTTGAGTATAAAGTGAAAGCTGTGGACATTTTCCCCAAATGTACTTGTAATACAAATTTTTGAATATAATTTCAGGAGTTTTATGGGCTTCCCCCTGGGTCCGAAAGTAAAAACTTCTGTTCTAAACAGTGGATGCTTGTGTGGATCTTGTTTTATTTTTTTATTTCTAGCACCTGACTGTCCCAGATGGCAGCCAATAAATATATTTGGGTAAATATTAAATGAACCAGTTATTCCGAGTTTTTCACGGGGGGAATAGTTTTCATGTAGTAAGGGTTAGTTTTAAGCTCTTAAATAGAAGAGCTTAGGGGCACCTGCCTGGCTCAGTCCATTGAGCATGTGACTCTTGATCTCGGGGTTATGAGTTCGAGCCCCACAGTGGGTGTGGAAATTATTTGAAAATAAAATCTTAAAAATAAATAAAATAGAAGAGGTTAGTTTCATTTCTCTAGTTTCTATTTTGTAGAATCTACTTTGTGACATAAACCAAAGATACTTGGAGGTGGCTTTAAAAATTACCCGATTTTGGGGGGAGCCTGGCTGGCTCAGTCAGTGGAGCATGTGACTCTTGATCTTGGGGTCCTGAGTTCGAGTCCCACTTTGGTATAGAGATTACTTACAAATGAAATCTTTTTACAAAAAAATTGAATTTTTAATGGTATCTATGCTGATATATTCAGGGGTGAAATACATTGATGTCTGCAACTTTGACATGTATCAAAATGGGAGGATATATTGAACAGATTTTTATGTAATAGAGCAACTATAGGGAAATGTTCACTGTAGAATCTAGAAAGTGGGCATGTGGGTGTTCATTGTACAACTCTTTAAATTTTTTCTAAATGTTTGAAAATTTTCATAAGTTGGAAAAAGTGATTTGCTTAAGCAGAGGTACATTCAATGTTAGATCTTGAAAGGCATAAATAGACATGAATCTTTTCTTCTGTTTGCAGAGCTCTTTGAAGAATCTGAATAATTCCCAGGGTACACTCTGAACCGGCACACAAAGCTTCTTTTGGTAGAAAACAATTTTATTAACTGGGCAATTTATCAAATACAAGTTAGGACAAAACGTGTAATTACTACACTGAAAATGTGACCCAGTCATTTAGGCAGATTTCAGAAGAGATGTGCACGAAAGAGGAGATAGAAGGAATGGTTTTGTGGTTGTAACGTCATTGGTCCTTGCTGAAGTGTTTTCTGACTGCAAACGTGGTAGACTAGTCTATTTCCGTATTCCCCATTAGAGGAATATAATAAGCAAATGTTTGCCCTCTCCCATTCCTTAGAAACACATCATGATGTGTGGAAGGGGTGGAAGCGGTTACGGAGACAGTCTGTGCGGTGGACAGGCGCGGCAGTCACGGTGCTTGGGTCTGGATCCTACCTACACTGGCACTAGGACATGGAAAACCATCTCTCCACCATAGAGCTGTTGTGCCCTAAAGTGGAACAGCAGCAGCTGATCTATTATCATCACCTGACAGGTCATAATTATGGCTTGACATAATGAAGCCGGACCAGTTGTTTGAAACTCTTTTCCGTCTGAAATTCCGCGGTGAGATCTGAAACAGATACCCCAGCTCCCATCAGCACCCTTTTCGAACACCCGAGATCACTTGGGAACCTAACACCTGAAGCCCACGCAAACCCCTCCGCCCCTAGCAAACTGGCCATCCTGCGCATGTGCGGGCGTGCGCGCTAGCCCCGCCTTCCTGTGGTGCATGGCCTGTTCCATTCCTGAGGGATGTTGACAGTTGCGGAAAACTTGGAGGCCTAGGCCCGGAAGTACAGGTGCGCTACTAGTATTTCCAGTCTCTCAGTGCAGGAGTGATCACTTGCGGTTATGCTACGTTTACCCCGACGCCTGCGACGGGCTCGTGAAAGTTCGCACCGGCTCCGCCGGGCCTCCCCCCTCACCTGGGAACGTTAGGGCTGGCCGGCGTGACGGCCAGGTACGGAAGCCTGGAGGGCCCCGCCCACCCCGAGAGGCCCCGCCCCGCCCCGCCTCTCTGAGACCCGCAGATCGTCCACCCCGCGGCGACGCCGGGCAGCTCTTCCTGGTCTCCGCCCCGCCGGCCGGGGCCGCGGGGGACGTCAGCGCTGCCAGCGTGGAAACCGCGGCGGGGCGCGGGAGGCGGAAGTAGTTCCCGGACCTCGGGGCCATTCTCTGGCTCCACCGGCCGCCTCAGCCATGGACGCGTCCCTGGAGAAGGTCTGTACTCGGGCTGAGGGGCGGCACTGCGGCCCGGCGCCTCCGCCTCCGGGGCGACTGTTTCCCGGTCGCGAGCTGCCATTGTGACCTAGGAGGGGATTGGGGGGCTAACTGCCCCTGCCTGGGGGGTGGTGGGGGCTGGCCGCGAGGACGCCCGGTCGGGCGCTCGCGGCTCAGGCCTGGTCACGGCACGGGGCCGGAAATCCCTCGGGTCCCCGTGGGCCGAGAGAGGCCGCGCCGGTTCTGCCGGGAGCCCACTGCGGGTGCCGCGACGCCGACCTTGGGGCCTGCCCGAGCTCGGCTCAGCCTTTCGGCTGACGGAGCTAACAGCTTGCGACCCCAGAAGAGCCTGGACAGCACCCCCGGCGTTTTCAGACCCAAGTGCAAGCCTGTAGGTTTTCTCTGGGTCTCCAAGTTAGCGCAGGGGTGTGGGGGGGCGGGGGCGGGTAATGTTAAAGCAGTGGTTTTCCAACTTCAGCGTGACTAGGAATCACCTGGGGCCCTTGGTAAACACCCAGATTTTCGGCCCTGGGTGGGGAACCTCGTGGGGGCGGGCCGGGGATCTGCTTGTTTAACAAGTTCCCCCACGTGAGTCCGGCGCTGTAGTTTGTGAAGACCCCTGAGGTCCGGGAGGGGTGCGTTTTCTCTGGATTGTGATTTGCTTTTGGGGATTGCTGCTGTTCCGCAGCTTGTCACCCGCTCCCCCTTTTTCGTGTCCAGGGGGGACCCCCGCGTCAGTCTGAAATCCACTGGTAGCAGCTCTCTCCTCTGGTTTGTCTTGGGGAGGCAGCAGCGTGAGGATGCACCTGGCCGGTTGCTCTGGCGAGGGAAATGGATGCTGGTTGTCCCGGATTTAGGGCTTGTAAATGAGAACCGGAGCTTGGATGCCTGGCTTCAGAACCTGACATTTTGCCCGCCCTCGAAGCCCTTCTCCGTCTTCAAGCTTAGGAGTCTGCCTGTGCAGACCTGATTGTTGTTGTTATTATTTGCACGTGTAGAATTCGGGAGCAAGGCCTTTTTTTTTTTTTTTTTTTTTTGCACATGTAGAATTCCGGAGCAATGCCAGTGTTTTAAGATTGCCTTCTTTTCATCTTGAACCGGGAGCAGTAATATGCTGGGTCGTTTTTCGGTGCGGCAGCTGCTGTAGATTTGTTCCTTGCCGCTGGAAAGTCGAAGGAAGCAATTGTACCAGCGGGGCCAGGTGTCTTCATGGGCACGCAGAAGCGACCCCCCCACCCCCCGTCGTGTCGCATAGATGGGGCGGAAGGCAATCAAGAAAAGGATTGTATGTTTTTAGCGTTAACCTGTTTTTCTGGCGACGGATAAAGTCTTCCCAGGCTTTTGATGAGTACAGTGTCTGCCTTGTGGTACGTGGAGTTCCAGGCCAGATCAGCGATTCGTTCCCGGGGGGGCAGTTGTGTCTGATGGTCACAACCAGTGGGGTCGGGAGGTGCGGCGGTTGCCGAGTGTGTAGAGCCCGAGGCCGCACCGCTGTTGTGTGCATAGACAGCCTCCGCGGCAGAGAAAGCTCTGCTCGAAATGTTAGTGGTGCTGAGGCTGGGAAGTCCTGGTCTGGGTCCTGTGTGTGACACCCACAGCCGGCCCTGAAGTCGTGCTGAGATGATCCCTTCAGTGATGTTTCCTGTCTGGTTTCATACGCCAGGAGGGCTCTGTGTCTGTTCAGTTAGAAACGTAGGGAACTGGGGTGATCTCTCCTTCGAGAATAGTTTTTTTATAGGCAAATCTGCAAAAAAGAGTGAGTCAGAATCCTGCTTGAGATACTGCTTTCCTGGTGTTTGATTAGTAGAGGACACTGGTCTCTCCCTGTAACAGCGGGTGATGAAGACCTCAGTCTACCCAGATGAAGATGGGAAGAGGCACTGAGAGCCGGGGAGTGCTGGGGCTGGAGCACGGGCAGAAATGGCAGTGATCCGTCAGGAATTCAGAAGGTGTGGGCCAGAAGGTTCCGCCTCAGGCCAGTATGGAAATTCTGAATGTAAGTGTTTCAGAACAAGGACTGTGTCTTATTCTTACATTCCCTGAAGCTGTGGAGGGCCGCATACGTGATGAGCAATTTCTACTGGTGCTAAGTGGGCAGAAAAAAGAATTCCTGTAACACGAATGTTGAGGAGGATTTTAGGTTGAGAAAAACAGTTTGAATCAACGTAGAAACATTGAATTGCGTCTATTATTCCTCTTCTTTGAGGAATAGACTGGGGCAAAATTCTACACTGCTAGTATGAATATGAGAACTATTTGAGCCATTCTGAATGATCCCATTTAAACCGATCCTTGCATAATTTATACTGGCTACAGAAACCGTGACGTTATTTGATTCCCATTCTCTCATTTCAAGTAACTGCTCTCTCTAAAGTGTAGTATGCTGTCATCATTTAGGAGAATCAGGCACTGCGTTCCCTTTGGTCCGGATGTGATTCTGTAACGCGTGCTTTTTCTTTAGATGATATTTGGGTGGGAGACCTGGGACCACAGAGCCGCGCAGCAGTGTCCGTCGTCTCTGAACTTAGGTCTGAGAAACCAGATAGGTCAGTGAAGGGGCAAGAAATTTAAGCTAGAAGAGTAGGTATGGAAGCCTCAGCCCCCCAGTACCGTACGTCCCGCTCCTAAGGATCAAGGCCCCGTCACATAGTGTTTACTCAGCTTAATAGTCAAGTAAAAAAAAAAAAAATGCCACAGGAAGGAATTATTCTGATGCCTTAGATCTTACGAAGTTAACACACCTACATACATTTTTTAAGCAGAAATGTGCTACTTTTAACTTGTACCACAGTCCAGACCTTTCCCTGTTGCTTGGAAAAGCTCATTCTTCTTGCGGATTGTGTTTAGACAGAGTGTACTGCAATTTATTTGCATTTACTCTAATTCCAGCCCTGAGTAGACTGGAAGCAGAGTGCCTCGCCGTCAGCACCGCTAGCCTTGTGGGCCCATTCTCCGTTGTGAGAGGCCGTCCTGTGCGCTGTGTGTTTCAGCAGCATCCCTGGCCTCTGCCCGAGCACTTCCCACAGCGTGACAGCCACAGTCTCCCCGGGAAGCAGTGGCTCCCTGGGGCCCTGCTGTCCAGTACGGCAGCCACTAGCCACCTCCGGCTACTTAACCTTAAATTTCGATTAATTAGGATAAAATGAAATCTAAACTGGAGTTCTTCGGTCGGCACAGTTGAAGTGCTCAGTCACAGTGTGGCTTGTGGCCAGACTACCCGACGGTGTCGATGTAGAGCATTTCCGTGGCCACACACCACTCTAGAGAGGGGCTCATTTATATGTCCTGTGTCAGATTCTTGTCTCTGAAAGAGGCAGCTCTGACCCTGGGTCTGATCTAAATAATTAACGCAGCCCATTATTTTTTCTTGTACTCATTCTGAGCACAAGTCACCCCCTCCCCCTTGGACCTGATTTTGGAAATTCTTTCATCTCACTGCTCATAAGCTTACCCGGAGCAGTAGGAGCATGACTGGAGCATTCCTGGTTATTACTGACGAATACTACCAGCAACTCTATCCTGGTTTTTATTTTAAAAGCTCACTAAAGGAATCCCAGTTAGCCACATTTGAAATAACCATTTTCTGTGGTCTGATTTGGTAGATCTTACATAGAAAAGGAGCCAGGAGAGGATAGCCTATAATTTTAGCGCTCATTTAAAGCCGATCCCTGTATCGTCATCATGTGAGGGCTTTGCATACAGGTGCAAGGTGGCTAAAGCGGTAGATGATTATCAAATACCGGGTGTCAGGGAAAACGTGGTACAAAGTCCCCGATCCTAAACATTTATAGCCTCAGTGATTTTTTTATTTATTCAGGATCACGGAGGTAGTCCGTGCAGAGCCGTTGGAAGTTCCCCATTCCAGTGTGAGTTTCGCCATGTCTAGGATTGTGAGTTGTGATGATAGATAGGGCTTGCTTGAGTTTAATGTCAGCTCTTTTTACTAAAGCACAACCTGCTTTGATTTATAATTTTTTATTGAAGGCCAACTGTGGTCAGAGCCCAGTGCTGAGAGAAACACAAGGTAAATAAGATGGGATCCTTGCAGGAGATTACGTTCTGGTGGGGGCAAATCCTTATGTAACAGGGAGGGGTAAAAAGTATCAAAATAAGGAAAAAATGGGGAATGCATGGAGTGACCAGGAAAGATTTTTGTGTAAGGGATTCTTTTAGTAGAATATTTAGTTTTAGAATCGTAGCTTTTCTAGAGTGTTTTAGAAATGTAAATTGTGGATGCCTACTTTATTATATGATTGTGCTTCATATTATTGCTGGTAGAATATAAATTAAGAGAAAGGAAATCTTCATATTTTGAAGTTAGACATAAAAAATATGCTTCCAGTCAAGTATCCATAATATGAAATCACTTTTTTGTAAGCAGTATTCAAAATTAAAATATTCATTATTTTAAATTTATTATTTATTTAATTTCTGTCATTGCAGTCATTTTTGCTTTATTAAATGTGAAATATTTAGTTACCTGAAAGTTGGGTAGCCCTTGAGGTCTAGCCTGGGATCCCATCCCCGTTTTATTTCTGTGGAAAATGCATTCTGAGTTTCAAATGACTGAGAGAGGAGTATGCTTTTCTAACATAACCTTCTTCCTATATTCAGAAAAGCAGAAACAGCAAAATAAAGCCTCCACTTTAAAATGCAACTCCATGACATTGAACATTTTAACTACAGTGAGCTTCTCAGGATCCTAGTGAGACTGGACATTGTATTAGGTGGAATCCTATGAAATGTAATTTTGTGCATTAAAAACATTTGAGGGTGGCTGGGTGGCTTAGGTCACGACCTCATGGTTCCTGAGATCAAGTCCCAAGTTGGGCTCTGCACTGGCAGTTAGGATTCTCTCTCCCCCCTCTCCCCACCCCTCCCCCTCCTGTGCTCTCTCTCAAAATAAATAAATAAACATTAAAAAAAAAAAAGACGGGCACCTGAGTGGCTCAGTCAGTTAAGCATCTGACTTCAGCTCAAGGTCATGATCTCATAGTTGGTGAGTTTGAGTCCTGCATCAGGTGAGCTCATGCCCTGCTTAAGGTGAGCTCCACTTCTCTCTCTCTCTCTGTCTCTCTCTCTGTCTCTCCTTCTCTTTCTCACTCTCTTCCCCCTCCCCTTCCTCTCCCTCCCTCTTTCTCTCTGCCCTCATAGGATTCTGTCCCCCCCCACTTGCGCCCTCTCAATAAATTAAAGTAAAATAAATTAATATTAAAAAAACAGTTGAGCATTGGCACTTTCACACAGTTCAACTCGAAAGGTCTGAAGACACATAGATACAAAGGCTTCAGAACTGACGGGTTCCTTTCCTCAAAAAGATAAGGCCAGCAACATTAATCCTACAGAGTTCCAATTCAGTGTGGGACAGAACGACACTGGTGAGGATATGGGTATCTTTGTGTTTCTGATTCCATCTCCAATGAGTCCTAGGACACACATATCTCGGTGAAAGACTTACATTTTCCAGTGACTATAGCCTGTTTTTCTTAAAGCAGTTTTTGTGTTCCGGAATAAGTGTGCGATTCCAGATAAACTAGTAAATGTAGAAATAGAGCTTGGCTGATGTGCAGGGATTTTCCATCTGTGTAGTTGTTAGGAAATATTTATTCATGATATAAAGTCTGAGTGAATGGCTTCTTCAGATTAGTGGTCTCTGGGAATACAGTCTTAGAAACTTAGACTTGGAGCCCTGTCTGCACACTCTGGCTTTTGTTTTGTTTTGTTTAGCCCTCTGCATACTTGTGTGACAGGTTTGAGCTGATGCTGCCTCCTTATCTCTACCGGATTTTTACCTCTTATCTCCCTGCCATGCATTTTTGCCCCTTCTTTTCCCCCATGTGTTCTTTTCTGCCTCTCTTCTTGACCAATTGGTGAAATTAAATACTAATGCCCTATTCAATATTTGCCTATCCTTCTTCAACTAGGAATATTACGCTACTTAACGAGCCAGTGATTGCAGTGTACTTCATGTTCTCGCAGACACACTCAAGCATAGAGTCCGTGATAGTTAAAAATAAGATGTTCCAGGAGTATCTAGTTCTTAGATAATAGTGCCTCGTTCTTTTTTTTTTCTAATTTTTTTTATTAATGTTTTTTATTTATTTCTAAGAGAGAGAGAGAAAGAGAGACAGTGTGAACAGGGGAGGGTCAGAGAGAGAGGGAGTCACAGACTCTGAAACAGGCTCCAGGCTCTGAGCTGGCAGTCAGCACAGAGCCCGACGCGGGGCTAGCCCAACACGGGGCTCGAACCCACGAACCGCGAGATCATGACCTAAGCCAAAGTCGGACGCTTAACCGACTAAGCCACCCAGGCGCCCCAGTAGTGCCTTGTTCTTAATGAAAAACTTTTCTTTAAAAATCAGGCCAAAGTATTTACATGGGTAGAAATTGAGATTACAGAAAGGTAAGCCGGGTTTGCAGGGCCCTATGTCAACATCCCAGAATATTCCTGTCATTTTCTCTTGACATTGACCTGAAAGGAACAGTTGCTGCTGTGTTCTGGCTGCTTCTCAGAGATGCGCTGTATTTGGGGTACTTGGGGAACTAGTGCTGGACAGCAGGCACTGTTTCTCTCTTCACTGGGGAGGAAATTCAGTGATTTTGAGAGTTGACAGTTGCATGATTATCACTGTCTGGGAATAACCTTGTTGAGAAGGATTGGAAGGCCACAGTAGTGGGTATGTTAGAAACACAGTGCTTTGGAGTTTTCTCTAATCACTTTGATTGGTTGAAGGAAGGTGGTGATTTTTATGTCTAATGCGTATGTTGTAAATGAGCATTTGGTGACACCACAGTCTCCTGTCCAGTACGAACAGCTGGTGGTCTCGCTTGCCTCAGTTTGTCTTTGTTAATAACCCTAGAACACTCCCCGATTGTGAATGTTCCTTTCCTGAAAAACTTTGTTGAAACTACAGTATCATTTGCTTCTATTGATGAATGTTGTGATTTATATATTTTAAAATTGCATTTTAGACTACTTTTTTCCCCCTCTTTTCTGGGGGCTGCTTCTCCTTAAAGTGTTAGCTCTGTGTTTCCCAAATAGCAGTTATTCATGTACCATTTTTGAATTTTGCCACTTCACTGTACCACTTGCACTTATTTGCTTAGTGTTTCTTTCTTTTTTTAATGTTTATTTTTGAGACAGAGCATGAGCAGGAGAGGGGCAGAGAGAGAGAAACAGAGTCACAGAATCTGAAGCAGGCTCCAGGCTCTGAGCTGTCATCAAAGAGCCTGATTTGGGGCTCGAAGCCATGAGATCATGACCTGAGCCGAAGTCAGATGCTTAACCGACTGAGCCACCCTGGTGCCCCTGCTTAGTATTTCTTTTAAATTGACTTAAGTCCATTTACCTACCTTTTTAAGATTGAGGGACAGTTTATATGCAGTAAAATTACCCACTTTAATGCTACACTTTCAGTTTTGACACGTATATACAGAGATATAACCACCAGCATGATCAAGACACAGGACATTTGCATCTCCCTAAGAAGTTCCCTGTGCCTCTTTACAGTGGATCCCAGCTCTGCTTTTTGTTCCCATAATCTGCCCTCCACTTTATTTTTAACTTAGATTTTGCTAAACAGTAGGGTCTATGAATTCAGAGTTTGAGGCCTTATTTTTTCCCCCAATTCACATGAAAGTAAATACGTAATTTTTGTCACACTTGGTTCAACTGAAGAAAGTGTATATAAGAGCTCGTTTAAGCATTCTTGAAAGCTGAGAACATTAAAAAAAAAAATTTAGGTCTATTCATTTACTTTGAGAGAGAGGTGCATGGGTAGGGGACGGGCAAAGAGAGAGGAAGAGAGAGAATCCCAAGCAGGCTCTGCACTGCCAGCACAGAGCCCAGCACAGGGATTGAACTCAGGAAACTGTGAGTTCATGACCTGAGCCAAAACCAGGAGTCAGATGCTTAACCGCTGAGCCACCCAAGTACCCTGAAAGCTGAGAACATTTTAAAAGTGACTGTAAAGCAGTAGTTCCCAAAATATTATGCCTTAGGATTATTATTATTCTACTGCAGTTTCCACTTTCAAAAGGTTATTATGAACAACTTCTTAGTAAATAAACTTTATTAACAAATTATCGTTTATCTGATTATTTATAATTGCCAACATCCATCCTGCATGTGGGGTGTCAAATCAATGTAGCAGGTCATGACCAGTTTTTGAAAAATGAAATCAAACAAAATAATAAATACAATATATACCAAATAAGGGTGGGAATAGTACCAGTGCTGCTTTATACTGAGTTGATACAATTCTAGCCAAAAGCAAAAATAAGTGATTTTTTTTCATTAATCTGTGCAGCTCTGTTCCCGATAAATTTAGAATTTCCTACTAGCTTTTTGAAAACTCAAGAATTACTCCCCAACTTCCTTTACTGTCTTACCTTGCATTTCACTCTTGACTTTTTTTCTCTGTTTAAATTGTGAGAACTTCAATTGGTGATACTTGTGAACATTACAAGTGTATTCTTTCTTCTTCTGATAGTGGCGGGATATTTTAATACTCCACACTGCAAGTGCTGAAAATTGCCTAGTATAAAAATGGCTCTCAAGAAAAATGCTCATAAAATGATGAATGGTCTAACCTGTTTTACACACTGAGCTGTTTCAGTTCCATGACAATCATTGCAAACAATTGAGTGGTTCTTCTTAGGAGCCCTGAGATTGCATTAAGCCCTACCACGCATCTGTGTTCGGTATAATTGAAGCAAAAATAATGAATCCACTTCATTACACAGCAGAATCAGCCCTAGCTGAGTGTAATTCATAAGCGCATAGTCTAATGACTGACAGTCTAATCGCTGCCTCTGAATCCTCAGTAATGAGTACTTGGGTTTCATGATTAGGTGTACACACTCTGTAAATGCTTTGTTGCACTATTTGGGTTTGTGATTTGTTTTTTTATTTTTTTAAATGTTTTTATTTTATTTTTGAGAGAGAGAGAAGAGAGCACTAGTGGGGGAGGGGCAGAGAGAGAGGGAGACAGAATCTGAAGCACCTCCAGGCTCTGAGCTGTCAGCATGAGCCTGACGCGGGGCTCGAACTCAAGAACTGTGAGATCATGACCTGAGCTGAAGTGGGGACGCTTAACCGACTGAGCCACCCAGGCACCCCATGGGTTTTTTTTTTGTTTGTTTGTTTTGTTTTGTTTTTTTTTAAAGTATGACTGCTGCAAGCCCCTAAGGCTGAGGGACCCAGGGTGAGAGGAGACCCTACAAGTCCTGCTCAGAGGCCTGAGTCGGCCCCCGCTCCCTTTCGTACAGAAGCATCTGAAGACACCATATTCCCATACTTCTTACCTGGACTGGCTCTTAAGGTCCAAAGGAAAGACCATGGAAAGAAAGGAAGCCGACTAAAGACCTCCGGCCTCAAAAGGGATGATGGGAAATCTAATGATGATTTTGTTAACAGAGGGACGTATTTCCAGAAGTTGTTTCTGGAAAAAGATTCTCAGTCAGGTCGCTTGACTCAAGATTTAAAGGAGGGAGGATGTATTCAGGTATGTTTATAGGTAGGAAAAGAAATTTGTTGTACCAGTACCTGCCCTTCAGGGGCACTACTTGCAAATTATCTATTGTCTTTGATTTTACCTTATAACTCAAACAGCCATGACCACAGACATTTGCATGGGCTCCACTGGGTGGAATGATGATGTGAGCATTTTAGTGAAGGCCTGGTTTGCCCTGGACTGTCCCAGCTTATACCTGTTGTCATGGCTAAATTACTAATAGTGCTTCCTTTCACTCTTGAAAGTGCCCTAGTTTGGATGCTAAGTTTTTGGCCATGTAGTAGAGATTGTGAAATCTTACCAATAAGGAGAGTCTTCTGATACTCTTTTTATTTAATTATCTATTAATTATTAACTATTAATCACACAAGGATCATCTTTAAGATGCCTTAGCTCTAACTATGACTTTTGAGTACAGGGCTTGCTCAAAATGTGAGTTGCTGTGTTTACTTATTTGATAAAATTGAGAAGCAGCATTGCCCAGTGATTACGAGCACTGGTTCTGAGGTAGAATAGGCCCTAAGGCACATGATCTGTGCCTTTGGGTGAGTCAGGAAGTAATACATTTACAGTCGTGAGTTAGCACAATGCCCGGAATATAGTAAGGAGTTTGGTAACTGTTAGTAATTATTAAGGATCATAGATCTTATTGAGCCCTTTTTCTGTGTTAGACTCTCTGTGCTTGGGGCTAAGGAATTAAAAAAAAAAAAAAAAAAGGCCAATTTTCCTAGGAACCTAGCACAGAACCCTGTTTTTCCTTCCCTAAAAATCTTGAAACAGTCTCCATCTAGATATTGATAATAAATATCTTTATACAACTCAATCTTCCTCTCATTGAGGAAGGTCTGTGTCTGTCTGATGCCCTTGCTGTTACTAACATTTACCACACAGCGGGCGCGTCTGGCCCTGTAACCGGTCTCGTCGGTGTGCAGTGTTAGTTAAGATAATCAAGGTTGCTCTCACTGGAAGCTTATGGACGCATGGATTTTAGTTTTAAGGAACCAGGTAACAAATACATGTTTTTCTTAGAGCATTCCTTGCCTGACAGAGCTTGATATTATTCTGTATCTGGCTAACATTTTCTCTTTTGGATTATCCAGTTAACACAACAGGCACCTGAGGGTCTGTGGCATTGGGGTCACATATATTCGCATTTAATTTACTGAAGCTTAACTGTATATGTTTATGACCCACCCATTTCCGGCCATGTTTTAAAATGGTTTTTCTATCTTGTGTAAAAATCATTTTGGTGATTATTTTATAATCCCTTTTGGGAGTCATTGTGATCTGATAGGAGCAGGAGCCAGGAAACCCGGGTTCTGGCACCACGCCATCATTTATTAGCTCTGTGACCTTAGGCCAGTCTCTTTACCTCTCAGAGTCCTAGTTTCTTCACTTATAAAATGGTAGACCAGAACTTTGCATGTTATACTTTCTTTTTTTCTTTTCAATAATTTTTTCTATAGGTGAAACTTAAAGCTCTCATTGTTACCAAACAGATCTGATCTCCTTAATGGAGGGCAGGGAGCTGAAAGCCCCACCTTCCTGGGAGTCCTAAGACTCAGAAGAACACAAGTGGAAGATCCCTAGACCAGATGCCTAAGGTCTTTTCTAGAATTAACATTTTCTGTACTTATACTGATAGACCGAGTAGAATTTTTTTTAATATATTTTTTTAATTTTTATTTTTGAGAGAGACAGAGCCTGAGTGGCAGAGGGGCAGAAAGAGAGGGAGACACAGAATCTGAAACAGGCTCCAGGCTCTGAGCTGTCAGCAAAGAACCCGATGAGGCACTCAAACCCACGGACTTCGAGATCATGACCTGAGCCGAAGTTGGACACTCAACGAACTGAGCCGCCCAGGCGCCCCTAAGTAGAATTTCTTAAAAACAATTTCGAGAAGATACTGCAATACTGACTGTAATACAGCCTATTGTACATTTATTCCATATAATATATGATTAGGTGCAGTAGGAAATATGAAGAGAGCAAAGTGTAAATATGCTTAACGTACACTTGAAGAGTAAGAGGGGAACAAAAGAGAGCCTCTGTAACTACCAGTTTGTCTGCCTTAAGATTGCTAGGGAGATTAAGAAAAAGGAAAATGAGTTTAATTTTGTAAGGTTAGAAAAAATTTTTATTTAGGGGCGCCTGGGGGGCTCAGACAGGTAAGCGTCTCAGCTCAGGTCATGATCTCACGGTTCGTGGGTTTGAGCCCAACATCGGGCTCTGTGCTGATAGCTCAGAGCCTGGGGCCTGCTTCAGATCCTGTGTCTCCTCTCTCTCTGACCCTCCCCTGCTCATGCTGTCTCTCTCTCTCTTTCTCTCTCTCTCATAAATAAATAAAACATTTCGGCTAAGGTCATGATCTCATGGGTTTGTGGGATCAAGCCCCACATTGAGCTCTGCACTGACAATGTAGAGCCTGCCTGGGATTCTTTCTCTCTCTCAAAATAAATGAACATGTAAAAAATATTATTTTAAAAAAACAAAAGGAAATGAGCTGAAAAGATACCGTCTGATGTGATGGCTGTCCTTCCAGCTCCCTTCTCCACAGGTGGTCACTGTGACCAGCTGGGCAAGCTTCCAGAGTGTATAGGGTCACTCCCAGGTTTATGAGAGTACTCATTTCCAGTGGCTGCTGTGACAAATGAGCACAAACTGGGAGGCCTAGAACAGCAGAAATGTGTTTTCCCAGAGTTCTGGAGGCCAGCAATTTGAAAGCTGTATCCCTGCGCTGAAAACAAGTTGTCGGCAGGGCCACGCTTCGCCCAGCGGTCCTCAGGGAGGGTCCCTCCCATTCTTGACCCAGTTTATGTTGCCGGCTAGCACCCGTTCCTTGGTTTGTGGCCCCGTCACTCTAATTTTTGAGGCCAGCACCTCAAATTTTTTTCTACTCTGTCTTCACACAGCCTTCTTGTGTGTGTGTGTGTGTGTGTGTGTGTGTGTGTGTAGTCTCCCTCTCCTTCTCTCTCATCTGGATATATGTGTGACCACATTTAGAGCCCACCTGGACAATTCAGGGTAACCTTACCATCTCAAGACCCTTAACTTAATCACTTCTGCAAAGACTTTGCCATGTAAGGTAACATTCACAAGTTCCAGGGATTATGATGTGAATAGCTTGGCGGGGGGGCATTTTTCAGCCCACTACAACAGTAAAACAAGTAGCGTACTGTACAGACTTTTCTGAACCTCACTTGTAAGAGTGTAAAACTGGAATAAACTAGCTTTAATTCAAGACTAGTTAAATGATGGTAATCCATGGAGTGGAATATGGTGTTACCACTGGGAATGAGGTGGATATACTACTGATGTGGAGCTACACTCATGATAAAGCCAAAACAGCAAGTTGCAGGGGTACATATGTGTTAGGTGAGAACTTGGCAAGATACACGTCAAGCTTGAGTGGCTTCCCTTAGGGAGTGGGACTTTTTTATGTTACATGTTTGTACTTTGGAATTTTTTTTAAGCTTTGTGTATTTCATTTGAGAGAGCGAGAGCACAAGCAGGAAAGGGGCAGAAAGAGAGAATCCCAGGACTCAAACCCATGAACTGTGAGATCCTAACCTGAGCCAAAGTCAAGAGTCGAATGCTTCAGTGACTGAGCCATCCAGATGCCCCATACTTTGGAATTTCTAAATTAAATGTACTTCACAATGAATCTGTGTGTTTTATATTAAATCTAGAAGAAAATGGACTTGGATTTAATTTTTCAGGATGAATTATGTTGCAGAACTAATAAGGGATTATCACAATTTTAACCTTTTTTTTTTACTTCCAGATAGCAGACCCTACATTAGCTGAGATGGGGAAGAACTTGAAGGAAGCCATGAAGATGCTGGAGCACAGTCAGAGGTGAGCGTGGGATACGAGTGACCCTATTAAACGTGTTCAGCCTGTTGTGAAGCTGGTGGCACTGGTTTCCTACTGGTAAAAACTCCTCTTGGTGCCAGAATGTCAATGCTTAGTTGAGCTTCACCTCACTTGAAAGATGGTGTTTGTCTTGGGTAGAAGGTACTTTGTAATTAAAGGATTTTGAAATTGAGGGCAGGACTTAGAATTTTCAGTTCTGCCTGTTAAGAGTTTCATTTACTTAATATATTGATTGGAATCTATACTTACTATATATTTATGTCATCTAGGGCATCAGCTAACCAGGAAATGGGTTCAAGTGTCATTTTTTTGGTCTTCTTTTCCCGAGATTCAAACTGTACCCCAGATGGAGGGCTGGGGTGTTAGTGGTAGGGTAGGAGATGTGATAAATGTGCGTCAAATCCTGTATCAGTTACTAAGAGGTTATAGGCAACATCATCACCTGTTTGCATGTTCACATGTTAGCCATTTGGTAAGGTAGTTTTTTTTAATTTCCTTTAAATTAGAAGAACAGAGGAGGAAAATGGAAAGAAGCTGGTATCAGACATTCCGGGGCCTCTCCAAGGCAGGTAGGTGGCAATGAAGATACCTACTTTTCGTTAGGGTATGTGTTTTCTTTCAATCACGATTTGACAAACCATTGTTGGTTTATAATTGTGGCTTTAATGAGCGCAGAGCAGATTGAGAGCCGTGTGCCGTGTAGCGCCAGAGCACCGCGCTGCTGTCAGGTCTACCTGCTTTTTTCCCTTTCCCATTCAGGATCTAATTTAATATAATTTCCCATTCGGGATCTAACAACCCCATGACTCAAAAGTGAATGCACAAATTTATAACTCAACGATCATGCTTCATTCATCCTTGAAACCCCTAATCTATTCAATAGACTGAGCTGTGTGGTGAGAGATATTGTAATTTGATAAGATTTATTATTTGTATAATAAAGCAAAATGAAAATGTCAACTTTGATCATTTGTTGGCAGAGTGATTTCTTTTTTGGGGGCAGCTAAACCCAATCTGTCAAGCATGTGTGGTTTAAGCTAGCAGGGAAAATACCAGAAAAACAAGTAGCCATGTAACTAAAATTTTCACAGGATGTTAGCACTCACCGTGGGCTTAAAGTCCCAGCCCAGCTTCCCTCAAACAAGCTTCTTTGTTTTTCTTGTTTTATAACCAGGAAACTGCACATAAATAAACAGGACAACTCCCTCAAATTGCCCTTTAGCCTGAGTTTGAACGTATACGAGGTTGCAACAGGAAAGTGTGGAGGAAAGACACAGTGTGTCATTAAGGGGCCTATCTGCCACACCCAGAGACTAGTATTTTGAGACAGGCACTCCTGTTGTACGCTGAATGCGGCTGATTTGAAGCCCTCTAGCTGTATGGTGGGTTCTTTGACGGAGAGCGGGAACCAAATCGTGTCGGTCCTCTCCACCCAGAGCTGCGGATGGCAATGAAAATGTTCTGTTAAGCCCACAGAAGTTTCCCTAGAAGAGATCTACCAAGAACGTCTGTAATGCTCAGATGGTCAGGAGCATTCACACTTAATATAGTACTGCCAGCATCTGAGATGGTGCTTGGCTAGACACAGCAGGAAACGTTTCTCATGCACTGATTGCATCCTCACAATTCTGTAACATAGGGGCTGAGTGGGTTTCAACAGCTTGCTCAAGATCTCCTGGCGGGCACCCGCTCCCACATTGGCACTACACAGTGTCCAAGGACCAGAGCCCCTCTCACATGAAGGTCAGCACCTTGGCAAGGATGGGTTTGGGGCATTGTTTTGACGGTGCTGCTTTTTTAAAAGAGAACTTGTTATTATCATTTCTCACTTGTTGATCCAGTCCCATTAATGGAATGATAAATTTCTACATTACAGTTACTACAGGTCGCCTTGCCATTGCTCACTAATTTAGCCATTTACATTCTTTCATGAGTTTTCAAATAGTCATGTAATAGGCATTTAATATCATACCTCGGGTAGAAGTAAATCTGTTTATACTGTGAGCAGATCTCTCATTTCCCTGCTTGAGGAAGAAGTAATAAATAATGCTTGAATTACATGTTCCAGTTGGTTAGAACAGACAGACAAGACTCCTACGTGGAAGAAAACTAGGCATACCACTGTCATTGGAGTATTCTAGCTGCTTCTGTGATCTTGCAGTATCTTAAAAGGACTGTTTTGGTTCTTATAACATGCTTTTTAAATATTCTCCTTGGATTCAAATGAACAGGTAGAGCAATATTGCTAATGTGATACTGGTGAAATTTTCAGAACTCAGTCTCCTGTTTGGATAGAAGATTTAAAGATCTGGTTATATTGAGAATTCCGTTAATGTGAGGTTTGTTTTTAAAAGCTGTTTCCTGTATCTCAGACACATTTTCCTCTAGCTCCTCAATTCAAAACAAAACAAAATAACACACAACTTACCAAAGCTGGTTTAAATGAAGGAAATAGAGTGGTGGGGAATGTGAGCTGTTTCCACCTGTCAACTCTCTTTTCATTCTGCAGTGGACAAGATATGGTGAGCATCCTCCAGCTAGTTCAGAATCTGATGCACGGAGATGAAGAGGAGGAGCCCCAGAGCCCCCGGTAATGGACATCATTAGCAGCTTCTCTCTGAAAGTACATGTGACCTTGACTTTGATAGTGACTGCATGTTTACAGGTTGCTGAATTAGAGAGCTGTGCTTTATTCACAGTTACATGTGATACTAAAACAAGGTCCATTTTTTCTCTTTTCAGCGAGACATTCACTCTGCGTTAGGTAGGTTTATAAGTTTCATAAAGGAAGGCATTTACGAAAACGAATCCCTGTAGTTTATATGGCATCGATTCTTAGAGAGGGCCTGCCGGAGGGACCAAAGAATAACTGCTGTGGGCGTTTCTGCTTCTGGTTGCCTCCGCTGCCATGCTGCTGCTTCTGACAGCTGACGGGTGCTGCAGCTGCATCTCTTGTTGGCTGGGCCCCGTTGTCTATGAATCTTCCATTTATTTTTATTCATCTAACTTAGCTCCCTACTTAGTTTCATGTTTAATTGTTTTAAATGTAATTTTTTTGGAATAAGTAAGTCATTCTCCTTTTTCAAATTTCAGAAGCTAAAAAGAGTACACAAAGGCAATTTTCAGTCAGCGATGTGATGGCATACGTTAGCTGAATCCAGAGCTGGTGTAAATTCTAAAAAGACAGTGACCTTGAATGAAAAGGGGTATCTCCTTCATACTCTTCCTCCCCAGCTTCTTGTTCTCCTTAAAGCTAGATGGAGTTGCCGGCTTCTTGTGTACTCCGGACAGACATGCTGTGTGTATGTACACACATGCCAAGTGCCTCCACTCCCTCACTAGTACCCAAGTACTGTGTGTGGGGTGTGCACCTTGCTTTCTTCATCCGTGTCTCAGAGTCCATCATATACCAGGATGCAAGGAGTGCTCTCCTGTAAGAGCTATTTCATTTTACTTTGGTCAAATAAACCATGTTTTGTTTAACTAGTCTCCTGTTCATGTTTACTGTTGCAAACATTGCTGCAGCTGGTGACTTTGTACGTGTGTCCTCCGTCATACAAGCAAATGTTTCTGGAGATTAAAGCCCTAAAAGTGGGATTTCTGGGCCAGATAGGCTGTGTTTTTGTAATTTTGATAGCTGCTGCCAACTTTCCCCTGGTGGAATTATGCCAGTTTACAGTCCCACCAGCGGTACATGAAAATATCTCCTTCCCCACACCTTTGCTTGCCCAAGGCTGTTTGTAAACTTAAGGACCATTGCCAGTCTGCAAGGTGAGAAATGATATTTCAGCATAATTTGAGCTTGCATTTTTCTTATGAATCAGGTGAAGTGGCTTTTTTATGTTTTAAAACCCATTTATATTTTCTTTTCTATGAACTATCTCCTTTGCCCAGTATTTTACCCAATTTTTTGGCCTTTTTCTTACTGATTTACAGTTAGCTCTGTGTAAGAGACAGTAGTCCATTTTAATTATACAGAAAACATACCTGGTTTCCTTGACTTCGCTATACCGTTATAAATAGCTGTTGAATGCAGGGAATCTACTTCATGTAATGATTCTTTAAAAAAATTATTTTCTGCACATTTTGTCTCAGCTCTACACACCATAGTTCTTAGAGCAGGCATTTAATTTTTAAAAAGGGGGTGAGAAAACTATTCACAGCTTGTATATGTAGTAGATATTCAATAAAATCTTCCCCAGATCATCAGTACTTTTTATGCATTGAATTTTTAAAATTTATCTGGATTCCTGCCTTCTAGACCATTAGGAGGATTCCAAGTCTGACTAATTTCTGTGGAAATGCCATTACCTCTAGGTTTTGTCTTATTCCTTTATTCATATTTTGACTAAAACTTTAATATAATTGATTTTGATTAACAGAATCCAGAATATTGGAGAACAAGGTCACATAGCTTTGTTGGGGCATAGTCTGGGAGCTTACATTTCAACTCTGGACAAAGAGAAGCTTAGAAAACTCACAACTAGGATACTGTCAGACACTACTTTATGGCTGTGCAGGATTTTCAGGTAAGGACATATATGAGTTGGGTACAGACTGTTTCCTGGAGCTCTGCTGCCTGAGTCCATGTCAGCCTTTTCTTCTCCCTCTTGGAAGGGTTGCATATTTAAAAAAAAAAAAAAGCCTCTGCGTGTGTCAGTTTTCCTATCTGTTAAGTGGTGTTAATGTCTGTATCTGTTTCACAGCACAGTTAGAAGGAATAAATGAGTGAAGGAATTAGCTTATGTCAAAAGCTGAGAACATAAGCATGTGTATTTTGGATAATGCCAGCAGTTCCTTTTAGGATTCCTACGTGGCACGTGTTGATAGAAGATAGAGCAGGAAATGGCTGCAGGTATTTTGAATCCAAGGATTAGCTTCTGCTTTAGTAGATAGAAGGTAAATGCTGCCATAAGGAAGTTGAGTGTGTTTTAATGAAATTAAAATTTGCTTTATGCTGTGATACTGTTGGCATTATTAAGGAGTTACAGCAGGTAAGGATTCAGTAGAAGACAAGGACCAGTGGTATTTTGGGGTTTATGCTGTTACTTTTTTTTTTAATGTTTAATTTTGGAGGGGAGGGGGAGGGGGAAGAGACAGAAAGAGGGAGACAGAGGATCCGAAGTGGGGCTCGAACTCACGAGCCTTCAGAAATCATGACCTGAGCCGAAGTCAGCTACTTGACTGACCGAGCCACCTCGGTGTCCCCCGTGCTGTTACTTTTAAGGAAAAGGAATGTTTGCCTAACACTGGATGACTTAACTGGAGAGACTCCCTTTCAGATGTTGATAAAAAGCTTGGTCCAGCAAAAGGTTAAGTTTGCCTAACTGCATCGCAAAGGAGAGATTTTCTTCTAATAAAAATCCACCACCTGTAACTGAAATTCTGTTCTTTTCTAGAAGATTAAGGAAAAATAATTTCCCCCAGGCAGACAATCATGAAAGCAAATATAGGCTGACTAGCAGTTTTCACATTTTTGGTTACTTTGGATGTCTTGGGGCTGAAGCTGCTAAGAACCTTGCCTGTGTTGTTATCCGGGGTCGGCCTTCTTGTCGAGCAAGCCGCCACTGTGCTCCTTTTCTGTACGTAAGGGACTCCTGCTCTCTACCGCTTTTTCTTCATAGTTTCTGCTCCTTACGGAGTTGAGTGTGGACAAAGGGCGATTGCCTCCGTTCTTTATAACCTCCAGCGGTAAGGTGTGGTCAGCCGTCTAGGATTAGGGCATCCCTGTATCTTTTGCTGCTCTAGGTGACAGTTCCTAGATTAAGAGAAGAATTACTCCCAAAACTGTAAAATGAGGATGTAAAACCAGAGTTAACCAGAGACAAGAACATACTGATAGATGACTGTCTCTTAACAGGTATGAAAACGGCTGCGCTTATTTCCACGAAGAAGAAAGAGAAGGACTGGCAAAGATCTGTAGGCTTGCTCTGCATTCTCGTTATGAAGACTTTGTAGTGGATGGCTTCAATGTGCTGTATAACAAGAAACCTGTTATATACCTTAGTGCCGCTGCGAGGCCTGGCCTGGGCCAGTACCTTTGTAATCAGGTAACGTGATATAAGGTGGACATTTTAAAGAAATTGTGTTGCGTTCTATTTATGAAATTTTATAAAGTGCACAGGCCGATTTCTTTAACTGCACTTCTTTTCAAATGAAAAGAAACAATGTGCTTGTTTTGTCATTATAAGAAAATATATAATGCATATTAGTGAATTTTCAGAGCTACCTGTATCTTGTTTAGTTGCCCAGAGGCAACCACAGTCAACATTTTTCCCCCAGACTTTAATCAAAGAGCGCAGATGTGTTTTTACATGGTTATGTTTGACTTATTCACTTGGTGTTATAACAGGTGCATATCCTATTTTAACAGTTCTTCAAAGTACAGTCTATTTTTAATATCTTCATAATACTCCTCAGGTCACTGTATAGTGTTTTAACCAACTGTTTCCCTTTCGGACAATTAAAGCGTTTGCGTTCTTTTGTTTTTTATGACCATTTTCAGAAAGTGCCCTTTGCATAGTGTTGTTAGGACATCTTTGTGCATATAGCTTTTTCTGCATTTAGAAATTTCTATATTTAGAAAGTATTATCTAGGTTATATTCTGTAGATAGATTCTCAGAGTCCATCTAGAATTACTAGATCAAAGAGGATTACCATTTTTGAAGCTCATGGGACACACGTAGCCCAGTTAGGGGGCTACAAAATAATGTTCAGTCTCTTGGCTGAGAATGTTTTATTTTAGTTTTGTTTTTGGGTTTGTGTTTTTTGTTCTTTGAGAGAGAGCGAGCGAGCACAGGACACTAAGCAGGGGGAGAACATCGCGGGGTGGGGGAAAGAGAATTCAAAGAAGGCTCAGTGCTGTCAGTGTGGAGCCCAACATGGGGTTCAAACCCCCAAACCATAAGATCTGACCTGAGCCGAAATCGAGAATCAGATGCTTAACCAAGTGAGCTACCCAGGCGCCCCGTGAGGGTTTGTCTTTTGTAAGATGGAGGAGTCCTGTGGAGATAAATGAGGGAGACTCAGGGACTTCAGCTGGTGGTGAGCTGTGGTCACTGGCAGCGGGAAATGACGTCCTCTTTTTGAGTGTGTACAGGATGAGATTTATAATATCCTTAGAGAAACCTGGAACAAAGTCCTTACTGAGTACCCACTACAGGCCAGGTTCTTTTGGACCCAAAGCTGCCTTGGCATAGCAGTCCCATCTTCGAAAGCTGTGGCGGGGTCAGGGGTGCGCCCGGCTGGCTCAAGCAGAAGAGCATGCAACTGACTTTTGGTCTTGAGGTTGTGATTTCAAGTCCCATGTTGGGCGTAGAGCTTACATTTTTAAATTTTTTTTAAACGTTTATATGTTTTTGAGAGAGAGAGAGAGCATGAATAGGGAAGGGGCAGAGAGAAAGGGAGACACAGAATCAGGCTCCAGGTTCTGAGCTGTCAGCACGGGGCCTGACACAGGGCTAGAACCCATAAACCGTGAGATCATGACCTAAGAAGAAGTCGGATGCTTAACGGACTGAGCCACCCAGGCACCCCATAGAGCCTACTTAAAAAATATATATATATACATATATATATTTTTCATACCTAAAAAAAATACCTGAATACTTAGAAAATGTTTAGAATGTTTTATACAAAACTGTTAACAGTGGTGGCTTATGGGGTGGGAGGGCATTTTCACTTTTTTATTTTTTTTTTTATTTTTTTTTATTTTTTATTTTTTACAAATAGTTTATTGTCAAATTAGTTTCCACATAACACCCAGTGCTCATCCCCACAAGTGCCCTCCTCCATGCCCACCCCTCCTCCCCCCCACATCCACCAGTCCTCAGTTTTTGTCAGCATTCAAGAGTCTCTCATGGTTTGCCTCTCCCCTTTCCCCCACCATTTCCGCCCTTCTTCTCCCCCTTGGTCCTCTGTTAAGTTCCTCCTAATCCTCCTATACGTGCACACATATGATATTTGTCTTTCTCGGGCATTTTCACTTTTAATTTCTGTATTTTTCATTGTGTGTTTTACTTGGGTTTCCTTTTCATAATTTTAAAGAAAAAATTTTAAGGAGGGAGAAAGGGTGCATAAAGTGTTCGTTACATGTTTGGTCTCTAAGTGGTACTACCAATTCTTAGTTACACAGAACAATATGCTGCAACTGTTTAAAAATTCCTGAAACTATAAATATATCCTCAAGGATAAAAAATGTTTTTTGACAGTTACTATCCCCATTCATAACACTGACTTCATTTCTTTTAAGAAATGTACATCTGCTAATCCATATTTGTTGCTTGTTAGAGTGGGTGGATCCATAAATAAGATACTGTTCTTTGAATGCCTTTAGTGGGTGTTATTTACCACTAATGCTTGGAGGAAGGATCCTAAATTATCTCCCAAAATGCTCAAAGCTTGGTTGTTTCTTAGTTTGGAAAAGTGGTTTTTCATTTTTTGGTATATTCTAGAATATAGCAAAGGCAGTTACTCGTTTAGCTGAGTCAGAGAGTTTTGCATTGTATCTTCTTAAAAGAATCCCAGCTCCTAGAAATTTTAGCTTGACTTTCTAGATACACTTTAACACGAAGTTATATTAAGAGTTCCTAAGGAGAGAGATTGTTTAAAAAGAGTCATTGTGACTTGTCTTAGAGCCACAGTCTGTAGGGGACGTACGTGAATGGTGACAGAGATCTTGATTACAGAATTGTATGTTTCCTCCGGCAGCTCGGCTTGCCCTTCCCCTGCTTGTGTCGCGTGCCCTGTAACACCATGTTTGGATCCCAGCATCAGATGGTGAGCTCTCCTTTTGGTTTGTAAGATAAGACAGAATTGTGTTTGGAAACTGGGTCTTCCTTGTGATTGAGGTTCTGTTTGCTGGCCTCCAGATAATTATTAGCTTACTCATTTACCACTTACATCTCCCCATTGCTTAATACACGCTTCCGGGTTTGAGTGTCCATGAAGGTTGGCTGGCATATAGGTCAGGCGCACCTCCCTCTTCAGGCATCTTGTCATTACTGTATCACCTGCTTTAAAGAGGAACATGGGAGTCCAGATAAGCACCAGAAATTTCTTCAAAAGCTCATCCTTTCAAAGGTTATCACTGTGGCCTGGATGTGTGAATGGGCAGATTTTGAAAATGAGGTTCTTTATTGTAATGTGGGATTAGAATTGGATTCTGCGTATTTTTAGACTTTTCAAGTGTTAAGCCTTCTCATACTGAAGACAGAAGCAAAAAGGGTAGGTTTTAGGGTCTTGTGTTTCTTTTACCAAGGTACCTGGTTATCTGGTTCAGATACATCAGTAATATCAGAGAGAGATTTTTGGCTATGTAGGGGGAATTGAGAGAACATTTTCTTTAAACCTAAGTGTTTAAAACTAGAGAAACATTCATCCTGTATATATGTAGTTTTTAACTTTGATCTCATTTAACTATTTTTTTGTAGTTAATCTTCAAGGGAAACTATTTGATTTTCATCTCTCTGATTAGAGAAAATAGAAAAATGGTCAAGAATAAGAATTGATGTGTGTGGTTAATTTTGAGAGTCCTTTCCTTTTGTTGAAAGTTATAATTTCTTATAGTATAGCTTTATGCTCATTGCTTCATGTTCCTGTGGTTTGCCTTTTAACCTAGGATGTTGCCTTCCTGGAGAAACTGATTAAAGATGATCTAGAACGAGGAAAATTGCCCCTGTTGCTTGTAGCGAATGCCGGTAGGTATTGTGAACAGAATGTGCCGTTTGGACGTACAAGAGAAAGAGGGGGACTTAGCCTAAAAAAAACCAAACAAACAGAACACCTACGTCTTGAGAAATGTCTGCATGCCTCGTGTTTCAGGTAGTTTATGTCGGCGTTGGGGTGAAAGTAACAACACGACGCTTAGCTCCTCACATTCCCTTGAATTGTTGGTTTGTTGGGGAGTTACTCTGTTGGTGTGTATGCTTTTTCATTTAGGCTCTAAGTACCTCCCTTTTGTGTGCTTCCTTTCTAAATGGAATTTTAAAATGTCACACTTGAATGTCCACCTTGGATGCAGCAATTCATCTACCACTTTCTGCTCTGCTTCCTGTTGCCGAATTCGGCATTCTACTTGGAGTTCGAGACTGTGCATGAGGCAAGAGAAATAATTGAGTGACAACACACATTAGAAAGAATAAACTGTCTTTACTTGCAGACGGCATGATTATATAGATGGAAGGTCCTAAGGAAACTAAAGAAAAGCCTTTGGAACTAATAAGTTGATCTGGGTTGTAGGATTTCTGTATATAAGCAGTGTTCCACTGAAATTGAATTAAAAATGCCAGTCGTGATAGCATCAAAAAAGTGAAAAGTATATGCAAGGGGCACCTGAGTGGCTTGGTAGGTTAAGTGTCCCAATTTTGGCTCAGGTCATGATTTCATGGTTTGAGTTCAAGCCCCCCAGCTGTGCTGACAGCTCATAGCCTGGAACCTGATTCAGATTCTGTGTCTCCCTTTCTCTCTGCCCCTCCCCTGCTTGTACTCTGTGTATGTGTGTGTCTCTCTCAAAAATAAATAAACATTTAAAAAATGTATATGTAAGATCTGTACATTGAAAACTACAAAATGATGCTAAGAGAAATTCAAGAAAACATGAATAAATGGAATGGTATGCCATATGCATGTGTGGGAAGACTCCGTATCATAAAGTCTAATTTCCCCAATCTATATATTCTGTAGATTAATCCCTGTCAAAATCTCAGCAGGCTACTATTTCTTATACAAGTTGATAAGCAGATTCTAAAATTTATGTGGAAATACAGAGGATATAAGAATAGGCAAAATAATTTTGAAAAAATAAAATTCAAAGACTTAGGTTCTCTGACTTTTACACTTACTATAAAGCTACAGATAATCAGGAGAGTGTGGGATTAATTGAAGAGAATAGAGTTAGAAATAGACTCACATGGCCTCTGGGTGGCTCAGTCATGTGAGCATCCGACTTCAGCTCAGATCATGATCTCATGTCATAGTTCGTGGGTTTGAGCTCCACATCAGGTTCTGTGCTGACAGCTCAGAGTCTGGAACTTACTTTAGATTCTCTGTCTCCTCTCTCTGCCCCTCCTCTGCTTGTGCTCTCTCAAAAATAAATGTGAAAGGAAGAAAGAAAAGAAAGAAATACACTTACATATATATAATCACTTGGCTTTTTACAGAGATACCAAGGTATTTCAAGGGAGAAAAGGTGGGTCTTTTCCACCAATGGTCTTGGAACAAGTGGATATCCATATGGAAAAAATAAAATTGAACCTTAACCTTTACTTCACTGTCCATACAAAAATCAGTTATAAATGGTTTATAGACCTAAACCCTGCAAAAGGACCGCTTACATTGGTTGTGTTTGTTGAGGCACTTGGTCAGGATTTGCAGTCTTACTGGGTGGGACTCTGCTAACTGGAGGTTTAGAACAGTCAGAAGAATGCACCAGTGCACATTTTACTTGTGCTGTCTGAAGAGGGACCTGCCTACCCAACCTGTAGTATATATATACAAATTTAACAAGGGGATGGGGTAAAGCATTCACTATGTTTAACTTCAGGATGCATACTCTGTTTTAAAACAAAGGACCTCTCATACTGGGTTTTAAAAAAGCCTACACATTTATCTGTATGTATAATGGGCACACCTAAATTAACCCAGGGGCACCTGGGTCACTCAGTTGATTAAGCGTCGACTTACGCTCAGGTCATGATCTCATGGTTCGTAAGTTTGAGCCCCACATCAGTCTCTCTGCTGTCAGCAAGGAGCCTGCCTGGAATCCTATCTCCCTCTGTCTGCCTCTCCCCAGCTCTCTCACTTTCTCTCAAAAAAAAAAAAAAAAAAAAATTTTTTTTAAATGGTGATCAGTTAAAAAAATAACCCAGAAAGTGACAAAAGGCAAGCATGGAAAAGGGTATCTTGGGCAAATGGTGACAGAACGAAAGTACTGTAGTGGTCTTCATGTAAGGTAGATTCCATGCTGATGAAAATCCGTGTAATCGCTAAGGCACAGTAGTTAAGAACTTAGCTTATGAACATATCTGAAATCTATAAAGGGAAGGCTGCAAGTATAAGTTGACAAACCCAGTCTTGGTGAGAGCCCTTAATATGTTTCTCCTGAAGCAACATTAAGTAGATGGAAAACAAGTATATAGAGGTTTAAGCAACAAAATTAACAAGCTTGTTTTACAGATCCAAAAAGTGGAGAATATGCACGTGTCAGACCTTGAATAATCAACTTATAAAAGTTGGTTTTAAGCCAGTTCACATAGAAAATCTCAAGAAAACATATAATATTACTTCCTTCTTAGATAATGTATTTAAGAGCTTTTATCCTGCTGTAAAGACTCAAAGTATGTGTTCCTTTTCGTATCGTTCTGTGTGTTTTACCCTAGGAACGGCAGCAGTCGGGCACACAGATAAGATTGCACGTTTGAAAGAACTCTGTGAGCAGTACGGCATATGGCTACACGTGGAGGGGTGAGTGCAGAGCGAGGGTGGCCCCACGTTGGGCCTGCACGCAGTGCTCGTGGGGAGTGGATGTCCAGGCCCTTACTCTGTTGGTACGCTTATCACTGAGGGCTCTTTGGGTTGCATAGGAAACAAAACAACGCTAAGTGCTGTTGGCGAGAAGAGATTTTATTGGCTCACATAACTACAAAGATGGCGCTGGACTCAGCATCTTCCCCCCTCCCCCAGTCAGTTGGCCGAATTTCCTCTGTGTTGCCTCCATCTATGGATAGACTTTCCTGTTTTGGTACAAATTAGTTGCAGTGGCTCCAGTTTGTGTTCCGAGGGTAAGAAGTCCCAACAGATGCCTCCTGCTGAGCCAATCGTGGTGGCCAGGGAACTGTAACAGTCCTGCAGTTCGGGTCGTTGGGAGCAGCTGGTGGCGTCTTGTCCCTGAAGCTGTGATCTGATAGAGGAGACTGGTGGTTTCTCAGAGGGACTTAGGGGAGGGGACGGAGCAGCCACAGCAGTCCATTCCCGGCAGGCCCTGCGAGCTAGGCTTTTGCTGAATCCCTCCCGGAAAGAACGATGATGGCAAAATAATAGCTATTAAAGATACAAAATAAGACATAAGGCACAAAGTGCATTTTCATGGTTTTGCCGAAATTTGTACACATCCACATCCCATTTTCTATTGTTGTTATAAAATCTAATAACCAGTTGAAGGACATTAAAACGTCAGCTTGGAACAGCATCTTTTTTTTTTTTTTTTTTTTTAGTGTGCTTAGGGAATAAGTAGCAGTAAATAGTGTGTGTTTGTTTTTATTCCAGTGTGAATCTAGCAACTTTGGCCCTAGGTTATGTCTCCTCATCAGTGCTGGTATGTTATGATTTACTGTCTTTTTAAGAAGGAATTATAATCACCTAATCCCTGATGGCTTCTCACAGTTGTTATGAAGGGAGGAGAGTGCTGGGCTTGGTGTATGGTGATAGTGTCTAACAAACCTTGTCTTCTTTGGTAGGCTGCAACCAAGTGTGACAGCATGACGTTGACTCCGGGCCCGTGGCTGGGTTTGCCGGCCGTCCCTGCAGTCACCCTCTATAAACATGACGATCCTGCCTTGGTACGCTCACTGTCCCCGGGAGGGAGTGGGGAGAGGCTAATAATCACCATGGAGCCTGGGAGCAAAATATGGACAAAGTAAACATTTCCTTCATGCTACTTCTGTGACCTTTTTATAAAAAAAAATCATGTTTTTAACATAAGTGGAACTCTACTGAATGTATTTTTTCTTTTCTCCCCATAGGCCTCATGTGTACAAAGAACTTTTTATGACCTTTTATGACTGTATGATATTCTGTCCCTTAAATACTGCAGTTTAATCTTCCTTCATTTCCAAACTTTGTTGTTAACACAGGGAGCATCATTCTGTATTTCAAGTTACTTCCTTACTTTAGGTTCCCCTGAAGTGCCATCACTATTGAGAGTAGTTAAAGCCTTTGAATTGTCTAGAAGGTTTTAATATTTTTTAAGTGCTTTTTGTTAGTGGATCAGTTTAGTGAGTTAATGTCTTGCTCAGTTGACAATGGCCAGGTGTTTGAGGACACTCAGACACAGGTGTGGAAGGGGCTACCTCTTGGGTGCCTGAGAGCTCTGGCCCGTCTGGATTCTCCTCCTGGCTTGACCACACCTTAGTCATGAACCTTGAAAGGCACGTCTCTGTGCTAGGCTCCCCAGAACACTCCCCCCCACCCCCACCCCGGGGCTGTTAGATGAGCAGATGCATGGTGCAAGCCAAGCGCCCGGCGTCGCATCGGACGCATACAACGTGCACGAGAATATGCTGACCAGTTCACTCTGCTGTGTGACTTCATTGGCTATGATTAATAAACCCACATTGGCTTTTTTAGACTTTAGTTGCCGGTCTTACATCAAACAAGCCAGCAGACAAGCTCCGTGCCCTGCCGCTGTGGTTGTCTCTGCAGTACCTGGGGCTTGATGGGATTGTGGAGAGGATTAAGCATGCCTGCCAACTGGTGAGTAGAAACCCACAGTTGAAATGAGTCACAGATGCTCCATGGCGAAGGCAGTGACAGAAAACTGCCTCGTTGCCTTACCCATCATCTAATGCCATGTTGTTTGGATTTCGCATCTCCTAAGCAAGCAGACCTGAAGTGCACATTCCTGGTTGGAAGTTCTGGGGGGGACTGCTGGGGTGTCCCATCATTTGTGGCCGGATGAAATAAGATTAGATGAATGCTCGTGTCGGTGCAGGATGAGGAAAGAAGTCACAGGTTGAGAGCCAAGTAGCGGAGACGGAGCAAAAGCGGGGTGGGGGAGGTGGCGCCCGGCTGGCTCTCTCTTGAGGGGCAAGGAAATGTGGCGGCCTTAGGGGTGATGATGGATTGCCTGCATATTCTTAATACCAGGTGGTTTGGGCTCCCAAATGGCAAGGCTCTAGGGACGGTTCTAACTCTCCTGCATGACGTGTTCTAATTGTGAAAATGTATAATTACGCTAGACTTTAGGAAGCAAAAAAAAGTCCTGTTTATGCAGTTTGCGAGCTGAGTCCTCCCTGAGTCTGAAAGCATGGCGTCCCCTCTCTATAAGTCTGTTTGCTTACCTGTGAGACACAGATGTGAGAGGATGGTCAGGAGGCCTTCAGAGCTCGTACATGGCATGCTCTTACAGTGGTGCCTAGTCACAGGCAGCTGGATTTAAGAATAAACCTTGGTCTGAAATGTGTTCTGTGGAATCTGTACTTCCTCACACGTCATTTTTATAGTGAGGGAAAGTTCGTGGTGGCAGCTGTCTTTGGTTCATAATGTCAGGATAGTTCATCCCAACACGAATTTCTGATGCAATACATTCTGAAGGAAGTAGTTTCATTTTTACATGAGGTGATGTTGAGGTCTAGGTCATTATGTTTACAAAAGCACATATTTGAAGTCTCCTCACTGGGCCGCCAGCTCCCCTGCTGAGGTAGGTTTAGTTCTTGGGAAGGAGAGGCCTCTATTGCCCTGGTAACCGAGGCAGTTTGGGGAAGGTTTGGGCGCTCAGGGGAGAGCCCTTCAATTCCCCTTGGCCTACGGCGGACAGGGAAATAATGAGACGTTCACTGGTGAACCCTTGAGGCCGCCACAGCTCTGCCTGCCTGCAGGCACACGGGGACCGATCGCGCCCCTGCCGACGACTTCAGTGACACCCTGTCGCTGACCCTCCAGTGCTATGAGCACGGGAAACTGCTATGAGCACGGGAAACTGCTCGTCTGTCACCAGGAGCTGGGCTTCCTGGGGACAGAAATCAGGGGCCTCCTCCTCCTCTGCTTCCTCCCTTCATCAGCATCCTCTTCACCCTCCCGGGTGGCGGTCAGGACGTGTTTTCTCTGTGCGGGCACCATAGTGCCCGCGCACGCACCGTCTCGTCTGAACTTGGCCATCTCGTCTGAACTTGGCCAGGGTGGAATGTCTGCTGATAACACAGCGACAAGTAGTTTTCATGAGGGCTCTTCTAGCATCCCACACTCAGTGAATGTTGGAGGGATGAGCCCCGACCCCCTGAGGCACATGCTTTTTTATCCCCACAGCAGTGATGAGAGGTCTGGGACTGGGACGCTCCTAGAACAAGGAGGACGGAAGTCCTCACGCGCATGCTGCACTCCAGAAACTGCTCCCGGGCACTTGACATAACCACCCTGTCAGATTGCTGCTGCCCTCCTGTTTTTTAACTGAGGGACTTGAAGCCCAGAAGCCCAGAGAGGCTAAATAACTTGTCCAAGGTCACAGCTAGTAAGTGGCAAATGAACGTATTCATTGTCCTACATGTGGGATATTGAACTCCGGTTTGGTTATTCCAGACTCGTGCTCATCATAACAATGCTGTGCTCTCTCACTTAACTTTTCTTTTCCTTCTCCAGAATCAGGTACTGTGCCTTGTACACATGTGCGCTCAGTAGTTTCAGTGGGGGTTTTTTTGAGCTATAATTAATGTTAGTTTCAGGTGTATAGCATAATGATTAAGTATTTGTGTATACTGGAAAATGATCACAATTCCAAGTCCCGTTAATACACATCACCATACATCGTTACAGATTTTTTTCTTGTTTTAAGTAGGCTCTACACCCAGTGTGGGGCTTGAACTCACAACCCTGAGATTGAGTTGCATGCTCTACCAACTGAGGCAGCCAGATGCCCTCTAGAAATTTGTATCTTTAAACCACCTTGGGGCACCTAGGTGACTCAGTTGTTGAGCATCCGACTTTGGCTCAGGTCATGATCTCACAGTTCATGGGTTCGAGCCCTGCATTGGGCTCTGTGCTGACAGCTCAGAGCCTGCAGCCTGCTTTGAATTCTGTGTGTCTCTCTCTCTGCCCCTCCCTCACTTGCACTCTATCTCTGTCTCTCTCTCTTCTCTCTCTCTCAGAAAAAAAATTTTTTTTAAACCACCTTTACCCATTTCTCCTGCCTTCCAGCCCCTGCCTCTGGCAGCCACCAATCTGTTCTCTGTATTTGTGAGCTTGCGGTTTGGTTTGGTTTGGTTTGGTTTGGTTTGGTTTGGTTTGGTTTAGATCCCACACGTAAGTGAAATCACACCATTGTCACAGATGGCAAGATTTTATTCCTTTTTTACGGTGAATAATATTTCATTCTGTATGTATATTATATATCGTATATTTTCTTTTATTCATTCATCCATTGATGGACACTCAAGTTGTTTCTGTATCTTGGCACTTATAAAAAATGCGATGATCATGAAGGTACAGATACCTTTTCACATTGGTGTTTTTGCTTTCTTTGGATAAATACCCAGAAGTAGAGTTGCTGAATCATAGGGTAGTTCTATTTTTAATTTTTGGGGTAGCCTCCATACTGGTTTTCCATAGTGGCTGCACCAGTTTACATTCCCACCAACAGTGTACAAGGGTTCCCTTTTCTCCACATCCTCACCAACATTTGTTACTTCTCTTCAACCATTCTCACAGGTGTGAGGTGCTGTCTCATTGTGGGTGTGATTTGCGTTTCCCTGATGATGAGTGACGTTGAGCATCTTTTCATGTACCTGTTGGCCATCTGGACGTCTTCTTTGGAGAAATGTCTATTCATATCTTCTGCCCATTTTAAAAATCGGATTTGGGTTTTTTTTTTTTTTGCTTGAGTTGTATATATTTTGGGTATTAATCCCCTTATCAGATAAATTGTCTGCAATTATGTTCTCCCATTTAGTAGGCTGCCTTTTCATTTTGTTGATGGTTTCCTTCACTGTGCAGAACCTTTTCAAAAAGTTTGATGGGGTGCCACTGACTTCTTTTTGTTGCTTTTGTTCCCACTCAGTAGTTGTTGAATGAGTGAATGACTTATGTTGCTAATATGACAAGTTCACATGGGTCTCATTTAGTGCTTTTTTGGAGCACTAAATGTAACTTTCAGCTGCAAGATAGGGAGTATTTGCAGTTCTTGAAAAGCAAGAATTGGCACCCTACCTCGGGAGCCATCAGGTGCCTGACGGCTTTATCTGCCTGGGATCTTTGTCTGCAGGCTGGCGAGGACCCTCATGAACTGTGAGGGTTTGTTTCAATATGTTGTGTCAGTCTAATGGATGTCATTAATCTCATTAAAATATAAGTAATTTTTAAATAAACACACATATAATCTAATAAATTTAAAAAAACTAGAAGCTATTTTTTTGTCTTTTTGCAGAGTCAACGGTTACAAGAAAGTTTGAAGAAAGTGAACCACATCAAAATCCTGGTACAGTATATAATTGGATCTGTTTTTGAAGTTAATAACTTAACGTCAGTAACTTGGAATGATCTTCTCCAGATTTGATGCATTTCGAGGGAATTGTGGCAGCTCCAGTGAGGCCACATTCTGTGGAAGAGATTCATGCACTGGTGGCCTAACTCTGCAGAAAGCACAAGGCCTAGAGATTGGTTCCATATGCTGAACCCCTGGGGTGCTTTTCATATCACCATCTGAAGTTTTATTCTATTAAAATTTAGAATTGCACAAAGATCTAATAAACACTGTTGATTTCCCCTGCCCGACAATTTTGGAACACTTGTGTTCCTGAAATGAAAAGGTATTTGGTCTCTCCCAGTGTTAAGGGCAGCTAAGGGTTTTCTGAAACCCTCTGACACCAGAGTTTTCATTTGCACAGATTGGGGAATAAGGAAGAGATGGACATAGGGCCTTGTTCTTGTCTTCCCCCCGTATCCTCCTCAGCGATGGCAGAATCTGTCAGAGACTACTGCCTAAGGGTAGTTAGTAGACAGGGCCTGAGGACGTAGCAGGGCTAATAACCAAGTGTCAGTTCAACTTTGAATGTTTTCATGTATTGCTTTATTATATTTTAGAATTTCAGAAAGTATAGGTCAGGTTCTAATTTAAATAGGGCCGCTGGGTGTGTCTTTGACAATTCTGCAGGATGTAGTTACGTTTAAAATAATACTGAAGTTTATCTGGGGTTCAAGTTAATACAGTTGATTTCCATTTTCGTGCATGGTTTGCTTCAAGTGCCTGAGGGGGGCACTGCTTTGTGTTGCCTTCTGAGTAGGAGCTTAGAGCCTTTTCAGTTGACCTGAGATGACCCAAGCCCTAGCTTAGGAGAGGAGAGTGGTCCATTGGAGAAGCAGAGGGAGGAACGTAAGTCAGGAGACTTGGGTTCTCATTTCAGCTGTACCACTGACGCCCTGTGACACCGAGTCATTCTCTTTGCTGCCTCAGCCTGTGAGCTCAGTTGTCAGTGAAGCCGTGTTGGTTGGACTCCTTTGATTTAAACAGAGAAGCCCAAACTATGGACTAGCACGAGCAAGATGGCTGGAATCCAGGCGGTGCTGGGCCTGTGACTTTCTGTCCCTCCCTCACTGAGCCCACTCAGGCTCCTCCTCATGTCGCCTCTGCCCCTCCGTCCTTCTCCAGGCAGGGAGGTTCGGCTGGGGCTCGTTCATCACCCGTGGGTTTGGAGCATCTGTGTAAGGCCGCGTGCGGTCCCGGCCTGAGCCCTGCTGCACCCCTCCCTCCGGTGCATGCTTTTCTCCGTAGATGCACAGCAGTCGGCAAACACCACGAGGCAGTGTGGCCTCAGTAATAACCGTCATCGCCGCAGCTCTTCGTGAAATGTGGACTGTGTACCATGCGTGGCGCCGAGCACACACATTCCTTCATTTAGCCCTCAACAGCAGTTGCCTTCGTATTTGCTCTTCCTTCTACCTGGAAACACTGTTCCCTTTGATTCTTTCATGACTGCTTTCTTACCCTTCAGAGCTTCGTTCAAGTGCCCCCTCTTCAGAGAGACTTTCCCTGGCTATCCCACCTAAAGCAGTCCTTACCATCGTCTGTCACTGTGCCCCCTGGGTTTTGGTGTTTGTGGCAGTTACTCTACTTGAAGTCATATATTTGTTCATTGTCTGTTTTTCTTTGTAGAAGCTTTGGGAAGGCAAGGACTTGTGTCTTATTTGGTTGGTGGTTTTTGTTTCATGGTGTTTTGTACTGTGCCTAGTATTTGGCATAGGTACTGAGGCGTGAGTCAGTCTCATCTGGGAGTTGGTTGCAGCGGCTGCCCCATCTTTACTGGGCACAGAGAAACCGGCACAGAGAAGTTAAGCAAGTTGCTCATGCCACACAGCTAGGCTGCAGTGAAGCTGGGATTCACACTCCAATATTGTGCTCCTAACCAGCGGACCGTTCCGTCTCTGGTCAATTTGCAGGAGAAGGTAGTACTTGTCCTGCTGCAGTAGATTGTTTAAAGGGCCTGTCAGATAATGATGAGAAAGCAAAGTGAAGACTGTAAGGCCCTGTAAAATATAGGTCAGTAGTAAATGCCCTTTTGCTCTCGCCACAGTATTTGTGTAGCGCTTACAGAGATACCGGGTCCTTGCGTGCTCACGAGGCGTCACTGTGGTAGAGCGGTGTCATTTGCATCTGTTGTGCCGTGTGGTTGTGCGTCCTGAGCCTGCGATGGTACGTGGCAGAGCCGGGACCTGAACCCAGGGTGTCTAAGATGAGCCGCGTCTGTGCCCAGCGGCTCCTTCTGCAAGTGCCCCCCGCGGCACCTGCTCGCCTACGTAGGTGGCCCGCCCCTGCAGAGCTCCTCAGGCCTGAGGCGCGGACCGCCTCCCCAGCTCCCCAGCCCCCGGGGCCGCCACCAGGGCGCAGGGGGGCCGTGGGAGTCGCTGCATCCATTAGTCGTGCAGGTCTTCTCTGCTGTCAGGCTGGCTCAGCCGCACATGGGCCCCGTCCCACGCTCCGCAGTGAAGGGGCAGATCTAGTCTTTCACCCTCACACCTGCACCTCTCCAGCGCCCCCGTGTGACAGGCACCTCACGTCTCCGCTGGCCATGAGGCTGTCCGGCTTGGACACCTTTGACCGTGGCCGTGGTATGTCCGAGTGAGGACTGTACAGATCCTGCTTGGGACTTGTGCTCGTTTAACCTGAGGAGTCTTTTTTTATTTTTTTAATCAATTCTGTACAGTTTGTGTTTTCAACCACGACCTCTCCTTCTCCGGTCTCCCTGCCCAGTTGTCGCGGGTCCATCTCCCATCAGCCCCTCTCGTCCTTCCTGCCTCTGCCTCCCGTCCCTGCACCTGAGCTGCCTCTACTCTGCAGCGACTGTGTTTTTACTTTCAGTGACACCTGCCCCCAGAACTTCCAGCATGTTCTCTTGAGCTCTGTTCAAATCCTCCCCTTTTGGTCATCCTTTTTTCTTTTTCTTTTATCTTTTTTTTTTTTATGCTTCCTGGTCTTCATTTCTCTCTTCAAGCCTGGTTTTAGAGTATGTTTCCCACTGTTGCTCTAGAGATTCTGTTCTGGGAGCAGAGGTCATCCCCTGGATTGTGTCTGCTGCTGTGTGTGGGGTTCACTTTTCCATTGTGAGCTACCTGTGTGGCGGGCCAAGGTCCATCTGTCTGTCAGCTCCACAGCTTCAGGACTCCCGCACCGCATGGGACGGACAGCCCAGTGCGGTGCACACCTGATGTTTTGCCTTTGTGACTTTTCCTCCTCGTGTAGACAGAGCCTCAGGCAGCAGGAAGCCCTCTCGCTGGTCAGCGGGTGGGTTTTTTCTCACCCTCTTCTCATAAGGAGGATCCTTTAGGGGTCCTGGCGTTACGTGCGCTCACCACTCTGCACGCACGGGCCTGAAGAGCCGTGTCTTCACCGTTTTTGTAAGCCTGTCAGTGGTTAGGTTGGGTTTTTTTGTTCTTTGTTTTGTTTTTTTGGTTATTGGTATATTTAATCCAGCATTTCACTCTGCCATGTTGCTAGAACCAGAATTCTGCACTTACAACCCTGCACAGTATTTCTCAGGCACTGACATTTGAGACCACCGAGCTCAAAGAAATAAGAAACCAAAGACTGTATTAGACTATATATAGAAGTCTGGTTACTCAAATCATCCTGCCTCATCCTGACTGAGGTTAGGGGAATGGGTATGGAATTTTGTTGCTTTTATTTCTATTTCCTTCTTAAGTTTACTCCATTCTATTTAGATATTAAGCCCTTCTGTGCTAAAAGTACTAATAGAAAAAAAGTATTATTAGACTTATGTTTATGTGAAAGTTAAAGGAGATGATAGGTAACACAGCAGTCAGTCTAATAAGTTGGCAGATTTGATACACATCTTGTTTGCTCTAAACCACACCTCTGTGTTCCATTGAGTGTTTAGTAGAGAAGACCTTGGGCCAGCTACTTACTGGCTTTCAAGTTAGCCTTCCCGCCCTGGAGACATCACACGCAGGGCCTTGGAAATTGGTCTCGTACCTAGAATTGTTGCACACATAGACATCTGTCCCTGTGTGCCAGATTCTGTCAGGAGCATTGCTGTTCTCTTTGTATCATGACCCCGTGGTGGAGCTGATGGCCAGCTCTACTTTTGTTCAATGGCGAACATGAGCTTGGTGCTGCCCTATCTTAAGGGGCAGTGAACATCTTGTCTGTAATGAAATCTAATGAAGTTAGTCATTAACGAAGTTACTGTTATTGAAGGACGCCTGTCCTGAATAGAAGTACCACTTTAGTGAATTCGGAAGTACGTAGACGCAGCTCTAGACTGCTTATCTTCATTACCAGTAGGACTTAAATCCTGTTCTCAGAGTTTTGCAAGGTGAGAAGAAAGTAGTTTTCCTCTTTTTGTTTGTGACTATATAAAAAGTTTCAGGGGTGCCTCGGTGGCTCAGTCAGTTAAGTGTCCGCCTTTGGCTCAGGTCATGATCTCATGGTTTGTGAGTTTGAGCCCCACATCGAGCTCTGTGCTTACAGCTCAGAGGCTGGAATCTGATTTGGAGTCTCTGTTTCTCTCTCTCTCTGCCCCTGCCCTGCTCACACACTGTCTCTCTCTGTCTAAAAAATAAATAAGCATTAAAAAAAAATTTTTTTTTAAGTCTCCGTCCTGATTGAGTTAACATAATTTCTAGATTCTTGAAGCCTTCAGCTCTCCCAACACTGATTCTGGTTCTACTTTTTCCTTTTCTTAGCACTTTCATGACAGGCCTGTGTTTATTATTATTATTACAGTTTTCTCCTGCTTTAATTTCAGTATACCCTTGTTACATGTCGTAATGCAGCAGTGTGTTCTCAGAACCGGCATATAATTATTACTAGGAATTTTTCTAAACCCTAGGAATTTTTGTTTCTCTAGTAACTGAAATTAACCTTTGAATTTCATGTGTTTATTGATATGTTATCTGTAGTCTTTTATTTTGCAGGTGTTGGATTTCATGTTACTTGGTAATATGAGATTGTGTTTTTCAGGTGGAAGATGAGCTCAGTTCTCCAGTAGTGGTGTTCAGATTTTTCCAGGAATTACCAGGCTCGGGTAGGTGATTTTAAAAAGCCTAATTTTCGTATTTGTGTTTCAGGGCTTTTAATTTTAAACCATTTCAGGTTACATTGATAGTCCAAAATATTTTGACTGCTTAAGTCTGCAGTCATCATTTTTTCGGAAAATGTTAATCATTTTCACAAGAATTCCAGTTCTAAGTGCCTTATTAGTATTTTAGTGATAGTTTCCTGTGATCACACCAGTGGTTTCCAAGTGCCAGTCCCTGGACCCAGTGCTAGAACGAGCGAATAAAGATCAGAATGCACGCGTGCATGCGCACGTAAATAACCACATATTCTTTCCAGGTTCACTTGCCCCACAGTGTCTTTAATGTAAGTTTACACTGTATTTTCAGTTAAAATGTAAACTATGTTAAGCATAAAAAAGAAAGAAAAGAAAATAGAGATTTGGGCGCCCTACTTCCTAGATACTTTGATTCATGAGGTTGGATCCAGGAATCTATACCTGATGCCACCAGCCTAGGCCAGGGCGCCACTGCTGCTCACTTGGACAGCCACAGTCCCTGCTGAACTGCTCTCTCACTTCCATGTCCTGTCCGCACCCTATTCCAGACCATTCTCTGCATGCGGTCAGACTGGGCGGTACATGTAGGAGTTCAGTCGCACCCCTTCACTGCCCAGACCCTCAGTTTCTTCCCGTTTCTGGTGAATAAGGTCCAGGGTGTGCAGCAGGCCTTGGGAGGCCTCTGGCCTCCAGCCCTGGCCGTCTTCTCTGACTTCCTTTGAGGCCACCTCTCCTTTTGATCATTGCGCCTTAAACTGGTCTTCTCTGAGTTTGTATGGACATTCTGCTCGTTCTTAGAGCAAGATCTTTGCACTTGATGTTCCCTTTACCTTGAGCACTTCCCTTCACTCTTCTGGCTGGCTCCCTGTCATCTTTCTAGTCTCCCTAAGGTACACCTCCTTAGGCCTTCCCTGTCCATGCTGAGGCGACTCCGTCGTATTATGTCGGGGTTCCCCCCCTTCTTTCATGGCACCGATAACGCTATATGGTGATTTCAATTCTTTCTTTATGGTGTTTCTTCTGTAGAACACATACAACAAGATGACAGAACCCATTCCTTCTTTATATCCTGCGTGCCCAGCACAGCTGGTGCCCTGGCCATTTGGAAGGAGGAAAAGTTTGGTGTGAGGACCGCTTGGGGTGCTCTGACTTCCCTCACACAGGGGTTGATAGACTAGCTGTTAACTTACAGTGTTACATCTTGATTTCCTCTCAAAGTTCCTTGAAAGAAAAACTTTTGAAATGAGATTAAGATTTCTATTTGTGAGACAATTTTCATTTGTTACATTTTCATGAGAAAAATAATGTGGAAACTTAAAACCCCTTTTGTGGGGTCGCCTGGGTGGCTCAGCCGGTTAAGTGTCCAACTTCAGCTCAGGTCATGATCTCGTGGCTCATGAGTTCTAGGCCGATGTCGGGCTCTGTGCTGATGGCTCAGAACCTCGGGCCTGCTTCAGATTCTGTGTCTCCCTCTCTTTCTGCCCCTCTCCCACTCATGCTCACGCTCACACACACTCTCTCTCTCTCTCAAAACTAATTTTTTAAAAACCTTCTGTAAGATAAACATATGCACAAATGTTTACTTGAGGGGAAAAAGTAAGGTGTAGCATGCAATGCGTACAGTTAGGTAGCACTGCACGGATTCACACCCTCCAGAACTTGTACTGCTTGCAGACCTCAAACTCCACGTTCCTTAAACATGGACTCGCCGTTTCCCTCCCTCCCTTCCAGCCCCCAGTAGCCCCATCCACTCTGTGTCTCTGAGTTTGACCACTTTAGGTTCCCCAGAGAAGTGGAATCCCACACTCTGAGTCTTCGTGTCGCTGGCTTCTTTCACATAGTGTAACATCCTCAGGTTTCATCCGTGCGGAGTGCGGGACAGTTTCCTCCCTTGCTACGGCTGGACAGCGCTGCCCGCGGTGTGTACGTGCCACATTTCTTCTCTCCGTTCGTGTGACATCGCCACTTCCTGTGGTGCTGGAGGCTGTTCTCTCTGGGTAGCGCTGGGAGCTGCGTGAAACGGGCTTTGAGTGTGTGTGGGGCTGCGCTTCTGGGAGCTGAACCCCCTTTCTGTGTTTCGGTGTCAGATCCAGTGCCCACAGCTGTCCCAGTGCCCAACTCGGCACCTTCAGCGCTCGGTCGGGAGAGACACTCCTGTGATGCCCTGAACCGCTGGGTAAGAACGCGGCCGCGTGCTCTCTCTCCTGCTTCCCACGTGGATGGCGTGGAGGCCTCTGGAAAGTCCGGCCTGTAGGAAGGAGGCTCTGCGCAGGCGCTGGGCTCCTGCCAGGGCTCCTGGTCACCTCGCTGCCCAGCCTGCCGCATGACCTCCGGCAGGGCCTTCCGGAGTCATTCCCTCAGTGGCCATTTCCTTTCTGCTGCACGAGGCCACGAAACTACCCGCAAGTCGGGGACGGCGGCTGTGGTGGGCGTCCGGAGCGACAGCAGGAGGTGCAGAGGCCGGAGCCCCCTGAGGCTGGGCGCCTGACAGCGTGGACCGCAGGCGGCGGCCTCGGGACACTGCGTGTGTGCCT